>JAUPFP010000003.1:0-1200000 GCA_036925085.1 Brachycybe producta | reverse complement strand
GTTTTCTGCTTTTTTTTTTGCTTCTAACTGAAATTAAGACAATGAAACCTGAACTTTTTTTTAAGTACTTAAGTATGTTTGTAATTTACATATGGTTTTTAAATAATTATTTTTGTTCAGGGCATATTTTAACTTAATTAAATAAAACAGAAACTGGTTTTGTTTTCATTTAGCTTTAAATATTTTGGTTATTTTTTAAGGTAATAGTGGGTACAGACAGTGTGGGTATATTATAGTAAATTTTAAAAATATTTAAATTTTAAGGTTGCATTTAAAGGTTGTAAACGTCTTTCGAACTAGAAATGAAGAGAAAACTTAAATGTGTTTTAGAAAACTAGAAAAGGGTTGATATCTTTCAAAATAAACTTTTTTTGTGTTTAAAAATAACTTGATTTTAAGCAGAAGATATTATTTTTTAATTTTTTTGTCTATATAACGTTTATTTTGAACGATATCAAACATGAAAAAAATATACCCTTAAAGAAATGCCAGCAGTGGTTGCTTAATTTCAGGGGCAATGACGATGATGACTCTAATGCTTACAGTGATTGCCTGCCTAAAGGGGGCAATGATTTTTTTTTTCTAATGCTTTTAGTGATTGCCTATCTACAGGGGAAGAGAATGATTTCTCATCAATGTTAACAGTGATTGCCTTTCTACAGGGGTAGTTACGAACTTGTTAGCAATAATTTTATGATTTCGTTCAGTAAATAAGCGCTTTTCTATCTTATTATGTGTTCTTTCTTTGTCAAAAAGGTTCATTATTATTTAATCAATCAATTATTTATAATAAAAATATATATATATATATGTACTTAGAGGTAGCTCAACTAATTGCTATTTCAATGCCATAGCTGAATGTGGCTAATAGATGGCGCCACCTCCACTTAGAACTAAACAAGGTTTTTTAATACCAGGTTAGGCAGTACATAGATGTAATGTTAAAGCAATTTTCCACCATTTTCGTTCGTAGAAAGAAATTAGCTTTTTCATTGAAATTCACTGAATTTCATTGCTTTCGTCAGTGAGAATATTTTATTTTAAATTTTTGTCGCCATTTTTAGTACATTTATAATTATAAAACAATTTATATATAAAGTTCGAATTTTTTTTTTCAATATTGACAAATAAAAATGGCCGCTGATGCTTAACCTCCACCAAAGTGAACTTTGCAGCTAAATTTCTTCTGAGTTATGCCACATTTATAGTCATGTTTTTTCTTCTAATTTGTATACAATTTGAATACAAATCAGATGATAATATGTCATCATGAAATGTCGACTATAAATGCGGTTTAACTTTTAAAACAATTTTTTTTTCCTACAAACACACAAAAAGATCTTTCTAGTTTTTTTTTTGCTGATAATTTCAAGACGGAAAATAAAAGGGTGGTTGATGGAGAAAATTGTTTGATTTTGTTACTTTTATTTTTTTCAATGTAAATAATGCAATGTTTCAGTTGATGTCAATATGATTTTGAGTTTACATTTTCAAAACTGAGGGTTAAGTTTTCTTTCTTCTGGGATCTACCGGGTTCTAAAATAAAAATTCCATTTGAAGTTTCTTATGAATTTGTTAAGAAAAATATTGACTTTTCGGTGGTCTTTTTTTTTCTGTCTCTCTTATAATCGAAATAGGAAACGCTGTGGGCCAATAGATGATGATTATTTGAACAAAGATTAAAATTCTAGTTTTCTTCTTCTTCTTCTTTTCTATTTTCTTATTCTCTCGTGTTTGAAATCTCAATTTCAAGAAATAGAAATTTCAGAAGGAAGTTGTTTTTGTGTGTGAAATGCAAAAAAAAAAAAAAAAAAAATAGAATGAATAAACGAATAATGCATTTAGATTGTTTAGAGGCTAAAAAAATTGCACCTTTTTTCTAAAGAAAAAAAACATGTGGTTTAGAAACTAGAAGGGTAAATGAATCATTTTTGGAAAGAAAGAATGACAAACGCATTATAAAATCTCAAAGAAATTTCACTTTGTAAAGAATTTAACATAGAAATATTTAGATTTTTAAATTCTTCTGGGTTTTTCAGCATGTGTGATTCTTCCCTTAGGCCTTGTTTATATTGTGGTGAAAATATGAGCTTTTTTTTTGTAAATTTCAACTGGTGAAAAATCTAAGAAATGTGGGCCCCCGCTTGTTCACTATTATATGGCGGGGGCCCACATTTTTATGTTTTTCACCAGTTAAAATTTACAAAACTGTTAAAATTTTTGACTCAGTGGAAACAAGGCCTTAAGCTCGTTTTAAAAAAATATAAATGCCTTTTTAAATTCTGGTTATTCTAGTCTTTTAGAAGTAAAATGAAGATGGTTTCTGAACGTCTAATTTTTTTTTTTTGAATTTTGATTATTCTATCTTTCAGAAAAGAAAAAATAATAAGATACCAAATATTGTTTTAAAAACTAGAAAGGTAGTATTTTTTTTATTTTTGTCTGTAAAAAGTTTATTTTGAAAGATCTCAGTCAACATGAAAATAATATTATGTTTATAATATAAAGTGTAAACGCATCTCAAAATTTGATTATTTTGTTTTTTAGGTGCAAAAATGAAAATAAACTTGAATGTGTTTTAGAAACTAGAAATGTAGCTCAATCACTTAAAAGGGTATTTTCGTGTTCATGTTTCAAAATAAGCTTTTTCTGTTAATTTGAAAATAATTAGCAGATAATATATTTTTTAAATAGTTTATTTTGAAAGATATTATCATTAAAAAAATACCGATCAGTGATTGAGAATTACCCGTTGTCTGGTTTTGACAATACATTCTCTATGCTGCACTTGGACTCTTGTCCCTCTGCCATAGGCCTTTATGGCTGCTTGCAGAGTCATTTTTCAAATTCAAATTCAAAATACCCTTCTAGTATCTAAAACACTTTTTAGTTTCTCTTTATTTTTGCTCTTCTGAAAGACAAATATCAAGAGTTCGAAAAATGAACTGGTTAATTAGATTAAAATTAAATAATTTTTCTTTAAAATAAATATATTCATTATTTGGTCCCATTTTATAGTTTATTTTGAAATATTTTTTTTCTAAACGTGGATGCCAATTATTATTGAAAATATTATTCAAGTATAGTCGAAATCGATTGCTGTTTTTTTATCAAAATATGTTTATTCGATTTTTTTTCATCCTCAAAGACAAATAGGATTACAGATTTGTGTTCTTTTTTTGCAATATTTATAACAAAAATCACAAAATGAAAATTGAAACAATATGTGTGACCTATGGGCCTTTTTTATTTTATAAATATATTCATATTTTATAAGATTTTATTAAATTTCCGGAAAACAAAAATGTCATTTTTACGTGTTAAAATGGACGTTTTTTAAAATAGTTATTAATCTTTGTCGAAATTTATATAAAAAAATGTCGACAATTTCTCAACGTTTTTAAACAAAAAAAAATTGTAATTTATTGTATTATTTCAATACTAGTGGGGTAACCCGTCATAAATGACGGGAGCAAAATTCACAGGCAATTGTGCCCAGCATTAGAATTTCTTTTCCTCCGCCCTTTTATGACGTCACACCAAGTAACAAACCCAACAACCCAATTCATAAAAGGGCGGAGCAAAAAAAATTCTAGTTTAATTTTGCTACTATTATCCGCTCCCCTTTTTATATTTGAAAGAGAAAATGAGTTTTTCATTTTCTCTGGTGTGCGCATGCGCGTCGTTTGTTTCTTTTTTACTCTTTTCACTTCAATTTCAGTCACCCCCTCCCACTTTTTTCTCTCCCCTTCTACACTTTCCAACCTTTCCCCCCCCCCCTCTCCAATTTAATATTATGGGGTTCTTGGATGGGAAGGGTGCAACATATAGTTGACCTTGAGAAAAATAAACGGTTCATTTATTCAAATTTTTATGGTGCTTTTATATTAAGTGTCATAGTTGAGTGGTGCCAATAGATGGCGCCACGTCTACTTTAAAGCTAAGCTCTTTCTCAATTAAACCCACAATTAAGTAACTTAAGGTGGTTTTTACGATGTAAACGCTTCCCTAGAATTTTGATAATTCTAGTCTTTCAGATAAAAAAAATTAAAATAAACTAGAAAATGCTTTTAGAAACTAGAAGGGTGTAACTCAATCACATACGATAATTTTCATGTTAATATCTTTCAAAATAAGCTTTTTATTTGAGTTTGAAAATGACTCAATTTTTTTAAACAGATGATCATTTTTAATATTTGCTTACCTGGTATATAAAAAGTTTATTTTGAAAGATATTAACTTAAAAAATATATTTTCAGTGATTCACATACCCTTCTAGTTTCTAAAACATATTCTAGTTTCTATTCATTTTGCTTCTGAAAGACAGAAATAATTAAGAGTTTGCAAATTAACTCTGTTCATAAGCCATTTTAAGGTGAAAACAATTAAGCTTTTTTTCAATCAAACTGTCTCGTTTAGAGGCTAGAATTCTTCTCTGTTATCTCTTAAACAGTTCTAGATTTTAGCCTCTAAGCAGCCTTTTTGATTTAAACTAAAGCGTATTTTTTTTCCTCTTTAATGATTTAAAGAGGCTCAATGTTCTCTTAATAGAAGAAACAATAGTGGTAAAAGTAATAAGGGAGAACCTTGAAGAGAGGCTATATATGATTAAAGCTCACTCATTTTTTTCTTTAACGTGGAGTTGAGCTACCTCTATTGTACATATAACTGTTGGTAAAATTAAATATTTTACTATGATACATAATTAGATATTTAAAAGTGGTGTAATGAATCTAATTTAATTATGTTATAAAATGGGTAGCAGATGTTAATTAGCTAACTTTTTAAGGCGTTTGGTTAATTTTCTTATTTTGCCCAATGGCTTTTTTGGAAAAATGAAACTTTTAATGGCAATTTCATATTTGCCATTTTTGTTTTTTTCGCTTAAAGTTGAACAAAAATTTAAAAAACTATTTTTCTCTGAATAGTTTTAATAAAACTTAAAATTGGCCATTTTTTAAATTATTAACAAGAATAGTTAATTTTAAAATATATCAACATGCATATCAATATTCTAGTTTTTAATACACTTTCAAGTTTTCTGTTTGAATTCATATTCAAGAAGAAAACTGAACATTTCAACTTCAAAATCAACGTAACTAGTATTTTCATGTTGATATCTTTCAAAATAAACTTTTTACAGATAAAATTTTTAAAAATACAATATTGTCTGTTTTAAAATGGGTCATTTTGCAAACTTAACATATCGGGTAACTAGTTTATTTTAAAAGATATTAACATAAAAGCTTATATTCAGCTTATTTTCAGAAGAGCAAAATTAAGAAAAAAAAAAAACTAGAAAGTGTTTTATAAACTAGAAGGGTAGCTCAATCACTTAAGACTGCATTTTCATTTTTTTAAAATAAACTTTGTATAGGCAAACATTTAAAAAAAAATCATTTGCATAAAGTTAGGTCATTTTGAAACTCACATGAAAAGCTTATTTTGGAAAATATTAACGTGAAAATACCATTTTGAAAAGCTACCCTTCTAATTTTTAAAACACAAGTTGAAACACAATCTGAAAAGTAGAATAAATGAGTTCGAGAGGCACCGTTTACACTTTTAATTTAGAATTTTCATGTTGATATATTTTAAAATAAACTTTTTTATGTGAATTTGAAAATGATCCTACTTTAGCCAGGCGATATATTTTTTTTAAATTTTTTGCAATTTAAAAGTTTATTTTGAAAGATATTAAACATGAAAATATACTCTTAAGTGATTGAGCTACCCTTCTAGTTTTTAAAACAAGTTTTCAAGTTTGGTTTCGTTTACACTTTAAAAACCAACTTAATGTTGTTTTTTGTATTTTTTCTAAAATAACAACCCCCCCCCCCCCCCCAAAAAAAAAGTAAATAATACACGATTTAAGGATTTTCCTACCTGTTGCCCCAAGTAGCCATAAGATTCCAAGTTGCAAAAGTGGTCTTGAAAATTCCTTTAACTTCATTTTTCTTCTTAATTTAAATTACAAAAAAAATGTCAACGAAACAACAACAACAAAATCACTTCTAAATTTCAGTGAAAATCAAAAAAAAGAAAATCGTTGATTTTTTTTTTCCAAAAAAAATGTAAAAAAAAATGATGCAAAATCAGCAACAGGCAGTTTTTTCTATTAAAAAAAAAATGATGAGCACTTTTTAACTAAAAACTTTTTAAAATAAATTAAGAGAAAAAAAAAAATAATTCCGGTTATGATTTGGAAGAGAAAAAAAAATGTCACAAGAAATTCCAGCAAAAAAAAATGATGTTATATTATTCACTATTTCTCTCTGTGTTTCTAGTTTTTAAGCATGTTTCCTTCCTTTTTTTAAAAAAAAATGCTTCAAAATTCACAACCAAAATCCAAAAAAGCCACCACCACCACTGGGTGTGAATTTATTACTATTATTATATTGGTTCCAAGTTATGTCATTATCATTTTCACTTTCACTCTCTCTCTAACAAACACTATCTCTCTCTCTTTCTCTCTCTCACTCACTCACTCACTCACTCTCTCTAATGACCACCCACACACTCATAATATAATTTCTATAACATAAAAGTTGTGAGAGTGATTTATCTCTTATTTTGAGAGTCACTCTCTCTCTTTCTTATGACACTTTTTTTTTGTTTGTTACTCTCAACCACACTTTCCCAGTTTTTTCACCTTAGATTTTTTTACACCTGAAGTTACAGATAGATGGATGGAGAGAAAGAGAGAGAAAGAGAGAGTATGTGTGAGAGAGTAAGAGATATTTATTAGTAAAAGTGTTAAAGTGCGCATGTGCGATGGATGTTAACCAATCAGAACACGAGTTTTCAGTGCTCTCCTACCTTGATGATGATGATGATGTGTTATTTCTCTCTTTTTTTTCTTCCATTCATTTATTACTGAGAAGAAGTGGTTCTCAACGTGTGGCTCGCGAGCCAATAGTATATTTTGAAAGATGTTGTCGTTTAATTTTTAATGTAGTCGCTTATCTCTCTTTAATTGTACTTTAATTTAAGAATGTTTTAGCTAATTTTTTTTATTAAACAGTTTGAATACACACAATTAAAGAGTGTTAGAAACTAGAATGGGTAATCTGAATCCAATGATCAAAATACTATTTATGATTCAGAATCGTGAATAGTTTAATATCTATCAAAATATACTTTTTATAAAGTTATTTTAAAATAATATCTAACATGAAAATACTCTGAAGTGGGATTAACCTACTCTTCTAGTTTTAAAAAAAAAAAAACACTTTCAAAGTTTTTCTTCATTTTGCTCAATTATAGACATACCTTAGTTATTCTTCAAAATAACAAAATTATAAAGTCTTTTAGAAACTAGAAGAGTAACTGAACCACTTAAGATTCTCTTTTATGAACAAGCTGATTTTTTTCGATCTCTGGTTATTCCGTAATTTTACGAGCAACAAAGTATGTTAGAAACTAGAACGGGCAGATGAATTACTTAGTAGCATTTTCATAGCGATATTTTTATTAAAATGACTTTTTATAAACTTATTTTAAGAGATAACAACATGGAAATCCATCTTTAAGTGATTGAGAAACTACCCTTCTAGTTTCTAAAACACTTTCTAGTTTGTCTAATTTTGCTTCTATAAAACACAAATTTTAACAAATTTGCAATAAATTTCTTGCACTTTTTCAAGAACGGTTTTGATTGAAAAACAATTATTTTTTACAAATTTTTAATTCATTTTCATAATTTCTATTCTATGATTTTGCTAATTTCATTCTTTTAATATTTTAATTAGAGATTATTAGTTAAAACAAGTCTAATAATGTAAAATTCATTATTTCACGCAAAAAATGTTATTTATTTGCATTTCTCTAATTTTTATTAGAAAACCAAAAAAAATATTTTATTTAATTAAACATTGAAAATCACTTTTTAGAGTTAAATTTTAAAATAAATAATAAATGTGGCCCTATTTTTGAGAAACCCTTCTAGCCTCTAAAAGGGGGAGGAGTCTTGTTATATATTCTCCAAGGCGTACTTAAGGTAAAAAAATAAAACCTCCTTTGAATGTAAAGTATTTTTGCCATAGGGATAAATCTGAAGTAATATGATTAAATCACCCTGTACAAATTGTACATTTTACATTATGATTATGTTCTAAAATACATTTATTATTGAGTGGATTGTGGGTAATTTATATAAAACACAATTTAGATGATTTAAGTCAGTCACAAGTTAATAAGAAATCGGTTTTTCTGTGGTTGCTTTTTTTATATAAAAATCTTGCAAATTAAATTATGAAATATGTGAATTGCTCTTCACGTAAATTATGCTAGAATTATTTTTTATAATATTTAATATAGTGAATTTTACAATCCATATATTATTTTCTATAAGAGAAATAAGGAAGGAAGTTATAAAAAAGGTTCAGTGGAAACGCTCCTTCGAACTCTTTAGTTATTTTTGTGTTTACAGTAGAAAAAATGAAGAGAAACTTGAGTGTTTTTTTAGAAACTAGAAGGGTAGCTTCAATCACAATTTAGGGTAAATTTTATGTTTGATATCTTTTAAAATAAGCTTTTTATGTTAGTTTGAAAATGGTCAAACTAGAATGACAGAAGATTTTTTTTTAAATTTTAGATATAAAAGTTTATTTTGAAAGATATTAACTTGAAAATACTATTAAGTGATTTATCAAAATATTCTAGTTTTTAGCACATTGTTCTGTCTTTCATATTTTTCTTTTATTCAGAAACAAAATTATAAAAAAAAACGAAAAATTGTTTTAGAAACTAGAATTGTAGCTGAGTATTTTTCATATGAATATTTTTTAAAATGAGCTTTTTTGATGGCTAAAAAAGGACTCGACTTTAACCAGAAGATATTATTAAAAAAATTTTAAAAATAAAAAGTTTATTTTGAAAAATGTCTGATATGAACATGAAATTACTGTTAAGTAATTCCTTCAGGTCCTTCTGAAACGCAGAGGGACCTGCGTTTAAAATCAGCTATTTTTTAAAAAAAGAACAATTTCAAACTTTCCTTGTTTGCAAAGAGGGTTCAAGTTGAAGTTCAAGTGCCAAGTTTTCTTACTTGAATTTAAGCCTATAAAAAGGTTATTCATTCCTTTTAATAATTTTCTCATTTTGCATTTTTTTTCGTTGTTGTTGGTAATAACATCTCGAGAAAATAATTTTCATTTTTGGAATCATTTTTCCAAGAGACAAATTTGTGTCTGGAGGCTAAAATAAATATATTTTGGACGACTAAAAGGTGGACTTTAATATTATGAGAGATAAAAACAGACAAAAGTGGATCCAATCCAAAAGTTTTTCAAATTATAATTAATATTCTAGCCAACTATTTTAATGTTATCTTTAGAAAAACATAAATAAATAGAATTTATATGAAATTAAATTTCTTAAGAAAACAAGAAAAGAAAGAATGATTGGAAAAAAAAAAAGCCTCTCAACAAGTTTATTGCCTTCAAATTCAAAATTCAATAAAGTTATTAAAGTTCAGCTAAAAGAAATTATTAATCTATAATAATAATAATAATAATAATAATAATAATAATTCCCTCCTCATTCTTTAACCACCTCATATTTATTTTATTCGAAATTGATATAAAAAAATGCTAAACAATGTTAGTTTAGCAATTTTATTCAGTTTTTAGCACTTTAGCTCGACTTTAATTCTTGATCAGATTCGATTCTATTTCGATTTTCTTTAATTTTGTTCTCTTGCTCAGTTTTTGCTCTTGATCACTTTTTTTGCTAAAACTTTAGCTCTTGTTCATTTTAGTTGCTCAGACGTTTAGCTCTTGTCCATTTTAGTTGCTCAGACGTTTAGCTCTTGTCCATTTTAGTTGCTCAGACGTTTAGCTCTTGTCCATTTTAGTTGCTCAGACGTTTAGCTCTTGTCCATTTTAGTTGCTCAGACGTTTAGCTCTTGTCCATTTTAGTTGCTCAGACGTTTAGCTCTTGTCCATTTTAGTTGCTCAGACGTTTAGCTCTTGTCCATTTTAGTTGCTCAGACGTTTAGCTCTTGTCCATTTTAGTTGCTCAGACGTTTAGCTCTTGTCCATTTTAGTTGCTCAGACGTTTAGCTCTTGTCCATTTTAGTTGCTCAGACGTTTATGCTCGCCAACCACAAAAAAGCTTATTTTAAAAGATCATACATGTATTATCAACATGAAAATGCTATTAAGTGATTGAGCTACCCTTCTAGTTTCTAAAACATTTTCTAGTTTCTTTTAATTTTGCTTTTCTAAAACGATAGAATAATCAAAGAGTTCGAGAGGCGTATTCACACTTTAAAACCACCTTAAAGTTCATTCGGAGTCAAATTTTTTTAATAAAAAAAGCAAAGAAAACATTTTCACTTATAACAGTGGGATTGTCATCACATTTTTAATGGTGGGCCACTTCCCAGCATTCGTATTGCTATAGCAATGTAGCCTCATAGCAAACAAATGGTATCACAAATTGAGAGAAAGAAAGAAAAAAACAACAATTGGGGGGCCAAATTGAATTTTCCTTTCTTTTCTAAAGTTTGGCGGGATTTTTTTTTTTAGTACAATTTTCTCAATAAAATATACAGAAGAAGAAATAAATTATTTATATTTTAAGCTGTTTTTTGGGTTTGTTTTATGGCAGTGGTGAGTGATGAGAGATGGAGACACGCAGAATGGAACACATTTGGATAAGAAGTGGGCCACAGAAGTTTAAAAGGACCAGAATGTGTTTTTAAGTGCCACAGAGTGCAAGAATGCATTCAAAATGGGCCACAGAGAGAATGAATACATCCAATAGAACCACTTGTCTATAGATTTGCAGGAATGTATTAAAAATGGGCCATAGACATCAACAATATATTTAAAATGGGCCACAATGTGCCACGGATCATAAGAATGCATTAAAAATTGACCACAGAGAATAAAGATACATCGAATAGGGCGACTTGTCCATAAAGGGTAAGAATGTATTCAAAATGGGCCAAAAAGGGCAAAAAAATATACTCAAAAAGGGCCACATGTTTCCATAGTTTTAATGCATTAAAAAAATGAGAATTAGGCTTGCAGAGGGCCAGAATCCATTTTAAAGGGCCACAAAAGGTCCAAAAAGGTGCCAAAAAATGCCCCAGATGGTTAGAATAGAGGATCCATTTAAAACGTCCACAAACCGTTCTAATACATTCGAAAATGGGCCACAATGCTACAGATGGTCACAATGCATTCAAAAAGGCCCCTACCCCACAAATGGTCAAAAATATATTAAAAACGGCCACAAAAAATTATAATTCATTCAAAAAAAAAACCTTAGAAGAACTCATAATGAATTAAAAAAATGGCCACAGAGGATCAGAATGAACGTTAAAACTTAGCATCAAAACTTCAACTTAAACCCTCAAAACAGGGATTCATAGTTTTAAAAAAAAATCTGCTTAAGTTGTCTGTTTTCTTCTTGAATTTGGGCCATTTTTTTGTTGTTGTGTGAAATTATGATTTTTTAGGGAAAAATATTAGGTATTTTTTATGTAATAAATATGTGGCAACGTGTTGGTGACTTTAATGTGTTCTTATTGGATGTTTTTTAATGAAATTTGGTGGTCGCATAATTAATAACCCCCCAAAAATAACCACCTTTCAATAAATATATGAAGATGGATTGTGGGATATATTTGGAAAAAAAAGAAGCAAAATAAAATATGACTGAAATTGTTATTGATATTTTCAGGCTGATAAACAAAAAGGGGAGGAGGTGGTGGCCTCGGCAGGTGGTTAAAATTAATTCGCCCATATGTCATAACTTTATTGTTAGAACTTAGAATTTCATAAATTACAACCCACAAGATTAAAAAAAAATATGAAAAATTGTTTTTGTTTTGGTGAAAATTTTAACTCCATTTTTATATTCGTTAAATTAGGATTTAATTGGGTTTAAAACATGTTGAATTAAAGAAAAAATCGAAAAAAAATTTACAAGAAAAAAAAAACGGCCAAAAAACCGCGAATAGACCAAAATTAAAATGTTCGCAAATTGCTCGGGATCTGTTATAAGAGCTGCTCGCGAGCATATAACTCCTTCTGCATAAAAAAATTAGCGTGTTCGCGTTCGCATAGCGAACAGCTCTATTTCGTCTACGGTTCGCAAATCGTTCGCGTTGAGTTCGCGTTTTATTAAAGATGTCACCAAACGATGAAGATGCAATAATTGTAATTTAACTAACAACTGACGAGACGAGCTCACTCACGTCTAAACCGGGTTCTCGGTTCTGCAGTTGTTCGAGAGAGAACCCTTTGATGTACCGCCTCAAGAGCGAACTTTGTACCAGTTCGCGAACAGCTCTATAGAACGGCTCGCAAGCTTCGTCTACTCGTGGCTTGACGTGCTTTTTTTAAAAGGTGTAAACAGCGCCTTCACGAATTTTTTAATTATTCTTGAATCTGTTTTAGAAACTAGAAGGGCAGCTTAATCACACTAAACATTATAAAACTTTAAGCAAGACAATGTTTTTAAATTTTTGTCTTTAAAAAAGTTTATTTTAAAAGATATGAACATGGAAAATGGCACTTAAAAGATTCAGTTACCCTTCTAGTTTCTAAAATACTTCCAAGTTGCTGCTTAATTTTGCTCTTCTCAAAGACAGATTAATAAGCTGTGCATAACAATCTTAATGCTAGAAATTGGAAAAATACATAAAAAGCAACTTTAAAAAAAAACGGCTAAAAAAATGTAAAATGCTCTGAAAAAGGGTCTAAGAAGGGTTTAACTGGTTCAGAAGCCTAAAAAAGTTAGAAAAGTGGTGAAATTCAGCAAAGTAAAATGAAATTTGTTTATTTAAAAAAAAAAAAAACGGCCATAGGGCCTCAGGAGGTTTTAAATGGCCCTAAACGTTTCAAAACATTTTTAAAAGTCCATAATTTTAACAAAGTTGAAAACTTAAAAAAAAATTTGCGGCAAAAATTGCGTCTTAAAAAAAATTGTGCCAAATGGTCGTTTTTTTTTACTATAAAAAACGGCCATTTGGCACAATACGGGCTACAGTGTGTATATCTGAATGGGTTTTTTTCTGCATGAATGTGTGTTTTATGTAATTATTTTTCTGACTAGAAAAGATATTATTTTCCTTTATCTCAATTCTATTTTGAGTCTGTCATTTATTAACTTCGAATGTTACTATAAGAAGCAACAACAAAAAACACCATTTATTAGGTAAGAAAGACACAATGGGCCCGATGGTGGTTGTGGTTTTGACGTGGGCGTATCTAAATTTACCTTTACACTATTGCATTCACTAGACTAGAAGTGCTATTTGGTTATAATATAGATTAGAGTGAGAAACAGAGAGAAACACAAATAAAAAGAACTAACTTTAATATTAATAAAATATGGATGAGAATATCTTTAAAGTTTGGTTTTGTGTTAGCCTTAAAGTAGTTTTAAAATGGGGAAATTAAAGAGAAATTTGAAAGTGTTTTAAAAACTAGAAGGGTAGCTCAATCAGTTTATTATGTCAGTTTTTTTTTTTAAAAAAAATCAGACTTAATTAGATGATATTTGAGCTACCTTTCTAGTATCTAAAACACATTCAACTTTCACACTTTCTTTTATCTTTCAGGTACAAAATGAAAAAAAAAACATGAAAGTGTTTAGAAACTAGAAAGGTACAGTAGCTCAATCACTTAAGGACACATTTTCATGTTGCTATCTTTTAAAATAAGCTTTTTTTAATGTCAGTTTGAACATGGCCCAATATTTCTAAAAGTTTATTTTGAAAGATAACAAACATGAAAATAGTTCAAAATACCTTTTAAGTGACGGCGCAACCATTCTAGTTTCTAAAACACTTTCTAGTTTCTCTTATTATTTTTTTCTCTCTTCGGAAAGACAGAATAAACAGCGAGTTCGAAAATCAGCTCTTCATTAAAACATCTTAACTAGACTAGAAGTGCTATTTGGTGACTTGACAATATTTAAAGAAAAAATTACTATAATTGTTTACTTAATTAATAACGTTTAATGAGCACACAAAAAAAATGGATGGTTGTAAATTTTATGATTTTGACCTAAGAATATTAATTATGTTATGGATGAAAGATGAGCTGAAAAGAAGAAAAAATCACCCTAATTAAGTAAATGCGTTCAGTTACTAAGCGCTTTTGAAGCTGGCTCAAAGAAGCTTGCTACTTATGAAGTGCCATTTGTGTCAAAAATAAGACCATTTTTCTAAATGAATTCATGAACCAATTAGTGAAATTTTGACTTGAATGGTGCCTCATACTTGCAAGCTCTACTATTTTTTTCTTAAGATTTTTTTTTTAATTATTTAAAATGAAGTTCGAAGGGTTGGATTACTTCAGATTATTGAAAATTAAAATATGATCCAAATTTTATCTTTTATATTCTTGATTAACTGATTTAATTTTGTATGATATAATTTATTATTAAAAATGCAAATGTTGCTTTATGACTTTTAATTAATTTGCATTTATCAGATATGACTTTTTTTTTTTTGCTTCTCTTATGTTTCTAATATGATTAAAAATGGTAACATGATGTTTATATTTAGCATTATTGTGGAAGAGTTTTGCTTTTAAATCAAGCTAATTAGACAAATGTGTTTAAAACTATGCTAACACAGTTGTCTAATTTAGCTAAACTAAACAGAAATATTTTAAGATAAGAGCTAAATTGAAAAACCTTAAATTATACAAAAATAGCAACAAAAAAAAGCTAAGCTTAAAAAAGAACTAAACCAGACATACTGTAAATATCAAGAGCTAACCTGATGAAAACTAAGTTAATAAAATTATAAAAGTATTAAAAGCTAAACTGGACAGAACTGAACTATAAGGAAAAAGCTAAGAGCTAAGTTGAAAATCCTAAACAAATAAAAAAGTGGCTCCCGTTAAAGCTAAATTGGATTGAATTTTTTTGGACTAAATTTGACATTTGGCTAATGTTTTCAGCATAGCTTTTAGCGTTATTTCCTCTAGTTTATATATTGTTCCAATAGCTAAACTAGATAATGATAAAAGCTAAAATGTCCAAAAGTGCTATATGAGAGCTGAAATAAGAAAGAAAAAATCCAAGAGCAAAAGTAAACAACAAATAATAAGAGCTAAACTAAACAATAAAAAATGTCAAGGGCTAAACTATTCCAAAAAATATCCAAATCTATAAGCTTAATAAAAAGCTAAAACTGGACAAATGTGTCTTTTCCAAGAAACACACAAGTAAAATAAAAGCTAAACACATTCATTCAATAAAAGTGAATGAGGATGCGTTTTCTTGCTATTTATAGCTCTTAATCAATTTTTAGCTGTTATTTGATGGAGGGAGAGATGAGGGGGGCGTTTACCTTTAAAGGTGTTCCCTATAATAATTAGGGTTCATGAATTTATTTATTGAGGATGTCATTGCGCATCACTTATTGATCCTGGTTCCTAAAACCATAAAACATCCCAATTATTTTGGGTGGTGATGGTGATATGTTTACATTGAACCACAGATAAATAAACAAAATTGTTGACCATCTTTTTGCAGTCAGTCAGTCAATGGTAATGGTCAGCCAAGCCAAAGGCTATATACTAGAAAGAGCAAAGCAACAGTTGAAAGATTTTTTTTCATGTGGGCGTTAAAGTGTACCGGGGGAGGGAGGTGGACCAGTTGCATTGGCCCAATTTAGCTCCAACAATTAATTAGGATTTATAAGGTAGTTAATGTCAAGAGTTGGAAACCGCATTTTGGTGCGTTGTGTTTGTTTATATAATTCATTTAGAAAGGGTTGGTCCTTTGGAGACCACAAAATAACAATGAAAGGGTGTGTCCCTTGATGATGACCCACCCCTAAATGACCCACCAAAAAAACCCCTCCATAATCTCTAATCGAATTGTAGAAGAAGAGCGTCAAAAAAGGGTCACAAAAGCTAAACACATTTTGGGCCACCATCACCACCACCACCATCACTATTCTTTTAATATGGTTTCACTTAATTTGTGATGTTTTCTTGTCACCATTTTTGTCCTTTTGTGTTGTATAAAGTGTGGTTTATGGTTATGGTAAAAGTTAAAAGATTGCGTCATTGTGACGTGTATGGGACTCGTTTTGGACATTCCATTTGTTTCAACTGACACAAAAAAAAGCTGTGATGTCTTTTAGAAGTTTCAGAAAGAGTGGTGATTTCTAGTTGAAAGTAGTTGATTGGTGGTCGTAACACAATGTGTTGTGATAATAGTTTCACTCTGATGTGTCAATGACTTCTAGATGAGTGACATGGTGTAGTATTTTTGTAGTAGGGACACTTGCTTTGCTAAATTTGTAGTGTAACTGACTGGAGTATTTTTCACTCGGATCTGCTCTTAACTGAATTTATTTGCATATTGGAGACTTGAATTCTGATGTACTGAGTCACAGTAACCTTTCAAGTCAGTTACACTGGTGTCACTGTTGTGTGGCAGTGGTGGTATCAAAACACTTTACCTAAATTTTTATACCTAAAAGATAGTTCATCTATACAATTATACCTAAACCAAATACACTTTAAAATATTTTTCGCCTAAATGACAGTAAACCTAAATCTTTTCACTTAATGGAAATTAACCTAAAGGACGTTCTTCTAATATATTTTCATCTAAAAATATTTAACCTAATACTATTTTACCTAAAGAATATATTTCATTCCAAACATTTTTCACCTAAACATTTTTCCGAAACCATTCCAGATAACTGAAGTATATTCTGCCTATAGCACAGTGTAACAAAGTGTGACACAAGTGTGACAACAGTGACAACCAGTACTTTTAAAACAAGTGTGCCAGTGGAGACAAGTGTTCTTACACTGTTGTTTGGTAGTGACATATAAGTTGTCATACCGGTGTGCCAGTGGAAGCGAGTGTTCTAACACTGGTGTCACTGTTGTGTGGCTGTGGCAGTGTGTACATATCATAATGCTGATTGCATTCATGAAACAACAACAAAAAAGGGGTCCGGCCAATTGGGCATCCATTGTCTTAATTGCAGTGCCCAAAAGATCACCACGTTGTATGTGTGTATTATCTTTAATTTGGTTCTCATTAGCTTTTTGTTAAGCTCTTTATTTTTGTTCTCTTCCTTCATGTGATTGCAGATTAAGTTAAACTTAATTGGATCATAAATGGCAGTTGAGGGTCCTAAGTATATTGGGAGCAGCCCCCAAAAAAAATTACAATGGGGGGGAGCTTATCTTAGAGCTTAAAAACAAATTAGTTGTTCTTAAGTGGAGAATTTTAATATAAATGGGCCACCATTATACAGGATGAGTGCTATTTATATTTGGAGCCACTCTGTAATTTTCTTTGAATAAAAAGCTTCAATTTCAATCTTATAAAGTTTAAAATTACAAATTTTGTCAAGTGTTGTAAAGAAGAAGAAAAAAAAATTGAGGTATTTGTTTGATATGTTTGGTTTTTATTCAAAAATATATTAGAAAGGTTTTTTCATCGTTTTTTTTAAAGAACTCATACAAAAGTTAAATCAAATTGGATTTTCTTATTTTAATTGCAAACTAGAATTGAGATCGAATAGAAAAAAAAATTGATTAAAAAAAGCAAGTGTAGGATTTAAATACACACATACGGGGATATGTCACTTAACATGCATAAAATAGCCGTTTTTTTTTCGTACAAAAAATTTTTTTGTTTTGCAGATAATCGAAAAGTCCGTCATAACAACTCATCTGGCTTCAGAAGCCTCAAAATGCTTTTAAAAAAAGACCATAAATTTTAAAAGTTTAATATTAAAAATACCGGTGAGCAAAATCAACAATGCTTTTTTTTAAAAGTATCTTCAAAAATTAAGTGCTTTAAAAAAACGGCCAAAATTCTAAAGTTCTGAAAAATTCGACTTCGAGTCTCAAAAAAAAAAACGTTTTTCTGTAAATTCGAAGTTGAAAACTTGAAAGTCTTTTAAAAAACGCCAAAAATCGTTCATCTCCTGAAAAAGGCATGAGGAGGAGCATTTCGAATGATTCCAGAAGTCCCAAAATATTTTTAAAAAGTCCATAAATTCAAGAAAGTCGAAAATTTTGAGAGAAACAAACAATTAATTAGAATTTTTTATAAAAAAAAACAGCCAAAAATCCAAAAGTAGTTAAATGTCTCTGAAATGCAATCAAAATGCTCCAGAAGGACTCGAATTTCTTCAAGAAGTCTCAATAATCTTTTTATTAAAAAAAAAGTCCATAAAAATGCAAAATAACTTTAAAAAAACGTCCAAAAATACAAAAATACCCTGAACAACTGATCAAACCCAGAAAAAAAAATGAAATTACTCTAGAAGCCCCAAAAAAATCATTAACAACTTTGTAAAGTTAAGAAAAATTGCAAAATTGCAAAATGCCATAAAATAATGACTACGATTACACAAAAACGGCCAAAGATCACAGGTGCACATTAAGGCATATCATCATCATCACCATGTCCTGCACCTTTTCCCCGCAATATGCAAGGGCCGGCCTTATAGGTTGAAGCTCTCCACACTTTTCGATTTTGTCCCAAACTTCCAGAGAGCCCACATGCCCCACATAATTATCCCATTTTACAACCATGTTCCAGGCTTGTTCGATTGTTTCTCTCTAACCCTAATAACCCAGCAGGTCCAACCTTTAAGGCACCCCAAAAGTAAAATAAAATTGTTTTGATGTAGGCCTATACAAATATATAGCACAGGCATCTGTAGACAGCTTCAGAATTTCTTTGGCTCCGCCCTATTATGAGCGTCAGACCAAATATCAACCAATTAGAAATAAAAAAGGGTGGAGCATGTGACATAAGACACAGTAACAAACCAATTAGATACGGATGCCGCTCATAAAAGGGCGGGGCCAAAGAAATTCTGAAGCTGTCTACAGATGACTGTAATATAAACCACCTTCTGGAACATTTGTCACATGTCACATGTGTGGAGCTCTCCAAATTAAGATAACATGCACAAAGGGATACAGTGAACAAAAGAGAAAGCAGAACAAGAGACACACACAAAGTGGAACAAATGACACAGAACACAAAACACAACTCAGACACACGAATACACCAGGTGAACAAGTGACACAGACACAAATACACGAGGTGAACAAGTGACACAGACACAAATACACCAGGTGAACAAGTGACACAGACACAAATACACGAGGTGAACAAGTGACACAGACACACAAGAAAAGAGTGACGTAACTTTGTTTAAAAAAAATGTGTGGTTCAGCTTTAACATTAGATGGAAATGCGGAGAGGAGGGTAATCTAATAAGAGATTAAAAGTGTGGAAGAAAGGCATCCAGTCTCCAATTGAACCGGGGACTGGGAAACGGGTAAGATGAAAATGAACCTAGAAATAGAGATGAGAAAATGTGTTTTCTTTCTTTCTCGGTTAATGATGTGTATCTCGACGGTGTTTTTTTTACTTTCATTTATTCTGAGGGTTAGCGAACAGACCGACAATTATGTACCTATTATTAGAGAAGAAGAACTGCCTTAAAAAAAGAGAAAAGGACCCACCCCTTCCCTTATATAACAAGTTGATTCATTTTGATAAATTGTTTGTGTCTTCTTTAGAGAAGAATAGACTCTTTTTTTCGATTTTCCTGTGTTTTTTGTTGTTCCTGTTCTTCTAAGTTGCTTTTCTTATGTATTATTATAAAATACAAAGAATGTTACAAGGTAGAATAGAAAATGATTGAATAAATGGGTACACTGACACAAGCAGACAGAGACACCTGACACTTACAAATAACAACGAACACACGAACACAGACACACATAAATCATACTAAAAAACACCTGACACTCAAAACATATCAGACACATAAACACGCGCGCACCTGAGACACATAAAACCATACAGAAAAATAGCGAAAACATACCTGACACAAACACACATAGCTTGACATTTATAAATAATTACGTGACACTCACAGATACATACCGGACACACACAGATACATAGCGGGGACACACACAGATACATACCCGACACCTGCACACAGGCATATTATTTGACAAAACATACCTGACATAAAACATACCTGACATAAAACATACCTGACATAAAATATACCTGACATAAAACATACCTGACATAAAACATACCTGACATAAAACATACCTGACATAAAACATACCTGACATAAAACATACCTGACATAAAACATACCTGACATAAAACATACCTGACATAAAACATACCTGACATAAAACATACCTGACATAAAACATACCTGACATAAAACATACCTGACACACAAAGAAACAAACAAATACCTAACACACAGAACACACACCTGACACAGATTTTAGTGTCGTGTAACACAAAGACACCGGATACATACACAAACACACACACCTGATACAAACACTTGCACACATTTGTCACATGCAAACAACGCACAAATCTGACACAAAAAAAGTACACCTGAAACACATACAGGCAGAGACACCTGATACACAACTACTTGGACACAATAAAACACTCTTTAACACAATGAAAACTGAAACACATGCAACCAAATGTCCAAATAAGAGGGAGAGAGAGAGATAGGTGAAAGCCACAAAAAAACCCTTTTAACCCTTTTTTGTGGCTTTTTTTTTTTGGTATCTTAGTGCAAAATGAATATCAGGTTGTTTGTTGTTATTTTCGGTTGTGTGTTGTTTAGTAAACAAGATTAACATTGGTTACAATTTCAGTAGATAATTTAACAGAGGAAATGGCTTTTTCTGTGGTTACAGCTTTTTTTTTTCTTAAGGATTTTTCTTCTTTCTGAAAACGATTTATTTTGGGTTTACTATTATTTTTTATTATTATTTGTTGTTTGGTTAGTTTTCTCTAGTTACGGAGTTTTTACATTTTACAGAAGATAATCTGACTAGAAAAACAAACAAAAACATAAAACGGGGGAGGGGGGGCATCATTAAGAAATATGATTCATTTATAAAATATGCAAATGAAGAGAGAGAGAGAGAGAGAGAGAGAGAGAGAGAGAGAGAGAGAGAGAGAGAGAGAGAGACAGAGACAGAGATAGAGAACACAATTGGAATTGAATTTCTGGTTATATTCTGCAGTTACAGAAAAGAAACATTAATTAAAGGAGAAGTTGCAGGTGTTTTAGAAACTAGAAGAGTTATCTCTTATGAGGATGTTTCATGTGTTTATATTTTAAAAAATATACTTTTTATGTAAGTCTTTTTTGAACAAATGGTATTTGTTTTTATGAAAAGTTCATATTTTCTATAGATATTTTAATAAGAATTTTATTAATCTCAGTATTTAGTTAACATTAACATCTAAAATTGATGTACATTAAATGCTAATTACTATTCACCATCATCATCATCATTAGATCAACTGCAATAATGATGCTTTTTTTAATCAAAAAGGCTGGTTGAAGGCTAGATGTCCACTTACTATAAGTTGTGAGAATTCTAGCCTCTCATCAGTGTATTTGATTTTTTAAAAAAAATCAGAATTATTAGTTGATCTAAACGGGATTGCTTACTTTACAATTGGCCCTTGGGCCACTGATTGAGAAACATTTGCTTTGATATTTGCATACAAATCCGAGCCCTAGTGATTAAGGTGTCTTTCTAGTTTCTAGTATTGTTCTTCTGAAAGACAGACTAATCAGAGCCTAGGTCGTTAGCAATCTAAAACTATCTTAAGAGAAGGAAATTGTGTTAGAAACTAGAACGGTGCCTGGATCATTTATGTGTATTTTTATGTTGATATCTTTCAAAATAAACTTTTTATTTAAGTTTGAAAATGATCCAACTTTGAAACAGACGTAATTTTTTTAAATTTTTGTCTTTAAAAAGTTGATTTTGAAAGATGTCAACATGAAAAATAATAACCCTAAGTAATTTAGTTACTCTTCTAGTTTCTAAAACCCTTTCTAGTTTCTCTTAATTTTGCTCTTCTGAAAAGACAAAATAATGAAGTGTTCGAAAATCAGTTCTATTCATAAAGATTTAAAAATAAACTTTTTCTAAAATGTGAAAATTGTAAGATATCAGACTTGGACATCTCTTCATGTAATTCAATTACTCTTCTAGTTTCTATGTTTACGTAAAGCGCAAGTGGCTGGCTGCTTTCTATAGTGACTTGATGTGATTTAAGTTTAATCTGGATTATCTCTGGCTAAGATAATCTCGATTAATTTCCATTATGTTTGTTGAAGTTCATTGACTTTTTTGTTTTGTGTATCAAAATGCCATTTTGTGTTATTATTATTAATGTAAATAATTAATTAATTAATATTAATGTGACTTATTTCATAATAGATGAGTGTCTCGTATTTAATTCTTAATTAATTTGTTGTCTTCATTATCATTAACATTATTATAATTATTATTATTCATAATGGATAAAGACCGACATAAAAAACAACAATAAATCGTAAAAATGGAAGAAGCACTAAAAGTACAATAGGATTTGTCAAAATGAACTAATTATATTCTAATGAAAAAAAAGGGAAATGAACTAATTAATATTAAAATATAAATAGTATTATAAAACGTTACTTAAGCCAAAGTGAAACTTAAACAAAGCTAAACTTAAAAACTCGCCATAGTTCTCCTACAGTTTTGTCTTGCATCGTGGTTAAAGCTTAACTTAATTTTAAGTTACGTTTTTTGAGACAGTAAATCAACGTTTCAGACAGATTTAGAAACAATTGCAAAATTTGTTAGAAACTAGAGGAGTCAATCACTTATACTAAAAATATTTTCAAACAATATCTAAACTTCTTTTTTTATGTTATAATTATAGCGCGGATTTGTATGCAAAATCAAGCAAATGTTTCTCAAAATATGGCCCAAGAGCCAATTATGAAGTAACAATCCCATTTAGATTGGTCAACAATTACGGTTTTTTCAATCAAAACATCTCGTTAGAGGCTATAATTTTGTTAGTTGGCAACTGATAGTAACCAGCGACATCTAGCCTCTTAACCAGCCTTTTTTTGTATTAGAAAAAAGCAAAATTGCAGTTGCTCTAATGATGATGGCACTTGGGCCACAGATTGAGAAACATTTGCCTGATTTTGCATACAAATCCGACATTTCCATAAAAAGTTTATTTTAAAAGATAATTACCTCCATTGAAAATTCTCTTAAATTGATTCCCTTGAATTGAATGAACTATTTATTTAATATTAAAATGTAAAAACAAAATCAACGATTCGGAGAGATTCAGAATTTTGTTTAAAAAAAGATTAAATATTTGTTAGAAACTAGAAGGGTAGCTGTATCACTTAAGGCTATTTTCATTTTTAATATATTTTAATTTTAACTTTTTATGTCAAGTTCTGTTTGAAAATGACTTAACTTTAAGCAGGCAATATATTTAAAATTTTTAGCTATAAAAAGTTTATTTTGAAAGATATCAACATAAAAAAAACCTGATTGAAATACTCTTCTAGTTTAGAAAATACTTTCTAGTTTCTCTTTATTTTGCTCTTATGAAAGACGAAAGTACTTAAAAAACTGGAAAGTGTCTTAGTTGTGGTTGACAATGAATTGCTACAGAAAAACGTTGGACCTTTTCACACGATCCACACGCTGACCACATTTTGTAGTCGAATTCCACCACTCAAAAAGTGGTTCGTGTGCAAAGGTCCGGTGTCTTTCAATAGCAATGCATTGTCAACCAAAGTCAGCCACCTGTGACTTCATTTTGTAGTCCAAATTCCACCACTAAAAGTGGTTCATAAGCAATGGCCCTCATTATACCTAAATTTAATTCGTAGTCTAGTTAGAACCTAACAATAAAAACTGATCTCAAAACACTTGTTATTGCAAAAAAAAAAGTTTTTAATGTTTGAAATCTACATAAAAAAACGAGAAAAAGTCAGAATAAACATTCCAATTTGGCGCCATTTTGTTTTGTTTACAATTGCAAAGTAGAAATTAGGGCTTTGTTAATTAGAATTTAAACAAAACAAGAAAAAAAAGGGTCCATTGTTCGACTCGAGGGTGGAGAAAAAATTTGGGATTTCTTTAAATCCAATGACCGCGAATAAACCGAAATCCACTTTTAAGTGAAATTTCTCTTCAAAAAAAACCCTGTCATTTGAGTTTAGCTCTCAGAGTGTGAGTTTGCCCTCGAGTAATATCGACTCGAAAGATAAAAAGCGCGAAAAATTCAAGTGGCTTAGAATTCAAATTCTATGTTATATTTTAAAAAAAAGTGCTCGGTTTAACTCTTCTTTTAAGAAACAACTTTAAAGTGGGTTCTCAAGTGTAAACGCCAGGCTTCTGTTTTTCAGGTGCAAAATTAAAAGAAACTTGAAAGTGTTTTTAGAAACTAGAAGGGTAGCTCAATCACTTGATAGTATTTTGAATCTTGATATCTTTCAAAATAAACTTTTTAATGTATAGACATAAATCCGCTTAAAGATGCATCATTTTTTTTTTTCAAACTGATATAAAAAGCTTATTTTGAAAGATAGCAAAACATTAAGTGATTGATGGCTAGCTACCCTTCTAGTTTCTAAAAACACTTTCAAGTTTCTATCAATTTTGCTTCTGAATGTAGAATAATAAAGAGTTTTTTTTTCAGAATCCGTTTTACACTTTTAAAGTTTCTTTCTGAAAAAAAAAAAGGTTTAACTTTTCATAAATCTCTTTTTAATTTGTGTTTTTAACAAAAAATTTGACTCGTGAGCAAAAAAAAAACAAAGAAGAAGAAAAAAAAAAGCCGAAATTGGAAACGAATGAAAATCCCATTTAAAGCACTTTAGTGACAGGCAATTATTATTAATTATTAATCAAACTAATAATTTCGTGTCGTTAAAAAGCTCGGCTACAATATATAAATTAACACTTCGTTTGTTGATATTTGGGCAAAAGAGGGTTTTCTTTTTTTTTTTGAAGGAAAAGCTTAAAATCAAAACAAGAAAAACTTAGCACTTGAACTTCAACTTGAAAAACCAATTTTCAAAAAGTTTAGAGGGGTTTTCTATGTTGAAACCCTGTTTAGAGGGTTCCAATTTAAGTTTAAGTGCTAAGTCTCTCTTTTGATTTTGAATCTTAAGTCTTTGGAGGGTTTTTTTCTCTTTGCGATAACTTTGCAAAGGGAGAAGGAAGGAGGGATGGGAAATAGAACAATTTACAATAATTGAAGGATGAGGATGAGGGGAGGGTGGGTGGGTTCGATCGAGGGGTATTAATCGAGAGTCGGTTCCAAAGTAGAAGTGGAACTCGGCTGTTGCGTCGGCCGGCTATCCGTGTAGATCTTCAGAGCTCGTTCCTTTCTCGGTGAATAGACACCTCTACCTTGTTTATGCATTCTGAAAACAAAATAAATATCTATTCAGCCACCAAACTTCACGAAAAACAAACTCCTCCGTTAGTTCTTCTCTGATTGAAGGTGGTAAAATCATAAAACGAGAGAAACTGAATAAACTTTTACTTTGTGTTTTCTTTGGTTACGACTTCTCGTCTCTCTTCGTCGTTCAACTGCTTCAGGGCTTCTCTCTTATCCCTTATCAAACAAAAGAGGTTTTTATTAAGAACGGCATTTGCGTGTGAGTGGGTTTAAGTTAAGTGATAGCCACTTAAGTTTTTCACAATCGAAAACCCATCTCTCACTTAAAGAAGACGACTAATCCGTCGTCACATATATAAAGTGGCCACGTGTTGAGATGTGTAATCCGAGGATTCCATTCCAAGTCCGTGTGTAATGCCAACAGTGAAATGTCGTACGGAAAAGTACCTTGGCCCTAAGTTATAAGTCAACAAAACAAGTGGAAAATGAAAATCGGACAACTTTTGAATTAAAAGCGAAATAAGAATAATCTCTCGAGGCGTCTCGACGGTCGAACAAATTTGTTTCTCAGTTACGTAAACTTGAGTTTCAATTAGGAAAAGGTGTTGTTATTTTTACAACTTTGATGTTTATCGAAGAATAAGATCGTCTGTTATTACGAAAGTGCGGGGGAAACTTTCGTGCAATGCACTTTTAAGCTAAATTGAACAAGAGCCAATTGTCTTTTTTACTAATGGTCGTATTTTTAATGATTGCTAACAACTTCTCATCAAAAGTTTCATAAAGTTGATGAGTTTAGCACTTGCTATGACTTAAAAATCATTAAGACTACAATCCTATAAATAAGCTAAACAAAGTAGGGTAAAACCAGCTTTAGCTCTAAGTGCCAATTTCTTTAAGACTTGTTCTGATTCGCTCTTATTTAGTTTAGAGTTTGAGGATGTATGTGTTCGGTCTCGCGTGGTCGAATAAAAGACTTCGTTAGCTTTAAAGTTTAAAAATTAGCTCTGATTTCACTTGAAACTTGCTTTTCATTTTAGCAGGTGTTCAAGATTGCAATTGATTGGTTTGTTTTGCGTTAGCAATTATTTGGTTTAGCACTTTGTTTAGCTTTGGAAGTTTTCAATTCAGCACTCCAGTTTAGAAGTTGTGTATTCAGCTGTCGAGTTCAGCACTTTTTATTTTGTTTTAGCACTTTATTAGTTCAGGACCTCCTCAGTTTAGCAGTATCTGTTTTAATTAGCACTTAAATATACCAAGACTTGTTTTGTGTTAGCACCTAGTTAGCACTTGATCAGTTCTGCACTTTAGTTTTGCTTTAGAAGTTCTTCATTTTAACAGTTTAGTTCTTAAATTAGTTATACAATTACACATCAGATTAGCACTTGTTCTGACTTAAAAGCAATTATTTTGAGTTTCCGCAGCTAAAAAAAACCCCAGCTGTAATCAAAAGCAAAAACTCTTTTATTCAGCGAGTTCCGAAGAACTTACTTTTGCATAGTCAATGTATTCGTTTGGAATTCCACTCGTCTCGTGAATCTAACGAAACAAAATAACAAAACGAAAACATCTTAACGAGTTCAATCTCAAAAAAAAAAGTGTGTGGATACTTTTTCTTTGAGTTGTTCCAAGGTGTAGTCATCCAGAACGACTTCGCGCATCTGATCGAGTACGAAAGTCGATGGATGCCACCATCTTAGATATAGAGAGAGTTGCGTCGAAGACGTAAACTTCTCCGGTTCTATAAAAATAAGAAGAGAATTGTTAAAAGGTTATTTCCGATCGAACTAAGATCACTACGTGTTTCGATTCGTACCCGAAAGCGACTCCAAATAAACTTCCAAATTGTCGAAGATGTTGATATCGTCTTCGAAACGTTGAGAATCGACGTAAATCGAAGCCGGCGTTTGCCAGGTCTTCTTACGAAGCCGACACCTTAAGTCGAAAAGAAGTTTTATTCGTTTTAATTCGCAGATCCATTAGTTTTTTTTTAATGAAAATAACCTGTTTAAAGGGATGTCTAAATTGCATTTCGATTTGATTTCAGGAAGGATTTCTTTCTTTGCTTGAAGAACTGTCATTCCTTTGGCGAAAATCCAGTCGATTAGAAACCTAGACGGCTACGGGAGGAAGGAAAAAACACCGACAATGAAAAGGTTTATATTTCGATCTATTTTTTTTTCTTTTAACTTCTCAGAAATAGTCAAGAGTTCAAATGACGTTTACAGCTTTAAAGCCACCTTAAAGTTTGTTTCTTACTTCTGGATCGTTTAATAAAAACTGCCAGATTTTAACTCTGTATTCTCCTTTCCTTAACGCACGACCAACTTTGATGATTATCTACAGAAAAGAGAGAGAACCATTCACGATTCTCGTTATTAAGTTTTTTTTTACTTCATCTTTCTCTCTCTTTCTCTTTCGAGATGACGATAAAACGTAAGAATGAGTCGTTACCCGAGTGTCGTCTCCGAACGGCACAAAGTTCTCGTTTAATTTTGTACATTCGTACTCCTGATTATTAGAATACAACCTGTAAACCTACGAAAAAGAGAAACAAACGGGATATGAAACACTCGAAATATACCTTTTTAAACGAGAGTTTCAGCTCTTTCTGACCTTGAAACAATCGACAGGAACGCCGACATAAGGAGCTAACTCGTTCTTCAAAGCTCCCAAAGTGATCCGTTTATCGACACGTATTCGTAACACTGTTTTACGTAAAAGAAAAAAGCATTCGATTAATGATAACGATTTAGCTCCTCCGAGAGTTTCGTGAGTCACTTTTGGATTGTGTCGTTGGATCCGTGAGTTGGATTGCTCTGAAGTATCTTTTTTCTTCCTCTTTCGGCTCGCAAACTTCGTCTTTTCCGTAATCCCATTGGTAAGGAGTTTCCTGCGAAAAATAAGAACGTAAAGATCGAGAGAGAAATAATTTTAAAGAGGGACCACTAGGTTTGTGTATTAGCACTGATTACAAATCGTGCTCATAGACGTTGTTATCTGTCTGTGTCTGACACACGAATGATACGAATTTACCGATACAAGTAAGGCGCATGTTAGAAACATCCGTTAAACGAAATTCGAAGTGTTTTCGTAGCTATATGACTAAATTAACAAGGTGGTTACTTTTTTTTTGTGACAATCAATTTCAAAATAATCATTTGATGACAGTTTACAAATGCTGAATTCGTGTTCGGTTGTTAAAAACTGTCATAAACAGATTAATTTCAAACAGATTGTCACAAAAAAGTAACCAACCTGTTAATTTATTCGTGTTGTTTCGAAAATAGTTCGAATTTCGTTTAACGGATGTTCGTGAGAAGCCCTGTTCTTTTATCGGTAAATTCGCCCCTTGAATAGTTTTAATGTGTTGACAATTAATTATGGTAAAGCCGCTCTGAAAGTGCAATTTATAACTAAAACCTTGCTCAAAATTTAGAAACCAAATTCAAAAAAAACATTCGGCCACCTTATAGTTAAGATCCTTCGAGTTCTCTTCCGGAGACGAAAGATTTCTGTCGTTCTCGCAGGAGCTTTGTCTCGACAAGCTGCTATCGCTACTACTTGAGTAGTTACGTAAACTGAGCATGTTATCTAGTCGCTGATAGTTTGAATCGTTTGGTAACTCCTCGTTATGAGGAGGCGAGTTTCCGATGATCGTTCTATCGCTGTCCGTTAAACTACTGTCCTCCGATTGATCGCTGTGAACGACGTTACTCTGATAACCACGGAGCCTGCGATTGTTATCGTATTCGCTGTCTCCGATTCCTTCGTCGTAGTCCGGCTCCACCCAGGCCACACCGTTCTCTCTGGTTTCGTCTGCTTTTCCGTTAGCACTTTCTCCGTTGGTGGCTACTACTCCTGCGCCGCTCGAAATATCTGAAGACGAAGCCGGTCTTTCCAACCGCTCGTTATCGACCTCGTCGACAATCGGATAATTTATTGGATTTAGAAGCCGGTTTGAGGTTTCTATGATTAATTAAAAAATCAAAAAGTATTGAATGAATGTTTTTGTTTGGGAACTTTTCAAACGTGAAAGACAGTTGAAACCGACCACTGTTGATCGTTGGCAGCATTACGTGTAACGATATCGTGTTTTCGTAACGATCGAGAATGTTTTGAAACAACGTTTCGTTCGATTCACTGTCCGTCTTGTCTGGATCTGAAAGTTCTACAAAAACCTTTAAAAAAAAACGAGATGTAAATTAGGAAAATTGTAGGTAACTTCGATTACACGAGGTTGTAATGTGGCGACATTGGTTATTTTGCTCGAGAAATAAAAAGTTCAAGCCTAAGGCCGAGTCCACATGAAGCTGCCAAAAGTGCAACATGAGTTTGAGACAAAAACAAAACAAAAACGCCAGAAAAAAAGCAGATTTTGAAAACAAAACAAACCTGAAACAACTGTCAACAGAACTCAAGACAAAACCACAACAAATTTTGAGTTTTGTTTTCTGTTTCTATAGCTGTCCTTATGTCAACTACGCAACTGTTCTGTTATTGTTTTAATACTAACTGTGTCCACACTTGCACAGACAAGAGTTGACAAAATGTTGCATAATGCCGAGACAAAACACAAACCTTTTTGATGTTTACCGACTTGAACCTGTTTGTGAAATTGCAGACAAAGCAAAAACAAAACACGAAAGTCTTACAAGTGTTTTAGAATTGTCGCCAATTTGTCTCGAAACACTTGAGTTTTGTTACTGTTTTGTCAGCTTCATGTGGATCTGGCGAAACAAAAAAATAAGTGTCGTTAAAATACGGCAAACCTTGTTACTACGATAAAACCCCTCGGCTTTCAGCGTTTTCATTGGACTCGCGAGTGGCCTTAGGTCATTGTAGTACCTTTCGAGTACGACCCTCGGGTTTGTTGTCGACAGTCCGAGAGCCTGTTCGATTGTAGGAGAAATTCATGTCATAATTAACGAGAACTTCTCGTATAGAACGGAAAAAAAAACCTTGACCTGTGCGACTTGAGCTTTGAAATCTTCGACCGTCTGCGTAAGATACGAACGAACCGTAACTGGACCTTCGACTTCTTCCGTCTTAAGGTTTACTATGTACACTTTCACCGTTGTACCTTTTAATTTAGATAAATACCAAAGAAAACATAGATTAAGGTGGTTTTGAAAATGCAAAAGGGCGCACCGCCTTGAACTCTTTTAATATTCTTTCAGAAGAGCTTAATTAAGAGGAACTTGAAAGTGTTTTAAGAAACTAGAAGGGTTGCCCAATCACTTAAGGGTATTTTCATGTCGATATCTTTAAAATAAACGTTTTATGGGAGTTTGAAAATAACTCAACTTTAAACAAGATGATAAAATATAAAAGTTTATTTTGAAAGATATCAACGTGAAAATACTATTAAGTGATTCAGGTATCCTTCTAGTTTCTAACCCAAATTCAAGTTCTCCTTAAGTTTTCTTCTGAAACTGCAACATAATCAGTTCCCAAAAAAAAGGGACAAAAAAAAAACGTTAAAGGGTCGATTCGACACAAACCTCCGACACGATAAACTGGAGGTTGTTTATCCGGAGGCCAAACTTCTAAAAGCAGACTAAAACGATAACTGGATTTGGCACCACCCAAAACTTCACCGATCGGTTGATCTCCACTCTCTTCGAAAGAACATTCCAACGAATCGTGCGCATCGTCGTATTTGACGAGCCGACATTGATTCAAAGGTGTCGTTCTTTCGATTCCTGCCGTCTGACGAGCCATTTCGGTCGTATCGATCAACGTTGTATCTTTGTGGACCCTCAAAATGGCATCCAGCATCCGATTTCTGAGCGGATCGTTCCAATACAATTTGATCTTTGATTATAAAAAAAATCGGAAATGGAATCGTGATCTGTTTACGAAAACTCTTGATTGTTATTAAAAGCCGCTGGAGAGACTCCAGAGTCTGCACGACGTCTTGCTCGTGACTCCATTAGATGCAATTTTAAGTGAAAACTGACGGTTTTTATAAAAAAAAAACCATGAGCTCGATTCTAACTACAAATCTCTCTACCAAATTTGTTTCAAACTGACCACGTATCACAGTACGTGCAACTCTGAAGTTTCTCTCTAGGATTTCAATGGCATAATTCCTTGCTCCTTCTGAATTAGTACCTTACACATGTTTCTTTCTAGTTCTCTTTGTTGTCGTTCTTTTTCCTCTTGTTGTTGTGTTGCTTTTAGTAAAGCGATGATATGTTCCGGTAAACAATCGACCGTAATCGCCTCCGTGTTACGTTCGATGTCGATCTGACGGTACATTAACATGTAAGCGTTCGTCGAACTCGAATAAGCTCCCGAATAGTAACTACGAGTCGGACCACCGCCGTACGTTTTTCTAATGTCGTCATGTGTGATCTATAGTTTAAACAAAAAGATTTCGTTTTGAGAAATTACGAGACAGTAAAACAAAAAAGCGAATCTCGTGTTTGTCATTTGCCTTCGTTACACTCTGGTCATTGAAACAATACCATTGACCTTCTTTGAATGACCTAAGGAAACAAATAAAAGCAAAGTGTTTTTTTGAGTGTTTTGCGAGAAAAACGGAAATGTTTCTTTTCTGTCTTTCATCCTTACTTGATGTATGCATAGTAATGACCACCATTGGCACTTCCACTATGAACCATTATCGAGAATAATTCATAAAGATATGGACCCTGAAAATCAGTTTAAAATGGATAAAGTTATCGTCTTTTTTATTATTCAGTGTCTTGCTTATTCATTATTGTGGTTCATTAAGATGGTTTTAAAAGGAAAAAAATGCCTCTCGAACTCTTGTTATTCTTGTCTTTCAGAAATAAAATGAAGAGAAACTTGAAAGTGTTTTCAAAACTAGAAGGGTGACTAAAATAATTTCTATAATAATTTAAAATTTCAATTAATTTAAGCTACTGAAAGAGAAAATAACCAAAATTTACAACTTGACATTTTATTATGGCAAACAAATCAACGATGTTATCCAATCAAAGGGGGCTTTGTTTGAAGCTATAGTTCTTCTTAGAATTAAATTACAACTGAATTAAGAGTTATTAGTTAAGCTATAGCCTCTAACAAGCCTCTTTGATTGTAGAAAAGCACAATTGTTTTCATGTACTTTTTCCAAACAGTGTTTGAGGTTCTTTTCATTGGCAGTCACTTCTTGACTTTGATGGAGCGAACCGGCTCCCGATTCCATGTCGATACCCTCGTCATCATCCTGATTACTTTCTCCGATGCCAGAACTCTGAGCCGAAACATTATCTTCGTCGAGAGCTGATCCACTGTCGGTGGTGCTTGAATCGTCAAACGTTTCGACCTGAAGCGGATAACAAAATGGTAACTGAGATCTTTCATCTTGCGGAAGTGAAGTAATTTCATAATTACCTCAGTTTCACATTTAATAAACGAGTTCAAGTTTAATATTTCTTGAAAAGTGACCCTAAAATATATAATTTTGTGAGAGAAAACAAAATTCGTTTCAAAATTTTAAAAGATGACTTCTCGAAAGTGTTCAGAAAATAACTTTTAGCTCGATTTATTACACGTTTGCCTCACTTTATTAAAAAAGCTTATTAAAAATTATTATTTATTACATTTTATATTATTTTTTTGAAACTTCTGGAGGCCGTACAATGTAAAGTGGGAATTTTATTGTGTTTTATGGACATTTTTAAGGCTTTTGAAGAATTCTTGATTACATTTGACCACAATTGAGGCCGTTTCAGGACATTACAAAATTTCTTTTACATCTTATACATCTTTTATATTAAAATCTTTATAAGTTTTTTCACATTTTTCAAAATTTTAAATTACTGTCGAGCCACTTAAGAATTTCCTGTGTCAATTTTTGTACGAGAATTCAAGTACACAGTTTTTTTTAGAAACATATTTCAAAAGAAACTCAAAAGTGTATTTTATACTAGAAGAATAAAAGAATCGAGTAATAGCATTTTTTATGAAAACATCTTTCAAAATAAAACTGCAACTACTTGATTCCTGTACTCTTCTAGTTTAAAATACACTTTGAATTTCTTTTAAAAGCTGCTTCGGAAAAAAAACTTAGTACTTGAATTTTTCACACCTTTGATACACAAGAAATAACTCAAAATATTCTTCGACAACTTTTTAAAGAGTTATAATTCTGAACACTTCAGAAATGAAAATATAAGTTTTGAAAATTAACGACCTGTCGTTAAGTTTGATACGATGCATCGTCGTGTAATCGAAATCGAATCGTTTCAACTGAAGAGTTAGTAGATACGGAAACGTAATAAACTTCAATCCCTAACAAACACAGCAAAGAAAACAGTATTTAGAATATCCCTAATTTGAAAAGTTTTTCTTTCTCTGTGCCTTGTGAGCATCGCATTTCCTATTGCACTTTTCGCAAAAATACTGATTACATCCATCCAATACTTCAGGTTGCACAAACGCCTGCAAAGCTTCTTCCTGATCGAGAAAGATATTTCAGTTAAAAAGAGGAGGGGAGTCGATATGATCAGACGGAGAGTTCGAAATAACTTACGACGCTTCCGAAAGCTTGATTAGCACCGAACGGTCTAACGGGTAACGGAATATCTAAATAAGTATCTTCTCTAGCGCTTTCGTAACCGCACTGCGTTAAAAAAAAGCATTTTGCAACATTTTAAGTCTCGAGTTTGTTAGCGACAGAAAGAGAAAAAGCTTCTTTAAACAGAGCGAACCTCGAGACATTTAACATAATCGTTAATTTTTCCCTGATAGAGACGGTTTATGAGATCCGCCTGATCCGTATTACGGAACTTTTGTTCGAGAGCATCGAACATGACACGACACAACTCTTGAACGTCGTGTTGTTGCCACGCTTCGCTACTGTCCCATCCGAAACTACGAGTTAGTTCGGTTGTTTCGACGGCATGCCGATTACTAGTCTGAAACAAGAAAAGCAGCAAAAGAACCGAAAGATTAATTTCCATGAACAGAAGAAGTTTGTTTTCTTGTTCTTGCCTGTAAGTTAAGAAACAGCCTCTGCAACTGATTTGGAATACTTTTACTGGGATCTTCCGCTTTGTCGAACTCCCACCTTATACAGAACCAACAATTGCAACATTTAGCCATTTCGAACCAATTATTTTAGCCAATTTTTAACTATTTGGAACCATTTTTGTTTAACCATTTGGAACCATTTTTGTTTAACCATTTGGAACCATTTTTGTTTAACCATTTGGAACCATTTTTGTTTAACCATTTGGAACCATTTTTGTTTAACCATTTGGAACTAATTATTCCAACCATTTCAAACTTGTTATAAACATTTCCAACGATTTTTTAACCGTTTTCGAACCACGTTTTAACCATTTCAAACCACTTTTAACCATTTCGAGACAATTTTAACCATTTCGAGACAATTTTAACCATCTTAAACCATTTTTGTCCTATTTTATCCCAGATTTTTTCCAACTTTTGTTTTTTAAGAGAATAAAAAGAACTCGTAAGCAAAATATTTTGCTTTACCTATAGAGAGCATTACGGAATTCGGGTGTCATAAACAGAGTCTGTAGTAAACTATTGAGGTAACACGTCATTGCCTGATTAACCAATCCAACGTAACCTATAACGAACAAAAGCAATAAAAAAATGTTAAAAAGTGTCCGAAAAATTATAAAACAAAACCTTACCGACTGCGGAATTCGAATCTTGATCTCTTTCGCTCTGTTTATCCGCATTCAGACGGATGAGAGCAAAGTCGTAACTGGATCCAGGTATCGACGATCGAGGAGGAGGCGGAGGACCATCACCGATGCCACCGCATCCGTACTGAACATCATTCGGTTGCGGCATCGGAGGTGGAATCGGTGGAAATCGAGACTCGTCATCAGCATTGTCAACATCATCCGTATCTTCCAATCTGTTTCTAATTAAGTTGGGACCAATAGGTTTTTTTTTCATTAGCATTGATTACTAATGAGCTCCTAGATGGCGTTACATGCCAGCACGTGACCACGACCATAGACTTGTACAGGAAAACAATATTTCCAAGAAGCGCAGCTACTGATACAAGTATGGAACTTCTTAAAAGTATTTTTTAAACAAAATTCAAAGTGTTTTTGAAACTAAACGAATAAATAAACCAGTTGGTTACTTACTTGCAATGATCTGTTCGTAAATAATAACTTCATGATACCTTTAAACACCGATAAGAATCGAAAACGAGAACCGGCATTTGTTAAAACTGTCATAAAACAATTATTTACAAAAAAAGACTGTCACGAAAAATTAACCACCTGGTTAATCAATTCACCTAATTTTTAAAACACTTTGAATTTCATTTAAAAGGTGCTTTTAACGAGCTCCATACTTGTATTGGTAAATTCACTCGTCGAGTAACGCCACCCAAAGGAAAACAATTCGTAACTAAAGACCTCCAGTCAAACCTCATGCCCGGCCTCGATTCCAACTTTATAGGCCTAGCTTCCGTCGAGATCGGAACGTCAGAACTCTGAAATGCAAACCAATTGTTATTCCATTTTTGTTGTTTTTTTAATTATTGGATCTTTTACGATAGGACCGACTCTGAGCTTTTTCGGTGGTTCTCCGTTTTTGTCTCCAACAATCAGATTATTTCTTCGACCTTCTGCACCGAATTGAAATCCCATCTGAGACAGTTCCAGTTCCGTGTTATGTTCGTTCACAACGATCTGGAATCAGAAAAATCACTGTAAAAATCATTTATTTTTTAAAAATAATCTTGGTTATTCTGCAGTTTCAGAAACAACTTAAAAATATACAACTGTTTTATGTATTTTAGATAATAAATGAGTTGAAACAAACCGATTCTCCGTCCGTCATCCGTTGAAGAACCAATTCGAATGTGTCCACTTCGTATCCGTGCTGTTTGGAAACTAATTCCAGAAGTTGGCGTCCCTTTGTCGAAGCCGGTAAGTTCATCGTAGTTTTTCCTTTCTGACTCTGTTAATTCATTAATTAAAGAGTCAAATATTAAAATGAGAATCTTTGAACCCTCTACATAGGGTATTTTAATTAAAAAAATTACTCTTCAGGTAGCCAAGAAGGCATGTGGCAGAGGGACAAAAGTCTAACATAGACCAAAACTCAATTAAAATGGTGGTCAGTAAAATAGAGGTTTGTCTATGTTGAAAACCCTGCTTCGAGGATTGAAGTTTGAAGTTTTTTCTTCTTCTTGAATTTGAACCTCGACACTTACCAAATGTCGAGGTCCAAATTCAAGAAGGAAACTTGGCAGTTGATCTTCAACTTGAACTCTCTGAACAGGGTTCGAACAACGTTTTATTGGATATCTTTTTGAAAAGTATTTGTCTATATTCGAACCCTGTTTAGAGGGTTCAAGTTGAAGATCCAACTGTCAAGTTTCCTCCTTGAATTTCAACCTTACCACTTGAATTTCAACATGAACACTCTACACAGGGTTCTAATCCGGTTTTAGTGCTCAATATAAACAGCGTATTTCAATGTTGAAACCCTGTTCGGAGGGTTCAAGGTTGAAGTTTCAAGCACCAAGTTTCTTTCTAGAATTTTTTTGGTCTTAAAATTGACTTAAGTCGTGACGTCACGATCCAGTTTTAGTTCATTGTTACGTCACGCGGTAACAAATTTGTTTGTCAAAACACAGTACACACACGTGGGAGATTCAAAAATTCCCGCGAAATGACGTCATGGGGTTGTCAGAGATCGATGAAATATCGATATAACTTGCATCGATGTCATTCGACAAAAATTTAATTAAATTAAAATTCTGTTTAAATTCAAAGAATTTACTTATTAAAAAAAAAAAATAAGTAAATTCTTTGAATTTAAACAGAATTTTAATTTAATTTTAATGACTTTTTTGATTTTATCATTTAATTTCTTTTGTTTTTTCTACTTTTTAACTCACATCTGAAGTTGTCATATCTCTAATTATACATAAAACTCTCGGTTCTTCGGATGCATCCAACCATCTCTGAAAAAAGAAAAAATTTAAATAAATTTAATTAAAAATGAAGAAAATTTACTCTTAATCATTTAGTAGTCAGATGAAAAAAAGTTGAAAATTAAGGGAGGCTCAATAGATATTTATTTTAATTTTGTTCCACCAGACGGCGCCACTGCAGTTGACTTAATGCCATGTTCCATAGACGTTTTTTTTTTTTGTTAAATTTTCGACGCAAAAAAAAAGTGAAGCAAACGTTTTTTTTTTTTTATAGAAACAACATTACGAAAGAATTCAAATTGTTTTAAAAACTAGAATGGTAAAAGTTTTTGCATGGCAGTATCTTAAAAAATAAACAATTTTATAGTTCAGTTTGAAAAATTATCCGTTTTTAGGTTTTTTTTTTCATTGAAATTTCATGAAAAATTACTTTCGCCTTTTTTTTCAAACTTTCATAAAAAGTTTATTTTGAAAGATATCATCATGAAAAAAACTATTAGCATTATCACCAACTATTCTAGTTTCTAAAACAATTTGAATTTTTTCGTAATGTTTCTCTCGAAAAACGTTCGCTTGAAAAATAGAAATTTTCTCAGAACAACGGGTTTGAAGGATGAGAATATGAAAATAGCATGATTGGAGTTACCCTTCTAGTTTCTAAAACCCTTTCTAGTTTCTTCTAATTTTACTTATGAAAATCCTTTATAAACAATCTAACTAGTATTTTTCATGGTTTTTGATATCTTTCAAAATGAACTTTTTTCTAAAAATGTATCCATCTGCTTAAAAGTTGGGTCATTTTCTAAATAAGAGAAACTTGGAATGTGTTTTAGAAACTAGAAAGGGTTTTAGAAACTAGAAGGGTAGCTCATTCCATGCTATTTTCATATTCTCTTTCATTTTTGTCAATAAAAAGTTTATTTTGAAAGATATCAACATAAAAAACCTTTAAGTGATTGAGTTACCCTTCTAGTTTCTAAAATACCTATAAATTTCTCTTAAATTTTAAGAAATACCGTAATAATCAAAGAGTTTTCATGAAGCATTTATACTTTTAAAAACTAGTTTTAACTTAAGTATATTTATATTTCTAGTTTCTTAAATAATTTAGTCTTATTTTTTCAAGTCTTACCAACTTCTCTTTCGGGTTTTCAACTGAAACACAAAGTGCCGGCATTTTAAAAATGCAAAATTATAATATAATTTATACAAACTTAGTTAACTTTTTTAATAAAACTTTTTTTTAGATTGTTTAAATAATTTAAAAGACATTTAAGTTTTGTTAAAAACTTGTTTTCAAACTGAGTTCAAAAAAAAAAAAAAGAAACTCAAGAAAAGGAAAAAAGTTTTAAAACTTTTTTTTTTTTTTCAATTTTGACTTTTTTTCTTCTTCGTTTGGCTTTTATCCCAATTTCAGAGAAGAAGAGACCTAAAAATGGATCTTAAGATACCATTTTACATATATAGAGAGGAGAATGTTAGAAGAAAAGCTAAATTTGGGTTACGATTCATTTTGAACCATTTAAAAAAAAACCCAACCAAAAAAAAACAGACTTTTACTCTTATTAGTGTTCATTGACTCCTGTATAAAATATTAAAAGCAAAAATCTGCTTTTTAAAAATGAGAGATCAAAGGTTATTGTAATGAAAGAACCCAATAGGTGGCGCTGATTAATGTATTTAAATAAATATATTTAAACTGTAATCTTTAAACTAATTCCTTGTACACACCTGATAATTTAAATGCATTTAAATAATAAACGTGTTCTACAGAGCCCTGTGAAGGACAAACAAACAATATGTATTCGAATTCAATTTATATTCAGTTAATAATCTCAAAATATTGAGTTAATACTTAAATTTATAAACTATTGACAATTTAACTCCTGTGTGTGTGTGTGTACAAGGTATTAAATGAGTTGAAATTAAATGTGTTTATAGGTGAATTATACGGAATCCAGTTAAGGACATGAACACCAAATAAAAATTGACTTTTATTATTAATATTTTAAATTTTGAAATACTAAATCAATATTTTAATGTCAATAGTTTATATAATTATATTTAAGTTAATTAACTCAATATTTTCAGATTAATTAACTGAATAAATTGAGAATTCGACATATTATGTTTGTTTGTCCTTCACAGGGCTCTGTAGAACACGTTTATTATTTAAATGCATTTAAATTATCAGGTGTGGTGTACTAGGTATTAGATTAGTCTTGTGTTGTGTGAGCTTTTTAATTGTGTAGCCTCTCTTCAAGGTTCTCTTTATTTCTCTTAATCTATTATTGTTTTAAAATTCTTTTAGTGATTTAAAATTGTAAACATTGGTCTCTCTCTCTCTCTCTCTCTCTCTCTCTCTCTAACTCTGATTATTCTGTTGTTTCACACAAATAAATTTAAATTTAAATGTGTTTTAGAAACTAGAAGGGTAGCTGCTCAATCACTTATGGTTATTTTCTAAAACACACAGAGGCTAATAGCAGATTTATCTGAATAGCTACGTTTTCTACCATATTTTAGGTAATTTTATACGTCAAAATGTGTCAGTAATTCGTTAGTTTGCATTTTGAGAAAATTATTTCGATTAGGAGCCACTAGCCTCTAAGCTAAACGCTGTGTCATTGAGGCTACGCGGCTCGTTATCGAAAGAATTCACGCATTTTTGTAATAAACTTAAGAAATTCTTGAAAAATAAGACAAGAAATTATTTGAATTTGGCGCCAAACATTATGAAGCGTTGAAGAATGCAGCGTCATCTATCGTTCAATAAATGAAATAGCATGTAAAGGTTAATTTCATGATGGAGCACTAGATGGTGCTGAATGTCTTGAAGGTGTCGCAACTTATCTTACGTCATCAATGACGTAATTTCAGAATTATGCGAGTGTTTTGGCAATAAATAACTAAATTTGGCAACACAGTAAGCAAATTCACGCCTAAGTAAGTACTTAACACCCACGAACCTATTATTTTGAGTATTTTTATTTTTATTTTAAGAAAGTGTTCCCAAAAAATAGATCGTATTTCACGTGCATAACAAGAAGCTTAAAAACGATATTTCACAGCTATTTATAACAGTAAACAATCGATCACTGTTCTAAGAAGCTTCCACATGAAAATCAACGCTCCTCGCTTCCGCTATGTGGAAAACAGTGAAGTACTAACAAACAAACAAACAAACAAAAGAAAGCGCTCAATTTAATAATCATTGTGAACTATAAGAATAAAAATAGCGGAGATGACATGACATCATCTTTTTGAAACCACAGGATACCCAAAATGAAGTATTTCGTACAGCACAATTGGCGAAAGTCGCCATCTTGGTTCCCCCTATCTCACATTACTTTGGAATGCCACCCACGTTGCATCATAAGGTCACTGAACGTGACTCGTGAGAATCTCATAGTTAAGGAAGCCCGAGAGGATCATTAACATCAGATCAGGCTTCCGTAGATGCAGCCCTACGTTTTCTCTTATGTTTTCTGATTGTTTAGCTACAAAGTGACGTCACATTTGTTTCTCTCTGTTGAGTGTTGATTTCCGGTCAATATTTGCATTTGTTCTTAATATCATATTAAAAAGCGAAATTGATCATTTTCTAGCTGTACAAAATAATTAAAACACTTTCGTTATGAAACATAACATTAACGTGTAATATTTACACCTCAGATATAGTGCGAAGTGCATTGAATAATGATTGATTTTAATGCAAAATGCGATTGTCAGCTGTTTAGGTGATAAAAAAACCATTGAACTCTTCGTTTAGAATGAGAAACAGATTTCAACGTTTCTCTCATTCGAATGTATTTTTTTTCCTACCTCTAATGGCACCAGTTGCGAGTTATCACCGGGAACCATCATTGGAAATATTGGATTATTTCACCGCATAAATAAATACAAAATTATTCCTACATTTGTAAAAGAAAATTCACAAACGTCGTAGGGTATTCTTTTTTATAATCAACAAAAATTTAACGAATGAACGATTAAATAGTTGTCAAGGTGGCCATATTGTGTCCTTGATTTACTTTGGAATTTTCAGATTCTATTTTTATTGTATTGGATGTTATTAAACAGCCTACATAAGTGACAGTGTTGGTAGTTATAGACTTTTGTTCAGATACAAAATGTAATATTAGCGACTTAATAGAAGTACGAGACGGCGATAGTAAGCAGATTCTTATGATTGTGAATAAAATAAAACTTTTTTTTTTAAATTGCGTGATTGTTAATTTATTCAAAATTAGATGTTTAAAACTATGAAAAATCTTTTCTGAAAATGGTCATGTGTTTTTTTTTTTTAGTTTTCGGCTTGATCGGCGTATCGCCGCTGATTTGAAATATAAATCTTAATGGCTGCCGCTGTTACAAGTATCCGGTTCAAAATATTAATATAGAGGTTACGCAATTCTATGCTAGTTATAAAATATCTTGAATGAGTGCACGTTAAATATATAATGTCGCTTTAAGGTTCTTTTTGTTCTTAACACCAATGATTTTTCTATTTTTTTTTATAATACAATACTTATAATTGTTTATATAAGACAATATTTGCGTTTGTATTAAAATTTATTGTATCTCCGATTAAGAATTTAGCTTTATATAGATGCGGCGCCATCTATTGGCGACAGAAAATAGGCAGAAGTTTGGTTGAGCTACCTCTATATATTTATCTAATCTTCTTTGTATCTTCTTGTAATTCCGTAAATTTCATTTCCTTTTTGTTGGATGAGCCAAGATGAGGTTTGTTTTTTTCTCTTCTTTTTTTCGTTCGTATCTTCAACATCCTTTGATTTTAAAACATTTTTTATGTTTATTATTATTATTTAAGTCCATCTGAATGCATTTCTATGTTTATTTTTGTTGTAATTTTTGAAATATTTAATGAAGAGACCAAATATTTAATGATGACTTATTTAAAAAAAGACCTGAATAATAATGTGGGTTCTTTTATATGCCAGAATTACTCTGAAATTATTGGTCATTTAACGCTTTTAATACGCTTTATAAGTCTTTGAAAAACTGCGTACGCATCCAGTTTCTATAGAGAACAAAGTGATGTGACGTCATACGCCTTAGCGTGGCTCTTACGATCTGCGAGCGTCCCCCTCTTTTTCTGTCTTTTGTTCTGCAGCCACGTGGTCAGTATTCGTTAGTTCGCATACGCAAATATATAAACCCCCTTTCTATTGAATTGGTTGTTGTAAACGCTGCTTATTCTTACAGAAGTTTTTATATTTATTTTAATCCTATCATCCGAATACGTCTGTAAGATCCGTAAGAGTCTTTAATTAGTCAGCAGTCGTCTGGAAGCTATGCTATGGCTCGGTGAGAGCCGTAAGCTTTTTAAGTTCGCAGGCTTTTTTTTATTAAAAAACGGCTTTCTAAGCGTATTTAAAGCCTGCGAAGCGTCTGTAAGTGCGTTATAGGCTCTGTATTAGTTGTAACGTTTTTATCAGGTCCGCAAGATGTCTAAAAGCTTTGTAAGACCTCCGTAATGTTTGCAAAGGTCAGTATGAGCTTTACGGTTGTTGCAATCGTTCTAGCGTATTTGTAAAGCCTTCATAAGGTCCAGAAGCGTCTAACAACCTTTTGCAAGGATTCCGTAAAGTTTTTAAAAGCTTTTATTTGTTATTGAAGCTGTTGTAAGACCTTTATAAGCTACGCAAGCGTTTAATAGCTTTTTAAAGAGCTTTTTAAAAGCTTTATAAGGCTTCCTTAAGGTCTTAAAAAGCTTTGTAAGGCTTCGTAACGTACGCAAGCATCTGTATGCTCTTAAGTACATAATTTTGTTTAAAATAAATGGTGTAGTTTGGAATAACTTCTTCCGATCACATTTTTTGACGTAATTTTGAATCTAATGTTCGTTTCGTTTTTTTTTTTTTTTTCTTGTCGTTAGTACCACTACAAAGGTTTCTCGAGATACCCTTTACGAGAGCATCAATTCGGTCCTTGAGGGATCGAAGAAGAATAAGAGGAAGTTCGTCGAAACTGTCGAACTTCAGATTGCATTGAAGAATTATGATCCTCAGAAGGATAAACGTTTCTCTGGAACCGTTAGGTAAAACCTTGTTTACGTTAACGGGAGTTTCTCCTGCGTTAACTTAACACTAGGGAGCTAAGTGTCGTAAGTGAACTTAGCGGACCATCACCCATGGTCTTAAAATTGTATGGGGAGGCGAACTTAATTAAGTTGGCCGACTTATTTTTTGCAAGTGACCTGAAATCTGATTCTTTCGGAGTTTTTCTGATGGTAAGAAGGTGAAATTATCTGAGTTTTAACTTAGAATTTGAAGGGGGATTCAAATAAAAGACCAAATATTTAGTGATGATTTTTTTTTACAAAAGACCTGAATAATAATGTGGACTCTTAGCTCCATCTGAAAATATTGGTCATTTAACGCTTATTAGCATAGTATTTGCAAATCTGCATACAGAATACTAAGTGCTGTGACGTCATATGGCTTAGGCGTGCCAGCCGTTTGGCTCTTATGATCTTCTCGTTCTTTATTTCTTCAGCCACGTGGGTAAGTACCCTGGATGGGCCGTTCAGACACGAATGGATACGTCTCATTCGAGACAAGTCATGTCTCGCCAGTGCATGCTACGTGCGCTTGCCGAAATGCTATTTTTTTGTGTGACTCAACGTGACCGCCTCGGACGGTTTTGTCGGAAGTACCTAAAAAAAAGTGGTAAAGGTATTATGACGTTGAAAAGTCATGAAAAACGCTAAATAATGCTTAAAGATGGTTGAAAAAGGTTCTTGATTTTCAAACATTTATGTTTTAATTAAGTCCATCTGAAAGCAATTTATATAAATATTTCTGATCTGACTTCTGACCAGATATTTAATGATGAATTCAAAAAAAAAAAGACCTGAATAATGATGTGGGTTCTTTTTAGCTCCAGATCTGAAAATATTGGTCATTTAACGCTTTTTAATACGTTTATTATTAGTCTTTGCGAATCTGCGTACGTAATTTACATAGAGAACAAGGCGCTCTGACGTCATACGCCTTGACTACAGCCACGTGGTCGATTATAAACCATTGTAACCATTCTAAGGCTGGAACGGACGCACACTGAATGGGACAATATTGACTGAAGCGTTTCAGACGCAATGTGTGAAGCATGTCTGTTCTGACTACAACCCACACTAAATACGAGAAAACGAAGATGGTGTGAAGATTCCTGAATAATGTGAAGATGTTGAAAAAAGCACGGGAAGGTCTTAAGTGTCCTAAAGTGATAATTTTCGAAAGGAAAAATTAGTTCGATGATGATTTATCGTTTAGGGGATCAAACAGTTATTAATACTGTGCTAGCTCGTAGATCAATCATTGACAATTTTAGCTAACGAGCGATGACGTTGGGCGTGTCTTTAATTTTATTATTTATATTTCTGGGCTTTCTTTTTGTTTTTCTCTTAAATAATTTCTAACAGATTGAAGAATATTCCTCGTCCCAAGTTTAAGGTCTGTATTCTCGGAGATCAGCAACATTGTGACGAAGCAAAAGAAAAAGATGTCAGTTGTATGGACGTTGAAGCCCTGAAGAAGCTCAACAAACAAAAGAAACTCGTCAAGAAGCTTGGTAAACATTTTTTTTTTTTGCAGAAAAAAAAACAACTGGTTTTCAATCTCTCTCGTATTTCAGATGAGCAAAATAAAGAGAAACTAGTGTTTTTAGAAATTTAAAAAAATTAAGATGACTAAGTTGATAAAAGGAGTAACCAGTTAGCGGAGTGGAAATTTAAACCGATTTTTTGGTCGGTTTTTTTTTTTTTTTTTCTTTGCAGCCAAGAAATACGATGCTTTTCTGGCTTCGGAATCGTTGATTAAGCAGATTCCTCGTTTGTTGGGTCCAGTCTTGAATAAAGCTGGTAAATTTCCATCTTTGTTGTCTCATAACGAGTCGATGGTGGCAAAAATCGATGAAGTGAAATCGACCATCAAGTTTCAAATGAAGAAGGTTCGGTTACCCTCGTATATCGAGTTCAGTGTCTTTTTGTTCGTTTCTAATCTTGAGGCATTTTTTTTATTCGTTAATATTATAGGTTCTTTGTTTGGCCGTTGCTATCGGACACGTGCATATGACCACGGAACAATTGGTTCAGAATATCAGTTTGGCAATCAATTTCTTGGTTTCGCTATTGAAGAAGAATTGGCAAAATGTTCGTTCTTTGACTCTGAAGAGTACGATGGGCAGGCCGTACCGATTGTATTAAAAGGAAGTGTTAATACAAATAAAGTTCTTGTTACACTGGTCTTAAATGATTTGAATTTGTGGATTTTGAGGAAATTTTAGTAGGGATTTTCAGTCGTTTCGTAGGGATTTTTTTGTCTGTATAATGAGATACGATGAGATGGTGCGATGTAAATTTCTTGAAGTAGCCAGTCGCTTTCGTAGTGATGATTGAATATGGCCTCTTGGTTGATGAATTCAATGATTGGCGCCATATTAGTTCACTTATCGATATTTTGTACATGTTCGGAAATGCTTCAAGTCTGAATAATATACTCCGATAGTCGTTGCCTAATCATTGTGTTGCAACATAGACGACAACCACGTATGATATATTTTTAGAAAACATCGATGGTAACGGATATATCGATAAATATGTCGGTATTTATTCAGTAGTGTGACGTCATAATGTAACGCCATAGAAGATGGATGTGTTAAGTTTGGCCGACGTTAAGGAACGTTTAGAACTTCTGGAAATGTTTCTCGATGAACATATTCATTTGTTGAACGCTCATTTAGTTGATTTTATTGTTTGCGATTTATGGGAAAGTTTAATTCCTATAAAAATACGTGAAGAAGTCGCGCTTCTTTCTGACGCGGACTGGTTTTCTATCGTTGAAATGAAGTTTCGGTTTAGTTTTAATGATGATGGTTCTACACGAAACTACGTTAATTTAGAAAAGAAGATAAATCGTAGCAACGATTGTCTTCCTAGTAATTATAATTTAAATTCTGTAAATCTAGAAGAATTTCTCGATTTTGCATCGAGATGTCGGCTAGATTGTTTATTAGGCGGAAGTAGTGAATCGGTTTCTGTGCAGCACATGGTCGACGCGGAAGGTTTGGCCCCTTTTTTGTCAGATTTCGCGGGAAAATTGTATTTCGATTCATTTGCTGGATCGAAAAAACAACACGAAGTTGAAATTCTAGCGGATATTATTGCAGCGATTGGCAAAAAACAATCTATCGAAAAGGTACATTGTTAATTGAACAAAGCCGGTTATGTATTTTTTTATTTTAATGCTTTTGTTAAGAGGAAAGTTTAACCGGAAGTGGTGACTGTTAATACTTTTCAATAAATCAGACCACATTCTCAGTGAACTCTGCAAGACATGAATGGCTTCATGCGTTAATCATTTTGGTGTTTGAGCTACCCTTCTAGTTTTTCTTCATTTTGCTTTTTTTCCGAGACAGAATAACTAAATTATATAATGCATTAATTGTTTCATGGTTTTTTGTTGTTGCTAGGTTGTTGATTTCGGAAGCGGAAAAGGATATTTGGGTTCGTTTCTTGCGTTACAACACGGATTTAATGTCTTCGGAATCGACTCGTGTAAGGAGAACATTAAAAACGCATCGAAACGAAACGAGAGGCTTCGAGTATGTTGCATTCAATTGTCTTTTACTGTCATTATTTTGTAATAATCGAAAAAAATAGGGTCTTTTGCGCTTGTAAAGAACTACCACGTGTGACTGCACGTGCATATTACAGCGTAATCAAAAAGGGATTTTATATGAAGGGCCAATTTTGTTTCGTAAATTTGGTTCTTATTATAAACTTTCGTATAAACTTTCTACAAGAGAAAGATTTAAATGTGGTTTGTTTTTTCTTATTGAAGAAATCCTGGAGTGGACTCGTAAGAAGAGCTACTGCGAAGGCTAAAAGTTGTGAAACAAATGCCGAAAGTCCAGATACGAAGTCCTCTGCTTCCTTCTCCACCTCGAAAAGTGGATCTTCTGGAAGTTACGTTGGAATCTCAGAATTTGTTGATGACAAAACGTCGCTGGAAAAGCTTCTTGGTGACGGATCAGATCGTTTTTTACTCACTGGACTTCATACGTGCGGAGATCTTGCGGCTCGAACATTGGAATGTTACGTTACGGAAGCAAAATGCAGTTCTGTTGTCAGCGTTGCTTGTTGTTATCACTTGATCGAAGAGGAATTCTTCAGGAATCCCTTCCTAGGAACCGGTAATGGTGTTAAGAAATCACAGTGAAACTAGGGGTTACCGATTAGATGTTCCGATTAAATTTTAAGATGGGATAAATCGACTCAAAACTAGAAATGCTCTAATTCAATTTATTGCAGAATGGATTTTTAGGTTCTGATTAATCGGAGACTTCCGTTTTGATTAATTGGAGTATCGTTTCATCAAATACAAAAAAATAGTGATTTAATTTTCCAAAACAATCGGAATTGAATCATACGATTCGATGTATAAGAATCGATTCATTGGTGACATTTTTGGGTGATTCTTAAGACATTTATAATAATTTGATTTCGTTATAGATCAAGTGTCGAAGTCAAAAAGCGGATTTCCGATGAGTTCGTTTCTGAGAGAACGTAATCGGACCCTCGGTCGTAATTCTCGAATGGCCGCTTGCGAATCACTGGACAGAATCGTCTCTAACAGAACGGTTACTTATGACTCGAACAAGGTTTTTGAAATAAATTTGACCTTTTTTTTTCTTGTTCTGGTTCAGAATCCTTCCGTTTCAATCTTTTATCGTTCGATTCTGAAAGCGATCGTTCGAGAGAAGTGGGGAGAAAAGTACGAAAACGTAAACGTCGGACGATTGGCCGATAAAACGACGAATCTCAATGATTACGTTACGAAAGCGTTACTTAAGATTAATGTTCCGACAAAAGAAATGGTATTTAAATTTGGCCCGACGCTATCTTCGGGTTATTTCCTCAGGCTCCGACAGAATAACTTTGAATTTTTATAATTTTACGGTCCTTAAACAGATTACCGAAAGCGAGATTAGTTCCTATCTCGGTAAGTATTCGAAATACGAAGCTACGATGAAGTGGTTCTGTCGTTTGCGTAATGTTGTCGCGCCGGCTGTCGAAAGCATTCTTCTTCTCGATCGCCTTTGCTATTTATACGAACAGGTATGCAAAACACTTCTTGATATGTTTAATTTTTAATTATTTTAACGGCTTTATTTTATTGCAATATGTTATCGATAAAGAACGACGTAAAGAGATCGTATGTGATCCGTGTTTTCGATCCGGTCGTTTCTCCGCGGTGTTACGCGATCGTTTCTTTTAAAGATCTTTAATTCAGTCAAAATAATCTTCGATATCAATGTTTGGATTCAAAAGATCTTCGCCGTAAACGGTGAGATCCATCTGATTGAGGATCAAGTTCTCGAACGTTTCCTCAAGATCGGTTTCTCCGATCAGAATGGCCCCTTGCATTCGTCCGTTTTGAAGGATCACTTTGACATATTCCGTAGCTGTAACAGAAAAGGGGTTTCGCTTAGTAGAATGCGGTTTTTATCACTCGAGCGTGTTTACGTTTCGTGACTCGTAACAAAATGTTGTAATCGGTACCCAGTCCTTGAGCATTGTATAATCCCAATAAAATGACCTATCGGATGAGAAATGGTCAATACAGTTACTTTATAAAGAAAAAAATAATTAAGGTACTTCAGTTACTTTTGAAGATATAGTTATAAAATAATTAAAACCTTATATCCGAAGAATTTCGTGACGTGCGTAAACATTTCAAAACAAAAGTCCTGCTCAATAGTTTCTTGTAAAAGGTGCGCTTGGATGCACTTTGCAGCGTAGGCTCCCATTTGTCGAGCTTGAGTCCAAAGCCGCATCTTAAAATTAGAACGGAAACAAAGCAGGACCAATTGTGTAATTTTATCGAGTTTCGACCGAATCATATCTCCTTTTTAACTTACTTGAAACCAATGTGCCGTTGGTTTCCAGTTTACAGTGCAAATATCTCCGGCAGCGTAAACATTCGGAGCAGTTGTCTGCATAAATTCGTTTACGATAATTCCACCATCTTCAGCTGTTTCGATCTTAATTATTTTTTTTTTTAAATTAACATTTATTTTGCTTTGTGCTGCATTGTCATAAAAGACATCCAATGATATTTATTACCGCATTGTCGGCACAAAACTCTTTCGAATTCGGAATAACTCCAGTTGCACTTATTACGAAATCACAACCGTAGATCCTTCCGTTTGAAAGTTCGACGTAAACATTCCAAGTTTCTTAATACAGAAACAAAATTAAAACGTTCTAAATTGAATATATTGTTAATCAGGGTGGTCCTTAATTTTGAACCCCTGGGTGTACTTTTGTGTCACTTGGAGCTTTGGCACACGAACCAATTTTCATTGGTCGAGTTCAACTGTAAATGTTGTCTCAAAGTGGCTGACACTATTGCTATGGAAAGACGCTGGATCTTCGAAGTCAACTACAATAGAATCATTTTCCAACCACCGCAGTTGAACTTAAACGTTGAAAAGTGGTTCATATGCTGAGGCCCTTAGAGAACATACTCGACGAAGAAGTCGATGTTTCAGACTCCGTTTTCAGTTCCGTGGCAATTCTTTTAGAAGATTTCAGTTCTTCCAAAGATAAAACGGCTTCAACCTCGCACCCATATTCGATTAATATGTCATTGAAGACCTAAAGACGCAAAGGATTTTTCAGACGTTCACTAGTTTAGTAAGTCCGTTGCCAAATTGTGTCAACATGAGTACCTCTCTTGCTGCGCCCTTCATATCGAGCCCACTCGACCAATCGGGACCTAAAGCTGATCCTAAGAATGGTTCTCCATCTGTTTTGTGCGTGTCTCCTGCGTCCGATGTGTACTTATGCCGCTTTAAAATGGAGTTTGTCGTAGTTTTAAGTCTACCCAAGTGCGGAAGAAAAAATTCTGCGGCTCCTGCGTCGAAGAACGTAGCTCCTATACTTTGGTCTTTAATGGCCCAGATCACTTGGCACCCTTCGATCTCGTTCACTAGTTCAGTTGCGATGCCGCCGTTGCCGACAATTACAATGCGCTCGGCGTTTTTAAGCTGCATTTGAAAATCCTGGGGAAATTTTCAAGAACTTTTTAATATTAAATCTCAAATTCAAAATGGAAATTTAGTTGTTTTGAACTCTCTGAACAGGATTCCAACATTGGAAAAAACTATTAATCTTGTGGAAGGGTTTTTATGTGATTTAACCCTGCTTTGAGGGTTCAAGTTAAAGTTTAAGCCTATATTTCATTATATTGCAAAATAGTAACCTTAACAGTTTGAGTGTCACGAATTCCAATCACGTATGGATTTGATGCAACAATCACCTAATTAAATATAAAAATGTCACATTTTAAAACATTTACATTTTTAATTGTCTTTTTTTATAGTAAATAATTAACTTTTCTATCTTTTTTTTATTATTAAAATAAATTATTTCGGTGAACGACACTAGTTTTAATAAAATGAAAACTTATTCTGCATTTCAAAAGCCACCATCTAGAAGAAATTAAAAGTGTATTAGAAACTAGAAGAGTAGTTGAATCACTTAAGCCTTTTTTTCAAGTTTTGATATCTTTTAAAATAAACTTTATTCTCAGTTTAAAAATGACCCTACTTCAAACAGACAATATTTTTTTAATTTTTTTTAAATTTATTTTGAAAGATGTCACAACACGAAATGTGCTATTAAGTGATTCAGCAACCGTTCTAGTTTCTAATATCCTTTCAATTTCTTCTTAGTGTTGCTTTTGAAATGTAAAATAACTGCATTTTCAACAATCTTTAAATTTACTTTAGGACTGCCTCCAGCGCAAAGACACAGTTTTTCATATTCGTAAACTTTTCCATTGTCTGCATAAATTTTCTGTTTTAAAAATATAAAAGACGAAGAAGAAAATGAAAAATTTATTTTTAATTTTAATTCGTATTAATTTGATACTTTGTTTTCGACATCTAATTTTGTAACTTTTGCTTTAACGACTTCGACATTCGGATATTCGGCCGCAAAATCTCCAATTGTCTTTTCATGAACTTCGAATTGTTCGGCTATTTTTGTTAACTGGAAGAAAAAAATGAAATATTTTAACTTTTTTAATAAAAAAAAAACTTTTACAAAAAATTAACAAATTTAATTATATATATATAAATGTATAATGTAATTTGAAAATAAGAAATACAGAAAGCGTCAAATTAATAATTTTATGTAAATATACAGTTTAGGCCCAAATTCAAGAAGAAAACTTGTCACTTGAACTTAAACCCTCTAAGTAGAACTTTAACACTAAAAACCTCCTTTCAAAAATACTCAATTATCAAAATTTTTATACTATGACTGTTTAGAGAGTTCAAGTTAATGTTTTAAGTGCTTAGTTGCCTTCTTGAATTCGTGCCTTAAAGACCCCCTTTTTAGAAACGGACACGATTATACGCCCATTAATAAATTTCTGAAGCTTAAATAGCTGTACGAAAATAAAGATGAGGGGTGAACTACCATGGCGTATTTACATTATTGGTCAATGTGATACGCCATACGAGTGCACCCGTTTGCAGCAACTTATTCCTTCAAGCATATGATGACATGTGAAGTATCATTGTCGGCATATTTACGTGACTATTGGCGGGAGCGATTAGCACAGAGTCGGACTGTTCACTCAGTTGTAAGTCGGTCAGCGTTTAAGTCGTCATATTTTGCTCGCGTAGTTGCTTACCATTAATTAACTCACCGTTATTACGTTTGTGACAGCTTTAACAAGTGATGAAGCAGTTAGCAAGACAATACGTCCATCTGTGTTGAGCTGTGAGAGCTAAAATAAGTGTAAAATTTAACAGAAACGTAAGATTATCCGAGTTCGCGGTTTTTTTTTTGTAACTTTCTGTACGCCTCGAATACGAGGTCAATCCAGTCGTATTTACCTGCTGCACACATGTTACACCAGCAATTCCACCACCAACGACAACAAAACAAGCTTTTTCAGACATTATTCAATCAGAAATTACGTTTGTAGTGACGGTAAATGTTTTTTTTTTAATTGTCATATTTCACTTGTTATAATTCTGAGATTACTCCAATGAAAAACACGTGGCCGCCATGATAATTTCGCGGGAATTTCAACAGGCATCTGTAGACAGCTACAGAATTTTTTTGGCTCCACCCTTCATCAATTTCTAATTGATTTGTTACTGAGCATGATGTCACATGCCCGCCCTTTTTATTTCTAATTGGTTTGTTATTTGGTCTGACGCTCATAAAAGGGCGGAGCCAAAGATATTTTGAAACTGTCTACAGATGCCTGTAGAATTTCAATGGTTTGAGCGTCATCTAGTGGTAGAAAAATGAAAAACTCATTTGCACTTTTTACGGAAGACCTAATGGTTCCAACTCACTTCGTACTTAATAAAAAAAATTCACATTTAGCTTCATACAACTTACTGTATTATTATAATTTATCAAGGTTCTTAGTCAGTACGAAGTTTAGAGGAGCCGACCATGCTTCCGTAACTATGGGCTAGCGACATAAATCGTACCATTGTGGAATAAACGTGAAGTAATTACGTGGTGTACTAATATGGCGTGTTTATTGTTGAAATGTATTGATACTTAGCGCCATATTCGTTAAACTCCCTTTGATAATCCTATGGGTTTCTTGGCTACTTTCTGAGCTTCTAAATATTACGATTATAGTAAAAACGACAGATTTAGTACAAATTGCTCATTTGCTTAATAATAAACAAGTTTTATTTGCAACAATTAGATTTATTAACAACGTTATACACATAATTACACTTTAACAATTCAGTGCTTGTAAAATACATTTGCAGATACGGCTGCGGACATTAACAATTCGGCAAGTGTCCTTATTAAGCACCTTATGCAATTCATTTATGGTGCAACAATTACATATTTCACATTAGATTTACAATAAAATACAATGAACAGGTAATTTACACGATTTTTTTTATAAAATACATAATTTACAACAATAAAAAAGGCAATTTATTGGCGTTGTTCTTTATGTTTACGGTTATATCGTGCGTAAGTTCCGCAAACAAACACTGTTTCAAAACTGTACATAAAACGTCACAATTTTGAAGTAGAGGGTGTACTAAAATGGCTGCAAATCCCATTAAATTGTTGTTAAGAATATGCCATATACGTTCACCTTTCTTATTTATCTGTTGATATTTTACTCATCAACTTGTGCTTCAAATTTTGTTTATAAATGGTTAGTTGATGTCCTGTATTACTTCAGTCAATAAATGTGACATGGTGTAATGCTTTTGACGTTATTTAGGCTATGTAATGGGTGAACTAAAATGGGTATTTTTTCATTACATTGTACTGTAAAAACGCCATATTAGTTCACACCTTTTCGTTCATTGCTGTAAGTTTAAAACCAACATTCTGCGCTTCAAACCGACGCCGTAGAATGTTATACTTCCGTGCTTTCGAGTGGATTTACAGGTGTGCCGCTCTTTTTTTGATTGTCGCCTGTCAAATTTGCGGTCACGTGCTTACATGATATGGGCACTTGTTGATGGATTGTCCAGTTCTGTGACTCGTCTGAGGTCGGTTTGTGAATCTGCCAAGTTGTGTAGATCCGAAGTCGATTCGTTCATTAAAGAATTGCTGTCAAATCCGTTCGTATCCGCATTTGTCTTACGAGAAAGTTTCTCTCTTCGAATCTTTTCAAGTTCGGCTTCGTATAGAGCCTCTTTAGCAAGTATTTTTTCGTTTCTTAACTTCATTTTTACGTCTGCTGGGACGTCCGGTACAAGATAAGACACGATACCAGTCAGAGAAAACACTAAATGCTAGAAGAAGAAAAAAATAACATAAAAACATATCACAAATAATACGAGTTGTACTAAATCTGGTAGTTGGCAACACTGGGTGTCTATTACAAAGCATAAACCCTGTTAAGAGGCTATTGGTATGAGTAAGTTTTAAGAAAATAACCAGTAGATGGCGCTAGCATTTCCATTATTACACATTTCCTATAAGTTTATATAGGATGATGCAATACCTGGTATAACCAGTAGATGGCGCCAGCATATCAATTATTACACATTTCCTATAAGTTTATATAGGATGATGCAATATCTGGTATAACCAGTAGATGGCGCTAGCATTTCCATTATTATACATTTCCTATAAGTTTATATAGGATGATGCAATACCTGGTATAACCAGTAGATGGCGCCAGCATCTCCATTAATAAGTAAAAAAAATTTAAAAAAAGGTAAACTTGGTTTTACAGAAACTGCAATTAATTTTTTTGGGCGGGAAATACTTAAAATTAATTAAAATAAACATAAAATGGTTGTTTTACTGACCTCATAAGCGACAACAAAAGCTAGTCGAGCTGCAAAAACATGCCAATATTCCAAAGTGAGGGCATATTTCTTAGATGGGTCATCGGGTGGACTACGGTGGTCCACGTACCTTTTGGAATTAGGCAGATTTAGAGATGGGGGAAGGAAAAAAAAACGGAAAATTTAATTTTTTGCAGAACTTTAAATGTATTTAAAAACTAGAAGAGTAACTGAATCACTTAAGTTAGTTTTAAAATGGGAAAAGTCTAGTGAACTTTGATTATTCTGTCTTTCAGGTGCAAAATGAGGAGTAACTTAGAAATTGTTTTAGATACTAGAAAGGGTAGCTCTAAATCAAGTAAGAGTACCGATATTTTAATGTTTGGTATCTTTTAAAATAAACGTTTTATGGCTGTTTGAAAACTATCTTATGATATAGTCAATTAACTTTTCTAGTTTCTAAAGAATAATCCAGAGTTCGGTTCACCCTCATTTGCATATGATGCAAATGAAGGCATAAAAATATTAAAAAACCTGGAACTGACCAACATTGATCCGCCAGTTTGTGTTTGGTAACTTCTGAGTCGGAAGTGTTGTACTGCGACAGCGTACTGTTAACGTATCCAGCAAACGTTCCGTCACTACTGTAGTAATACTGATACACCATACGTGGAATGAAATCGCTCGTGTAGGCAATTATGAACGCCTTCAGAAAAAGAAACATTTAGAAGTTATTTGTAAATCCGTTTCCTGCGGACGTTGCGGTTTCTTACGTTCGTCATAACGGATAACATCGAAATTCCTTTTAAGATTCCCAACCAAACTCCTGCAACAACAAAAAAGAAATTTAAAACTAGAAGGAATTTGTTTGAAACCAAGATGGCGTCTATTTAGAAAAAAAAAAATGGCTACCAATGTCTTGAGCTCGTGCAGCAATCGGTCGTCGTAGCTGCGTTACGAATTTATACGCGTCGAGTCGTATTTCGACGATGTTATTGAGCAGTGCAAACAAAGGAGCCAATGGAAACGCAGATACGAATAACGTCACAAATCCATATTGGATAACTGAAATTTCGGAAATTGTAACTTATTAGGATGATGTGTCTCGATATGTTGAAAAGGTCCTAATTGGGCTTTTGGTTCGATAACTAGAGGAGGTTTCCTTGCAAAATACATTCAAGGAATGTACCAGAGGATATACTTGAGGTCCTTACGAGTCTTTCTGTCCTTTTGGAACTTTCAGAGATGTTGGGAAAGGACCCAAAGTATCTGAAGGGACTGAAGCAATGTCTTTACCCATTTCGATGTATTCGTCGAAGAGGGCCATCCGGTCCATGGAAGCTAAGTCGTAGTCTTGTTCCCAACGGGTGTAAAGGCCCTTTTGTACGTCGTGAGTCCGGAATTTGCTTTTACGAGATCGCCACCAATTTAGTACAACTCTGAAAGGAAATGAAGTTTTAGGGTTTTTAATGTTTCAAATATTGGATCCATACTGGATTTTGGGGCTATTTTGACCTTTGTTGGTTTTTTAGAGCAAAAAGGGAGTCTTTATTTTCTGAACTGTCAAAACTTACGGAGTTAGAATTTCGTTGACATTGTTCAGGATTTGTTTTCCAGCCATAATTATGATCAGTTGGATGACCAAATCGAACATGCATCCGGTTGGATCGCACTAAAGAATTTGGAGGACAGTTTAATTAATTTTAATGAGTTATCATTTGTTGAGGAATGTTGAGAATCACCTGATCAACCATGATGGGTCCTTTGTTTTCGGTCTTAATCCTAACACACAAAGAAAGTTAGAAGTTATTCGAAAAAGGGCTCATAACTGTTTAACTGCTACTATGTTATTGATATTGAACAGATATGGCAATTTTTAAGGTTTTAAGGACCGTTGGAGAAGGTTAAATAATTCGGAGAATTTTTTGTGGACATTTCGATACATTTTGAATTTCTTTGGACTTTTCCAAAATTCTTTGGATTTTTCACAAAATTCTTTGGATTTTTCACAAAATTCTTTGGATTTTTCTCAAAATTCTTTGGATTTTTCTCAGATTTTTCGGATTTTCTCCAAATTCTTTGGATCTTCCGCAAATTTCTTGGACTTTTACAGGATTCTTCTGACTTTTAAATGATTCTTTGGAATTCAGTAAGATTTTTTTTGTATTTTCCTCAAAATTTTTTGGACTTTTCAAAACTTTTTTGGGATTTTACCAAAATTGTTTGGATTTTCTCAAAATTCTTTATATTTTGCTAAAATTCTTCGGATTTTTCGAAATTTCTTTGGATTTTTTCCAAAATTCTTTGGTATTTCCAAAGAAAGCTAAAATGCTGTGTAACCAATTTTTCTCCAAACGCTTGTCTGTCGTAACATGGAAAAAAAAATATGGACAACTTGTTATGTGAAATGTTACCTTCCTTTGCAAAATGCAATATAAATGAGCGATGAATAAAAATTGATGAACTGAAAGAGATACATTTTAAAAGTGAAACTGTCTTCGTATTCAGTTTGTGTCCTCGGTTGCTCTGCGCGGATTAAAAAAAAATATATATTCAAGTTAAATTGAGGCGACTATAAATTGACGCTGATTGGTTTTTACCTAGATTAGTTAGCACCTTTGCAACCCTATAGTAAATCTGCAAAATAAATAATGTTAAATCACTGAGCAATTTATTGCTAACGCCTGGATCCCACGTGCGTGTAAAAAAGGGTAAAAAAAATTTCACTTTTAACCTTGTCTAATATGACTATGAAGAGAAAATTGATGAGTGATGCCGTAATTGATGAGATCCAATCGGCATTTCCGCTCATGAATTCGTTGGTACTTTTCAGAAGTTTCGAAACGATGATAATACGATAAGTGATAACGCCCAAGACGGCGGCCAATGCAATCAGTAACTGAAATTTAAAAAATAGACGATTTTTAATAAGTTAGAAGCAGCCATTTTGAAAACATGCACATTAAAGGGGAAACTTACCATTAAAATGATGCATGAACCGGTTGCAGCTAATCTTGTTGCTTTTGCTTTGTTGCAAATGAAATCCGGTTCACTTGTCTAGAGTGCAGAATAAATTCAAGTTTATTAGAAACTAGAATAGTAAGTGAAGTGAAAAGTTATTTTGTCTGGCAATTTCTGACAAAAAAGTTATGAAATTTTCCGGTTTTTTTTTCTTCTTCTTGCCAATAAATGGGAATACTTTTAGCACATTTTGCCTACTATTCTAGTTTCTATTCGGGAGCATCATTAACAAATTTGAAAGTGTTTTAGAAACTAGAAGTGTAGCTTAATCACTTAAGAATATTTTCATGTTGATATCTTTTAAAATAAGCTTTTCATAATTTAAAAAGTTTATTTTGAAAAATATCAGCATGACATTACTTTTTAAGTGATTGAATTACCTTTCTAGTTTCTAAGACACTTTGAAATTGTTTTTATTGTTGTTGCTCTTCTGAACAAAATCAGCTGTTCGTAAAAAATAAGGAAATAATGAAATTAAAAATGGCGGAATTTACTGGGCTCGTGGTCGCTGTTCTGCACGTGACTTCCTCCTTGTCCTTAAAGAAAATGGAGAAAAAAAGTTAAAAATGAACCATTTATTTGACTTTGAATAATTAATAATTACAGCTGAAGCTTCTTGATTTGCATCTTGAGTTTCTTGTAATTTATTAAGTCCTTCCTGCAAAGAAAAAGAAAATTAACTTGTGGATACACAGACCATCAATTCTGGCTTGTCAATCCTGGACGTTGAAACTTACACTTACCTCCTCTTCCTCAAAATTGGCCACGTCCCATTCCCATGCAATACGAGCCTGTTGCCGCTTCCAGAATTCAAGGAATAGTGTTGCTAAATAGTGGAAAAGGATGGTAATATATCGGAAATTAAAATCGGAACAGATGTCATGACGTCATTTTTAGAATGAAATCAAACCTCCACCCCTTTACAGTATAGTACGTGTGTACCTGGCGCCTATTATAGGTATTGTGCGACAATTTTTCAAATTTGTCCATTTTTTACAGTCGTTGAATAGCTTTTAGGGGGACTCCTTGGGCTTGTTAGAGGCTTCCTGAGGCATTTCAGGCCATTTTTCGATTTGTAGCCGTTTTTAGTCTTAAATTTTGTTGAGTTTTTTTTTTAGCTTTCTTGAAATTTATAACCTTTTTTTAAACTTTTGGGTAATTCTAGGGCCAGTCTAGCTTTTCCTAGGCATGTTCAGTGATTTTGGCCGTTTTTTAGTCTTGATTTCTTTGGGGGCATTTTTTTTTTAATTTTCAGCATTTTTAATAAAACGTTTTTTGGAGACTTTTTGGAATAATCCAGTTTTCCCTAACGCATTTCTGGGCCATTTTTCGAATTTTCTTTTTTTAAAAAAAATCTTTTGTGAGTTTAGACTTTTTAAAGCTTTTTTCAGATCGTCTAGGGGCCTAGTCGAGCTTTCTCGAGACATTTTCAGCGAATTTCAGGGCATGTTTGATTTTTGGCCGTTTTTTTCTTTCAAGTTTTCAGTTTTTAATTTATGGGCTTTTTTTTAGAAGCTTTTGGAAGTTTCTGGAGCCAGTTGAACCTTCCTGAAATCCTTTTAGAACATTTACGTTCAGATTTTTGGCCGTTTTTCAAAGAAACGAGAAAAAAGCCTCTTAATTTACCCCAAAAGGACATGAAGACCGAAAAGAAGATTGTTGCATTGTTGTCGAAGACATAAGTAACCTTAATAAGAAAAAAATCATTTTGTTTAACAGAAAAATTGCAAGTATTTCTTCAAGTGCAATTTGCTTTTTTTTAAAAAAAAAATGGCGGTACCTTTGCAATGTCGCAACTTTCAATTAACTTCTTGCAAGGACATTCTTCACATATTGGACACATGAGTTTACCTCCAAGTCCATTTTCATCACAGATATCACGGCTGGAAATTACGTGAAATTCATCAATTTTAAAAAAAAATTGCAACAAAAAGTTGGTTGCTCAAGTTGTTAGAAGCAACTTTGAGAGGTTATATCGGACTGACTTGAGTTCAGATATGAAGCAATACCTGGTATAGTCAATTTTAGAGTGGTCCCAGACCACTTTTCGACTGCAAAATGAAGTCGGGTTGTCGCCCAAACCCGACCACCTTGAGTGTTTCCATAGAAAATACATTGCAACCATTGTCCAACCACCTTTGCCTTCCATTTTGCAGTCGAAAAAGTGGTCTTTTTGGACGTTTTTTGTTTTTCTTACGTTGGAATGTCGCTGTCTAAAGTAATAAGACCGTAGAAAAAACACAAAAGTCCCACAATTGCAGGTGCTGTAAGGGTGTAAGTGTAAAATCCCAACCACGCAAAATAGATTCCAATTTTTTCGCCAAAATATTTCCTTAAAAAATATATATGAATAAACTAATTAGATATTCAAATTAGTTGCTCATTTTTGAATAATTTTTACCTTATTAGTGAAAGTGGTTGCATTTTGTAGAAACATCGGATTCGAGCCCATTCCTGATACAGGATCTGAAAGTTAAGGGTGTTTTAAAGTGTAAACGGCGCCTCGCGAACTCTGGTTATTCTAGTTTTCAGGAGAAACTTGGGAATGTTTTTAGAAACTAGAAGGGGTAGCTCATTCATTTAACGATATTTTCATGTTGTTATCTTTTAAAATAAACATTTTATGTCAGTTTGAAAATGAACCTAATTTAAGCAGGCGAAATTTATTAATTTTTGTCTGTAAAAAGTTTATTTTGAAAGATATCAACGTGAAAAAACCCATATAATGTGATTAAGCTACCCTTCTAGTTTTTAAAAAACTTTCTCCTTCTGACACTGCAGAATAATCAGAGTTCGATAACCAGATAGCTGATCATAAAAAAACATCTTAAGATATAAACGGGATATAAAATGAGCTTTATTTACTCTTCTAGTATCTAAAACACTTTCAAGTTGTTCTTATAGTCGTCTTGACTGTAACTTGATGCTGGTGACGTCAGAGGAGTTGATCAAAACGTTTGGCTTTTGCTATTTTATCTGAAAGTTCCTATTTGTTAAAATGATGCAAGTTGAACTTTTTGAACAATCCCTCTGACGTCACAAGCTTAAAGTTTACAAGTGAGGCAACTGTAAAATACAGAAATAATTTAAAATAGCTAAAAATTCGTCTAAATTTAATGAAAACTTACTCTACGATTGTTGGTTTCCACGTCTTGCTTTTTCATTTCTGAATAACTTCCCTAAAAAAAGTCAAAATTAAAATATTAAAAGTTCATTTTAAACAATTAATTGATTTTTTTATGTAATTTTACTTCATGGAGAGCAAAAGCGGCAGTAAAAGAACCATTGTTAATCATTCGTTGGATTCCTGTATCAGTTACAAAGAAATTCCACTTAGTTAAAAGTTTTGTTTAGAAACTAGAATAGTCGAAAAAAGGAGCCAAAACTACTTTCATGACGCGATCATCTTTCAAAATAAACTTTTTAAAATGTCAATAATAGATCTGACTTCTTGAAGTGAAGAACGAAAATTCCCAAATTTGTTTTTGAAACGTTTTATTAAAAAGTTTATATTGAAAGATAATTGATTTGTGAAAATACCTGGTATCAGTTACTAGTCTAGTTTTTAACATTAATGGTTTTTAAAAAGCTAAAATCAATATTTTTTCATAACTTGAAAGGAGAAATGTTAAAAATTGTAAAAATTTGTCTTTCGGGTACAAAATGAAGAGAAACTTGAAAGTGTTCTAGAAACTAGAAGGGTAGCTCAATCACTTAAGGTGGCTATAGAGATATTTATTTTGTTTTTGTCCCTCCAGATGGCGCCACTGCAGTGGCTAGTGATGTTGTGCTCCATAGACGTTTTTTTTTTGCAAAATTTGGATGCAAAAAACGTCAAGTAAACGTTTAAAAAAAACATGAAAAAATTCAAATTGTTTTCAAAACTAGACTAGTAAAAGATTATGCTAAAAAAAATTTCATGACAATATATTAAAAAATAAACTTATTTTATAGTTCAGCTTGAAAAATTAGGAATTTTCAATTGACATTTAATGAAAAAACTATTTTCGACTTTTTCAAACTGTCATAAAAAGTTTATTTTGAAAGATATCAATATGAAAAACACACTTAAGTGATTGAGCTACCCTTCTAGTTTCTAAAATACATTAAAGTTTCTCTTCATTTTGCATCTGAGAGACAGTAATACCTAGTGCACACACACCTGATAATTTAAATGCATTTAAATAATAAACGATGTTCTACAGAGCCCTGTGAAGGACAAACAAACAATATTCTAAATCGAATTCAATTTATTCAGTTAATTAATCTGAAAATATTGAATTAATACTTAAATATATAAATTATTTACAAAATATTGATTTAGTATTTCAATTTAAAATATAAATAATAAAGTCAATTTTTATTTGGTGTTCATGTCCTTAATTGGATTCCGTATAATTCTCCTAAACACATTTAATTTCAATTCATTTAACTTAAGTGTGTACAAGGTATAATAGAGTTCGAGAGGCGTATTCACACTTTAAAAAACCAGCTTAAATTGTAAACTAACAAATGAAAAGCTTTACACAGACATAATATAATTTCATGATTTTGGCGTTTAATTTCGATAAAAATTATGGTAAAAAAAATTATCTAGAAAAAAATAGGAGAAATTTTTACCGATTTTTTCGATATCATCTTCATCATATTTCGCCCTCATTAAAACCTCATAAACAATTCTGCTTCTTTGAGCATTATTAAAGAAAGTGTCTTTACTTTTAATTAAAAACCTGAAAGAAATTTTTAATTAAATTTAATTATCAAAAATACAATTTAAATATTTTTTTTTCAAAAAACTTAACTGTTTAGTTCTTTCTCTGTTGAAGGCACAGGTGTAATAATAAGGTTCATCAGGTATCAATTCTTTATCGTATTCAAATGGAGTTAGATTGAGTTTAAAAGGTAGAAAGGCAAAATCTGAATCCACTTCTTCTTCTTGATTGTCACTTTCCTTAATGGGCATTTTAAGGTTCATAAGTTCGGCATATCTTGTAAGAACTTCCCATGGAGCATGGATTTTAAGGAAGAACGTATCGCCATCTTGAGAATGCTGCAAAAATAATTTATTATTTAATATTAATAAAAAATCACTTTAAAATGATTAAAAAAAAACGCAATATTTTGAGAAAATTTATATTTTCACAGGAGAAATTTTTCCAAAAAAAAAAATTCAAAGTGTTTTAGAAACTAGAATAGTTGGTGATAATGTTAAAAGTTTTTTTTTCATGATGATATTTTTCAAAATAAACTTTTTATGACAGTTTGAAAAAGGTGAAAATAGTTTTTTCTATTGAAATGTCCCCAATAAAAAACGGGTCATTTTTCAAATTGAACTATAAAATTGTTTATTTTTTAAGATATTGCCACATAAAAACTTTTAGCATAATCTTTTACCATTCTAGTTTTGAAAACAATTTGAATTTTTTCATAATGTTGTTTCTATAAAATGTTCACTTGACGTTTTTGCGTCCAAATTTTACAAAAAAAAAACGTCTATGGAGCTTAGCATAAGCCTCATTAGTGGCGCCATCTAGAGAGACTAAAGCAAAATATCTATAAGGCCGCCATTAAAGAAAAAAGGAGTCGCATTCTTAATGGATTTTATAAATCAAAGCAAATGCTAAACTCATCTATACTTTTTTTTGATATGAGGTTTATGAGTTTAGCACTTGCTTTGACTTTAAACCCCATTAAGAATACGAAGCTCGGAGCTGAAACTGTACTCATTAAGGTTTCCTGATTGATCAAACACTCAAATTGAAATAAAAAGTTTAGTTTGAAAGATATATTTTGTCATTTTCAGAAAAAATACACCTTTTACTATTCTAGTTTCTAATAAATGAGTTGCTTTCTAACAAAAAGTAAATTTGATTTTACCTTAATTGTAAGACAAAAGTGGTCAGCAAATAGAAATTTAGAGAGAAAAGAAAAACTGACCAGTTGACTGACCACTGTGTCTTTCTCTTTCTCTCTCTCTCTCTCTTTTGTATTAATTAATTATATGTTTAATAACTTGACAACATGAACGAGTTTATCTTTAATTATAATCTTGATGTGGATTACAAATTAGAATAATTAGAAGTTGACATAAAAAGGAACAAAAAAAGGTGGAGAGGAGAATTCTAGTAAATAATTAAATTAATGCTGAGCAAAATTAATTAAACTGAATTAGAGAAACTCGTGGATTAAAATCGATTATTATTTTTTTTTTTTTATAAATATTGAGGATAAAAAAACGCTTCCATTTTATTTTGTTAGGACCCCTCCACCCCCCTCCTTCATGTTAAAGATTAGAAAATAAAGGTGATTTCTGATTGGTTCAAATTAAATAAATAAAGTCACTATCGTTTTTGTTCATAATATAGTTGCATTTCTAGTCAATAATAGAAAAAAAAATTGAAGAAAAAGAGGGTTTTTGTGATTCTAAATATGGGTCTTAACCGCGTGTTTTGTGTAGGTTGTGATGATGATGATGATAGTGGTCGTTTTTGAAGGGGTGGTCGTTTTTTGGGGGGGGATTTCTAGCTAGGTGGGCGATGTTACAATATTAATGAAATTGATTTTTAGTCTTTTCATAAAAGACATCATTTATTGAAAGCCTTTTTTTTTTTTTTCACTGTCTGTATATTTTCTCGTCATCTCTCTCTCTCTATCTGTGTATTTCCTTTCTTCGGCCAAAAAAAAACGGCCAAAAATGTTTAAAATGATCTACAAAGAGGCTTCAGGAGGGACTCTAAACGTTTAAAATAGCTTTAAAATATCCATAAAATCAAGAGAGTTGAAAACTTGAAAAGAAATTGAAAAAAAATATATAAAGCGGCCAAAAATGGCTAAAAATGTTTAAAATGCCACGCAAAGGCGGCCACGAGAGGACTTAAAACTGTCTCCAAACGTCTAAATAGGCTAAATGTCAGTAAAGTCAAGATAGTTGAAAATTATAAAAGATATTGAAAAAAATATGAAGCGGCCAAATAAATGGCCAAAAACGGCTAAAAATGTTTAAAATGCCCATCAAAAAGGGACTGAAAGCTGTCTCCAAACGTCTAAAGAAGCTTTAAAAAATGTTGATAAACTCAACAGAATTGAAAAATTTAAATAAAATTGACAAAATATAAAACGGACAAATAAATGGCCGAAAATCGAAAAACGCTTTCAATTTGTTTTACAAAAAGGCCTCACGAGGTTTCAAAATCGTTTCAGAAGTCCCAAAAGATTAAGAAAAACAGTTCAAAATGTATTAGAAACTGGAATAGTTGATGATAATGTTAAGTTTTTTTCATGATATATCTTTCAAAATAAACTTTTTATGACAGTTTGAAACTGAACTATAAAATAATTTATTTTTTAAGATAATTTTCATGAAAAAAAAACAAACTTTTAACATAATCTTTTACCATTCTAGTTTTTAAAACAATTTGAATTTTGTCATAAGGGTTTTTTAAAAAAAAAAAACGTTCGCACGACGTTTGACATAAAACGTGTATGGAGGTTAGCATTAGCCACTGCAGTGGCGCCGTCTGAAGAGACGAAAGCCAACTAAATATCTATTGAGCCACATTTTAATGAATGAATAAATGAGAAAATGTTTGTGTTTTAATTACCATTTTGTCTTCCAATTCCAACTCCAATCCTTCTTCTTCTAAATTGCATTCAAATATTTGTCTTCGTCTTCGTCGTCGAATTGCCGTCGAAGTTTGTTCGTTGTTGTCTTCGTAAGCCAAAACGAAATCAACTTTACGTTTTCCGTCGCGAAAGTAAAGCGTTTCCATATAAAACGGTTTCTGAAACAAATGCGCCCAATACATTTTAATTAATTAATTAATTAATTTGCTTTCTTTCTTTCTTTTAAAAGTGAAAAAGATGATTGACGCGTCTGTCTTTTAAATATATTTTTGTATTTCTAGTCTTGTTTTTTATTATTAATTGATTAATTTATTAAATGAAATATGAGATATGGGGGGGTTTTTTGTGGTTGATCAATTTGAGGTGGAATTGGAGAACAGCTTTTTTTTTTTAGATATATTTTTTTCAGGGCTTTTTATGTTGAATTATTGGATTTTAGATTATTCTTTATTGAGATATAGAGGTTTAGACATTATTATTATTATTTCATGATATTACGCCCCAAATGTTTAGAAATTTTACATCAAAAGAGAGCCACTTAATTTATTTTTATTTTAATATACTATTCGGTCATAATTGAGAGCTCCGGATTTTTATGCCAATATCAAAAAGCAAATGTTTTTCAATTTGTGGCTCTGAAGTGCCGCCTATATTGTGAAGTAATCATCATCATTGACGTTATTGGAGCAACTTGCAATTATGCTGTTTTTTTTCTAATAAAAAAAGGCTGGTTAGAGGCTAAGATGTCTGATTACTATCAGTTGTCAACTAGTTATAGCCTCTAACTGTTTTTTTATTGATAAAACCATAATTGTTGGTTGATCTCTAAATGCGAGATTATTACGTCACAATACAGGCAGTTAGAAATCGGAGAGAACTTCAGTTGGCTCCGCCCTTTTTATGACGACCGGCAGCTTCTAATTGGTTTGTTGTGTAGTCTGACTTCACATGATCCGCCCTTTTATGACGTCAGACCAATTAGAAGTTGATGACGTCAGACCAATTAGAAGTTGATGACAGGCAGTTAGAAATCGAGGAGAACTTCAGTTGGCTCCGCCCTTTTTATGACGACTGGCAGCTTCTAATGGGTTTGTTGTGTAGTCTGACTAAACATGCTCCGCCCTTTTATGACGTCAGAACAAGTAACAAACCAATTAGAAATTGATGACAGGCAGTTAGAAATCGGAGACAAACAGAACTTGGCTCCTCCCTTTTTATGACGACTGGCAACTTCTAATTGGTTGGTTATTTAGTCTGACGTCACATGCTCCGCTCCTTTTCAACGTCGAACCACACAACAAACCAATTAGAAGTTGCAGGTCGTCATAAAAAGGGCGCGGAACCAACTGAAGTTCGTCCCCGATTTCTAAATACCTGTCGTCACAATTGGCTCTTGGGCCACAGATTGAGAAACATTTGCTTGATTTTGCATAAAAATCCGAACCCTATTTATGATATTGAATTTTTTACAATTAGGATCCGTTTTTAAGCAACAATTATTATTAGGGCTCGGATTTCTATGCAATTATCAAAGTTTCTCAATTTGTGGCCCAAGTGCAAATTATGAAATAATCATCATCATTAGTGAAACTTCAATTATGCTGTTTTTTTTTCTAATAAAAAAAGCTGGTTAGAGGCTAAGATGACTGGTTACTATCAGTTGTCAACTAGCCTCTAACCGGGTGTTTTTGTTTTAAAAAAAACATAATTGTTGATTTCTAAACGCGGGATTGTTTCTTCACAATTGGCTTTTGGGCCACAGATTGAGAAACATTTCCTTTTTATTGCATAAGAATCCGATAATAATGTGACACTGTTTGACAATTAATTGATTCGAATTGCTTGTCAATTTTGGTGTTGTTGTTGAGGTGTTTATTAAAAAGAAGGTTCTTTTTTTGCGATATTAATGGAAATATTAAAAAATGGATCATTTTAAGAGAGAAATAAATAAACTCAGTTTTTCATTTTTATTGGAAATTAAAACAAACTTCATTTTAGAGAGAGAGAAAGAGAGAGAGAGAGAGAGAGAGAGAGAGAGAGAGAGAGAGAGAGAGAGAGGAAAAAATATGATATATTTGAGGGCCACAGTGGAGTATTACCCTCCTCAATACCCTCCATCAAGGGGGGCTGATGATGATGATGATGTGCTGCTCATTTTCATATTTTACTCAGTTTTATGGGGTTTTTTAAACTAATTTAATAGATTATATTTGTGAAGGGGGTTTCTTTACCTACATAAAAATAAGAGTGCAAGGAAGACACAGAAAAAATAGCGCAAATATTATGGAAATACCATAAGAATGTGGAAATTAACTTAAAATGAGGAAAATGGCATGAAATTGTGGATAATGGCACAAAAATGAAGAAAATGGTTAAAAGATGAAGGGAAACGGTACAACAATGAAAAAAATGCCACAAAAACGAGGAAAATGGCCCAAAATGAGGAAAATGGCCTAAACTTGAAGAAAATTGCACAAAAATGAAGAACATGCCACACAAATTAGGAAAATGGCACAACAATGAAGAAAATGGCAGAAAAATGCTCAAAATACCACAAAAACGATGAAAATGGCCCAAAATGCAGAAAATACCAGAAAAATGAGGAAAACGGCCCAAAAATGAGCAAAGTTATAACAAATAAGGAAACTGGCAGAAACATTTTGTGCCATTTCCCTTATTTCTGAAAAATTTCGAAAATGCACAAAAATGAGGAAAAGCCAAAAAGGGCACAAACTGGATAAAATCGTATGAAATTTAGGACAATAAATACAATTAGATGATAAAAAATATTTAAGTTCTAAGTTCGATCGAAATATCGTGAAAAATCGGTTCCAACCGTTTTTCGTGCGTGGTGATTGATGCCCCGAACAAACAAAACAGACAGAATTACAATTTTATTTATTTAAAATATGAAATGTTTTTATTTAGTTAATCCTCAAAAAATATGAAAAGTAAATAATAGACTTAGAATTAGATAATAATTATTATGAATTAATTTGTTTGTAACTCACGGAAGGCCTGGATTTACGAACAGATTGGATTGGTCGTTTGGGAGAACCGAAATGATTGAGCTCGTGTAAATTGTTGGTTGCCATTGGATGAATTTGACCATTTGGACCATCCATCTAATTAGAAATAAGAAAAAGGATTGGAAACTTTTAATTAATTTAGTGAAATTATTGCAAAAAAAAAAATGGAACGGAAAGTTTTAGATTACAAAATTCGGCAAAAGTAATCACAAATTAGAGATCTAAATTATGTAAAAGACCAGCAAGCAAAACTGTATAATGAGCCCGTGCCCACCAAACCTATAAGGGCCATAAAGCCCATGAGGCCCACCAGGTCCATAAAGCCCATTGGATGGGATGGCATGGTATGCTATGGGTGCAATCCTGTACGTTCGCAGTGGTGCTTGCAAGACAACAATGTCTTCACTTCTGGTATTCTATTTTTAAAGTTTAAAATTGAACTACAACAAAACTACACAAATCGTGAAATTTTTAATTAAAAAATGAGCTTTTTAGCTTCGTGAAAATTACAAATAAAAGCAGAATAAGTGAAATTTATAACAGAAACAAATTGTAGAATTTAAAAAATTAATTCAAAAATAAAGTGAGTGCAGTTGCAAAGTAGGTTATTTTTTGTAGTTATATATTGACAATGCATCTTGCAGCACTTAGATTTTAAGGTCCCTCTGCCATAGGCCAACCGGCTGCTTGCAAGAATATTTTTTTTTTAAAAAAAAGGGTGTAACTTACTCTGGAGTAACTGTAAGTTGAATCGACATCAACTGGTCCTAATGAATTAATATAATTCAATTCATCATTCCTGTGGATTGGTGAATTTAACAATGGCGCTGAAAAATAATAATGAGAAAACAAAAAAAAGGTTGTAATTACAACCAATTAAGGGCCAAGTTCAAGTAAGAAACTTAGCACTTGAACTCTCTTGAACAGGTTTCCAATATTAATAGAATAGAATAGAATAGAAAATTATAGAAAAAACCTTGTATTTATTCAATACACCTTGAAAAAGGTTATTTTATGTAAGGTTCGAACCCTGCTTAGAGGGTTGAAGATGCAGTTTATTTATATTTTATAATTTATGTCTTATAGCACAGGAAACTTCAATTTTTAAAACCCTCTAAACAAGGTTCCAGTATAGAAAAGAAAACAGCTTCTGTGTTAGAACCTTTCTTGGAGGGTTCAAGTTTTAAGTGTTAAGTTGTCTAGAAGGGAAAAAAAATTAAGAGAAACTAGAAAAAGTTTTAGAAACTAGAAGGGTAGCGCTCAATCACTTAGGAATATTTTCATGCTGACATCTTTCAAAATAAGCTTTTAATTTTTGTCATATAAATTTTATTTTGAAAAATATCAACATTCATTAAGTTATTCAGCTACCTTTCTAGTTTTTAAAACACACTTTTTGTTCTTTCGGGATGAAAATGAAGAGAAACTTGAACGTGTTTTAGAAACTTGAATTTGGTCAGTCAATAACTTATTGGTAAATAAAGGTATTTTCATTGTTATCTTTCAAAATAAACTTTTTATGGACAAAAATTAAAAAAATATTGTATGCTTAAAGTTGGGTCATTTTCAAATGGAAGCAAAAAGCTTATTTTGTAAGATATCTACATGAAAATATTCGTGATTGAGCTACCCTTCTAGTTTCTAAAACACAGTTAAAATTTCTTTTCACTGTTGAACGTGTTTAAGAAACTAGAAGGGTAGCTCAATCATTCAAGGGTATTTTTTATGCTGATATCTTTCAAAATAAACTTTTTTGAGATAAAAATTAAAAAAAAAAATGTTCTTCTTGCTTTGCTTCATAAAAAGCTTATTTTGAAAGATATCAACATGAAAGTACCTTTAAATGATTGAGCGGCTACTCTTCTAGTTTCTAAAACACTTTAAAGTTTCTTTTCATTTTTGCACCTGAAAGACAGAAAGAGGCCCCGTTTACAATGATCTTAAAAGTAAATGTAGTTTTTTTTTTACCTGACATGGAATGGATACTAGGACTGCGGTCACCACCACCTCCTCCTCCTCCTAAACTTAAACTTGACCCTTGGTCAAATCCATTGAAGGCAGTGTTGGTCTCATAAAATGCATAATAATCCGGATAACATCTCGAATGAATTGTCCTTCTTCGACCACGATCTGATAATGAGGATCCATTGTATTCTATAATAATAAAGATGAATAATAATTAAATGATATAATTCATTTTGGACGTTTTTTTGATTGATTTTGATTGATTGACCATTGGTCTTGTCAATAACTGCTGACCACATGTTTTGTTTTGATGAATTACAATTAAAAAGGGCGTTTGTCTCTCTCTCTCGATGTGTTAAACAAACACATCAATTGTATTGAGCCCCCTTCACAGGTGGTGGTAAATAGAGAAATAATGATTTTTTCAGGCTCAGTGAGTTGTGGCCTCAAAAAACGTCACTTAAAATTAAGTTAAACTTAAATGATGCAAGACAAAACTCTATAGTAAGTCAATGAAGAGCTTTAAGTTCAGCTTTAAGTTTCACTTTGTATTAAGTAACGTTTTAAATAACGTCTTGGGGGAGGGGAGGTGGAAATTGGAAGTTTTTTTTTTGGAAACTAGAAGAGTAATATGCTATAAATTCCTTTGATAAATTTTCATGTTGATATATTTTAAAATAAACTTTTTATATCAATTTGAAATTAATTTTTAATTTTTCACTTTAATTAAGTTGAAAAATGCAAAATTTTGGCTTCCATAGTTTATTTTAAAATGTATCAAAATAAAATGCATTTTAAGTGGTTAATTTACTCTTCTAGTTTCTAAAACATTTTCAAAACTGTCAAAAAAACGTTTATTTTGAAAGATACCGTCATGATAATCATTTGACTCTTCTAGTTTCCATTAAACGTTTAATTTAAACTTTTTAAAAGCCTATGTGTACAAAGGTAAAAGCAAAATTCATTAGACCTAATTTTATTTTAGGAAAAATTCAAAGTTTTTTGGAAACTAGAAGAGTTATTTAGAAAAGTAACTTTGAGGATGACATATTGCAAAATAAACGTTTTATGACCGTTAGAAAACAAAAGGAAAAAAATACTACAGTATGTTATTTTAAAAACGTCATAAAACGTTTATTTTGAAGGATATAACATCATGAAAATCCTTTTTATGGTACTGTTTTTTTACTATTCTAGTTTCTTGTAAACTAGAAGATGAAAACTTAATTCTGACGATGATATATTGCAAAATAAACGTTTTAGGACTGTTAGAATACAAATGGAAAAAATGTTATTTTTAAATTGTGATAAAACGTTTATTTTGAAAGATAATGTGAATTACTCTTCTAGTTTCTAAAATAAATTTTGAACTCCACTGTCCTATGATTGTAATTTGATGTGAGTTGGGGGTTTTTTTTTTTTTTTAAATAGTGTTTATTATTTTCATTGTGCTCTCTTCTAGTTTCTAATAGTGAAAAATAAGCAATTTGGTCTAAAATGACTTACCAATAGGAAGTGCTGAAAAATAGGAGAGTAGGAGGGTTATGGTAAAAATCAATAATTTCGAATTGTTATAGAAAGTTGTCGATTGATTAATTATTATAAAAAAAATATATAAACTGACACCTTTTGTCAATAAATATTTTGACAAGTGTCATAAAAATTGGTCTCAGGTAAGAAGAGAGAGAGAAAAAGACTGGAAGGGTGTATATATATAAATACTAGAAGGACAACACTATTGACAAAAGTTGACCAATAAGAAGAAGAATAAGAAAAAAAGGTAAATTTATATAATACTTTCAAGAGGCTTAGACTAGAGAAGAAAAAATGGGTGTGTATTTTTTTATTGATTAATTCTATTGATTGATTGATTTTCTTTTTTTGGTTCTACCTTTTTTTTTAACATTTGTGAAAGGAGAACATTTTATTTTCTGAATTTAGAGACTTGAAGAGTAATATTTTTGTTTTATATTTATATAATATATAAATATATATAAATTAATTTGATTGGTGATCGATAAAATTTAGGTGTGTTTTTATTTTACACTCATTTTAATTAAAAAAAATTCGGAGTTTTGTTTGTGAAGGAAAATTAATTTTATATAAAATTATTTTGAGGATTTTTTTGAGTGAAAATTTATTATGAAAAAGATGACCCACCCTTTTTTTTTTAAAAAAAAAAATGTGCATTTTATATAAAAAATGTAGGGCTCAATAAATAGTTCATTTTAAGCTTTTTTGACCATTTAAAAAAACACTATAAAAACGAACTTGTTCCTATTTTGATATTTACTTTTTGTTACCAAGGTAACAAAAGTTTATTTCTAATTTTGGATAAGAGAACTAAAATATAAAAAAAGGTATTTTTGTATTTCTTTTTCAATAAATATAAATATTGTTTTTCACTTAACATATTTTATTTAGATTATTAAAAATTATTGTTTGCATTAAAATAAATAAATAAAAAAAAAATTCTAAAAAGCTAAAATAGCGTTGAAAAAAGCTTTAAGTTTTCAAAATCAAGAAAGTTAGAAAGCTTAGTAAAGTTAGAGATGTTAACGGTTCGGAACGGGTAGAACAGGTTCGCCAATTACTGGAACTGATATGAACTGGTTCCGAACCGTGTAGAAACGGTTCTAGCTGTTAAAAACCGCAAAGTAAAATAACTTGAGTGGGAAAATAGGCCATTAAAAAGCGTAAAATAAACTAAACAAAGATTAGTAAATTAAAATTATGTAAAATTTAATTAAGTTTAAATGTTTATATTTATTATTAATTTTTATTTGCAAGCTTATTTTTCTTAAATTAATTATTAGTATATTTATTAAAAGTATAAAAAGTGACATTTAAAATACTAAAATAAATTATTTAATTATTAAATTTAAATGTTTATATTTATAATTAATTTTATTTGCATATTTTTTCTGAAATTATTAGTATAATTATTGATTTTTTTTTAAAATTAAGTTATAATAATTATTATAAAATATAATAAAATTAATACAAAAAATTTAAAAAAAAATCACATGAAGAAAAATCTGAAATACTGAAATAAAATATATAATTTAAGTATAATTATTGATATTTATCATCAATTATTTTTTTAATTTAACCTAATTAACATAATTAAATAAAATTTAATTTTCATTTATTATGAATTTCTAATTGTGAATTTATTTTTAAAAAATATAAATAAAATTATTAAGTAATTAAAATGATTCAAAATTATATTAATTGAAATTTTGTTTTTTTTATGAAATTTCTAAATAATATAATTTAAATTATTAAGTAATTAAAATGATTGAAATTATATTAATTTATTATGAATTTCTAAATAAATAAAATTAATTAAAATGATTCCAAATTATGATATTAATTGAATTATCATTTATTATGAGTAAACTTACTTTTTAATATGTGACCACTTGGTGTAATTGTAAATAAATGTCCATCTTTTGTGTTTCTTTTTGGCATTGGTTAACTATATATAATTAATTAATTAGTTTTTATTTAATTACAAAATTGTTTATGTGATTTTTATTTGATTTCTAATTTGTGCGCACAAAAAATATTCACTCAATCACAAAAAAAGCTAATGTGGGTTATGTCATTACAAATGTAATTTGTATTAATTATAAACTAATAATATAGGAAGTTAATTTTATTAATTGGCCGAAGGTGGTGGGCGTGGTTTTAATTGGTTGGTCAGTATGGAAAGTGGAGTCTAGACTAACGTTATATCAAGGTTTTAATTGCTATTACAAAGTTGCGCAATAATTAGAAATATATTAAGCTCAAAATATCTGTAATTGTTGTGCAACTTTATTGAAAATCACTAATTATTAAAAAGCAATTAAGATAAAAATCTTTCATAAGTGAATTGACTTCTGTCAATCAATCTTTTCAAGATTTATAGGAAACTAGAAGAGCAAACGAAAGTAAAAAGATAAATTCTACAATGATATCTTTTAAATTAAACTTTTTATTGCAGTTTAAAAATGTGAAAAACAGTGATCGACTTTAAGAAAAAGTTTATTTTGAAAGATATCATCATAAAAATACTTCTTGAATCTTGATATACACCCATAGCTAATTAATGGAAGTTATTTTGTAATTTTAAACCCTGGAATTAATGAGTTTTTGATTGGTTTTAATTTGGCTACAACGCCATCTAGTAGCGATTTTTTAATTAGCTAAGAAGCTTTTCCATATTAAAGAAGAAACTTAATGAAAAACTTCAAAGTTTGCAAGAAAAACTAGAAAGTGTTGTACAAACTAGAAAGGGTCGCTCAAGCAGGTGAGCTGTATTATTTTATATTAAATATCTTTCAAAATAAACTTTTTAGAGTCATTTTTCAAACTGACATAAAAAGCTTATTTTGAAAGATAACTAACATGAAAATATACTATTAAGTGATTAAGCTACCCTTCTAGTTTATAAAACACTTTGATGTTTTGCCCCTGAAAGACAGAATAATCAGAATTCAATTCAAACATAAAAACGTTTGAAAAAGTATTTGCAATGTTCAGATGTTAGCAGTGATTGCCTCTATTTAAGGGGTCAATTTCATTTAAAGTGAAAATAGAACTGAAATCTCAATTGAATTTAATATTATTGTTTTACAATGTAAATATCTCTCAGACGCAAAATTAAAAAAACTAGAAAGTGTTTTAGAAACTAGAAGGGTAGTTCAATCACTCAAGAATATATTTTCACATTGATATCTTTCAAAATAAACTTTTTATAAAGAAAAAGGTTGATAAAGTCTGCTTAAAATTGTGTGTCCTTTTCAAACTAACTTAAAACGCTCATTTTGAAAGATATTAACGTGAAAATTATAGTTAAAGTGATTCAGCTACCATTCTAGTTTTTTTCTTAAAAAACGCATGCAAATTTCTGTGTTTTTTTAGAAACTAAAAAGGTAGCTCAATCACTTAAGGCTCATTTTGAAAAAAAATATTAACATGAAAACGGTAAGATTTTTCAAAATGAGCTTTTGAAAATCACACAAAATTAAGCAGACGATATTTTTTCAGTTTTTGTGTTTTAAACGTTTATTTTGAAAGATATTAAAACGCCCTTAAGTGATTGAGCTACCCCCATTCTAGTTTAAAAAAAACTCATGCAAGTTTCTCTTTTTTTAGAAACTAGAAAGGTAGCTCAATCACTTAAGGCTAATTTTCATGTTAATATTTTTCAAAATGAGCTTTTTATGTTCATTTGAAAATGACACAACTTTAAGCTTTTGTGTTTAAAACGTTTATTTTGAAAGATGTGTCAACATGAGAACGCCCTTATGTGATTGGGCTACCCATTCTAGTTTTCTAAAACATTTTCTAGTTTTTATTAATTTTGCTCTTTTGAAAGACAGAAATAACCAGCTGTTTATAAATCCATATTAAGTTAATTCAGTTAGTTTTAATCTTCTAGTTTTTTACACACTTAAAAATGTTCTTTTTTTTAAAGCAAAAAAACTAGAATATGCTCATTCTAATAAATACTAATAGTAGTTATGTCAAGTAATATAATTGAGATTCTGTTTTTTTTTTTAAAAAAATTTAAAAATGAAAAATATTGAAAAATGAAACATGTTGAAATGTGCACAATTGAAATAAAAGTGTCTTACCAGGTTGACTTAAAATTTCCAAAGAATTGTCGTCAATGTCTTCCAAACGACAGTCAAGTTTCTTTCCTTGTTTCCAATCCATTTATGATCGAATAATAATAATGATGGGGGGAATGGTTTTTTTTACTTTGCAAAGAGGTTGACCACAAAGGTGGTCATCGTCGTCGTCATTATCGTCGAAAAAAAATATATATATAGAAGTTTGGAAACTCCCACCAGGTACTACTTACTCCTACCTGAACCACCCACGCAATATCGATGACAGTCACGGAAATTGTCTTCTTATAAATACATATTTTTTTCTTTGATATTTCTCTTGATGTCAAATTAATGATGTCACTAAAGAAATAAATAGGCTTCACTGTAAAACAACGTGTGGCGCTGATAAAGCGCCTCACACCACTATTTTAAACTGAAGCTAGAAAAGTTTACAATCTATTAAATTGCAACTTTGTAGTTTTCAACAAAAAAAATTGCATTAAATAAAGAATTGAAAGTGTTTTTAGAAACTAGATGGGTACCTCAGTCACTTTAAGAGGTATTTTAATGTTTACTGTCTTTCAAAATAAGCTTTTTAAGTCAAGTTTGAGAATGACTCAACTTTTAAGCAGACAATATTTTTTTTTTTTTAATTTTGGTTTAGAAAAAGCTTATTTTGAAAGATATCAAATATGAAAATACCTTCTTAAGTGATTGAGCTACCCTTCTAGTTTCTAAAAAAAACACGTGCAAGTTTCGTTTAATTTTTAGAAACTATATGGGTAGCTCAATCAATTAAAGTCATTTTCATACTGATATCTTTTAAAATAAACTTTTTATGACGTGTTTGACAAATGATTCAATTTCAATCAGATGATATTTTTTTTGTAATTTTTTGGATTATAAAAAGTTTATTTTGAAAGATGCCAATAATACAATGCCTCCTTAAGTAGTCAGGCTGAGCTACCCTTCTAGTTTCTAAAACAAACACCTCTCTTCATTTTTTTAGAAACTAGAAGGGGAGGGGTTGGAGGTAGCTCAACATGAAAATATTATTTAAGTGATTGAGTTTCACCCTTCTAGTTTCTAAAAATAAAGAGAAACTTGCATTTGTTGTTTTACGAAACTAGAAGGTTAGCACAATCACTTAAGAAGGTATTTTCTATGTTGATATCTTTCAAAATAAGCTTTTTATGACATGTTTGACGTATGATTCAATTTCAAGCAGATATATTTTTTGCAATTTTTGGATTATAAAAAGTTTTATTTTGAAAGATATCAACTATGAAAATACCTCCTTAAGTGATTGAGCAGCTACCCTTCTAGTTTCTAAAAACCCTGTTTAAAAACGAAGTTTGATGTTGGGGGTGGGGGTGGGAAGTTGTTTTACCTGTGATTGGTGTTTTACCTGCGCCATTTGATTTCTATGATGACAATGTTTACATAGACACCACACACTCTATATTGTTGAGTATATTATTTTCAATGGAGTAAAACTCCTATAATCATCATTATTAATAAATTGAATTCGGATAGATATTTATCCTTGATGTAGATTGAGTGAGTGAGTGGTCTAAATGCGCCGCTCCATTGCATTTTAGAAGAAGAAAAAGAGACTAGAATAACAAATTTTGATAGGAATTGAAAATTATATTTGTAAAAGAAATAAGAAAGGCAAAAGAAAAGGTCAAATTTATTAAATGTCATGGGTTTTCCTAAAACGCAGAAATTGCAGAAAGTTATTTAAAACAACACAAATTAATATAAAATTGCAGAAGCGAAATTAATCGAAAGAGAGAGACTAGAAAGTGTTATAGAAACTAGAAGGGTAGCTCATTTAGTATTATTATTATTTTGATATCTTTCAAAATAAACTTTTAAATTCAGTTTGAAAATGACTACACTTTTGTAAGCAGACATTAGTTTTTAATTTTTTTTGTCCATTAAAAAGTTTATTTTAAACGATATCAAAAACATTACTGATTGAGCAGCTGCTACCCTTCTAGTGTCTAAAAACACATTGAAGTTTCTCTTAATTTTACTCTTGTTTTGAAAGACGGGAATAATCACAGTTCGAAAATCAGCTGTTGGTAAAACTATGTTAATTTGTTTCTGTTTTAGTTTCTGAGATATTGAATTTTAAACGATTTATTATTTTATCTAATTGTTGTTGTTTTCTCTTGTATTTTTTTCAAGGGTTGCTTCTATTTTTTTGGAGATTATTTATTGCAAAAGATAACAAAATAAATAATGGCCGATTCGAAAAGGCGTCGAAATCGAGTCCAAGGATCTTGGGCGGCCTCTTCAGCATCCTCTTTATCCTCATCCTCATCGGCCAATGAGGATTCGAGACGAAGACAACAAGAATCACCTTCTAGTCTTGAAGTGGCCACTAGTAGACCATTGGAAAGTCAGCCAAAGTTTGTCTACAAAGAAACTAAACAAGTACAATTTTAATTTCTGAATTTTGTTCTTTTTTTTAGAAAAAAAAAAATAGCCAAAATTCAAAAAAAGTCTTTTTAATTCCCTGAAAATGCCTAACAAGGGCTACAAACAAGAAGTTCCAAAACAAGTTTTATTAAGTTAAAAATTCAACAAAGTAGAAATTTCAAAAATATAAAAATGGCCAAAAATTTAATTGGTAAAATGCCCTGAATTGCACTGAAAATGCCTCAGGAAGGCTCAATTGACCTTAAAAAAATGTTTTCCAAAAGTACAGAAAAGAATTCAAACAATTTTTTTAAAAATCGGATAAATTAAAAGAATGACCTGAAAATGCCTCAGAAGAGCTCAACTGGCCCTCAAGTCTTTAAAAAGTAAAGAATTTAAAGAAGTTTTAAAAGTTAAGATAATTAAAAAAATTAATCAAATGCATTTTTAATGCCCTAAAAATGCCTCAGAATGTTTGACTGGCGTCAAGTTCCATATTTTTTTTCAAAAATACAGAAAAAATTCAAGAATTTTTTAAAATTAAAAGGTGGCTTAAAGCGTTTTAATGACCTGAAAATGCCTCAGAAGGGACTGAAAGCTTTTAAAAATTACATTAAAATGTAATTGAAGATATTTTAAAATTCAGAAAAATGCGGAAAAATCAAGTCTTTATTTTTTAAATAAAATAATTTAAAAAAAGGGTTCATATGCCCTGAAAATGCCTCAAATGTATTTTATTTTTTAAAGGTTTATCGTCAGAAACCGGCTGCCATTTTCATCGAGTAAGTTGTTAAATCAATAAAATTGATTTAGATATATATTTTTTTATTAGAATGAGAAAATCAATTTTTGTTTCAGTAATGAAGGAAGATATGTGTTGAGTAATACACCTGATAAGAAAACTTGCAGGTGACTACATTAATTAATTAATTAATTATGCAAAAATTAAAAGTGAATCTGAAAAAGTAAGAAATATTCTTATAGGTGTTTTCATGAAATGAGACAAAAAGAAGACCTTACGAAAGCAACTTTTAAGACTAGAATAATAGGCGAATGTGATAAAATGATTTTAAATGCGGACATCTTTCAAAATAAACTTTTTATATAGCAGTTTTTGTGAAAAATGAAAATTTAAATTTTTAAGCTAATTTCGTAGATATTTATTTTTAATAAAAATAATTTTATTTAAACTTATTTTTCATTAAAAGTATATCATTTTATCCGGATTTTGTGAGAAATAAAGATGAAAGAAAAGAAATATTCGAGATTCTCCGTCAAAATATTCCGTGGGAAGAAAAGAGTTGCTTAATTAACGGAGAACGGATTTCAATGCCGAGATTATTGGCTTGGTACGGACCGATGGCTTATCATTTCTCGGGTGCGACTTTACCGCAAAATGAGGAGGTAGAATAACACGGAATTTGGCTTTTATAATTTTTTTAAAGAGGTGTTTTAATAATTATTATTGTGTTTTGTCGGTTTCATTTCAGTGGCCACCTGTGATTCGAGTTCTTCACGATCGTATTAAAGATGCGACCGGTTACGAATTCAATTCGGTTTTGTTGAATTTGTATCGGAACGGTAAAGACAGTGTGGCTTGGCACAGTGACGATGAATTACTGCTTGGAATTCATCCCGTCATCGCTTCTTTGTCTTTCGGAGAGACGAGGATCTTCGAATTACGAGAAAAGGCGCAACTTTTTTTTAACTTTGAAAAAAAAACCCCATTCATTTAGAAAAAGCAACGTTTAAGAAGAGAAATTGAAAGCGTTTTAGAAACTAGAAGAGTAAAGGAGTTATTTAAGATGGTGTATGAAGAGAAATTGTGTTTTGTAAACTAGAAGAGTAAATCACTCGCTTAACATGGTTTAAGAAGAGAAATTGATAGCGTTTTAGAAACTAGAAGAATAGATCAATCACTTAAGGGTATTTTCCTGTTGATATCTTTCAAAATAAGCTTTTTTTTTAATAAAAAAAAATTGATAAAATATCACCAAACTGTCCTAAAATGCTTATTTTGAAAGATGTCAACATGAAAAAGACCCGTATGTGAATAATCTACCCATCTAGTCTCTAAAACAGTTTCAATTTTTTTAAATAATGCTTCAGAAACACAGAAAGTGCGCAAAAAACTAGAATTCAGTTGAATCACTCAAATAATATTTTCATGATTTCAAAATTCCTAAAGCACATTCTAGTTTTTCTTCATTTTGTTCTTTAAAGAGAGAATATTTACACTTAACCTTTCTAGTTTCTAAAATAGATTTATTTTCTTCTTAATGTTGTTTTTCGGAAATTTTCAATTGTTTCTTTTCATTTGAATATTATGCAAATTTTTAGGCTTCTGAATTGAATTATGAATTTTCTCAACTTGTAAAAGTTCCGCTTAAAGATGGATCTTTGTTAGTAATGGAGGGAGAAACACAAACCTATTGGCAGGTTAGAAAGAATTCCGCTTAATGAAGAAATAGAAACTAGAAGGGCTAGTTCAATCACTTTCATTGTATTTTCATATGTGTTAATCTTTCAAAATGAACTTTTTAAAGGTAAAAATTAAAAAAATATCGTCTGCTTAAAGTTAGGACAGTTTCAAAACTGACCATAAAAAGTTTATTTTGAAAGATATCAACATGAAAATATCTTTAAATGATTAAACTACCCTTCTAGTTTCTAAAACGCGCCTGAAAGCTAGAATAGTTAAGGTTTTGTAGGGGATTTTACAAATTAAAACAATTGTTTGTTTTTTTTTTGGTTTTTCAGCATCGGATTCCGAAAGAGTTTCACGATCGTAAAGCTCGGATTAACTTGACATTTCGAACCGTGTTCAAAAAGGATTGATTAGTAATTTGTTTTTCATTTTGATTCATTTTGATTTTTGTATGTTTTAATAGTTTGTTTTGTTATTGTTTGTCTTTTTCATTTTGAATAAATCTTCCGTTTTGCTTCGAAACCAAAAATCAAAACAAAGAATTCTTTTTAAAGTAGAATTTTTTAGGTTTGTTAATTTTTTTTAATGAATGCTGCTCTTTTTTTTTTGTTACTGATTTTATTTCTAACTTTTTTTCGTAGGATTTTCTTATTTTGTGATTTTTTAAAGATGGTTTTTGTTTTTCGTCTAGACTAAAAAAAAAATCTACAATTTAGGTAAGTTCGTTTATTTCTTGAAATACTTTGGTCCAAATTTATTGACTTTGAAAATTGGGTTAAAGCCGCGATGACACGCGTTACAAGTTAACTAGCAAGACCGCGAGCACACTGTGGCACTAGCAACTCTGAAGTGTTGCCAGGTAATTAGTCGTCTCATTTTTACGAGATTGCCATATTTTTACCCTTCTAGTTTCTAAAACGCTTTCACGTTTCTCTTCATTTTGGTTCTGAAACACAGCATAATCAGAGTTCGAGGTTTAGGGTCACAATTAACTAACATATTGTTTTTTAAATTATATTTTGTGTCCCATTTTTAATTTTACAATTCTGGTCACACTACTGTAGCCTCTAACTAGTCTTCTTTAGTTAAAAAGAAAAAGTTTTAATTATTTTTCAACTTTAAAATAGTGGGTTGAACCGTTTTAATCTTCTATCTGATTAACATTACAATTAAATCAAAGCTTAAAGATATTTTTTTACATCGAAATTATTATTCTAAGTTACTTTTGAAAGTAAGTTACTTTTGGAATGTAATTAACTTATTTTTCGAGTTAGAAAGTTCAGGAAGTTTTGTTATCAACTGATTAATAATGTTTTTTTTTTCGATAATTAGTATATAGGACAAGGTCAAAATTAACTTAATAAACAATTAACATTATGTTGTCAATTAAATTAAAGAAAATCATTAATTAAAGTGAAAGTCACACTCAGGTCAGTGATAGAAAGTGAATTTGTCACTTGAACTCTCTTGAAAAGAGGGAGATTTCCAACAAACAAGAAATTTATTTTATTGATTAGTTTTTTTGTAAATTTTGTCTTAGTGTTTTTTTTTATGATGGAACCCTGCTTAGAGGGTTCAAATTTAAAGAGCAAGTGCTATGACCCAAATTCAAAAGGGGAAACTTAAATCTTTTAATGTGATTTCAGAATAGAAAAAAAAGCTGTTTAAATGAGTATTCTTTAACCTGGGTTTAAAACCATGTTGGAACCCTGTTCTGAGGGTTGAAGTTCAAGTAGTTAAAGAAGAAAACTTGTAACCTTAACTGAACTCTCATAATAAAGTTCAAGTTAAATTATATGTTCTAAGGATAAAATTCAAAAAAGAATTATGAGGGTTCAAGTTGAAGTTCAAGTGCCAAGTTGCCGTGTTGAATTTAACGCTTAAGGTGGCTTAATAGATATTTATTTTGTTTTTGTCCTCTCAGGTGGCGCCACTGCAGTGGCTATTCTGTTCTATGGAGGCCTTAGCCAACTGTAGTGGCGCCGTCTGGAGAGACAAAAGCAAACTAAATATCTATAAAAATGGAGCAATTAATTAGTTTTCATAATTATTAATATTTTTAATTGTGAAATTAGTTTTCTTGATTGATTTAAGGTTGGAATAAATTTCTTACAATGTTGTCTTTGTGGTTTTAAGTTTCTGCTTCCAAGGGTTACTAACCCATTTAGGGATTAGGTCTCTCTCTCTCTCTCTCTCTCTCTCTCTCTCTCTCTCTATTAATAATATATTTAAATGATTTCTTATCGTCTGCCTTGACCTATGGCTACTTAAGTGGTCAGTTCTCTCCAGTTACTAAATTATAAAAGGCCCCATTCATACTTTATACATATGTGGCACTAAAACAACTTTTAAAACGTTATTTCATTTTTAATAATTTATTAAAAGTTGTGAAGACACATTTTTTACGATGAATGGAAAGTATTTTAATTTTAATTAGCCATTTATTACAAAGTTTGCAATATGCAAATTTTCCATTTTTTGTTTAAATTAAAATTAAGAAGGATTTTGCGAGTGTTTTTTAAGAAGTTAGAACAACAAATTAATCATTCAAGGAGATTTTTTTTACGTTTGTATCTTTCAAAATAAACTTTTCATGAAAAAATTTCAAATTGTCAGTTTTTGTTTTTCATTTTAAGTTTGATTAAGAAAATCAGTCAATGTTGAAAAATGTTCAAAAGTGGCATAAAAAGGAATGTGAACATTTGCCCTATGGTTATATACCCTAAAGATAGCTACCCTAATGCCGATTGACCTAAAATGATGTCACTTTAGGTTAAATTATATTCGGATAAATATATTTATTGCGAGTGACTTTCTAGGATAAATGGAATTAAGGCAAATGACTTTTGGTCGAAGTTACTTTTCAGGGTAGATTGCATTAGGGCAAGTGACTTCTGGAGGTAGATTGCATTAGGTCTAGTGACTTCTGGAGGTAGATGGCATTAGGGCAAGTCACTTTTCAGAGTAAATGGCATTAGTGCAAGTGACTTTTCAGGGTAAATGGCATTAGGGCAAGTGACTTTCGGAGGTAGATTGCATTAGGGCAAGCGACTTTTCAGGGTAAAGGGCAATAGTTCAAATGACTTTTAGGGTATGTGACTTTTCAGAGTAAATGGCATTAGGGGAAGTGTCACACACCTCCATAAAACGTTTATTTTGAAAGATATCAATATGAAAATATTGTTAAGTGATTCAGTTACTCTTCTAGTTTCTAAAACATTTTCAAAATGCAGTTTTGAGATGAAAGTTAGCTTTTAATACCTGATATAATAATATTTCTTAGATAGAAAATAATATTCCCCATGATGATAATAATCATAAATAATTGTTTAGCTCGTTTTTATGAATTGTAATAAATGTCTCAAGTGTTTTTTTTCTTTCTGCACTTCCTGTTTTCGGTCACTTGGTACATTGACATTAGTTAACAATTGATTAATTAATCACTTAATAAAAAGAAACAATTAAGAAATTGACTTTGAAATTAATATATTTTCGAAAATATTGTTTATTTTTCATAATATTGTTTATAAGGCTAAGTTGTTGTTAGTAAGACTGACTGAACATGTTTCCTGAACACTGAAAATGTGTTGTTGTCCAAAGTCTTAGAATTTTTTGTTAGACTTTGAGGGTCATTTTTGTTATTGGTCCATTACTCATTAGACTCATTAATTAATGACCATTTTACATTATTTATTATCACTTGTTTTCTATCAATTTAGACCTATTAATATTGACCTGAATGTCTTGTGATTGGATTTGTATTTATTATTGAAATTATTTGAATGAAATGATGCAATCATGAGCAACTAATAGTTTAATATAATAGTTAGTATGTATATCTAGAAAAAAAAGTTTTATTTTGAAAGATATCAACATGAAACTCTTCTTAAGGTGGTTTTAAAGTGTAAACGGCCCTCGGTATCTTGATTATTCTTCTGTTTTTCAGGCAACAAAACTGAAAAGTGATTTTAGAAACTTGAGTGGAATTTTCCACATTAATTTCTAATTGTGATTTATCTAATTAAACTTTTAACCTTTTGTAACTTTTCTGATTTGTATAGTTACTTTTTGGATTAACAAAAAAAATTGATTGTGTAGTTAAATTAAAATTTATAAGCAAGTATCAATTTTTATTTGAAATTGAAGCATCTATGTGATTATAAATTATGCAATTATTTGTCTGATATATTATTTCGTCAAATTGTTCTAACTTTTAAATGGTCTTTAGGGCCTCAAAGGATATATTATATTATGTAATAGACATCCTAATAAAAAGTAACACTAGGAGGGGGGTGTTAAATTTCGGATATGGCACACAAATTATGATGCAATCGTATTGGGCACAGAAATCCCTTTAATTGTATTTATTAGGGGTGAAGAGAAATTGTCACTTTACAATTGGGAAGTGACAATATGCACTATGCAAAGTGCATAATTAATATATCTGGAGACTAGAGAGGCAATTATATATAAAATATTCATGACTGATAGAGAATAAAATTCAAAATGAACTACTTAGGAATTAAAATGCAAAATAAACGAATTAGGAAATAAAATGCAAAATAGATTAGTTAGAGAATAAAATGCAAACTATACTAGTAATTTATTCAATTACTAGTATAGTTTGCATTTTATTCCCTAACTAATCTATTTTGCATTTTATTTCCTAATGCGTTTAGTTAATGCCAAAAAATGTTTTTGCAATCAAAGGAGGCTGCTTCGAGGCTACATTAATCTTCTAGAATTAAAATACAGCTAAATTATGGTTGTAGGTTAACTCTAGCCTCTAACCAGCAAGCATAATTCTATTTGTTGTACTAATTAGGTAACACAATGCAATGTTTATTAGTTACAAAATAAAATTCAAGGAAATTTTAGAAAATAAAATGCAAAATACACTAGTTAGGGAATGAAATGCAAAGTAAAGTAATTACTAAACACATTGCAAAATATACTAGTTAGGAAATAAAATGCAAAATACGATGCCGTATACTAATTAAGCACCACAATGCAAAATTTATTAGTTGCAAAATAAAAATTCAAATTTAATTAATTAATCAGAAAATAAAATGTAAAAATTTTCTGATTAAAGAATAAAATACTAGAATGTGTCATTTATGTGCCACAACATGACACAAGAAATACAAACAAGTAATTTGTATGATGTTTCTAGCAAATAAATTTTATAGCCTCTCTATATGTACTGTATTTGCTGCTAATGAATGAAATGTATACTTGTATACTGTTATACCCTAGAAATATAATATTGTTACTAACTAGGAAAGGGAAGATCTAAAATTAAACAAGTCGTCTTTTTTTCTTGGGGGTTTGTCTATTTGATATTATGGGATGCCAATGGTGTAAAAATTGTTCACCAGTTTCCCAACTGATTCACACATGATCCTCGGTGATGAAGTTCACTTAATGACTTGAACCCCCCATTGAAAATTTCTCTCACTTTTCTTACTGAGAAACACACAAGAGGACCTATTTTTGTGTTTCTAGTCTCGAAGTTTGAAACCTAACAAGAAAATTAGTGAATTTTTTTTTTTTAAAAAAGGAAATTTAAGTGTTGTTGACCTCAGAAACTAAGGAAAAAGGAACCAAAGAAAAACTGTTTTTAGTTTTGAGCTTTGCGTTTTTTTTTTTGGAGAAAAAAAAATGCTTTAACATTTAAAATAACCTAAATTTATTTCTTAAAGAATTTTATATATTTTTTAAAAAAAAATAAGAGGAAATTATTTAGTGTGAATTTTTTTTGTGTGTTTGTGTTAAAATAATTATTAGTTTTAATTTTCATTAATTTTTATTTGGTTTTTACTCTTGTAAATGGATGACATGGGTGAGTTTATTTTTTTAAAATTGTTTTATAGATTTAAAATAATTTAAAATATTATTGAAGTTTGTTGAAATGTGTGACACACTCTGTATTTTAATTATTATTCACAGTTAAGGTAGGTTTAAAGTGTGAACGCTTCTCTTTTAACTCTTTTATCTTTCCACTAGTAAAATTCAGAGAAACTTGAAAGTGTTTTAGAAACTAGAAGAGTAGCTCAAACACATAAAGATATTTTCATGTTGATATCTTTTAAAATAAACTTTTTTTTTATAGAGAAAAATTTAAAAAAATATATTGTCTGCTTAAAGTTGGTTCATTTTCAAAATGACACAACAAAATTTATTTTAAGAGATCAACATGAATAGATCTTTATGTGGTTGAGCTACTCTTCTAGTTTCTAAAAGACTTTCTAGTTTCTTGTTAATTTTGTTTTTTGTTAGCAAGAGTTCGGGGGGGGGGGGGGAAGTAATGCACTCTAAAACCACCTTAAGTGATTGATTTACCCTTCTAGTTTCTAAAACACATTCAAGTTTTTTTTTTAATTTTACACCTGAAAGACAGAATAATTGAAGAGTTCAAAAATCAGCTTCTGTTTTTTCAGAAGAAAAATTAAGAAAAACGAAAGTGTTTTAGAAACTAGAATGGTAGCTCAGTCATATTTGAATTTGATAAATTACTCTGTAAGCAATCAAAAAGGCCTGTGGCAGAGGGATAAGAATATTTTAATGTTTGTATATCTTTTAAAATAAGCTTTTCATGTCAGTTTGAAAAATGACTCAATTTTAAGCTCTAAAAAGTTTATTTTAAATAATAAAATATATTATAATTCATATAATAACGTTCTAGTTTCTAAAACTCTTTCTAGTTTTTCTTAATTTTGTTTTTCTGAAAGACAGAATAATCCGAATTATAAAATCAGCTCTTGTTCGTAAACCACAATCTTAAAATGTTTGTTTCATTTCCGGTTTGTATTTAGGAAAATAATTTCTGACATACAAAATAAAAGTTATGTCATTCTTTTGTAGCACATTTTGTATTATTTATTGCACTGTAAATCATAATCTTTAACACATTAATTACATTTTGTGCCACTTTAGAATTGACTTTTTTTAATTTGTGTATTTTTTTTCTAGTTGTATTTTACAGATCTATTTAGCATATTTGTTAAAGCTCAGAATTTCAATGAGGCGCCTAAATTTTATTTAGAGAGATTTAAAAAAAAAAGTCTGTTCAGAACTTGAAAGTCGTTTTATATTGAGAGGACGCTGATTTAGCTCCAAATTGAAAAAGCGCCAAAATTTAAGGTCGCTTAATCAGTCTTTTGTTACCAAATTTATTTTGATATTTTAATAATTAAGGTTGTTTTAAAGTGTAAACTGGGCCTCTCGAACTTTTCATTATTCTGTCTTTCTGGTGTTAAAAGTGAAAGAGAAACTTGAAATCGTTTTAGAAACTAGAAGGGTAGCTCCATCATTTTCAGGGAAATTTCATATTGATATCTTTCAAAATAAGCTTTTTATGTCACTTTGAAAATGACTCAACTTTAAACAGACAATGTTTTTTTAAAATTGTGTCTATAAAAATTTTTTTTCTAGTTTCTAAAACACTTTCTAGTTTTTTTTTTTAATAACTTTGTATTAGAAAACCATTTAACACGAAATGAAAGGAACCGTAATATTTTCCGTGTTAAGTAACTCCTGTTATTTTATGGGACCAGACCGAAAATGTTTTTCGTGTTAAACAGTTTTAATTTTTAGAGCTCGGATTTTTAAGCAAATATCAAAGCAAATGTTTCTGAATTTTGTGGCCCAAGTGCCAATTATAAAATAATAATCATAATTAGACCAACTGCCATTATGTTTTTTTCTAATCAAAAGGCTGGTTAGAGGCTGTAAGTGTGTGGTTACTTCTCAGTTGTCAACTAAAAAGTTCTAGCCTTTAACCAGGTGTTTTTGATTGAAGAAAACCGTTGGTTGATCTAAATGGGGAGATTGTTACTTCATGATTGGCTCTTGGGCCATAGATTGAGAAACATTTGGCTTGATATTACATACAAATCCGAGCCCTAATAATTACGGGAAAAAAAATCTTTCAAAGTAGTTTCTGAGAGAAAAAAAAAATGTTTCCATTGTTTCTAAATTAAGAAAAAGTGTTTCAGTTTCAACTGGAAATTTTTTTCTGGTTTCCTTCTTCTCCTCACGAGATTTTTCTATTTTTGTAGCAGAATTTCTTAATTTACTTCAAATGCTTTTAGTTGAGTTTCAAAAAAAAAGTTGTTAATGGTGTTTGGCATCAAACTGAAATTTTCACAAAAATTTATTTATTGTCTATGAAACATTTAACATATTTTTTTTATTTATAGTATTTTTACAAAAAAAATTTGACATTTTTCATAAATATTTGGTTGTTAGAAATGAAGAGTTTCAAGAATTTATACAAACATGAATAAATTTAAAAGAAGAGTTTTAAGGTGGCTGAATAGATATTTATTTTGTTTTTGTCCCTCCAGATGGCGCCACTTGCAGTAGCTGTATATGTTCTATTGGAGGTCTTTTCCCAACCACTCGCGGTTTTGAGAAAAATTTATATTTTTCAAGCGAACGTTTTTCAGGAGAGACAGTACGAAAAAAAAAAATCAAGTGTTTTAGAAACTAGAATAGTTTGTGATAATGCTAAAATTATTTTCATGATATGATATCTTTTAAAATAAACTTTTTATGACAAGTTTGAAAAAAAGGCGAAATAGTTTTTTTTTATGGAATTTCAATAGAAAAACCTAAAAAACGGAGGTCATTTTCAAACTGAACTATGAAATTGTTTATTTTTTAAGATATTGTCTTTACAAAAACTTTTAACATAATCTTTTACCATTCTAGTTTTGAAAACAATTTGAATTTTTTTTTCGTAATGTTGTTTCTAAAAAAAAACGTTCGCTTGATATTTTTGCATTCAAATTTTACAATAGTCGTCACTACAGTGGCAACGTAATACCTAGTAGACACCTGATAATTTAAATGCATTTAAATAATAAACGTGTTCTACAGAGCCCTGTGAAGGACAATCGAACAATATGTTGATTTCTCAATTTATTCAGTTAATTAATCTGAAAATATTGAGTTAATACTTAAAAATATAAACTATTGACAAAATATTGATTTAGTATTTCAATTTAAAATATTAATAATAAAGTCAATTTTTATTTGGTTCATGTCCTTAACTGGATTCCGTTGAATTCATTTAACTTGTGTGTACAAGGTAAATAGGTAGAACAAACGCAAAATAAGTAGAAATTCAGCCACTTTAGTTAGCCTCTATGTAAATTTTAACTTTTGCACGCGTTTTGCGGTCTGTTCTGCACGTGTTGGATTTTTGCACGTATTTTTTTTTTGTTGAATTTTTTTCCCTCAATATCTAATTCCAACCAATCAAGATGCGAGGTCCTTCTTTATATTGCAATTCTACCGAATTATTGGATACAAAAAAAAAGCACAATTCAATTTTTGTTTAAATTTCTAAACAAATTAGGTTTTTCTTGTTAGAATTTTAAGAGTTTTAATATAAAAAAAAATTGAACTCAGATTTCCAATTAGTTTATTTTGTCACAAATAAAATCAGCTCAAAATAGATTTTATTTTTATATTGGGTATTTGGATCATCATAAATATATATTGAAATATATATTATATGAAATATTACTTTAATATCAAAGAGAGATAGAGAGAGAGATAAATCGCACAAATTGCACTTGGTCATAAAATATGATATTCCTTGTTATATTTTAATCAAGATAAGTGGCAATAGAATGGATAAATGTAATTTGGGGTTTCACATTGGGGGGGGGGTTCTTTCTGATTTTTGGTGATAATTCAATTTTCTATCTTTGGTGGCTATTAATTTCCGACTATTTTATTTGTATATATGGTTGCCTCAATCGATGTAAAATGATGCTTGTGACGTCAGAAGGGTTGATGTAAACTTTACGATTGTCTCATTTAGTCTGATACAAAACGAATAATTATAAGATATTTAAGATGGTTTATATGAACAGCTGATTTTCGAACTATTATGTCTTTTTAGAAGAGAAACTAGAAAGTGTTTTAGAAACTAGAAAGGGTAGCTCAATCATGCTATTTTCATCTTTCAAAATAAACTTCTTATAGACAAAAATTTAAAAAATAGTTTGCTATAAAGTTTAATCATTTTAAAAAGTGATATGAAATGTTTATTTATAGACTAGAAAGTGTTTTAGAAACTAGAATTGGTAGCTCAATCAAGTTGATATCTTTCAAAATAAACTTTTTAAAGTCTGCTTTTAAAGTTAGATCATTTTAAAACTAACCTAAAAAGTTTATTTTGAAAGATATCAAACATTAAAATACATATTAAGTTATTCAGATACCCTTCTAGTGTCTAAGACACTTTCTAGTTTCTATTTAATTTTGACTATTTGAAAGACAAAATAATCAAAGTTCGCGAAGGTCGTTTAACACTTTAAAGCCAGACTTTTAATATTAATTATGATGAACTGTTTAAATTAAAGTTCATTTATTTTTTTGGGCGGTTTTATATTTCTAGAATTGACCACGTCAAGTCCACTGATGTCAATTAAAAATGGCCACAAGCCACCAATGGAACAAAACGGTCGGAGGATTTCTAATTCGAGCGGAGTCGGATCTCGAAAGGACAAGGGTTTAACATTATGGACAGCTGCTATATTTATTTTGGGGGAAATGGCCGGAAGTGGTGTTTTGGCCCTTCCAAATGCAGTGGTCAATGCAGGTTCGGACACTGAATTTGAATAATTACTGGGGCTCGGATTTTTATGCAAGATGTGTTTCTAAATGTTTCTCAATTTGTGGCCCAAGTGCCAATTGGGAATTATTCATCATTATTAGAACAACTGCAATTATTGTTTTTTTTTAAATCAAAAAGGCTGGTTAGAGGCTAGATGTCTGATTACTATCAGTTGTCAACTAGAAAGTTCTAGCCTCTAACTAGGTATTTTTGATTGTAAAAAAACCGTAATTGTTGATTGAACTCTAAAATGGGGATTTTTACTTCACCAGTTGGCTCTTGGGCCACAGATTGAGAAACGTTTGCTTTATATTTGCATAAAAATCTCGAGCCCTAAAAAAATTACTTCTCTGCAAGCAGTTCAGAGGAGGGCCTGTGGCAGAGGGAGAATTTATGTTTGTAAGAAACATAAAAGTGTTTTTTATTCTAATTTTGTTTTAAAGGATGGGCTGGATTAGCATTAATTACGATATTTTGCGGCACTTCTGCATTTTCTGGAACCAGGCTGGGATACTGCTGGATAATGTTGGAGGAACGTTACGAGGAATATCGAAAGGAAGTACGGAATCCGTATCCTTCGATTGGATTCAAAGCGTATGGAAATATGATGAGGTTGTTATTATTATTATTTCAACTTTTTTAAACTTTGAACTCTTGTTTTTTTCTGTCTTTCGGAGAGAAAAATGTTTGATATTTTTTAAAATAAACTTTTTTAAAGACAAAAATTTTAAAAATGTCATCTACTTGAAGTTGAGTCATTTTGAAACTGACATAAAACGCTTATTTTAAACGATATTCAAACTTTAAAATTAAAAGTTCTTTTAAAAAACTAGAACAGTAGCTGAATTTGCTAAAAATGTTCAATATCTTTTAAAATAAGCTTTTTAAAAACAAAAATTTAAAAAATGTTATCTACTTAAAGTTGAGCCATTTTCAAACTGATGTAAAAAGCTTATTTTAAACGATATGCGAACCTCAACAGTATTATATAAAAATGGTTATTCTACAATTTTAGAAGAGCAAAATAAAAAGAAACTTGGAAGTGTTTTAGAAACTAGAAGGGTAGCTCTATCACTTAAGAGTAATTTCCTGTTGATATCTTTTAAAATAAACTTTTTTGTTAATAAAAAGTTTATTTTGAAAGATAAAAAGTTGACATGAAAATACAATTAAGAGATTGAGCTACCCTTCTAGTTTCCAACACACTTTCAATTTCTCCTTTGTGTTGTTGCTCTTCTAAAATTGTAGAATAACCATGAGTTCGAAAATCACGTGTTCGTAAAAAACATGTTTGTTTTTACAGATTGTTGGTGTCGTTTTGCGTCAACTTTACGCTTTTCGGTGTCGGCACCGTTTTTCTTCTCTTATCTTCGCAATTGGTCGGAGATCTCGTGAAGGATGTCTTCCCGTTATCTTCTTGCATTTGGATTTTAATAATTGCGACGTGTCTCACACCTTTCATGTGGCTCGGAACACCGAAAGATTTCTGGTGAAAATCAATTAAGTGAAAAGTAAAATCATGCAATTAAGTTTAGAATGTTTTTTAATGATTTTTTAGGCCCGTGGCGATCGGTGCCGCATTGTCTACTACCGTAGCCTGCGTTATGGTCATCATTCGTTGTATCGTAGATGGAAAGGACCGTAGCGAAGATCATCACGAAGTTCAGTATCCTTTGCCGACGTTTCGAAGTTTCTTTCTCGCGTTTGGAACCATTTTGTTTTCTTACGGTGGAGCTTCGACGTTTCCGACGATTCAGAACGATATGAAGGATCGGACGCAATTTTCCAAATCGGTTGCAATCGCATTTCTGGGTTAGTATTTGAAACGAAATCTTAAGACGAGAAATTATCCAAGAAGTGTTCGAGGGGATTTTTCGGAAATTACATTTTGCAACGATATTTTTAGTTTTTAAGAGATTTTTACAATATTTTTACAATATTTTACGATATTTTTACAATATTTTACGATATTTTTACAATATTTTACGATATTTTTACAATATTTTACGATATTTTACAATATTTTACGATATTTTACGATATTTTACAATATTTTTACAATATTTTACGATATTTTTACAATATTTTACAATATTTTTACAATATGTACGACTGATATTATTTAATTTCCATGTTGATATTTTTCAAAATAAACTTTTTTATAGACAAAAATTAAAAAAAAATACTATCTAGATTAAAGTTAGGTCATTTTCAAACTGACATAAAAAGTTTATTTTGAAAAATATCAGCCTTAAGTGACTGAGCTACCCTTCTAGTTTCTAAAACAAATTCAAGGTTTTCGTAATTTTGCTTAGAATTCGAGGGGTTGAGGTGCGTTTACACTTTTAAAAGGAGGTTAATTTGCATAAATTGTAAATTTTGTTTTTCAGGATTGTCTCTCCTTTATATTCCTGTTGCGGCCGTCGGTTACACGGTTTTCGGTTCGGATGTCCAAGTGAACATTTTGAATTCGTTGACTCACGGTCCTGACGTCATCATTGTCCAGATCCTTTTGGCAGCTCATCTCTTCTTTGCTTTCGTAATCATAATCAATCCATTCTGCCAACAGTGCGAAGAAATTGTCAAAATACCTAACGGTCGTTCATTTTGCACTATTTATCGTTTGTATTATTTATTATTCGATTGATTAACCCAATTAATTATTAAATGTTTTAGCTTTCGGATGGAGGCGATGTCTCCTTCGTACGAGCATCATGTTGGTCATCATTTTTGTCGGCGAAACGATTCCACATTTTGGCAAAATTCTTGATTTTGTCGGTGGCTCAACTATAACGCTCCTCACTTTTGTTTTCCCTCCGCTTTTTTACATGAAGTTGGTGGATATGGAAGGTCCTGGATGGCAAAAGAGGTGACAGGTTTTACCTTAATTCTACTTTGTAATTTAATTAATTGACCATCCAACTGACCAATGGATCGATTTGTGTCCTCAGCTGACAACTAGAACAGGGCACTGATCACTGAAACTGCTCACTGAACACTTTTAAATGTGCACTGGCCACATTAAGTGTGCACTAACCTTTCAGAATGTACACTGAGAGCAATAACGGTGTACAAAAAACTAGAATTGTGTACAAAAAACTAGAATTGTGTACAAAAAACTAGAATTGCGTACAAAAAAAACTAGAATTGCGTACAAAAAACTAGAATTGCGTACAAAAAACTAGAATTGCGTACAAAAAACTAGAATTGTGTACAAAAAACTAGAATTGCCTATAAAAAACTAGAATTGCGTACAAAAAACTAGAATTGTCTGCAAGAAAACTAGAATTGTCTGCAAAAAAAACTACAAGTGTATACAGAAAACTAGAAGTGTGCACTGATCATTAGAAGTTTCAACAGAAATGTAGAATTGTTCACTGACCAATGGTCAGTGTAAATTGTAAACATACTGTGTGCATTGAAAAATGGATGTGTTTGGAAAACGAGAAATGTGTACAGAAAACTAGGTACAGAAGACTTAGAGAAAGTGTTTACTGACCCCCAGTCTGTGTGTTTTGACCAACAGCCGACTAGGGCCCAAATTCAAAAAGAAAAATTGACACTTGAACCCTCTGAGCAAGGTTCCAACACAGAAAAAATCATATTCAAGGGTTATCTCTATATAGAACAATGTTTTCTATGTTGGAACCCTGTTTAGAGGGTTGAAGTTCGTGTTTTCATTTTGAATTTGGTCCTAAGCCTGTCTAGTAGTTTGAATCTGTTATAATGGAGGTTCATATTGGTTATATATTTCAGAAATATCAGTTTGTACGAGCGGATATTTTTATGGTGTTTGATTACGGTCGGAGTGGTCGGTGGTGCGGTCGCCACTTACAACGCTCTCGGAGAAATTGCCGCACCTGATGCATTTTCTCTACCTTGTTATTTAGGTGGAGGAACCTTGTAAAAGGACACTCTTATTTCCAACATCACTTGAAACTCCATTTATATATATATATATAGAATATTATATATGCATGAGATTTAATTTAATTAATTAATAAGGCTCGAATTTGTATGCAAATTACAAGTAGCAAATGTTTCTCAATCTGTGGCACAAGTGAAAAATTGCAAAGTAATCATCATCATTATTAGAGCAACTACAATTATGCGTTTTATAATCAAAAGGGCTGGTTTGAGGCTATATGTCTAGTTACTATCTGTTCTATAGCCTCTAATTAAGTGTTTTTGATTGAAAAAAAAACAATTGTTTGTTGATTTAAACGGAGATTGTTACGTCACAATTGGCACTTGGGCCACAGATTGAGAAACATTTGCTTGATATTTTGCATAAAAATCCGAGCCCTATTAATAACATGCACTTCGATGCAGCACCAGCAGCAACAAAATATTGTAAAATGAAATATTAAATGTGTAAATATATCTGCGAGCTTTGCCGCATTGAGAGTTTTTTTTAATCTACTCTCAAGTTACTTTTGAGAGTTAAAGTGGATATTTTTTTTTCATTATAGCAATTAGTTGCTATAACATTTGAGAATCAAAGAATGACTGCTTAATAAATTTTATGTATAATTTTTGTTTTCTAAGTCTACTTTTTTTGTTGATAGTTAATTTTGTAGTAGTTAATTTTGCAATAGTTAATTTTTGCACTAGTTTTATAGTTAAGTTTGAAAATTCATGTATTACTAGATTGTCGTAAGTCAATTTTGCTAGCATTCCACTGTCAAGTCACAAGTGGAAATTTAGTCTAAATTTAAAAACGAAAGATTTTCAACTTGAACCCTCTGATCAGGGTTCCAACATAGAAAAAATTTTTGTTCAATTAAAGTGCTTAATTTGACAAGGTTTTTCTGTGTTGAAACCCTGATCAGAGGGTTCAAATTGAAGTTCTAGGACTAAGGTACGAATTCAAAAAAGGAAACTTTGAACTTTAACGTCAACCCTTTAACAAGGTTCCAAACCAGCGTTTTTGTATCTTGGAACCACGTTCAGAGGATTGAAATTGAAGTTTTAGTTTTAAGGCCCAAATTCAATAAAGGAAACTTTTCACTAGATTTTTCAAATTTTTGAACCCTCTGAGCAGGGTTTCATTATAGAAAAATTCTATTTAGTAAAACAGGGTTTTTCTTTATTGAAACTTTTTTGAAGAGTTCAAGTTTTAGTCAAAGTTCCATGTTTCTTTCTTGAATTTTGGCCCAATTTTCTTGAAAATTAATAAAAAGTTTCTTTTAGTAAAAAATATTTTTTGACAATTGTGTTAATTAATTTTGAATTAACAAACTGAATGATAATTTATTTTTAATATAAAAATGACTTATTTTTTATGAAATAATGAAGTTGAAATGATTATTTCTTTGCTACTGAAATTTAAAGTAGAATTATTATTTATTTTACGATAAGAGAAATTTATTAATTGTCTTGTTTGATAAAAAGAAATTACTAATTGCAAAGATGTTTAATTATCTTGTAAAATATATTTCATTTCAAAAGATTGAAATTAAACTAAAAATATATATTCTGAAGTATTCTTTTATCAAAATTTAATTATCTATCAAAAATGAGATAAATTTTCGTTTTTATTGATAATATTTATAATGTCCTGGTTTTTTTATGAGTTAATCAAATTTAACAAATGGTGCAACAAGTGCTACTTGTATTTTATGCGTGCCGATTTGGTGGCACGCGAGCCACTGGTTGATTAACTCATTTAAAGCGGCATGCACCTTTTGCCAAGTTTTATTTTTCGTAATCTCTTCTTATCATTATCGTTAATTATCTACAATTGTTCTGAAATTTCCTTTTTATTGAGTCTCCACTTGCAAAAGTGACTTAGTTCCATTTTAATTTTATTTACTTGTGGAACTTAACTTGCATTTTTTATTTGCAGGAGGTTTTTTTAAACTATTTTTTTAATTATTAATTATTACTTTATAATACATTATGGTTGTTGGTAACTCAAATATAAAACTAGCAGAAATGTGTGAGTATTTTCACGCTATATTTTATTATTTAAAATATATTATACAAGGTGACTCAAGAAAAAAAAACATTTTTAGATTGAAAAACTGAAAATACTGAATTTTTATTCATTTATTTCGGTGTATTTTAAAAGCAAAATTAAGAGAAACTTGAAAGTGTTTTAGATACTAGAAGGGTAACTCAATCATTTAAAAGTATTTTCATGTTGAACGTGTTCTTTTAAAATAAGCCTTTTATGTCTAGTTTGAAAATAAATATATATTTTTTAAATTTTTGCCTAGAAAAAGTTTATTTTGAACGATATCAAATTAAAAAGCTTATTTTTTTTAAAAAAAACATCAGTTTGTTTTAGATGAGAAGAGAATAAGAATAAATTGTTTTAAAAAAGTAGAAGAGTAGGTATTTTTCAAAACAAAAAAGTTGATTTCATTTTATAAAAGTGACATAAAATTTTATTTTGAAAGCTCTCATACCTTTTCAAGTTTCTATTAATCTTTCAAAATAAGCTTTTTAGATCAGTCTGAAAACAACCCATTTTTATTATGAACATTTCAAGTGATTTCCAAGATTAGATTCATTATTATTTTTAATAATGTAGTTAATTTTGTAATTGTTTTTTATGTCGTTGAGCCACCAACTGTATATAAAATATTATTTTAAAATTCAATTATTAATATTATTTATTTTGATATTTTGAAGCTCAAAGTTCTGAAAGTGTTTCAGAAAACGTTTCGAGTGAAAATGGGAATCAAAACCGTTCGAAACATGGATTAAAAGTTTGGCAAACAGCTTTATTTATTGTTGGTGAAGTGGCCGGAAGTGGAGTTTTGGCTTTGCCAAATGCCATTTTGGGCACAGGTAACTAACACCAATTAATATTTGTATTTTTAAATAATTAGAGAACTTTTTTAATTATATTTTCTATTAAACAAATTTTTCAGGATGGATCGGAATTGTGTTGTTGGTCTATTTTGCAATAATGGCTGGATTTTCTGGGATGTTACTGGGAAGATGTTGGGTCATTCTCGAGGAAAGGTACGAGAAGTATCGGCACGAAGTACGAAGTCCTTACAAGATTATTGCTTATGAGGCTTATGGCTCCAAAATGAGGTAATAAAACAGTTCTATTCATTCATGGGAGCAAAACTAAAGAGAAATTGAAAGTGTTTATGAAACTAGAAGGGTAAACTTAAATCAATTAAATGTAATTTTCATGTTGGTATCTTTTAAATAAGCTTTTTTATGTTATTTTGAAAGATGTCAACAATGAAGATACCCATAATTGATTGAGTTACCGTTCTAGTATCTAAAACACTTTCAAGTTTCTTTTAATTTTGCTGTTTTGAAAGAACGGAAACTAACTTAATTGCTTAAACTAAACTGAACTAACTAAAATTGCTTAATAATTTTGTATTTGAATTGCAAAGTGAACTCGTAGCTGCGTCGTTGACAATTACGATGTTTGGTGGAACCGTGGTTTTTGTTTTGTTGATGTCTGGAATGCTTCAAGAACTACTTCATTCTTATTGGAATGTATCCATTTGTTTTTGGGCGATGATTGTCGCAGGGGTTGTCGTTCCAGTAACTTGGTTCGGTTCTCCAAAGGACTTCTGGTGAGTTTCTGCTCTGTAAGGAGAGAAAGTGGAGGTTTTTAGTCTGAGTTTTTCTTAGACGCAAATGCAGAAATTCAAGTACTACGTTTTTTAAAAGCATCTTTTAAAAGAAAAACAAAATGTATTTGAAACTAGAAGGGTAAAAGACTCGAGTGGTTGCATTTTTATGACCATATCTTTCAAAATAAACTTTTTATGGCAGTTTGAAAAAAGACTTTTGTTGTTTTAAATTGTTTTTTGACAATTTGTCAAATACAAACTGCTGTAAAAAGTTTATTTAAAAAGATATCGTCATAAAAATGCAACCACTCGATTCTTTTACTCTTCTAGTTTAAAATGCTTTTTGAATTTGTTCTAAAAGATGCGTCAAAAACACTTAGTACTTGAATTTCTGCGTGTCTGTGTCATTAGCAAAATTTACTAAAAATATTAATATTTGATATTCAATTTAATATGTTAGGGGTCTCGCACTCGGAGCGACAATTTCTGTTGTCGTTGCTGCGATATTGCTCATAATTCAAAGTTTTCGTGATGTCGGAATCCACGGAACTGTTTATTATCCATCTCCAGAATTTAAAGGGTTTTCATTGGCTTTTGGTGCAATTCTTTTCGGCTACGGTGGCGCTTCTGCCTTTCCTACTATACAAAATGATATGAGAGATCGTTCGAAGTTCTCTATTGCAGCTATTGCTGGTTTTATTGGTAAGCAAATCGTTCGATCGTTTGGTTGATTGGTGGCATTTCTATTAATTTTTTTTAAATACGTAAGAAGAGAAAATTGAATGTGGTTTTAGAAACTAGAAGGGTAAATAGCTCAATCCCATGTTGATATTTTTTAAGATAACTTTTTTTGTTTATTTTGAAATATGTTTTAATCTATTCTAGTTTTTATGGTAGTTTTTTTTTTATAGAAATATTTCTATAATTATTTAATATTTAGTAGTTCACTTTAATAATTAATTAAAAATTTATTTACTATTAGTAAATAAATTTTTAAAAAAATGAAGTTTATGGAAAAATTGAATTGAAAAAATATATAAAAAGTTGAAAACATTTTTAGTGAAAAATAGAAAAAAATGAATTAAAAATTTAGTGAAAAATAGAAAAAAATAAACTAAAAACTTAATAAAAATATAAAATAAATATTTAGTAAAAATAGAAAAAATTAAAAATGAAATGAAAATTGAATAAAAGTAAATAAAAATAATAAAAGGATAAAGAAAAGTTTTATAAAAATAGGAAAAAAAAAATAAATATAAATACAGGCCCGGACTGGCCCGGCCAGCTGACCGGCGATCGCCGGTCAATTGGGGGCCAAAAGAAAATTGTGGCCAAAAATAAATAAATTAAAAAAATGGGGCCAACACAATTTCATAGCCGGTGGGGCCAACCACTAGCCAGTTCGGCCTTGTATAAATAGACATTTTTCGGTTGTTTCAGGCATTGTCTTAATCTACGCTCCCGTAGCCACTACGGGTTATTACGTATACGGAAACTATCTCCAGCCTAATCTTGCAACGACGGTTCGAGACGGACCTTTCCGTATTATAGCTCAGATACTTCTCATAACGCATCTGTTTTGTGCCGTCACAGTTGTCATTAATCCCGTGTTTCAGGAATTTGAGGGCCGCTTAAAGCTTGAACCTGGTAAGTAATGAATTCTTAAAAAATAACAATGATGACAAATTTACCAAAATAAAGGATTTGTTTTAGGTTTCAGTTGGAAGAGATGCTTTTTTCGTACTCTGGCGATGGTTCTCGTTCTGTTGGTTTGCGAAACAATTCCACAATTTGGCAAAATTTTGGATCTGATTGGTGGTTCCACAAATACCCTTCTAACTTTTATTTACCCGTCTATTTTTTATATGAAACTTGCGAGTATGAGAGACCCAGCCTGGAAAGTGATGTTCGTAAATTTCGTTATTTTCATAACAGCTATTTTAAAGCATAAAAGGCGCCTCTCGAACTCTGATTATTCAGTCTTCCAGAAGCTAAATTAAGAGAAAGCTTGAAAGTGTTTTAGAAACTAGAAGGGTAGCTTAATTGCTTAAAGATGTTTTCATGTTGATTATCTTTTAAAATAAACTCATTATAGACAAAACTTGGACAATATCTTCTGCTTAAAGTTATGCCATTTTCCAACTCACATAAAAAGTATATTTTGAAAGATTTCAATTTGAAATATTAATATTAAGTGATTCAGCTACAGTTCTAGTTTCTAACACACTTTCAATTTCTTTCTTTAGTGTTGCTCTACTGAAACTGCAGATTTTGAAAGATTCTAAAATCAACTATTCATAAAACATTAATTAAATATTCTATTTTGTATCATTTTTTTTTATTATTATTTTAGTAAAATTCCACTTCACGAAAGAGTATTTATGTGGGAAATTATCCTCGTTGGAATTTGCGGTGGAATTGCTTCAACAATAAGCGCAGTTTGGGAAATTGCGAGTCCAGATGCTCTTTCTTTGCCGTGTTTTATCAAATTAAATTAATATATTTTTAAAGGTGATTTTAAAATGTTTAAATAGTCTCTCTGTTACAGGCCCTCAGGGCTGCTTGCAGAGTACTAATTATTGAAATTTAAATAAACGTCTCTTCTCCAGAACTCTGATTATTCTGTCTTTGAGAAAAGCAGCCAAATGAAGAGAAACTTGAATGTGTTTTAGAAACTAGAAAGGGTAGCTCATTTTCACGTTGATATCTTTAAGCAGAGACGATATTTTTTTAAATGTTTATCTATAAAAAGCTTATTTTGAAAGATATCAAGCGTGAAAATACTATTAAGTTTCTAACACACTTACAAATTTCATTTTTAATTTTTGCTCTTCTGAAAAGCAGAATAAACAAAGTTCAAAAATCAGCTTTTCATTACAGATTTAAAGGGAATTCTAGTTTTTATAACACTATCATTTTTTTCTTATAAAATTAATTCTAAAAGTCGGATTTTTTGTAACAAAATAAAGTTACGAGAATTTCTTTTAATTTTTGTTTTGTTTAAAAAAGCGAAATTCTACTTGTAATTACATTTATTCATTTTTAGATATTTTACATTTATTAAAATATCATTTTATTTTTAATTTATTCATTAAAATCATCCATACACAACTTTCTCATTAAATCATTAATTAGTAAATTAACATAGTCGTAATAATAAATTTTAAAAAAGCAAAACTTGAAAAATTCTATTAAGATTTTTTTTAATAAAAATACTTTTTAGTCATTTTAGTCATATTTTTTTTTTTCAATTTATTCTTAATGTTGCTCTTAATTGAAATTTATATATTGATAATTCGACATAAAGATGCAGAAATTCAAATATTTCTCTTTTTAGAAGCATCTTTTTAAATTCAATTCAATTCTCAGGAAACTTGGAATCAGTTCGAGAGCCCTGTGACAGGGGGATAATTCTTAACGATAAATGATGGTCAATTTAACCTAACGGTTAGGCAGATCATGGTAAAATTGAATTCGTCTTAAAACAGAACTATGTGCTGGAATACATTTGCAAACAAAGACCACGAATATGGCATCAGTTTCTAGCCCTTATTTCTTTAATTTAAGTTTTGAATGACCGTGCTTAGACAAGGGTTTCTAGTAAGAATGCCATATCTAACAATGCACAGGTCTCTGGAGCTAGAAAGCGTTCAAGAAGGACAAGGCTTTGCACAGCTTTACGGCTTGCTAATGATTCCCACTAAAATTCATCTGGAATGAGAGTTACACTGTCAGAAAACATGTATTCGCCTTATGAAATGTTGAAGCCACCCTACACTGTACTTTTTTCTATTAATTTAATTTTAAAAAATAATAAGATTTCAAGTTAGTCAAGAATATTTTTAATAAAAAGTCTTGACAAGAATAAAATAACACGGAAGGCTGAGAATTTAAAAAGAATAACAACAGTCAGAAATTAAACTTTAAATATAAAGTATAAGAACTTAGACCACTTTTTAGTGGTCGATTTCGACCATAAAATGTTGTGTCAGGTGGGTCAGCTATGGTTGCATTATATTGCTATGAAAAGAAGGTCTATTTAGTCCTAAAGCAGCATAGTCCCCATGTTACAACCTCCTCTGGAAGTAAATTCCATTGTCGAATGACCCTAGGTACAAATGACCAAAAATACCAGTCTGTTCGTGCAAAAATCTCTTATTCTTGTAAGAGTGGTCACCCATACCCGTAAATACAACTTTGCACTAGCGGGTGTCTTGGGACAAGATCCTACCAAAAAAATTTTAAAGAATGTTCAGGCTGAATTCAGCCCCACGAACTGCTTTAAGATTAAGATTCAAATATTTCTGGTCATTTGTATCTAGGATTATTCGACAATGTAGTTTGCTTCCAGAGGATATGCTGTGCATCATTGGGAATGTTATGATTTGGGGAATACATTTTAATGTTGCTGCAATTGAACTTTATTATATTCAAATGGAGGGATTGGCATCGCAGGGAATAAATGTTTATTTTGACAATGCATTTCTATAGCAGCTGCTTTTGGACTAAATGGTCTTTCTGCCACAGGCTCTCTGGGCTGTTTGCAAAGTAATTATTCAAATTCATATATTTGGAGCCAAGAAAATGTTTTATCTCTTTTTAAAATGACATACCTGTTTTTATATTTCGTCTTTGCTGACTACTTTAGTTATACTGTATATGATCCTTCCAAAGCAATGCGTTACCTTGCATTTGGCTATTGTTTAGCTGTGGATGCCACTGAGAAATAAAATTTTCTGACTAGATTGAGGTCTTTTTGAAGAATTTCAACATCACTATTACTTTTGATTTCTTTCTCTCTCTCTATATATATATAAGAGCATCGATCCGCAATCAGTCGGATTGAGCTGCTGATAAACTTTCGGGTGTTTCCTGAAGACTAGGCTCCGTAATCACAACTGCAGATATGCTGATAGGTATCCGTAATCTCTAGCCAAATCAATGATAACCTCGAGATCATGGCTTTATTTGCAATTTCGACCTGTTTTACCACCTACTGGTGGTGGTAGTCCATGCGGTCTGAGGCTACACTAATAATTTGGGCATGTTGTGTTGTCTACAACATTAGGAAGGATTGTTAATATTAAATGTAGTTAATACTAGAAGGGTAATGACATTCCCTTGCAGCATTTTTTATGATAATATTTTTCAAAATAAGCTTTATGTCTTATTGTGAACAATACATTATAAATTTTTTTTTTCGAATCGCCATAAAAAAAAGTTTATTTTAAAAGATACTGTAGTGTCAAGAAAATTCTTTTACTCTTCTAGTTTTAAATATGCTATGAGTCTCTACACCTAAAAAATAAAAGCAATTGTCATTTTGAAATTGTCATTCCAGTTAACCTAATTTGCATTTAAAAAAATGTGTTATCGTCTGAATGTTTTATTTTATATCATTTTTGATTATAAGATTGAGTTCAAGTGGTGCTTATAAATTAACACGTAGACAATGAGTTGCGCATTTTTGTGTAGTGTTTACACAATATATATATATTCAGCCACATATATATAAATATGGTTTCTCTTTTATGATTTATGACTAATAGAAAATATATGCTCAGTCTATTGTTACTGTTAAAATATTTTAATATTATCATAGATTGATCATAAATAATATATTTTTTCATTTTCTATTGTTATGTTAAATTTTTTTTTTGAAGTTTTTCGGTTATAAAATTAATTTCAGCAAAGATTTTAGGTTCTTTTTGAAATTGGAAACAATATCTGACAATAACATCTAATTTTTGATGATCGAAATTTTTAATAAGAAAATTAAAAAAATAAGGATGAAATGTAAGCTTTAATTTATATTAATATTATTAATTTATATTTTATTTAAAATGAAATCTAAGCTTTAATTTTTATTAATATTATATTATATTATTATCACTTATTTAGATTTTTATTTACAACTATTTTTAAAACTTCTTGAAAACTTTTTGAATATTTTTTGAAATCTTTTGAAAACATTTTTAAAACTTTTTATGAAAACATTTTTAAAACTTTTTATGAAAACATTTTTAAAACTTTTTATGAAAACATTTTTTTGTAAAGATTGAAACTTAAACTCTGGTTATTTTGTCTTTCAGGAGGCAAAATCTAAAATAAACTAGGTTTTTTTATAAACTAGGAGGGTAGCTCAATCTTATAAGACTATATTTTATGTTAATATATTTTAAGATAAACTTTTTCTTGTCAGTTTGAAAATGGCACAACTTTTCTTTAATAAGAAAATTAATTTTTTTTTAAATTTTTGATCTATAAAAAGTTTATTTTGAAAGATAACAACATGAAAAATACTATTCAGTGATTTAGTTACCCGTTCTAGTTTCTAATACTCCCCTTATCTGTTCATAAAACAATTTTTAAACATATTTCTAATTTTATGATTTGTTTTGTTTTTTTTGTCAGTAACTCAAGTAATCGTCGGGAAGGAAATGGAAGTGAAGAAAAGTCTTAATCGTAAAGAAAAAGGGTTACAATTTTGGCAAGCGACTTTATTCATTATTGGAGATGTGGCTGGAACTGGAGTTTTGGCCCTACCTAATGCAATTTTGGGCACTGGTGAGGCACGAGTACAATTAAGGGTCAAATTCAAGAAGGAACTGGCTTTATAGCCTCTGAACAGGGTTCTGTTAAGTGTCTTGTCTTTTTTTTTTTCTTCTTGAATTTGGGACCCTAAATTAAGTTAGAGAGTGTCTAATTATTTCTAAAAGTAACTTAATACATAAGTAACTTTAACATTTCAAAACTTTCTAAAAGTAATGGTAATTCACAAGTAACTTTAAATAAGTTAACTGTAACCTTTTAATACTTTCTAAAACTACTGAAAATAAAGTAACTTTCACATTTTAAAGTAATCTAAAAGTAATATTGATTCATAACATTTCAAACCTTTCTAAAAGTAACTTAATTTGTGAAGTTACTTTAAATAAAATAACTTTTCCATATTTGAAAACATTCTAAAAGTAATATTAATTCAGAAATAATTTTAAATAAAGTAACTATTAACATTTGAACAAGTATTTTTTATTAAAATTTGTTTGTGTGCATAGGTTGGGTTGGAATTCTGATGATGCTCGTATTTGCCGGAATGGCTGCGTATGCCGGTGTTCGACTCGGATCCTGTTGGATCATTATGGAAGAAAGATACGAAGAATGCCGTAAACAAGTCCGTAATCCGTATCAAAGCATCGCACTCAAAGTTTATGGAGTTGGCATGAAGTAACAATTTTTTTTTTGATTATGTTGAAATTATTAAGTTTATTGTCAATTAATTAATTGATTAATTAATTAATTTTTCAGAAGATTTGTTAGTGGATGTGTGATTTTGTCTCTATTTGGAACCTGTGTGGTTTTACTGTTATTAATGGCCGAAATGCTCCAGGAGATATTTTTCAGTGTTTGGAATGTCTCCATTTGTCATTGGGCCATTTTGGTGGCTGCTTTTTTAATACCATTAACTTGGCTTGGAACTCCAAAGGATTTCTGGTAAAAATGCCTTGAAATTGGTTTAAGAATTTTAATTTTACGTTCGGAATCTTATAGTTAAAATATAAATATAGCAAAAATAATGTTGCAATAGTTTATTTTGATGTAATTAATTTTGTAATTTTTTTATTTTGTAGGCCACTTGCGGTTTTGGCAACTTGTACAGTTTTTATTGCGGCTATGTTACTTCTTGCTCAGTGTATTTTAGATATCGGAATTCATGGCAAAATTAATTATCCGGAACCTGATTTGAAAGGATTTTCTCTGTCATTTGGAACCCTTTTGTTTGCTTTTGGTGGAGCAGCTGCTTTTCCAACAATACAAAAAGATATGAAAGATTGTACCAAATTTCCGAAATGTGCTGCAATTGCTTTTTTGGGTATTATTTTTTTACTTTTGAATAATATTTAAGGCTGAAGGAGCTATTATGTTGTTATTAGCACTGATACGTTCCGCGTCTGCACGAAAACAACGTTTTGAAAAACTGCCGAAACAAGTATAGAACTTCTTAGAAATATCTTTTAAACGGAATCACAAAGTGTTTTAGAAAGTAGATGAATAAATTAACACTGTTGTTACTTTTTTTGGACAGTCTGTTTCGAAATAATCGTTTTAGGATAATTTTAAAATGCCGATTCTCGTTTTTCGTATGTTATCGTCATATGAAACTGTTATAAAATGGTTATTTACAAACAGATTATCACGAGAAATAGTAACCAAACTGTTAATTCATTCATCTAGTTTCTAAAACACTTTAAATTTCGTTTAACGGATATTTCTAAGAAGCTCTATACTTGTTTCGGTAGAGTTACTTCATAAGATTATTTTCGAGCTTGATGACACGCTGGAACGTAGCAACGGTGACACCGCCTTAGGGGCACAATTTTTAATTAAAAAGCCTTAAAGAATTATCTGAATGAAGATTTTAATTATTATTATTTTGTTTTTCTTCAGGTGTTTGTTTAATCTATACTCCAATTAGTTTTTTCGGATATTATACATATGGAAGTTTGGTGTCTTCTAGTATTACGGGCATTATACGAAATGGTCCTTTGAAAATAATAGCTCAGGCTTTGCTTTTACTTCATTTAATGTGTGCCTTTGTGGTTTTAATTAATCCTGTTTATCAAGAAGCCGAAGATTTTTTAAAGATGCCAACAGGTAAAAGGTTTAGAAACAATTTTTAGAGAAAAGTTTGTTAGAAACTAGAATACAATGGGAAACCGTTTAAAACGAAATGAAAGAGAATAAAATTCTTGTTATCTGATTTCTCGTAATAAACGATTTCCACCGTAGTAGTTTAGGCCCTAATGTCCTGAAAAAAGATTAAAGATTAAAGATATTTTTTATAAACATTTTAGTTTCTAACAAACTTCGAAGTTCTAAGAAAAATTGTCTATTTTATGCACTGCAAGTTAATTTTTGCCATAAAATAATTAATAACATGTTGTTTAAATCTGTTTTCTAGGATTTAGCATCAAAAGTTGTTTGCTTAGAACATGTGGAGTCATTTTGGCCCTTTTTATCGGCGAAACCATTCCGCATTTTGGCAAAATTTTAAATCTAATCGGTGGTTCGACTTCATCATTGTTAACTTTTATTTTGCCTTGTGTTTTCTACATGCGACTTGTCGGTATGAAAAATCCAAAATGGGTCGAAAGGTAAGAATTAAGGGAAAAACTGGAAGATTTTCGATGAATTTTGTTGGCACCTCGGTGCAGGGATTCAAGTACTTCATTTTTTCGAAGCGCTTTTTAAAATAATCTCAAAGTGCATTTTAAACTAGAATTGTAAAGGAATTGAGTGGTAGCATTTTTATGAGGATATCTTTCAAAATAAACTTTTTATGACAGTCTTGAAATATATTTTTTATACAATTGGCCGAATACATGCTACCATAAAAAAGTTTATTTTGAAAGATATTATCGTGAAAATGCTACCACACGATTTTGTTACTCTTCTAGTTTTAAATACACTTTGAATTTTTTTTAATAAAATGCTTATTAAAAACGATGTACTTGAAATAAATGCATTTATATTATATTGTTTGTTTGTTTTTTCAGAAAAATTCCTCTTCATGAAACTGTTTTCATGTGGGAAATAATTGCAGTTGGAATTTGTGGTGGAATTGCTTCGACTGTGACTTCAATTTGGGACATTGTGGGTCCTGATGCGTTCTCTTTACCCTGTTACATCCGGGCTTATATTGAAAATACATAGAATTAATATTATGCAAATTTATTCGTGAATCTCTTCAAAAAATGACCAAAGGTTTTTTTTAGTAATTAAAAGAAACATAAAATTGGATCATTTCTCAATACACTCATTAAGTCAATTGTTAAATGTTCATTAAGGCGAAAGAAATTGACTTTTTTTAACTAAAGGGATTAGTTAGAGGCTAGTTTTTTTTATAGAGAAGACTAGCCTCTAAACAGTTTTTTTTATTGAAAGAGGATTTTTTTGTTCAAAAGAGATTTATATTTTTAAACTAAAGAAACTAGTTAGAGACTAGATTTTATTAAATTTCCGTAAGTAAATTGTAGGTTTACTTTACAAGAATTTTAGCCTCTAAACAGTCTTTTTGATTGAAAAAGTGCATTTTTTTTGTGCATTTTTCAGTGAAATCGGACTATTCAAAAACCCCTCAAACTGTCATTCTTTTAAAAAGATATGATCTTGAATATTCCACTTACTATTCTAGTTTCTAACAAACTTTTAATTAAAGGTTACTTTCACTTTATGAAACTACAAATTACTGTTGAGTCATTAAGTTAAATAAAAATCTCATGTTTCCGATTTATTGATTTGTAACACCCTGTATTTCGCCTTCCTGTCCCCCTCCTAGCCTGGGGGTCTCTGGGGACGTAAGGGGCGGATTTCCGTTTCTTCCTTCCCACTTGGAGACCCCAAAGCTACAAGACACATTCTGGTTCCGGTATCGGCGGATGGATACCCGTCGATACATGGTCCCTAGGGCTTGGGTGCACTTAGAAAGGTGTACACAGGCCCTGGGTATAAAAGACCATGTTTTCGTATATTCTGGGTCCATTCTCTGATTATCGAAACTATGAAACTACTCATATAATGGTCCAGTGGCGAAAGCACGCCACACCCGTAACTATTCTCTATTTATTATGTATTTAATGGTTGGCCATAATAAATCAGTATCGACGAACCTTCATCTGTCTCGCCTGTCTTAATGATTCTTTTCAGCTACAGCTACGAATCCAGGAATATCTACGAGAACGACCCCGGCACCATATATTCTAAACTCTCCCAGCGAAAAGCGGTATCCGCTCTAGCTAAAAGAGTCTATCACCTGAGCTCCCGTAACAAGAGCTCTACATTGTTACAGATTTTATCTTTGAATTGAATTTTAACTTCACACGGGTTTTGATATAAAGGTATTTTATCAAAAAATTAGATAAGTTCAAAATCAATAATCTTTAAAAATCATAGAGAGAGAGAGAGAGAGAGAGAGAGAGAGAGAGAGAGAGAGAGAATAAAATCAGTTTTAAGTGCTGTTATATAAAAGCTATTTTTTAACTAATTTTTTATAACAACAGGAACAGGATGAAGTTTTATCTATGTCTGTAATTAATTATAATTATTTAATAGAATTGCATATATTATTATTTACAATTTTTAATTTTTAAATCCTTAAAAAGCATCAACATTAAAATACCCTTAAGTGATTGAGTGACCTTTCTAGTTTTTTTATTAATACATTTTCAAGTTTCTCTTAATTAATTTTGCTCCTGAAAGACTTGAGTTCGAGGGCCGCGTTTACACTTTAAAATCGACCACCTTAAAGTAATTTTTATTTGCTAAATGTGATTAAATTTCATGTTTGGTTTAATGACTTCACAAATTCACAATTATGATAAGAAAAAAAATATCACAAATTTCAAACTGATAACAAAAAAAAGGTTGTGATTGATATCTTCTTATATTTTCTATATTTTACAGGTACTGGAATTTTTTTTCAGTTGTCATTTTTATCTGACATTTTGAAGGATTAACACGTTCCTTAAAAATAAACTTCACACTTAAAATGACTAACAAAAAACAAAGTGAAAACAAAGGATCAATGGAACTTAAACAAGGTGAATTTCATTTTATAAATTGTTTCTTTGTTAAATTTTGTTTGGAATATTTTTGTTTAGTGAAATTTGTACAATTTTGTATCATTTAATGCTGCCTTTTTAGTAAATTAATTAGATTTTAAAGGATTTTTGTTATATTTTAGACTTTAAACTTGGGTATATAAAATATAATAAAGTATTAAAATGTTTTATGATCAGCTGATTTTGAAATAATGATTAGTCTACATTTGTGGCTGAATCTCTTAATAGTATTTTCATGTTGATATCTTTCAAAATAAACTTTCTTATAAATATAAATTATTGTCTGTTTAAAGTTGGGTCATTTTCAACTTGAAAATATTTATCTTAAGTGATTGAGCTACCCTTCTAGTTTCTAAAACACTTTGAAGTGCTTTTTAATTTTATTCCTGAAAGACTTGAATAGTCAGTGATCGAAAGGCCCCGTTTACACTTGAAAACCACCTTTAAGTGATAAATGCAAATTTAAAGTACTTTAAATTTATTATATTTAAAAAAAAAGATTTGTTGAATTTTGTTTGTAAATTGTTGATTTTTGTTTGCAGTCGTTACTGAAATTGGACCTTCGAAAATAGAATCGTCAATATTAAAAGGTTTAACAGTATGGCAAGCTTCACTTTTTCTTATTGGTGAAGTGGCTGGAAGTGGCATGTTATCACTTCCAAATGCAATTCTTGGCACAGGTTGAAATTATTTCAAAATTTATATAAATTTATATAATTTATATTTATTATAAAATTTTATATTAAAAAAAAAGGTTGGATCGGTTTTTTTTTGCTGACATTATTTTGCATAATGGCATGTTATGCCGGGGTTCGGCTCGGAACGTGTTGGACCATCTTGGAAGAACGTTACGAGGAATGCCGTAAAGAAGTACACAGTCCTTTTATGACCATTGCCGAAAAGGCCTATGGACCTAAAATGAGGTTCTCTTATTTTTTTTTAAATGGAGAAGTTATTAGCTTTTTTTTAATTTGAATTTATTTTATTTTCAATTTTAGGACATTTGTTAATATTTGTATGGACATCAATTTGTTTGGCGATTGTGTCGTTTATCTTTTGGTTATGGCTGCAATGATTCAGGCATTGTTTCAACCAGTTTGGAATATTTCAATTTGTTACTGGCAAATGATGTTGGCCTGTGTTTTAGCACCGTTAACATGGTTTGGAACACCCAAAGATTTCTGGTAATTAAAGAATTAATGTCCATTACTAGCTAAAAGAAATGTAACTCTTAAGTTGCTAAGAAAAGTTACTTAACTAACTGAAAAAAAGTAACTCAAGTTTCTATAAAAAGTTTTTTAAAAAGTATCAGACTGAAGTAGTTTAAAAAATAACTGATGTTTTTGAAGTAACTGAAATTGCATAAAGTAACTAGCGAGTTTAAATTATTTTAAGTGATTTTAAGCCAGTTTAATCCAATTTTAGTGAGTTTAAGCCAGTTTAAGGGACTTTTAGCTAATTCAAGTGAGTTTCAGCCAGTTTAGACCAGTTTATCCATATCGCCAATCAATATTACCAATGATATGAATTTTTTTTTATTGTTATCAGTATTATTAAAAAATGTAAAATAATTTCTTATTTTCATTTTCTGTTTGAATTTCAGGGGTTTGGCAGCCGCTGGAACTGCAACCGTGGTGACTGCAGCATTGTTGTTATTTATACAAAGTATTTTAGACATTGGAAAATACGAGAATGTTTCTTATCCGGCTCCAGAACTGAAAGGATTTTCGTTGGCTTTTGGAGCCATTCTATTTGGCTATGGTGGAGCTGCTGTTTTTCCAACAATACAAAATGATATGAAACACAGAAAACTTTTTCCAAAATCTGCTGCATATGCTTTTGCAGGTATTTCATCCATAAATAATTTTTGAAATGATTTAATATTAATTATTAATTATTAATGTTAATTAGGCACTTTGGCAATTTATGCTCCTTTGTCCATTGGTGGTTATTTTATTTATGGACAATACAATGGAATTACTTCGAATCTTGCGACAACTGTCACGAATGGACCACTTCGTATTATAGCTCAAGTTCTTTTGATTTCACATATTATGTTTGCATTTGTTATTGTTATGAATCCACTTTATCAGGAGTTTGAACACCGGCTTCATATTGGGGATAGTAAGTATATTTTTTAATAAAAAAAACATCCCAAAATATATGGATACATGGAGGTAGCTCAACTTCTTATTAGACCTAAAACGTTGGGGCTGAGTGTGCTTAAAGATGGTTTTAAAAGTGTAAATCACCTTTCTTTCATCCACCTTACTAGTTTTTAACATGCTTTCAACTATCACTTTAACATAAGCAACATTAAGAGAAAGTTGAAAATGTTTTAGAAACTAGAAGGGTAGCTCATTCATTTAAGAGCATTTTTCATTTTTCATGAGCGTTTTTATGTCAGTTTGAATGCAATTGTTAAAATGTGGTGGAATTTAGCTCTAAGTAGAGGTAGTGCCATCTATTGGCCACAGTTAAGATACCTCTATGCATATATGTATTGTGAAAACTTAATTAATTTGAGGTCTTAATTAGTATTAATATTTTTTTATGTTTCTCTTTTAAAGAATTCTGTTGGAAACGTTGTTTATTTCGAACAATTGTTTTGGTCATTGTTCTTTCTATTGGTGAAACTGTACCACAATTTGGAAAAGTTTTAAACTTAATTGGAGGATCAACATCAATGTCATTGTCTTTCATTTTTCCTATTCTCTTTTACAAGAAATTAGTCAGTCAAAAGAATCCACAATGGAAGGAAAGGTCAGTTGAGAATTCATTTTTAAAGTAATTCATTTATTTTTAATTAATATTTTTTTATAAAAATATTTATTTTAAAAAAAATATGATTAATGTTACATCTTAGAATTATATTTTTATTTAGAACAATTTTTATTTTATAATTTTAATTTAAAGGTTGTTAAAATTTAAATTATTAAAATATAATTAAAAAGATAAGAAATTTTCTGGGGTTTATTTTTATATAAAAAAAGGAATGGAAGATGATAGGACCATTATTTAAAATTATAATTTAAAATAATCCATGTAAAACTTAATATTTATAATTTATGTAATATATGATAAATATAGACTTTTATACTTTTGGAATCTTAAAATTTTAGGAATTTATTAAAATTTGGCAAATTTGGAATCTTCCCAATCTTGGGAATCTTCTCAACCTGCGAAATATTAGTAATTTTAAAAATCTTAGAAACCTTAGAAATTATCGAATTTTTAGATTTAATTAAATATATTTTAACTTCTTCATTGAAATAAATAAAAATCGGATTAAAATCGAATAAATCTTAATAATTTTTTACATTTTAATTTTTTTTAACTTTCTAATTTTAAACATTTTCTTCCTCTATATTAATTTAGAAAAATCATTTTTTTTGTTATTATTTCAGAGAAATTCCACTTCATGAAACTGTATTCATATGGGAAATAATTTTCATTGGTGTGATTGGAGGAATTGCTTCAACAGTGAGTGCTGTATGGGACATTGCAAGTCCAGATGCATTTTCATTGCCCTGTTTTATAAGTGCACCAGTACCAAATTTAACTAATCAACTTAATAGTGTTACTAGGACAAGTTGTTCCTGAAATTCTTACTCATTTTTTTATAAAAAAAATTACATATTGATAAATTTATTATTTTTTTGTTTTATTTGCACGCATTTTTTTCATAATTACGCATACAAGATACGAGGCAAAATAAGGGGCATTCGAGCTAGTTTGGACCCTAGAAAATTATATGAATGTCTAAACATTTTATTTATAAACTATTTGAAATAAGAAATATATTTTGGGAGAATTTTTACCCATATTTTTTTCTAAGGGTGTCCTGACCCAATGCTAATAAGTTAATAACCATATGATTTAGGGCCTTGACCAATTATTCGATTCAATTTTGTGACGTCATGTCTTCTCACACAGGCAGCTATTAAAGTCGGTTTCACACGATGCGCGCATTTATAACATAATTTCACATTGAATATCTTCGCTGATTGTTACAACCTATAAACACTGTAATGAGTACGCTTAAATATATTTTTTTAAATTTTAGTTTTTGAAACTATGCAAAGAATTCAGATTACAAATGTGACAAGTGCACACATCGTGTGGAACCGACCTTGATACTTTGAACAACACAATATAAAAATATTTCTTTTTATGTATTTGGAACAATTCTTTTACATCATATAATACGTTTTCGTGGAGATTTATTATAAAATGAGCAATTATGATCATGTTATTGTTTAATTTGTGAACACCCTTGAGATTTACGATAGAATTATATTTATTTGCGGAGCGATACATTAATTGCTACCGTGTATACTAATGCACTATCGAGGAGTTGTGATGCGGTACGGAATGATACAGTATGCAAATCTGGCGGGAATGTTGCGCATTGCATTGTGGGTAATCTCATTTTGGCGGTGATTGTCGCGGTGTAAACACGTCGATTTTAAAGTTCATTTTAGGCCGATTTTTAGTGTGATTTTTATCTTATATAAGTGGTGGTTATAAACGAAAGCTCAACTTCTTGCATCTGGTAAGTTTTATGTTGTTTTTATTATCTATTTAAATTTGCATTGAAAAAACACATGATGAGGGTGGGGAACAATGCACTTTCGCAGCGAAACTTTGAATCGTCATTATCACTATCACGATTGAACAATTATGGTGTCTCGCGTATATAGTTTCAATGTTTTATTCGCCATATTGGGTAAACCCTTACGTCGCAATCAGGTTTAAGAAACGTGACGTCATGTCTGGGTAATAGCGCGCTGTCTGCTTGAGCTAGTGAGGTCAGTGGCGCCATTATTCGGTTGAAAAGAGAACTTTGATTTATTTTATACAAATTTACATATTTTATTGTCTTTAACCCTTTTTTTTTTCTCTAAATAAAATATATTATAAACAGATTACAAGATTTTTAGTTATATTTTACTAATTTGACTCGTTTAACGTAAAATTATGCATTTTTTTAATGAACTTTTTAATTTTAAAACCTTTTTTTTTTGTTAAAAAAAATCCCCTAATAATTTTATATTTATTTAATTTAATTCATATTATTGAAAATATGAAGAAAACATGAATTAAAAATATGTAAACGTAGAAAAGGAGTTGCAGAGATGGTTTTCGACGGAACGAAGAACGACGAAGATATTTTCTATAATAAATAAATTATTATAAATTAAAAAAAATATATAATAAATTTAAATAAAAGAGGTGCATTTGAACACAAAACCACACCTTTGAACCAAATTGAAAAAGCTTACGGAAAACCCTGTGTTGTGGGAACCCCCTCCCCTCCTCTGTTAGAAGTGTTCAAGTACCAAGAAAACACTTAGCACTTGAACCCTCTGTGAATATGGTTAAAACAGAGAAAAACTATTTAAAAAGGTAAACTCTCAATAAAACAGAATCTTTCTGTGTTGAAACCCCTGTTTAAAGGGTTCAAGTGTTAAGATCCAAATTTAAAAATGAAAAAAGTCAGCGCATTTGTACTCTCTAAACAAGGTATTAACATTAAAAAAATGTCAGTGTTTTTTAATAAAACAGGATTTTATATAACCCTGCTTGGAGGGTTCAAGTTGAAGTTTCAAATGTTGAAGAAAGAATCGTAGCCGCTTGAACTTTGAACCCTCTAAACAGGGTTTAACCCTTATTCAGTGTCACAGACGCTTTGCAGAATAATTTTTCTAGTTGAAATTAAAAAGAAAACCCTGCTTTGGAGAGTTCAAGTGCCAAGTTTACTTCCTGAATTTAAAATCTGAATAGGAAGTGTAAATACAGGGTGTTCTAAAAGCAGTTATATACAGATATGAAAAAGTAAATGTCCGAAAAAAGCGCCGACCGATCTCGGCCAGCTGGGACCCGGCAGAGAGCGTCGGCAACTCGGGGCCCACTTTTGGCCACCGTGGTCAAAACTGGTCACGGGAGCCATACGTTGAGAACGGTAAAAAAAAAGTTACGCCTTCCGTAGGGGGGGGGGAGTAAACCCCTGGCAAATCTATGACTTGTTTCATTTGGTCAAGAGGGCAATTTTAAACAAGATTTTTTTTTTGGTGTTCGGTTTTTTTTTTACCTGTTGAGTTTTAATTATTTATGCAAATTGCGGAAATTCCTTGTAATTGGTCACACATGCAACACTCGAGGGGTGCTGTCAATTAACACATAAACACATAATTAGGATCGTCATTATTAAATATTAATTCTAAATTATATAAAAATAAAAAGCGTATTTTAAAAGCATAAGTCTTTTTCACCTTAAGATTGGTTGAAAATATGCAAATGAAGAGAGAAAACAATATGCAAATTAACAATTGAAAATCAGAATTCCGATTATTTCTGCGTTTTCACAAGAGTAAGAAAAAAATTTGAAAATGTTTTAGAAACTAGAAGAGTAAATGATTCACTTGTGATTTTTCATGTTTGATTATCTTTAAAAATTAACTTTATATTGCAATTTTGAAATTCTTAATTTTATTTTTCACTTTCAAGTTGAATGAAAATGTAAAAATATACAATTTTGATAATTTCAAACATTTTTTATTTTGAAAGATATCAAAAACATTAAAATTTCCTTAAAGTTGTTTTTAATTTTCAATTAAAAGAAACTTGAACGTGTTTTTAGAAACTAGAAAGGTAAAAGGTAGCTCAGTCATTTAAGAGATATTTCCATATTGACATCTTTCAAAATAAACTTTTTATAGCAGTTTGAAAATGAACCAACGAAATTTTATTAATTTTTTTGGTTTATATAAAAAAAAGCTTATTTTGAAAGATATCAACATGAAAATACAAGCTTAAGGAGGTGGTTTCAGTGTAAACGATCCTCGAACTCTTGATTAATTCTATCTTTAAAAGTGCAAAATGAAGAGAAACTTGAAAGTGTTTTAAAAACTAGAAGGGTAAGATATTTTCATGTAGATATTTTTCAAAATTAGCTTTTGATGTCCATTTTTAAGTAGACGATATCATTTTTTTATCTATACAAAACGTTTATTTTGAAAAATAGTTTAATATGAAACTGGTTATTCTAGTTTCTATCTTTGAATTTTTCCATTTTTGTTGCTCTTCTGAAATACGAATTGATCGAAAAAAGAGAAAAGTTGAAGGCATTTATTTCTCTACTAATCTTAAGGTGTTAATTCAATTGGGCGCAAAGGTGTGGACTGTGTCTTAATATTTAGCAGAGCTGCTTTAATTTTCCCCTTAAAAACTAGAAATTCCCATCTCAAGATTGAAAAGTGCATTTTTTTAAAAAAAAAAATGGAAGTAAATTTCTTGCCTTCGTCCCTGAATCCAATTTGCGATTCTCCAAGCTGCTCCAGTGTAAGATCGAACTAATAACGAGATAACGATTCGATAAAAAGAACGTTCATCGAAAGTATTTCGAAAAAAAAAAAAACGGATCCAAAGACATACCGAGGGTTTGAGATTGTTCCAGAACTAGAGGTGCCGTTTCGTCGGCCACCGATATCCTCGTCTCGTTTCTGGCTATGGTTCCCATTCCTAACGCTTCTAATTCCTCGTTAGCCATCTTTAAATCGGCCGTAACTCGGTGTAGATTCTCTCTTTCGGTTGTCAGAGTTTGATCCAGAACTGCGTTTAGTTGTAGTAACTCTCGGTGTTTGTTCTCTGTGACTTTCAGCCTTGTAACGAGAAATGAGAAAAATCCCGTGGTTTTTTTTTTAAAGATCTCGTCTCTCGTAACGAGTTTTTAGGACCTTACCTAGTAAATAATGTGGCACGATCGGTTTCTGACGTCACATCCTGTAATTAAAGCAAAATAACACATCAAGAAAGGTTTAGAAACTGGGGTTTGGTCTTCGTTTTCAGTTTTGTGACCTGTGTTGCGGTGGTGGTGCCGTTGTCGTATTCTGCGTCGTCCGATGCGATCGAATCCGATGGCGAACGTAACGTTAGATTTCGTTCTAGTAGTTGGATTTGCATCTGTCTTTTTTGGTCCGATCGGATCGATGACGAGAGCCGTAGTTGTAACGAATCTCGTTCCTGAATCAACTGTCGAATGAACAAAGGGAAGAAAATGATTTTTTTTTTCAAGTAACGAGTTCATTTTTTGATAGAAACAGAGGTTCGCATTACTTTTAAAGTTACTTTCTCATGAGTAGCTGAAGGTACAAGTTACTTTGTTAAGACTAAACAAAGTAAAAGTTACTCTCGAAGTAACTTTAGTTGAAAGTTACTTTCTCGAGGGTTTACTTGAAAGTTACTGACAGAATGAGTTTTTTTAAAATGTAGTTAAACTCCTGTTTAGCTACTTTTGAATTTCTTGCAACTTTTGTTCGGCAAATGTGAATCTCGATTGAAACAAAAGGTAAACAAAAAAAATACTTTGGTAATTTCACTGGTGAGTTGTTCGCATCGAACGTCTCGCATGTGTAGGGAGTGCATGGAATGTTGTAGTTCAGCTTTAATTCTTTCGACTTCGACTCTTGCGGCTTCCCTTTCTTGAATTAACTCGCGATGATCTTCCGACCCCATCTGCATCATCGGTTTATCCGCTTGGTTTCCGTTGACGACACTTCCCAAATGTTTCTTCCAGTTACCCAACTGTTGTTCCATGGCAGAGTTTTCGTCGCTTAGATTACGAACTTCGACGGTCAGTGATCGTACCTCTGCATCTCTGGCCTCTGACATTTCCTTGTGATGCTCGAGTTCGGCTTTTAGTCGTTCGTTATGCGATTCCAAGAGCGACACTCTTTCAAGTTCCTCTTTGAGTTGCAACATCGTCTTTCCAAGCTCGGATTTCACTCTCGACAGTTCCTCGGACAAGAGTCTAACATGTTCTTCGTAAGACTCCATAGAATCTGTCATTTGGCCTCTACTCTGTTCCATCTCGGCCTGAAGTTTCTTTATGGTGTCCTGTTGCTGTTGAAAGACGAGCCGTGCTTCCGTTTCGGCATGTTCCTTTAGATCTTCCAGTCTCTTGAGATCGGTTCGCTGGTCGGCTAACCGATGTAACAAGTTTTCGTTCTCTCGTTGAATCTGTTCGAAGTCATCTAATAATTTTTGGTTTGGCTCCTGCTCTTTTTTACTAGCTGCGTCTTCCATAAGTTGCTCTTTCTCTTCTTCGAGTCTCCATAACTCCCCTTCTAAATGTGACACTTTGTTGAGCAATTCCACATTTTGCATCTTCAGGTTCTCGAGAGTCGCCTCCAGATCTTGCGTTATGGTTGTTGTCGCACTTTGTAACTGATTGCGTAATGTCGATATTTGCCGATTGAGTTCTTCTTTCTCGAGCCGAGACACTTCTAAAGCCTCTTCCGCGTCCATTGCTTCAGTCTTTTCCTCTAATTGCTGCCTCAAGCTGGCGACCTCCAACTCGTACCTTGACTTTTGTGTCTCGGTCGTTTCGAGTTCGGCTCGAACACCTTCGATGTCGGCCTCTAATTGCAGACGTACGTTGTTTAGTTCCTTGTATTCCTTTTGCAAACTTTCGTAACTTTCTTTGAGCTCTTCGGTATCAGATTGAGGTTTTGCCGCAAGTTCCACTTTGAGTTTTTCGTGCTCTTGTACAAGAAGCACAAGTCTTTCACTCTGAGCTCGAATATCTTGTTCCAATCTGCTTTTATCTGATTGATGTTTAGCTAAAAGTTGTTGAAATTCGCGGTTATCCGACTCGAGGAATCCGTTGTGTTCCTTGAGGCTTTCGAGTTGTCGTAAGAAACGTTCGTTGTCGTTACGTAAAACTTCTGATTCTTCATTATTCTGCAGCTGCGACAACATTTCTTCCAAAGTCTGTTTCTCTTTCTCGAGTTCTTGATTTGCAGCAATCAGTGTCGAAAGCCGTTTGTCCAGTGACTCTTTGACTTCAATAAGGTTACCATTGGCCACTTCGACCGTATCCAATCTGTCGTGTAACATTTGAAGTTCGGTCTTTCGTAGTCGGTCCAAGTTACGTAACTCTAAAGACAACTTTCGGATTTCCTCGTTGGCTCTGTCGTTAAATCCTTGCAATCTTACGGTTTCGTCTTCCAGAGTTACTTGGTTCGACTGCAGATCGTTGATTTGCATCTGGAGTTTGTCATTTTTGTCTTTGAACAATTTTAACTTGGATAACATTTTCTCGTTCTTGATCTTGAATACGGCCAACTGGTTTTTGAGTTGTTGGTGATCCGAAGTTCCGCTTTCGGTGTCGGCGGTTTCACTTAACGTTCCGAACCGTTGTAACTTCTCGTCTATGGTTTTCGTTGTTGTCTCGTCGTCCTTTTGGACACTGAAGGACCTGACTCTTTCGAGAGATTCCAGTTTGGTTTCGTAGTTCTTGATTTTCTCTCCGGCCTCTCGAAGTAGTTGCTCAAACTTGTGTTTCTCTTCTGTCGCAACTGTAACGTCTTTCATATATTCTTGCATCTGTTTTTTATGCAAATCAAGTTCCTCTTGTAAACTAGTAACAATGTTTTGGTCCAAGTTTTGGTTTTCTCCGCTTCGTACCATCGTAAACTGGTCTTCTAGGTTTTGCTTAACTTTTTTCAGTTCTTCCACTTCAGTTCGCAATGCCGACAAGTCTTCGGAAAGTTCTTGGCTTTTCACTTCTGCCGCTTCTAATTGTTGCTTTAATGTGTTGTTTTTCTCGGCTTCAGCTTCTCTTTCTTTCAGTACTTCCAGTAGGTTACTCTCGAGTTTTTGAATTTCGAATTGATAATTTCCTTCGACATCTGCATCTTGTTTCAACTTATCCTCGTTGGCACTGTGTTCCGTAACTTGGTTTCGTAATTGTTCATTCTCTTCTTCCAATTCCTCGATGGTTTCTTGCTTCTTAACGATATCTTCGAACAGTTCCGCTTTGCTTTCTTGCAAGTGTTTGTCCATCTGCGATAACTGATCATCGAGAAAGTCTAGTCTCGATGACATATGATGGATTTGGCAATTTAGGTCTTCAATGCTTCTTTCCTTTACGAGAATCTCTTTTCGGAGTTGCGAAAGTTGACTTTCTAGTGTTTGGTTCTTAAGTTCTAGATCCGTAACATGTTGATTGCTTGATGCCAGTTCGGAGCTAGTAGATTCCAACCTATTGGAAAGATCTTTAACTTGGTCCGATGAATTGGCAGCTAAATATTGGGTGTGTTCCATCAACCGCTGGACGCGGGATTCCAATTCGATGTTTTCTTTTTGGATGACCACCAATTTGGCTTCGTTGTCCTCGGAGGCGGTTTTCAGACTATCGAGTTCTGAAGTCTTTTCCGAGATTTCTGCTTTCAATAGTTCGACTTCTTCATTTAGTCTAGTGATAACTTCATCCTGTTCAATTCTTTCTTGGTTAATATCTGCCACGGACGATTCCAGTCCATGATACATATCTTCTGTGACGTTTAGTTCTCGTTCCAGGTCTACGATCTTTTCTTCTAGTGAGGTTTTCTCGTTGTTTAACATTTCAAGTTGCGAATTCAATTCTAGAATGTGTTTATCGGAATTAGTTTGTCGTATGATGAATTCCTTTCCCTCAGTCTCCAGGTGAAGGTTCTGGTCTTCGATGGTCTTTAGTTTTGCATCTAGATTTTCCAGTTCTTGTAGTTTGACATTCAGTTCCTCGATTTCGTGGCTTTTCGTGTCCAAAAGAAGCTGAAGTTCAACGTTCTGATCTTCAATGGCCCTTAGTTTTGTATCGATACTTTCCATTTCTTGTAATTTATCATTTAGTACCTCGATTTCACAGATTTTGGTGTCCAAAAGAAGCTGAAGTTCAACATTCTGGTCTTCAATGGCCTTTAGTTTTGTAGCGAGACTTTCCATTTCTTGTAATTTATAATTTAGTTCCTCGATGTTACGGCTTTTCGTCTCCGAAAGAAGGTTTAGTTCAATATTCTGACCTTCGATGGCCTTTAGTTTCGTAGCGAGACTTTCCATTTCTTGTAATTTATAATTCAGTTCTTCGATGTTGCAGCTTTTCGTGTCCGAAACAAGCTGAAGTTCAATATTCTGGCCTTCAATGGCCCTTAATTTCATAGCGAGAGTTTCTAGTTCTTGCAGTTTAACATCTTGTTCCACAGTGTCTTGGTTCTTGTCTTCCAGAAGTAGCCGAAGTTCAACATTCTGGTCTTCGATGGCTTTTAGTTTCATCTGAAGACTTTCTATTTCTTGTAGTTGAGCATTTAATTTCACAATGTCTTGATTCTTGTTATCCAAAATTAGATGCAGTTCCACTTTTTGCTCTTCGACAGACTTTAGTTTTGCATCGAGTTCTTCCATTTCTTGTAGTTTAGCATTTAGTTGTACGATGTCTTGTGTCCTATTGTCCAACGTAAGCTGCAGTTTGTCTTTCTGGTTACGGAGCTCTGCGATAGACTCTTCGTAAGAGATCTTCGAATCTAAATGTGTCTGCAACTCGTCTTTTAAATTAGTTATCACGTTATCTTTATCATCTTCCGATTTGTTCATTGCTTCCGTCGTTGATGTTAAATCTGCTTCCAGTTGTTGCGTATATTCCATCATTCTTCCGTTCTGTTCTCTGAGCCGTGAAACTTCTTCAGAAGCTTTTGTCAGTTCGGCTCGTAATTCTTCAGTCATTTGAACCGAATTATGAAATTCGGATTCGAACATTTTTAACCGTTCTATCGAGTTTCGTATTTCGGTATTCTTGTTTTCCAGTTCGGATTTTTCAAACTCCACATTGGATGAAGCAACTTCAAGATCACTTATTTTTTTTCGAAGTGCCGACTCTCGAGTATCCCATTCCGTTCTCATCTCTTCGAGCTCTGATGCTTGTAGATTTTTTTCGGCCAAGGTTTCCTCGAGTGTTTGTTGGAGTTCGAGACATTGTTGCCGTGTTGCTTCGAGTTCCAGCTCTAAAGAGGTTTTTTCAACATTCTTTGCTTCAATATCTTTAAGAATGTTCGATATTCTGGATTCCAGATTACTAACGGTCTCTTCTGACAGTTCCGATAGTTCGGTTCGAAGGTCCGCAATGGCTACTTCGTGTTCTTGTTCGAGATTCTCGATTCGTATATCGTAATTTCTCGCATCCAACACCAATTTCTCATTCTCGCTCTTAAGGTTTTTAAGGGCGGTGTCGTAATCTCGAAGTTTTGATTTGGCCATTTGGAGTTCCGTTTCGAGTTGTTCGGATACTGCCTCACGGTTTCCCGTATCGGAACGTAACGTTTCTAACATCGTCGCAAGATTAGAGTTCTCTTCTCGTAATCTTTCGGCATCTTGCTCGCTTTGAGCTTTTAGCTCTTGTAACTGAGTTTCGATCTGAGTTTTGACCAATTGCTCCTTAGTTAGCTGTGTTTCGAGTTGTTGTTTCTCGAAGTTACAACTTTCTAGTTCGTTCTCACATCGAAGAATTTTATTTTCTAAGTTACTGATATCGTCTTTGTATTGACTGAGGGTCATTTCGTGGTTGAGGCACTTGGTTCGTAATTCATTTGATTCTTCCTCGAGGTGAGTCACGTTTTGCCGTAACTTGTCGTTCTCGAGTCGGATGTTTTCAAGCTGAAATCAATACAAAATTAACAAATTATTAATGGTGTTTGTAACGTTTCTTGCTAACATTTTCAGTTAGTTTTAAAATTATAAAGTTATTTTTAAGTTAATAAAGTTGATAAAGTAACTTGTAACTGTTTGTAGCCAAGTAACAGTTAATTTTGCAACAAAGTAATTTGTAACTAACTCAATATTATGAAGCTAAGTTACTTTTTCAAGTTAGCGCAAAGAATAGATGGGTTCGTACTTTGTCATCCAATGATTGTAGTTCATTTACGGCTTCACGATGTTGGATCACTTTGTCCTCGAGCTCAACAGCCAAGTCACGAGTTTTGCTTTCGCTCACTCGTAATCTTTCTTTCAACGTTTCCATTCCTTCTTCAAGTTCTTTCGTCTCATCTTCTCTCTTGCGTAATTCTTCCACCTTAGATAGCTCACAGACCTTTAGATCACTTTCATGTTGGTTTTTGCTTTCGATTTTCCACTTTTCGGCTTCTTCGACAGCTGATTTTAAACTCTCATTCGTCGTAATTTCTTCCTGTAACCGTATTTGCAAACTGGAGACTTCAAATTCCATTTCTGAAAGCTGATCTAACAAGGACTCGATTTTGTCTTTCAAATGTTGTCCTTCTGTATCGCAATTATTCAATTCCTCATTCAATTCTGCGATCACAGCCTCTCTGCTTTCTAGCGTAGCCTTCAAATTTTCCGTTTGTGACTTTTCTTGAAGTAATTCTTGTTGTAATTCGTCCAAAGTCTCGTCTCGTTGTTTAACCATTTCGTTAAGACGTTCCTTTTCTTCTTTGTTTACGTCACTTTCCATTTCGAACATTTTTTTCATTTCCAATAAATTATCTTCTAACGTAGCAACAGCTTTTTCGTGGTTTGTTTCTTTGTCTCGTAACTGTTCCGATAAGTCTCGCAACTGGTTTTCCATATTGGAACAGTCTTTCAATACTTTATCGCGTTCCGTTACGGACTCTAGTAAATTTTCTCGTAATTTAATGGCATCCGTTTCCATTTCGGTAATTAGGGATGTTAAACGTTCAATTTCCTTCTGTCGTAGTTCTGTTTCTTCATTTTGGATGTCCGGAACATGTTCTTTTCTGCCGTCGACCTCATCTTGGAGTATTTTAACTTCCTTTCGTAATTCCTGACAAGTGTTATCGGAAGCTACAACAGAAATATTCGTAAAAATGGTTAAAATTTGCGGGGGCGAAAAAGGATTTTGGGGTCTTTTTATTATTACTATCTTTGAGTTCTTCAACTTCGACAAGTTTCATTTCAAGCAGAATCTTTGCTTCTTCTAATCTCTGTCTTTCTTCGGAAACGTTTCGATAATCTTCCTCTTGCTCTCGGAGTCTTTCGACGAGGTCTAGTTTTTCCTTTTCGAGCATCGTAATCATTTTGACGTGATTGCTTAAGTCGGTACTTTGCTGTTGAAGTTTTTCTTTAAGTTCTTCTACGGAATAAGACATTTATACCAAAGTTAGTGGATAAATTCACAAAGAAATGCAAAATGATAAAATGCAAGGAAAGCAATTAAAAAATCATGAATTTCATAAGAATTTCGTCATATTGTTGAATTGATGAATAAACTGGGTTGTGCCTAAAATGATGAAAAACCATTCAAAATCATGAATCGAATGGGAATTTCATTAAATTGTTGACACTAATGAAGAACCTGAAATTTGCGTAAACTAATGAAACGATGAAAACCACAGGAAATTGTAAATGTCATAGGAATTTTGTTAAAATTGCTCGAAACTGATGACAAAATTGAAAAAATCATGAATCGAATGGGAATTTCATTAAATTAATTTAGAAGAACGAAAAAATAGTAAGAAGAAAAGATCATCACCTTGAGTGGCAACGAGATCATCAAAGTCGACAAGCTTCAATTGTAGGTTACCTTTTTCTTCCTCTAGTTCAACGATTTTGTTTTGCAACGTTACGATTTCCTCGTTCGAGTTCGTCTTTTCGAGTTCCTTGATTTTGTCTTCCAAGGATTTCACTTTGCTTTTATGCTGAGCTTTTAGTTTGAGGATTTTCTGGTTCACCGTTTTAGATGGACCAGATAATTGCTGCTGTTGATGTTGTTGCGTCATTTCTGTAATTTCCAAATTCTTTTCTTCGATTTCTTTGCGGAGTTTCTTTAACTCACTTTGCAGTTCTTTTCAAACACGACAAACAATGAAAAAAAACCCCCTTCACTTCAATGCAATGCATAGAAAAAGTGGTGGCTAGGAATTTACTTAAGGAAGAAATTTGAAATGGTTTAGAAACTAGAAGAGTAAATCAATCAATTTTAAGAGTATTTTTTTTTTTCATGATCGAAATCTTTTAAAATAAACTTTTTACGACAAGTTTCTTACTTAGGAAATAGTTCATTTTGGAAGGTTATATCGCAATCATTAAAAAATTACCTTCATTTGCTAATCTAGTTTCTAACAAATACTTGAATTTCTTCTTGATGTCAATTAAATATTTAAATAGGTTTTACCATCAACATTAGCTGCATTTTCACTTTTCGTCGTTTTATTTTTATCAAATGATTCTTTTAAATAAATAAGTTTCTCTTGCAGTTCGGCATTACGAGTACTCAAGTCGAATCGTACACTTTCTAGTTTCTTTAATTCGGAAACTCTGAAATTCAAAATAAGATTGAAAACATAATTAACTATTTATTAGTCACAATGTTTTTTGAAAGTGTATTAGAAACTAGAATGGGCAGCAAACATGAAACTACCCTGAAGTGATTGAGCTACCCTTCTAATATTTAAAACACTTTCAAGTATCTCTTCGTTATGCTCCCGAAAAAGACATAGAATAACTCCCGAGTTCGAACGGCTGTTATGGATTTTTTTCCTCTCACCTAGTTTCGTTTTCTGCAATTGCCGAGTCTAATTTAGCTTTGTGTAGTTCTAATTCTGCGGTCAGTTTTAGTTTTTCTTCTTTCCACTGTGTTTCTAAAGAGGTAAAGTTGTTTTGCATCTGTCGCATTTCATCTCTCGTATCGTCCAGTTGGTCAACCACAACTTTTCCCCTTCGGCTCAAGTCCTCGGTCATAAGCTTTTGAAAATTATAATTTAAAATATGTAAAATCAAATGAAAACAGGATGCAATTAGACAAAATAAATTTTTTTTTCGGAGGTTATGAAGTTATTTGCCTAAAAATAATTAAGGTAATTTACAATTTCCAATTTCCATATACATTTAACGATTTTAAAGACTTTAATTTTGAATATTCAATGGGAAACACGTCTTTAGTCGTAACTTTTTTAATACCTGTATAGCTTTGTTACGAGATTGTATCACTTGGTCTTTTTCTTTGAGGTTTTCTTGCAAGTCCATTACATTTCCCTCGAGTTCTAAGATACGGTTGTTGAGTTCCATCATCCGAGAGTCTTTATAGACGATCTGAGCGTACATTTCTTGAACCGTCGTGTCGTCGTCATCCTATTTCGGAGAAGAACGAGACTTAAATAAAGGTTTTCTTCTTCTGGTGATTGTTTTTTTTTTACTTTAGGTTCGATCTCTTTTGTCGTGGGTTCGGTCGTTTCTTCCGATCGTTTAGTCGAAGGTCCCGATTTCAGTTGTGTGATGATACGATCTCGTTCTTCTAATTGTGACTGCAAATCTTGCAACACTTGTTCTATTGAATGTTTGTTGTCACTTAACTCTTTTTCTCTTTTTTCGAATATTGCTCTGAATTTGAACCAAAAAAAAAAAAGATAATTTTACGTAACTAGCCGGGGTTTAAGAAGAGAAAAAACGAACGAAACCTGTTCTCCTCCAGTTGTCGTTTAAGCATAAGAACTTTTCCACGGCTCGTGTCCACAGTACGATCCGTCTCAACATTGCTCTCATCTTCGCTTAGTTTTCGTACTGGTTTCGTTGCAACCGTTTGACTTTTCTTCTGCACTTCTTGCAGTTGGTTACTCAATTGTGAAATCTTTGCTTTGTGTTGGAGTTTTATTTTCGATAACTTTGCAGCACTTTCCTAAATTATGGAAATTTTTATAAGTTTTTCTTGAAGGGGAAGTTATTTCATTATTAAAAGTGAACTTGGCAACACTGTCATCATGCAATAGTCAATGCCTCATACAAAAATACATGGCTATGTTATTCAATGGTCATACAGTGTTGCCAAGTACTGACATTTTAAGTTTTGATATGTAAAAAAAAAATCCTCTGAATATTCTTCGATTTCGTTCGTAACGCCAGGTTCGTTCTACCTCCAAATCGTATTCTTTCTTTCGTAATTGCAGTTCGTTATCTCGTACATGATCCTTAAGCTGTTGGATGAGTTGTTGCTGTTGCTCAAACTGGTCTTTCAGTTCGGACATGGCAGTAGAATCCATGGCAGGTGGCGCCCCCTATCGACAAAAACGAAAATATGGCATAACCTATTAAATAATGAGTTTAAAATCACAAAAGGTTAAAAAAATGTTTATGAAATCAATGAAAAACACATTGAATGACTAGTTTTTAGCAATATGTCTTATGGAAAACGTGGTTTAGTGCAACTTCCGGTCGACAGGTATTACCTGGAACGCTTGCCACGTACTTTACCTGTGTTTGACCAGCTGTGTCGTCACCTTCCGAACCAGATAACCACCACATTTCTGATGTAATTTAACACGAAAATCAATTGAAATGAAACTGAAAATGTTGAATTTCACATGAAATGGACATTTGAGCCATTTTGAGGTTCTTTTACGTATCCGTAACACATTTTAAGTTTTTCACAACAAACTAAACAAAATTTCAACAACACTCCACTTTACGCGCCATCTAGCGGTGGTGAATGACCCAAATCCACCATTATTAAAAATTTGGAGCGATATGAGACGCCGTTTATGTCTGATATTTCCCAAACTTTTATGTATAACTGTTTTGTGACGTCAGAGGGGTTGATAATAAATTTACGATTGTGTCATTTTTTCTGATATAAAAAGGTGATATCAAATGTTCTGAACAATTGAAACAAAGGGTTCTTGCAGTCTTTATTACTCATTTTTAATCAGATAAAATGACACGAGCTTACATTTTTTGTTAACCCTTCTGACGTCATAAACTTCCCCTTACGGTGAAACAAGTATAACTTTTTTTACATAAATTTTTACAGGGTGTTGAAAAAACCTAACCTATGGATGATTTTAACACCCTGTAATTTTTATATAAAAAATGTATGTAAATTTTATTTACGTTATAAAAGTTCAATTCAAGTATAGCATCAGGAATTTTTTAAATTCAGCTGTTTTTTTTTTACATAAATGGTGCCTCATTTTATTAGTATAGAGAAAAATTCAACATTTCATGACATGACGTCACTTTTTTTGAAGATTGACCATTGAAACTAATATGGTGCTTTTTGCATAGACTTTGAAACGTCATATACGTACGTATATACGTACGAAACTATTTCATATATTATATGTGAGGAACGTAACGATGACTTTCTTCAGTTTCTTTCATAACGTTCATTTGTTCATGTCTTTTGGACATGATAAAATATTTGTGAAACATATGTAATCTTGACGCAGATAAGTGTCCTAACATGGCTGGCATTACATTAAACTGTATGTTGCGAAGCCACCATGTTAGTACACACGCAGCGTTGTTCTCTACTTCAGATTTTATTCAATTATTATAGTAGGTTTACACATGTCCTCGTTATTAGTCGCTTTCATTTATATTAATGACATACGATTCCACTAGATGGCTCTAGTTGTTCGGTCATTTTATATGGTGGTTCCCATTTCAAAGTGAAAACGATGGTCAAACTTCACGTTTTACTGACCGGTTCTCCTGGAATTGGCAAAACAACCCTAGTTAAACGCATAATTGACATTTTGAGAAGAGATTGTGTAAATATTTTTGGGTTTTATACTGAAGAAGTGCGGCAAAAAAATGTTAGAATCGGGTTTGACGTTTTGACATTGGATGGCAAAAGGTCACCTCTGGCAAGGTCATCTGGGTTTGACAGCTCTGGACAATCTGCAAAACCACGGGTTGGAAAATACATTGTCGATATCGATTCATTTGAGTCTGTGTGTCTTCCAACGATTAATGTGAAAGCCGAATCACGAGGGGTCGTTATCGTAGACGAAATAGGAAAAATGGAAAGCTTCAGCGCGGCTTTTTGTGAATCCGTTCTGAACGTTTTCGCTTTGCAGCATTGTGTCGTGCTGGCTACTATTCCCATTGCGAAAAGTGTTCCGATTGTTGCTAAAGTTTCGTCTAGAGGCGACACGAAGGTTTACAAAGTGACTCAAGAGAACAGAGATCATTTAGTCGAAGAAATCGTTGCAAGACTCAAATCCTCTCTCGAAACTCAGTAGCTCGACGAGCTTTCAACTTGCGTTTCTTTTGCATTTGAGCTTGCATCAAAAACCACCTTTCGATTACGAGCTTATGAAACTTTTTGTTAAATTTGTCACATTTTAACTACGATTTAGTAGGGTTTTCTTTTTGCAATAAAAAGTTAATTCAGTAAATTTTCAATTTCAAACTGTTGAGGTTATTTTCCATTTTAGGAGGAACTAGAAAGTTTGTTAGAAACTAGAATGGCAACTGTGTTCTGTTATGTTAATATCTTTCAAAATAAACTTTCTATAGGCAAAAATCTAAAAAATCTCGTCTGTTTAAAGTTGGGTTATTTTCCTCAAACTAACATAAAAAGTTTATTTTGAAAGATTTCAACATGAAAATACCATTATGTTATTGAATTACGCTTCTAGTTTATAAACAACATTCAAGTTTCTCTTCATTTTGCACCTGAAAGACAGAATAATGAAGATTTTTAAAAAACACCTTAATAGTTCAATTTAAACTCCTTTTACCTTCTTGGCCCTTGCTTTATTTATATTTTTATATAATAACATTCATGAGTTGTAAATTTAACATTTTATTTGATCGTACATATTACAAAAATTACGTAAATTTACAGAAAAAAAAAATCTTCAGCCATCTTTCTTATGTGATCAAACATAAATTCCGACCCAGAGAAGTAAGAAAAGAACTCCGAAACCCATGAAAATAGCCGCAACCAAAGAGACGAGAAGTTCCTTAAGAACGTCTCTCGTATATTTCGTTGAAGTCACTTCGTAACTGATGATAAAATATGCGAATTAAGGCTGAAAACCGTTTTAAATTCAATGTAAATGAAATTTTAACCTGTTTTAAGGATCAAATTCAAGAAAGAAAACGTGACACTTGAACTTCCAACTTTTTAAACTCTCCAAACAGGATTTCAACACAGAAAACACTTAGCACAAGGAAAGTTGTCATATGTTAATAACCCTGCTTAGAGAGTTGAAGTTCCAAGTGTCAAAATGATGTCTTGAATTTCAGCCTTTATTTAAAAAAAAAGGATACACAAAAAACCAAGCTGTAAAGAAAATTCCGATTCCTAGTAAAACGACAGACAAATGCGGAAATATAGCCGGGTTTACCGGACTCACGTAACGAGCCATTAACTCCAGATTTGTCTGAAACGACAAAAATAAAGCCAATTAGTAAACTATGTGAGATTTTTACACGTTTTTGACATTCAATCAGAAATATTAATATTGTCGACGACGGTGCTCCATAATATCCACGTTATAACTCCATAGATGTTATATCCTATGGTATAACAACATTAGTATTATGAAGCGCCAACATGAACAAACAAGAAAATGGCGTAATGTGACACGTATTTTAAAGCGGTACATAAAATCTGTTATTTTGAATGTTTCTTTTTGCAATTTGCGATACAAAATGCAATATTTTTAACCCAGTACTCATCTCTTACCATTTTGAATGTGTTTTATGTAATGAAATCACTGGTAATTACGTATTTTTATGCGTTAAATAACCACGCCACGGATACCGGGGAAATAGTTCCTCTCCTTGACGCTACGCATTCGGTGGCGCTAAGTATTTTTCCTCTTTTAGGTCTTTTATATAAAGCGCTTTATCACTGAATACTTTGGGTGTTCAGCACAGGCAAGTGTAACCAGCGCTAGCTTTTCATTTGCTCCGCCCTTTTATGAGAGTCAGACCAAATATCAACCAGTTAGGAATTGATAAGGGCGGGGCACGTGACATCATATTTAGTAAGAAACCAATTAAACATTGATGACGCTCATAAAAGGGCGGAGCAAACGAAAAAGCTAGTGCTGGCTACACTTGCCTGTGTGTTCAGCTGCTTAGGCGCTTTTGAAGCGGCTCGCAGAACTTTTTATTGGCAAATTCTGAGAACAGCTGATTTTAGAACCCTGATTATTATGTCTTTCAGAATAGAAAAATGAAAAGAAAGTAGAAACTAGAAGGGTAGCTAAATCACATACGTGTATTTTCATGTTAACATCGTTTAAAATAAACTTTTTCATAGACGAAATTTGTTGCTATGACGTCACATGGCTGAATAAATCGAGCGAGAATGTGCGGTATGTATGAGGCGCCATTCCGGTAAAAATGTCAATAAACGCAAAAGAGTGAACAAATTATTAATATACAAAACGCTTTTCGCATGTTTTCGATATGAAGGGCGTTTCATATACGCTTTTTCGAGCTGTTTCAAAAGCGCTTAGAAACTGAATACGGATGCTATTTCCATAGACAGGATGTTTATGCAATTTTTTTTTCTTTCTTACAGTTAATATAATTATATAGAGGTAGTTCAACTCCATTTTATAGAAAAATGTCTGGGATGAGTGAGCGTAAAGTGTGTAGCCTCTCTTCATGGTTCTCTTTACCTCTTCTAAAAAAAATTTTGTGACGTCACGAAGACAACAAAATGGTAGGACAACTTTTTATTTAAAATTTTCTTATTTTACAATATTTTTTTTTACTGTGTTTCATCGAAAATGTTACAATTGTTCGTTTTTTGTTGCGATATTTGTGCATTGCGAACTACAATACTTTTGCTTTGAAAAACCTGATGTCTGTCACCAGGGCGGCGCTGCACGTAAAGAGGGCTAAATTGTGCAAGGCATCTTTTGAGATTAAAAATACGTTTTTCTCCATAATTGTAGATTTTACTCTTAATAGCACTTACTAATCATACATGTACAGTAATTAACATAAATATATTAAACAATAAAATATTGGCCTCTCGAACAATTAATTATTCTGTCTTTCAGCTGCAAAATAAAGAGAATCTTGAATCTGTTTTAGAAACTAGAAGGGTAGCTTAATCACTTAAGGGTATTTTTCTTGCTGATATCTTTCAAAATAAACTGTTTATGGATAGTTTTAAAATGATTCCAACTTTACGGAAACTATATTTTTTTAATTTTTGGTCTATACACAAAAAGTTTATTTTGAAAGATATTAACATGAAGCTACCCCTTCTAGTTTCTAAAATAATACTTTCTAGTTTTCTGAAAGACGGAATAATCAGAGAGTTCGAAACCAACTTAAATTCAACAGTCTTAAATTAACAAAAAATAATTAAAAAAAAAATTAATGAGATTATTATTAGAAGAAGAAAAAAAAAAAAGGTTTTTCTAGTATTTTATGCTTTATTGATGTTATTTCCATTTTGAGTTATGTGATAATCGAAACCGTTTGTCTTATCCGATGCGACAATAATCGTTTCGCTTGTCGCAAGCGGCTCGTACACGATGCCGTTCTGATTTATTGTATCGTCGTCCGATATTCCCATGCATTTCCGTACCACGATGGACCACACGAGCAAGAGGACAAGATTGGCGCCGCAGTGCCACATGAAGAAGCACGTGGCCAACATGATGTCCTCGTGGCTGTTCGGTTGCCAGGTAGACTTGGAATCGAGCGGAAACAGCATGATGGCGACGTGGATGTACCACGTGCCGTGGGTGAGGGCGAAGTAACCTCGCGCCAGCGACGGAACGACCCAATCTCTGTATTCGATCTCGAGGAAGATGCTAGCGATAGTCGTGATCGCAGCGTAAAATAAGAACGTGTGAACCGTGACGTAAAGAAGGGAACGTTCGTTTTGATCGTAGTAGAAAGCAATTGCTTCTGCACCAAATGCGAGGATTCCTGATGCGGGTTCGATACCGTTCGGTACCGGAAAGTCATAGAACTTCATGATTTCCAGTACTGCGTTAAAGGCAAAGAATAGGTAAAGCGTTGCCTGTTGGCCGCTAACGAGACGTGCGAATTCGCTATTGTCTCCCATGATGATGATGAGTTCCATTATGAGACCGATGAATACAACGATGAGTTTAAAAATACTCTCCATCGGAAGGTCTTTTAGAAATGGTACTGGAAAGTACGCTTTGGTCTCAAATGGAACTCCGTTCCTTTTTATGGACGTGTAGTAGTTTCTGAACGTGTTTTGTATCCACCAGACGGATAATGTAACGAAGAAGGTTCCCATGAAGATTCTTCGTTTGAATTCACCGGTGTCATCGTTGTTCACTGCATTTCCATGAAGGACCATTTTCAAATGCTCCAAACTCTGCATGCTTTTCATACCCATTGATATGCTAAGGTCCTCCATGTTTGTTGTTGTTGTTGTTTTCTGTGTGGGGGAAAAAAAACACATAGAAAATTGAAAATGTATTAAGGATTTCACCATCTAAGGCATTTATCGGAAGTGCCTGATTACTAGGGCTCGGATTTTTATGCAATATCAGGGGAAACTGTTTCTCAATTTGTGGCCCAAGGGCCAATAATTGTGAAGCAAACAATCCTGTTTAAATCAACCAACAATTTTTTTTTTCAATCAAAAACACTGGTTTGAGGCTAGAACAATGGTTAACAACTTATAGTAAACCAGAGTTCTAGCCTCTTTAACCAGCTTTTTTTTTTTTTTTTGAAAAGATAATAGTTGCTCTAATGATGATGATTACTTCACAATTGGCACTCGAGCCACAACTTGAGAAACATTTGCTTGATACTGCGTAAATATCCGAGCCGTACTCATTACAAATGAACCATGTAGAAATAGAACTGAATTTCTATTTTCTGATTGTTTTTTTTTTGTTTTTCAGCGTGTGTAATTCTTCCCTTAGAAACTAGAAGGGTCACTCAATCACTTAAGAATGCAAGTAGATCATTTATTTTGTACGTGTAGCGTTAGATGGCACCACTAGCCCTCCTTCATTAGAAATATGGACTGACGACATTCCCCTTTCTTTTTTTTTGTCACGTGGCAAACTTTTAATTTGCGTCATCGCTATTTCTCTACACGTGCTCTCTTCACTTATATTATGTTCTGGGGTTAAGTTTGTCCACGTGCTCTGATAATTAAGGTTGTTTTGGACGCTTTTAGAGCTTAAAAGGGTGCATTCGATTTCAAATAATTGGCGACGAGTGTAGTTGGCCACCCCTATGAAGGTTGCAAGCGCCATCTACCTTGCATTTACACAAGTATTTTTTTTCTTCTTCTATGGAGCCGCCTTTTAAATGTAGGCTTATTTTACTTGACTGCTTTTCATTCTCTTAGACTTATTGAGGCAACTGAAAAGCCAAGGCGGGCGCTCACGCCTAATGGCTAATTTATTTCAATGTAAATAAAGTTCGGAATATGTTTTCCAAAATTGTCTTGCTAACACAGGCATTTATGAAGTAGGAGAGAACGTCAAGTGGCTCCGCCTTTGTTATGACGACCGGCAACTTATGTAGTCTGACGTCACATCAACCAACGTCTCGAACCACACAACAAACCAATTAGAAGTTGCCGGTCGTCATGACAAGGGTGGAGCCAACTGAAGTTCTCCCTGATTTCTAACTGCCTGTCTTGCTAACAGCTGGCACTAATGACGTCATTTTGTACGTGCTATGTATTGAACCAAAATTATGCTGCTGCTGCTAATGTAAATAGTTAGCTAATTAACTTGTTATTCTATTCGGATTGTATATTTTGAAACATGTTAAAATGGTTTGTCTTTTCAGAAGAGCAAAATTAAAGAAAAAGTAGAAAGTGTTTTAAAAACTAGAAGGGTAACTCACTTAAGAAAGTAATTTTCATGTTGATATCTTTCAAAATAAACTTTTTAAAGACAAAAACTTTACAAAAAAAATGTCTTCTATTTAAAACTGGGGTCATGTTCAAGCTTACGTAAAAAGCTTATTTTGAAAGATATCAACATGAAAATTACCTTCTTAAGTGAGTGAGTTACTCTTCTAGTTTTTAAAACACTTTCTATGTTCTATTTAATTTTGTTCTTCTGAAAAGACAGAAATAATCAAGAGTTTTAACACCAACACCAGTTGGTTCCCAAATCTCTGACTAAAAAACAAGACCAATATGCTTACTTAGTTGCTTGGTTGGTCCAGTTGGTTCGGTATTTGGAGACGAAATAGATCCGTGTTGCGAAATCGGTTTTAGAGGGAGAGGGAGAGTTGGTTGATTTTCAAGTGTTGACATTTCGTCAAATGTGTTGTTCAGCTGTTTCAACAAAGGGGGGGGGGATCAATTCAGGTTGTCAGTGGCGTATATTTATGACTTAGTTGCGCCCCGCCCCCTGCACAGGCATTTAGAAATCGGTCAGAACTTCAGTTGGCTCCGCCCTTGTTATGACGACCAGCAACTTCTGATTGGTTGGTTATGTAGTCTAACGTCACATGCTCCGCCCTTTTCAACGTCGAACCACACAACAAACCAATTAGAAGTTGTGTTCGTCCCGATTTCTAAATGCCTGTGCCCCCTGCTGCTTGAATACATGGCGCCCCCCCCCTTTTGCATCTCCAAAATGCGCCCTCCAAACCCTAGTGCACCTCCTTCCTCCCATAGTATCAGGTCCTCCACTTACGTCCCTGTAAGGTGGACGCCATTTTTACCTTTCTTTCATCCATTGGATTCAATATGTAAATTCGAATGGCCCTTTGAAAGACAATGGTACTCATGTCGACTTGTAATTGACATGTGTTTCAAGATTCGACAAGAGGCTATAGAAGGGTTAACAAAGGTGAAAATACAAAATTTCACATTATCTTTTAAACTTTTATTATTCTAGTTTGAAAATGATCAAATTTTACAAAAAGTCTCATGAAAAGTTTATTTTGAAATATATTATCGTAAAAATACTCCAGGCCAAGCGATGGCCGTCGTCATTCGGTGGAAGAATTTCGTCTGTTGTGACAACAGCGTGACATGACAGGACAATCCCTTGGCTTTACCACTGAGCCCGGGTCGATGTTCCCCAGTGACGGTTTGCTCTTGGCGTTGCAGCCGTGTATATCTTCAACCTTAAAATAATCATCATGCCACGTGTCGAATCAGATTGATAGCTCATCTCCGGCTCTTCTGTTCGGCTCGGTCATGTCTGCTTGTGGAGTAATTGTGAAGGAATCAGCATCAATTTTAACTTGCTCAGGGCAAGTATACCTAATGATCGTTGACAAAAACGAAGCATTTGCATTGCCTTCCTAGTGACATTATTAACATGCTGCTTCCAAGACAGATTGCTTGTCAATATAACCCCCCCCCCCCCCCCCCCCAAGTATTTAGAAGAATTATAAGGCCGGGTATCCACTTGTTGCATTTCTGCATATCGTATCGCAATTCCATTCCCGCTCGTCTGGTTCACTTGCAATGCATTTTCAAAGTTATATAAATATTCCAAGACTATATATAGTCCATGAATATTTTTAAAAATGGCAAGAAATGAAAGTCTTCTAGATTCCTTGAAAAGCACTGAAATGAACTCAGGAGGGCCCAACAGACTTCAGAAGACCCATAAATCACTTGCAATGAATTTTCCAAGTGACAAATCCATGAACAAGCATAGACACTTCAATGACGCCCACTTTGAAGCGTGCATTGCACACTGGAATTGAAGACATCTGTGCATTTCAGACTTATCTGGGAATGCATCGAATCCAACATTTCCATTCCCGCTCGTCTGGTTCACTTGCAATGAATTTTCCAAGTTACAAATCCATGCGCAAGCATAGACATTTCAATGATGACAGCTAGCGTAGCATCGTTCCGTATCGAAATATGATACTAAGAAACGCAACGAACCCGATCAGTCAGTCATTTGTCTGTTTTTTTCCCGTCACATCAAAGAAATGATACGCGGTGGAGTAAGTTGAGACGGGGGCAGCGCGCTCGGTCACTCCGTTGCACAATATTTGTTCATTCCGCGTTTGGGAACTCGACGTGCGATAGATGAAACGGGGATGTCTGCAACCTCGTATCGTGCATTTTGAAACGCAACGCATTGATGATACGAGAAACATCGAATAGCATGTACACCGTATCCGTATCAGTGAATGATACGGGTACGATACGCAACGGTGATAAGATACGCCAAACCGCAACAAGTGGATACAAGGCCTAAGACTATCTGCATGAAAATCCGAACCCTATTCATAAGTAATTTACTCACTCAACAGACTAAACTGACGAAACAACAGTTCCCCTCCCCCCAAAACCCACCTAAAATTTCTCCCTGTAGGGAATTTCCAGCCCCCCCTGGTTGAGATTCCCTGCATTATAAAATACGTTTCTAAATATATTTCCTTTAACACGAAAAATCTCCCCCTCATTGTATAATTTATTTCTTAATTCTTCTTTGTAACTTTGAAACAATTATTCCTAAACAAATCGTAAAGAATGCATTGACCAGATAGTGACACAAAAACATAAGATGAAGCTTACGATAGATTTTGATATCGTTCAAATTCCACGGTTCTAACCCTAAAACTTTGGGTTCGAGTAGAATGCCAATTTGGGTAAACCACGAACCGACCGTCTGAATGGCAACTACTCTTGCAATGGAGCAAATTGCACGATTCTTATTCCATATTTCGTACAAAATACATATTATGACTGTCACATTACTTATAACAAGTAGTTTATGAAGTAATAGTTCCAATTCCGAACTACTACCATGACGATGGAAGTGAAACGCGGTTGTTACGCTGAAGAAAAGGAAGAGACCACCAACCGGTTCGATTCCTTCGATGGGCAACAGCTTCTTGTAGTGGACAATGTCCAAGATGCCGCTCAAAGCTAAGCCAAACTTCATTGTTATGTGTTGATAATTCATAGGACTAAGAGGTTTGTTAACCTCTTTCATTTCTAATATTTCTATGGTTATCATGGGGATACAAGCGATAATTTTGATTATCGAATCGATTGGAAAGCTGCAAATTGAGCTCGACATGTAGTAGGCTCGAGCTCGAAAAGGTTTTCCATGTTTGGCGTTTTGATTTTTCGATATTTCTGCATAGATGTGGATGACCCCCCAAGTTGCTAGAAGCCAAACGAGAATACCGGGGCTTACGTGACCATTAAATTCTCTGTCTGCATTTTCATTTTTCTCCTCCATTTTGAAATCTTAAATTGCAAAAACAAAGAGAATTGATTATCTTTTAAAATAAACTATTTATGGAGGGTTGGCGCAGGTTGGCGTAAGTGGAGACAGGCATGCGGGGTAGTATGTGACAGGTGGATGACAATAAAAATAAAGGGCAAGTTTTATTGGACAGTTGTTAGACCAGGTATGTCGTATGGGTCCAGCATGTTCGGCAGCCAAGAAGAGGCAATTGACTTTCTCGAGGGAGGAGTGTTGGGCGATGGTAGCAAGCAAGCATAGCAGAAAAGTTGCATGGAAAATAGGTTGAGGTGTGGTTTGAGCATGTAACTATAGGAGTGGGGAGGATGATCTGCTTAAACAGATGATAAATTTGGAACTGTGAGGTAAAAGGGGCATTAAGGAAGTTAATTGGGCCTTCCAAACCTGGAATGTGGTGTGGTAAAACAGGATATGGAGAGGCATGTATGGTGTATCTGGGAGTTTTGGGCACAAAATTGAAAGGAATGGAGAGATAGAACCAACAAGGTACTAGGCAATGATGATGATGATTTAAGGATACACCTTCTAGTTTCTAACTCACTTTTAGTTCCTTCCTAGTGTTGGCTCTTTTTTTTTAAACTGCAGCAAAATAAACACACTTTTTAAAACATCACAATGAGATTTTTATAAATAAAAGTGAGGAGAATCCAACTTGAATTTGATAATTTTGTTCAACCGATGTTTTTATAGTAATGTCCTTCCAGTTTCTAATTTTTTTCAGTTTAGTTTATTAGTTTTATGTAAATTTATGGAACAAAGGGGGATTGTTTTACGTTCTTTTTATTAGATTTTTATATTTTTGACATCGTAAAAACAATTCCTTTGTGTTGTGACAAGTTTGTTTTTCTTAGATAATTGTTTTGTGAACGAAAGCATTGTTGGACCTGTGTTGTCTCATTGGGCTACTTTTGAGTCATGTTGACTCGTGTCCGGAAAACAAAAGGTCCTTTAGTCACAGTACGATTGCCAAATTGCATTTGAAAATGATACAACTTAAATCAGACGAAATTTTTTGAAATTTTTGTCTATGAAAAGCTTATTTTAAAAGATATCAAAATGAAAAAAAAAACCCTTAAGTGATTGAGCTGCCCTTCTAGTTTCTAAAACAAAATTTCAATTTCTCTTTTCAGTGTTCTTTTAAAACTGCACAATAATCGAAAGTTTAAAAATCATCTTATGAAGAAATTGAAAGTGTTTTAGAAACTAGAAGGGTAGCAGCACAATCACTTACGATTTAATGTTTGATATCTTTTAAAATAAACATTTTCTAGACAAATATTAAAAAAAAAATTGATTCATTTTCAAAGGAAAAAAGATATCAACATGAAAATAACATTAAGTGAATTAGTTACCCTTTCTAGTTTCTAAAACACTTTCTAGTTTCACTTGATTTTGAACTCAAAAGACAGAATAAGGTGGCCGATCGGCCTCTCGAACGCTTTTTGATTTATTCTGTTTTTCAGATTTAAAATGAAGAGAAACTTGAATGTGTTCTAGAAACTAGAAGGGTAACTCATTCACTTCAATGTATTTTCATTTAAAATAAACTTATGCCAGTTTGAGGAAAAATAACCCAACTTTAAACAGATATAAATACAATGTTTTATAAGCAGATAGTTGAAGGGGGATGTTTACACTGTAAAATGGCAAACATACCCAACACAAATTGTAAATAAAGCATTAGCTAGATAATGCCAAGCGTACAAAAGATAAATAAGCCGAAGTTCTCTAATGTCATTCCCATTCCATGATTCCATTCCAATATCGTTCGGAAACAAAGTGATCCCGATTTGAATGAGCCACGAACTTGCAGCCTGAACCGCAATGGCTCTTACAATTGTGCAAATTGCACGATTCTTATGCCATGTTTCAAACAAAATGGATAATAATACTATTATAAGGGAGACAATGAATAGTTTGTGGACTAGAATGTCCAATTGCGTGCGACCGTGAAGGTGAAAATGGAAAAGGAAGGCTAAAGTGCCGGCAATTACGAGACCACCTACGGAATCCGTATCGGTACCACTGATAAGGTGCATCTTGTTGTGGTGTAGAATGTCTAAGATGCCACTAAATATAACGGTAATTTTCATTACCGTATGTTGATAGTTAACGGTAGAAACAAATTTCCAATTGTTGTCTGTACTGGCAATGAATTCACTGATTGTTACCGTGGTACCAATTATAATTTTGACAATGGATTCCATTGGTAATGTGCTCCAGATTGGACCCAAGTAGTACGATTGGGATTGAAATGCACCTGTTGCTCCGTTTGCTGCTCTTCTCGTTGCTGATTTTCCTGTTCCTGCTACAGAACTTGTCCTTTTTTCTGCTCCTGTTGTTGCACTTGTTGCTCCTGTTGTTGCAGTTGTTGCTCCAGATGTTACAGTTGCTCCTGTTGCCGTTGTTCCTGTTGCAGCTCCAGCTGCAACGCGATTCCAAATAATCTTGAAGATGTTAACAATCCACCAAGTTGAAATTATCCAGAAAAGTAATCCGGGAATAAAATGTCCAAGAAATTCTCCCATTTTGGTGAACTTCAAAGTTAATTTCTGAAAGAAAGAAAAAAACATTGAATTATCATTTCTAGTTTTTTTGCTACATGTCATCATTACCTTTTGGAAAATATGTTTTTCACTTTGAAAATGGATTCTGGTTTTTCTACTTTTCTATTTTTGTAATCTAAAAAGTAGAAAAAACTTGTTTAAATAGATTCTCGTGTTTATGGTTTATATTATTTTATTTGTTAGCTAGAACAATATTTCAAATAGCATCATATTGAATAATGTTATGGGCAGTTAACACAGAATCCTTGTCCATAATTATTAAAGCTCGGATATTTATGCAATATATGAAGCAAACGTTTCTCAATTTGTGGCTCTCAAGTGCCAATTGTGAAGTAATCATCATCATCATTCGAGTAACTGCAATTATTGCTTTTTTCTAATCAAAAATACTGGTTAGAGGCTAGATGTCTGCTTACTATCAGATGTCAACTTGAAAGTTCTAGCCTCTAAAAAGGTGCTTTTGATTGAAAAACATAATTGTTCGGTTATCTAAATGGGAGATTGTTACTTCACACAATTGGCACTTGAGCCACAGATTAAGAAACATTTGCTTTGATATTGCATAAAAATCCGAGCCCTGATATTATGATAAAAGGTAGCACGAATTGCAAATGTAGGGCCGCTTCACACGAAACACTGTTTCGCCACAAAGTATAGCGCAACTTAGTGGTTGACACGGTTTGCTTCACACAGATCACCATTGAAAACAATGTAATGTTGGTCCACAAACAGTGGTGTTCCATACGTAACTAGGGGCAAGGGACGCAAGTGAGGCGCGGGGGGCCTCGGGTGCAAAACTCAGGGTGCAGTGGCGCAAAATAACTGGAATGATTTTATCAAGGTGGCGCCACCGTTTTAGCTTTGGGTTGGAAGCTCTCACACGGGCGCAGAAATAAATATTTAAAATTAAGCTTACTAGAATGATAATAATTAACAGGCAGTTAGAAATAGGAGAGAGCTTCAATTGGCTCCGCCCTTGTTATGACGACCGGCAACTTCTAATTGGCTGGTGACGTCAGACTACATAACCAACCAATTAGAAGTTGCCGTTTGGCTTAAAAAAGTGCGGATCCAACTGAAGTTCTCTCCTACTTACTTCTAACTGCCTGTTAATTATTATTGGGCGCCATTTTTACTCTTGCCTCGGGCGCAAAATGAGCTATTTTGTGGCTCTTAGACTCTCAATGGTAAGCTAAAAACGAACACTTTTTTTTTTGTGGCGACACAAAAGTGTTCCGTGTGAAGCGGGCCGTCTTCAGCTTCAGCTCAGTTGTAAAATCCACCTTTTAAAGCTTAATTTATGTGAAAATGAAGATCAAGCTTCTTCATTGTTGAGTAATAAATATGAAGGACGACAACACTTAATTTGACATTGTTTATTACCTTAAATGAATTATTGCATAAAATGTCAAAGGTTAAATTGAATTTACAACTTTTTTTTTTTTTTGCATTTTATGAAATAATTTATTATTTTTACTTTTGAATAAAATTATGAATTTTTGACAAAACAAATTAGTAACGAAGCGCCGCTCCCTTTGTTTTAAGTGCGTTTTGTTTTATTTTGCATCACGTGATGATGTATTAATGACATGTCCACTTCCTGTGATGATGTATTAATGGTATAGCCACTTCCTGTTTAGCTAAAAATGGCTTTGAAATAATTAAAAGTTGTAATTAGAAACCCTGTTTCCACTTGACGAAAATTACTAAACTGTGACAAATTTCAACAATAGAGAAATAACAGTTACCTGCAGGGGGAGGAGCCTCTTTTAGGACAGGCAATTGTGCCCAGCAGTAAAATTTTATTGGCTCCGCCCTTTTATGAGCGTCAGACCAATTATAAATTGAAAATGGCGGTGGCATGTGACATCAGACCAAGTAACAAACCAATTAGAAATTGATGACGCTCATAAAAGGGCGGAGCCAATAAAATTTTACTGCTGGGCACAATTGCCCGTCCTTTTTAGGCCATGCGCCGAACAATTTCAGTCCGTTATGTCGAGTTATTCCGGTCCCATTTAGTCCGGAATAATTGAAATTCTCCTTTGTTCACAGGCAATTAGAAATCGGGACATACAGAAGTTGGCTGTCCACCCTTGTTATGACGACCGGCAACTTCTAATTGGTTGGTTATGTAGTCTGACGTCAGATGCTACGCCCTTTTCAACGTCGAACCACACAACAAACCAATTAGAAGTTGCCGTTCCTCATAAAAAGGGCGGAGCCAACTTCTGTATGTCCCGATTTCTAATTTCCTGTCTTTGTTCCACGTCTTAATGGACCACGTTTTTGCGTCTTGTGTGAACAGGGCCTTTTAACAGTGAACACAATTATTTTAATAACATTTCCATAAAACACTTTTTTTTTGCGTTAATTACAAACAGCAATTAATTATGATCAATTGAAAGGCAATTAAGATTTGCATATTTATTATTGTTTTCTTAGCCTGAGGTACATTTTTTTGTGTTTTTGTTGTAAAAAATACATCAATAAAAATCAAAACAAAAAAATTGCATAGAAAAATATTTCTTCCAAAATTTAAAACAGAAATTAACTAATTTCTCAAATAATAATTAAGATTGGTTTAGAAACAGCTGATTTTTTTTTTGAACTCTTGATTAATTCTGTCGTTTTTTTTAAAGAAACTAGAAAGTGGTTTAGAAACTAGAAGGGTACCTCGATCACTTATAATTGTATATTTTTCATGTAGGGGTTATCTTTCAAAATACACTTTTTATGTCCGTTTCAGTAGGTCTATGATATTTTTTTTTAAATTCTTGTCTATAAAAATTTTATTTTGAAAGATAACACAATAAAAATACCTTCCTAAGTGACTGAGCTACCCTTCTAGTTTTTTAAAACACATTGAAATTTCACTTCATTTTTCACCTGAATCGGAATTTTGTCTTTCAGGTGAAAAATGAAGTGAAATTTCAATGTGTTTTAAAAAACTAGAAGGGTAGCTCAATCACTTAAGAAGGTATAATCATGTTTGATATCTTTCAAAATAAACTTTTTATAAAATTAGCTTACAAAATAAGCTTTTTTATAGTAAAGTATTAAAAGAAAGTATCTTCTGCTTAAAAATTAGACCATTTTTAAATTAAGACATAAAAAGCTTATTTTGAAAGATATCTAAAAATGTGGAAAAGTGATTTGCGCGAGATATCCCTTCTAGTTTTTTACAACTGAAAGACTCAGGAATTGATGAATAGTTCACGAGAGGCGTGTTCACACTTTAAAACAGACTTAACTGAACAAATGACGGAAATAATTAGAAATAATATTATTTATCTTAATTTTCATTTTTGATTTTTGTTAAAAATTAAGAATAATATTGCAAACAAAATGATAAATATTGGAAATATTAATTATAATTATATAATATTTATATATTAAGTGTGAAAGTGAATCAAATATTAAGAAAAGCGTAACATTTTTTAATATATTATTATAAACTTATATCAAATTAAAAATATTTTAATGCTTTTTTATTAATTAACTTCGTTAAGAACGTAACAACGTTAACTAAATGATGAGACCGTAGTTAGTTAACTTCATTAGTAAAAGAGAAACAAACACAGTTATGTTTTTTTCAATTCAAGGAGACTGGTTAAAGGCTAGATTTTTCTAGTTTACAATGGCAGAAGACTATTAGAGACTAGAGACTATAATAGGCTAGAGATAGAAGCTGTTTAGAGGCTAATTCATCTAGGAGTTCTAGATTTGACTTTAAAAGTGATTAGACAACTCTCTAGCCTCTATAACCAGTCCCTTTTTTGATTTAAAAATGAATAAATGTGATTGGTTCTAAAGATACCAGTGACTAGCGAACACACACACAAAAAACACACAAACCTCTGACTTATGATAAATGTCACAACTGACAAATATCACACACAGAAAATCACTTAAAACTTTATCTCTCAAAAGCAATAAATAAGAAAAATTAAATTCAAAGTTAGAAACTAGAAATGTAAAGTATTATTTTCATGATGATATCTTTCAAAATAAACTTTTTATGGCCGTTTCAAAATGAACTACAAAATAAAAAAAATGACTACAGAAAAAGTTCATTTTGAAAGATTTCATATCGTCATCATCATAATGAAAACACTCTTTAATTAAATTCGCTTACTATTCTAGTTTCTAAGCTTTGATTCAGACTATAAGGTTAATATAAGTTAAAAGTAAGGTCGCTGTGACTGCGCATGTGCATACTACAGTCACTAAAGTGTTCTCCAACTTTGATTGGATGCATTGCGAATAATGCACATGCGCAGTAGTCAGCGCAACCTTACTTTAACTTACATTAACCAAGACTTGAATTTTTCTTCTTACGACCGTATTCTAAAACGTTGCTTAAAAATAAAGCTAAGCTTAAAACGTGACGCAAGAAAAAATCGACACTTTCTATAATGAGAATTTTTAAGTTTAGCTTTGTTTAAGCTTAACTTTGCTTGTAAATAACGTTTTAAGAGTCCATTCTTAGGTCCATTATGTAAAAATGTGCCACCTTAACGGGCCTATAACGTAGCTTAAGGCAAAGCTAAGCTTAAACTAAAAACTAAACTCTTCATTGGTCAAATATAAAGAGGTTTTGGTTTAAGTCACGTTTTTAAGGTTGGACTAAAGGTTTTTAATTATAAAATGTGCACCTAGGGCAGTGTTAATGTCACTACATGTGTGTGTGCGCGTGGCCACGCTCAAGTACAAGGGAGAAAAACACGTTATGGGACAAATTTACAAATACAAGTATGGAGTGTTTCAGAAAATTCTTATAAACGAAATTCAAAGTGTTTTAAAAACTAGATGAATAAATTAATGAAGTGATTACTTATTTATGACGATCATTTTGAAAATAATCGTTTTAATGACAGTTTTAAAATGCGGATTATAATGGAAAACGAAAATTGACATTTTAAAACTGTCATTAAAACGATTATTTTCAAAATGATCGTCATAAATAAGTAATCAACTCATTATTTTATTCATTTAGTTTTTAAAACACTTTGAATTTCGTTTATAAGACGTTTCTGAAACGCTCCATACTTGTTTCAGTAGATTCGAAGCTTGAAATGTTATTTTAATTACAATTCTATGGGCGTGGCCACATAATCTCAAACCCAATTACCAAAACTATTCAGCTCAACCTTAAATTTAGCTTTATCGAAAGCAACATTATAGAATACAGAGGTAAAATCTTCATCATCAACTACACACACGCTCAACGTAGCAACCTTCGTCAAACTTCGTCACTATCCGAATCGATTAAACGCAAATGGCCATTGATCCCGTTAACTTTACCGAGAGCCGACTTATGAATTTCACCATTGGACAGTTGCTGATAACTGATGTCATCCTCGTGTTTTCCTCGAAGCATCCAGAATCGAACTCCGTAACCGATGGCCAGCATAAAAATCAAATTGAAAGCGCAGTGCCAAGTGTATATCATGGTGATAATCATCATTTGCTCGTGGTTCGTCTCGTCCCAATGTTTCATTTGTGGAATGGGAGGATAAAGTACGAAAGCAATTTGCCAGAACCACGTACCCTGCATCAAAGTGAAGTAGGCTCGCGACAGCGAGGCCATAACCCAGTTCCGTTGCCAAACTTCGAGGAACACACTGAAAACACACATGACTACGGTGTAAAAGAGGAACGTGTGGACTTGAACATCCATCATGGAACGTCCGTGAAGATGGTTGTAAAAGAGGAATGCTTCGGCACCGTAAGCAAGAATGCCACTTGCAGCCTCGATGCCATCGGGCAGTACGTATTTATAGTACTTGAGCAAATCCATGGCACCGTTAAGACCAAAAAAGAAATACATTGTCATGTGTTGACCGTTTCCAACGTACTTGAAGGTTCCGCTTTCGAAAGCGGTTACCAGTTCTCCAGTCATACCGACGATTGTCGTAGCCAACTTGACGACACTTTCGACCGGAAAACCTCGAAAGTGCGGACCCGTATACCACGGTTGCGTAAGGAACGGTTTTGAATTTTTAAATTTTGATTTGAAGAAATGATGGAATATATTTACGGTCCACCAAATAGAGATGATCACGAAAAAGGATCCCGGAAGGATGTGACCAGTAAAAGTGCCCATTTTTTCATGTGGTTTACTTGAGAGTTGTTCCGTTTTGTCTGTTTACACTGCAGAGTTTTTCTTCTTCTAGTTTTTAAACTGTTGGTTGTATCTAGAAAATATAATAAAAAAATGGAGGAGTTAATGCATTTTTAAATAAGTCACAAACGAGATTTTGCAATTTTGATGAAGGAGTTTTTGGTGGAGTTTTTTTTTTTAGAATTTATTAATTTATAAACTTAAATATTCAGGAAAGGAAATTCATAAAAAAAATATGATCTATTTACATAAAACATAAATCAATAAAATATTATGACGTATAAATTTTGAAGAAATAAATAAATAAACCACACCTGCAAATATAGACCTTGGATGATTCTCGTGAATTCCTCCGAGTTTGTTTTTGGTTTATCCGACGGACTGACTGACTGACTGACAACTTTGGGTCACGAAGATTCGTCGACGCCGATTCTTTTTATCATTATTCTGTAAATAGAAAACAAAATCAAATATTGAAATAATCAGGGATTAATTTTCAGACAATTTTTTAATCCTGATTTTTGGTTTACACCAATCATAGTGAACACCACAATACACGTTAGGAAGGCATACGTAACTTTGAGCTAAAAAAACAGGCAGTTAGAAATCGGGAAGAACTTCAGTTGGCTCCGCCCTTGTTATGACGACCGGCAACTTCTAATTGGTTTGTTGTGTGGTTCGACGTTGAAAAGGGCCGGAGCATGTGACGTCAGACTACATAACCAACCAATTAGAAGTGCGCGTTCGTCATAAAAAGGGCGGAGCCAACTGAAGTTCTCTCCGATTTCTAACTGCCTGTCTAAAAAATGCAAGACAAATTTAAACTTGAGAGAGAGGGCTCCATAGAAAAATACTTGTGTAAAATGCAAGATAGATGGCGCCTGCAACCTCCATAGGGGTGGCAAACTACAATCGTCGCCAATTAGTTGAAATAGAATGCATCCTTTTAGCTCTAAAAGCGCGTCCAAAACAACCTTAATTATCAGAGCACGTGGACAAACTTAACCCCAGAACATAATATAAGTGAAGAGAGAGAGCACGTGTAGAGGTAAATAGCGATGACGCAATCTTTAAAAGTTTGCCACGTGCAAAAAAAGGAAGAGTGTCGTCAGAGGAGGACACTTCTATAGGAGGAGGGCTAGTGTCGCCATCTAACGCTGCAGGGTGCAAAATAAATGATCTACTTGCAGTCTCTTAAGCAAAGTTATGGTCGATTCACACTATACAGTCCAGGCACGGGTCCGGTTGACCTGTGTTCAAATATCGTAAAAGAGATTTTCAATTGAAATACAATGCATTTCGAAAGGGTGCGTTCACATGCACTGGCGATCATGGTTTTCTACAGAAAACAAAAATTGAACGGATCCATTACCAGATCGGAATATAGTGTGTAGGCGACCCTTAGGCCTTGTTTTTTTTTTAACTTTCAACTGATGAAAAATAGAAGAAACGTGTCGCCCGCCTATTCGCTATTATTAGGAGGGGCCACGTGTGTTCTCATTTTTCACCAGTTGAAATCTTCAAAAAGTTGATATTTTCACCCCAGTGGAAACGAGGCCTTAAGGTTCTCTCGAACGGAGTCTCGACACCTTTTCATCATAGACTTTCGAAATGTTGTGGTCCAACCTCGGGTTACCCCGTGGAGCTAATAATGTCTAACCTGTATTAATAATGAGTCTGTTGATCCACTTAGTGGTGAAACCCGTATTAGGTAGCTTCTCTCCTATTGGTGCATTCGTGCACGAAAGATAGGCCTATTTGTATCTTAATATCAGATCTGGTTATACTTCAATCATAATCGAACTTCTTTTATTGACTGTTGTTATTCTTTATGAATTCTATGTCTTTTATATAAAAAACAAGGCTTTATAATTATTAAATATTAATGTCTTTTTAATATTTGAAGCCAAATAAAAATAAACGTTTTATTATTTCAGTTAATTTTAGGTTAAGTTAGGCCTAAATGGTTTCAAAAATATTGTTTTTACGCAAAAAAAAAAGGAGTAAATTACAGAGAAGAAAAAACATGTCGAAATTATTATATTTCAAAATAAAATTTCAGGGCTTTTTTCTTTTAGTGGTGGCTTTTGGCCAAATTTTGGGTAGCACTTATAATAAGAAATTGATACTAGGAGGGTAATAATAATAATAATAATAATGTAACACGGAAAGAGGGGGTGGGGTTTTCTTCATAGAAAACCATTAAGGTGCATTTGAAATTTAATATCAACAAATGGATTTTATTTATTTTTTATACATAATGCAAAATGTAAAAGTTTCAACTTTAGAAGAAGAATTTCATCTAAATAATACATAATGATAATTAGGGGTTCGAATTTGTATGCAATATTTGAGCAAAATGAATGTTTCTCAATCTGTTGCGCCAAAGAGCCAAATTTTGAAGTTTAAAAATAAACTTTTTTTTATTATGGCTGTTTGAAAATGAGCCGAGTTTATTTTAAGATTTTCTTCTAATGGTTAAGATTTATATTTCAATTTTTGGTCCAACTTAAGAATGCAAGTATAGCATTTGAGCGTTTGATGGCGCCACTAGACATCCTTCCATAGAAATGTACTTTGACGACACTCACCTTCCTTTTTTTTTAGCACGTGGCAGAACTTTTAATTTGCGTCATCGCTAATTACCTCTACACGTGCTCTTCTTTCACTTATATTATGTTCTGGGTTGTCCACGTGCTCTGATAATTAAGGTTGTTTTGGACGCGCTTTTAGAGGCTAAAAGGGTGCATTCGATTTCAACTAATTGGCGACGAATGTAGTTTGCCATCTATTGAGGGGTTGCAAGCGCCATCTACCTTTGCATTTACATAAGTATTTTTCTATGGAGCCTCCTCTTAAAAGTGAAAAAAACGAAAAATGGAGGAATTTGATTGAGCAACATGAAAATGTTAAACTCTCTCAAATGGATTCATTTTTACTCTTCTACTTTTTTAATAAATATATATTTCTTCACATTGCTTCTGAAAATTTAATAATAATAATAATAATAATCATCAAGAGTTTTACAATTCCAGTTGTTCTTCCTTTTTTCATTTGCATATTTTGCAAATGGGCTGACTTATAATTTTTTAAAAATATGTGAGTAACTAGACTAGTCAAAGAATAATATAAAAGATCTTAATTTTTATACAGTTTTTTTTATGTATTTCAAAATAAACTTTTACGCTGTGTATGGAATTTTTATTTTCAAAATGGCAACTTTCATAAATCACTCAAATAATTAATAAATTAATCAACTTTTGATTTATTTATTTAAAGTTAATCAGTTTAATTTGATTACAATAATTGATATTTAGGCGTTTTATATTATTTGCATATTTTATTTTAATATTTATTTAATAATTAACATTTAATTTAATTTCTTAATTCAAAAGTTAATCAATTTAATTAAATTAAAATTAATATTTAGTGTTTTATATTATTTAAATATTTTTTAAAAAAATTTAATATTTATTTAATAATTAACATTTAATTGAATTTCGTAATTCAAAAGTTGATAACGAAATTAATTTAAAATAATTTTAATATTTTTTTTTTAATTTAATATTTAATTTAGTCGTTTTCAAAGTATTGTTTTAACAAGTTTATTTTGAAAGATAATTTTCATATAGTATTTCTATTTACTTGTACCTGATTGTGTTTTAACCCTTCTAGTTTGAAGTTGTTGCCGCTTCGGAGCCATTTTTTAATAATAATATTAGGTACCGCGGTAAACCTTATTTTTAGTGCAAAGCTGACTGACTGACTATATTGTTAATTGTGAGTTTTATTATAAAACTTGAAAAGGTGGTTTTATATTTGGTTGAAAATAAAAACCATGCAACAAATTTCTTATCAGAGAAATAAATTTGATGATGACGTCATTTGTTTTCTCTTCTTTCCTCTACCTTATTATGAAATATATTCGAGAACAAAGTTATATTTAATTTTCATAAAAAAATTACAACTTTGGTTATTAAAAAACATGATTTTGTCAAAATGTTTACAATATTCCGTAATCTTTATTCGTTTAAAAATCCGTTATTTGTGGTTACATGCTGTACGGAGTATAAGGAAGTTTTTTTTTTTTTATAAACTAGAAGAGTAAAATTGGAGTAAAATTGGAAATGAAATTTTCATTTGTTTTCATATTTAGCAAATGCGGCTGCTTTAGAAAACACGGTTTTAAAAAACGAAATTGAAAATTTTGTTAAAAATTAGAAAAGTATTTTCATCATGATGATATCTTTTGAAATAAACTTTTTTATGGTAAATTTTAAAAATGATAAAACAAGTTTAGAATTTTGTTCCAACTTGATTTAGACACTTTTTTTTAGAAAGATTTGAAAATGTTTTTAGAAACTAGAATGGTAGTTTAATCACATACATTATTTTCATGTTTATATTATAATATTGAGAATTTGAAATTATTATAAAAAAGGTCATTTTGAAAATGAAAATGAAATAAAAATGAAATGAAAATGAAATAAAAATGAAATGAAAATGAAATAAAAATGAAATAAAAATGAAATGAAAATGAAATAAAAATGAAATGAAAATGAAATAAAAATGAAATGAAAATGAAATAAAAATGAAATAAAAATGAAATGAAAATGAAATAAAAATGAAATGAAAATGAAATAAAAATGAAAATGAAAATACTCTATTGTAAGTGAACAAGGAGCTGCTACCCTTCTAGTTTCTAAAACACTTTCAACGTTGCTCCTAAAATACCTAAATAGAGTATAATCTTCTGACAAGTGTAAAAATAACCAGGGAGAATTATATCTGATTGGTCATCCTTAATTTGCATATTTTGCAAATGGCGGCTTACATGAAACCCTAGAATTCAAGGTCACCTTTATTTATTAATTTTTTGGAGCCTTTTTTGTTCATTTTTTGCGACGATGAGGTTTTTTTTTTGCAAATTTAAAAGATGATTTTTATCCTAAAACCTCCCTCTGTGTTTAACCCTTTAGGGACCCCCTAATGTTATAAAAGACATTAGAAATTTCCTCATTGAAGCATCTAAATGAAGCATAAATGAACAACTGTTTTGTGTTTGAGCGCCATCTTTAAACCATATTATTAAGTACAATTTCGGCTCTTTCCCAAATAAAGAATGGGTTGATCCCTTTTGGGGTTTTTTTGTGTATTTTTCTCTCTATCTCTAACTAACTAAATATAAACCTTGAACGTCAATCATTTGTTTTCTAGTTTGTAAGGAACAAAAGGGGTGTGTCTAAATAATGTAACATTTAACTCAATGCCAATTATTGATCGGCCATCTTGGTTCAATCATCAAAAATTGACAAACTTTTAATTGCAACTGTTAAATGTATTGTGGAATTGGTCCAATTGTTGTTGTATTTCTTTATTAAAAAAAAGGATACGACTTTAATTGTCTTATAATAATACCTCACCATTCCCACCCACAAAAACACAATGGATTTTGGAAATTATTCTCACTCTCTTATTTAAAAGGAGCACTTTTATCGCGCTTTTTGGCTTCATTTAAGAATAGATCTCTACCCTTAAGATAGTTTATGAAATGAGCTGATTTTCAAACTCTTTGTTATTCTCTTGTTCAGGTGTAAAATTAAGAAAAACTTGAATGTGTTTTAGAAACTAGAATGGTAGTTTAATCACTTAAGGGTATGTTTCATGTTATTTTTCAAAATATGCTTTTTATGTGAGTTTGAAAAGACAAAAATTAAAAAAAACATATCGTCTGATTTAAGTTGGTTCATTTTTCAAACTCACATAAAAAGTTTATTTTAAAAGATTTCAACATTAAAAGCCCCTCAAGTGATTGAGCTACCCTTCTAGTTTCTAAAACACATTCAAGATTTTCGTCATTTTCCATCAGAGTTTGAGAAAAGTTTACACTTTTAAAACCGCCTTAAGTAATTCAATTACTCTTCTAGTTTCTAAATCACTTAAACACATCTTAAACTACATCTAAAACGCGAAAGTAGTTAAATAATTTAATTTATATTATTCCTTCCTTAATTTGCATATTACGCAAATGACTGCTTATAAAACGCGTTTTATTCCGCTCTCACAGTGCTTGCAAGCACACTTATAAAAAAGGCTGTGAGACTGTGGTTTGTTACAATCAATATTAGTGACCCAAAATTTATTGTCTAGCAATAATTATGTTGACATTTCTCACGTATAAAACAAAGGCGAATAACCTTATAAATGCAGTTAATATTTAATAAACAAAAATGTCTCCTCACTTTCATTTTAATTATGGACAAAAAAAATACTTAGGGTTTACTTAAGGTGTTTTAGCGAATGTTCGTAAGCCATCCGCAAGCATGGAATGACGTCATATGTAGAGCTGAAGGATGCTTACATGCATGAGGAGCTTAGCATTAAAAAAATTGGCGGGAAAAATTAATTAACTCCACCCCTCAAATTAAAATAAATCACACATTTTCAATCAGCCTTGAGATTCTTTTTAGTGAAATTTATTACAATATGTTTTATTACGTAATTAGTTACTAATTGAAGCCAACTTCCTTTTGTTTCTCATTTCTAAAATAGAGATTTACTAATTTATAGATAGAGTTGTTGTGTTTTTGGGGTCACAATTGCGTCATAATTGTAATAAGAGAAGCTGATGAGGACATTAGCAAAGCCTCTCTTATTAACCTTTTCATGCATTGTGGGTTTAGTGTTAAAAGAAGCATTATAGGCGAACCAAGATGGCGTATCGCCTGTTTGCAATTTAATGGTAAAAGAACGCCATATTAGTACTCTTTTTTTTTTTATAACCACATTAGCTTCAATAAAGTCAGCAGGTTAATTGAAGTCATGATTATTGTTTTTTAGAAAAGCAAAATAAAGAGAAACTAGAAAGTGTTTTATAGACTAGAGGGGTATCATTTCAATATTGATATCTTTCAAAATCAACTTTCTATACAGACAAAAATTTAAAATTGCTTAAAATTGTGTTATTTTCAAACTGCTATAAAAAGCTTGTTTTGAAGCTACTCTTCTAGTTTCTAAAAACACTGTGAAAACTTTTTTTTTTAAAAAAATTCATAATAAGAAGTAAATCCGAGGTGGAACTTTTGAAAAGTGACATGAGCTACGCCAGCATCAGTAATGATTTGAAGCAGACCTTTCTGGTTCAATAAGAATTATGGGAATACCAAAATGGCGCCTCCATATCAAGCAATTTAAATTGTTGAAACGCCATATTAGTACTCCCAAATTAGTTTCATTAAAGTAGCGTCATGTCTTTCTCTGTTTTAAACTAATTTAATGATAATTTTGGTCTCTTGTCTTGGATGGCGCGAATTATATTAAATTAAAGAAAAGCAATGGGCGTAATAAATAATGTCTATGATAACGCATGGCCCCCTCAACCTTTTCAATCCTGAAACAAAAAGAATTATAATTTTTTTAATTGTTGATTGCAAAGAAAAATAAATACAGGTCAAGGACGGCGTCAGATTGTGACAGACATGTTTTCTTATTTGTTATAACTAGGGCTCGGATTTTGATGCAAATATCTAGCAAACGTTTCTCAATCTGTGGCTGAAGTGCCAATTGTGATCATCATCATTAAAGCGACTACAATTTCCTTTTTTTCTAATCAAAAAGGCTCATTAGAGGCTAAAATTCTGGTTACTATCAGTTGTCAACTAAGAGTTCTAGCCTCTAACAAGTGTTTTTGATTAGAAAGTTGCCCTAATGATGATGATTTACAGTTGGCACGTGGGTCACAGATTGAGAAACGTTTGAAGTTTTATCTATCTTGGAACCGTATTTAGAGGAGTCAAGTTAAAGTTCAAATTGCCAAGTTTCCTTCTTGAATTTGGACCTAAAACCAGGATTCTAACATAGAAAAATTCTGTTTTTAGGCACTTTTGAAGATTTTTTTCTTTCTACGTTGTAACCCTGATTAGAGGGTTCAAGATGAAGTTCAAGTGTCACATTTTCCTTCTTGAATTTTGACCGTAGAACTGAATCTTCAATTTGAATTTTGAACCCTCAAAACAGGATACAAACATAGAAATCCATGAAGTTGGGTTTATTTTTATGTTGGAACCCTGTTGTAGAGGGTTGAAATTGAAGTGCCAACTTTTCTTAAATTTGGGCCATATTGCCCTTGTTTTAGCAATTTGTTATTTTGCCAAATTTATTTGCTAAAAGTTTAATTTTCACTACTTTGATTGACTATTTTATGTCAAAAATTGTGTCCAATAAAATACAGCTAAAAATAGAGATAACTTTTCTATAAAAAAGCCCCATAATCGTGATATGACAACAGATAATCTGTTTATACAGATAACATCATAAACAGTTAAATACAGATAGATAAACAATAAATAATAAAAATAGTGGAATTTTATATTAAGAATGATGATTAATGGCTCGCGAGCCAGCTGTAAAAGAAATGGGCCAAAAATTAACGAATTAACATTTAATTTTCTAATAAAAAGTAATTTCATTTATTTAAATTAATAATGACACTAATTTAGAAGAAAAAAAAAGACAAGTTTGGCATCTTGTTTGTAACAAGATTAAAATTAAGGGCCTTTAAAATCAAAAGACTGAAGGGGAGGGGCTTAACTTAATTTGAAAATAAGACTATAACCCCCTGTATTAAAAAAATACATTGCTTAAAATAAAGCTAAGATTAAAACATATGACGTAAGACAAAATTATTTATAGTAAGTCTATGAAGAGTTTTTAAGTTTAGCTTTGTTTAAGTTTTACTTAGGCTTAAGTAACCTTTTCAGAATACGGGCCAATTAATCTTTGCTTAATTTTTATAACCATGTTTTTCTTTAAAAAAAAACGACTGTGTTTATAATTGGCATAAAACGTTTATTTTGAAAGATATTGCCATGAAAATACTTTTAAGACTTTTATGTACTATTCTAGTTTCTAATAGATTTTAAGGCTTATGTGCTATTCTAGCTTCTAATAGATTTTAAGGCTTATGTGCTATTCTAGTTTCTAATAGATTTTAAGGCTTATGTGCTATTCTAGTTTCTAATAGATTTTAAGGCTTATGTGCTATTCTAGTTTCTAATAGATTTTAAGGCTTATGTGCTATTCTAGTTTCTAATAGATTTTAAGGCTTATGTGCTATTCTAGTTTCTAACAGATTTTAAGACTTATGTACTGTTCTAGTTTATAGCTATTTTTTTAAAAAAATAAAATAAAATATGTTCACCAACAATTTAAATGTACTATTCTAGTTTATAACAAATATTGTTTTCTTAATATATTTTAGAAACGGCTAGAAGGGTAACTTAATCATTTAAGGATATTTTCATATTTGATATCTTTCAAAATAAACTTTTTATTGACATTAATTAAAAAATAACGTCTGCTTGGACCATTTTTAATTTGACATAAAAAGTTTATTTTAAAAGATTTCTAACATGAAAATACCCTTAAGTGATTGAGCTACTCTTCTAGTTTCTAAAAAACACTTTCTAGTTTTCTTCTGAAAGACATAATAATCAGCTGTTCATCTTAAGAAAAAACAATATTTTCAAATTGCCAATAAAAACGTTTAAAAATAAACTTTCATAACATTCATGGTACTCATTCTAGTTTCTAAGAAATATTAATTATTTTCTTAAAATTTAAATGCAAATTTTTTTTACTCTTGATTGATTTGCTCAAAGAGTTAAAAGTACTTTAAAAGGGATTCTATTATTTTGTTTGGAGATCGAAAAATCAATTGATCCCATTGTTTGAACGTTCAATTGTTAAGAGAATCGATAAGAAATCGATAAACAAATGACAAATTATATGATGAAAATGAGATCATTTCTCCCTTCTAGTTTTTTTTCTTTTCTTCAATGCAAATAAACATAAAATGGGAGAGAAATGATGATGATGATGAATGGGAGAGAGGGTTGGAGGTGGAGGGTAGGAGGTAAGGGGGGAGGGTGGAGAGAGGGTAAAATATAGATTAACATCTGTGTTCCTCCCATTTGTATGTGTGTTATTTTGGTGATAATAACTGTTTCATGTTCTCGGTGTTCCATTTTAAACGATTCCATCTCAAAAAGAAAACAAAGGGGTTTGGAGGTGGAGGCTAGCAATGCTTTCTATATAAATTATTAAGGCCAAAAAGACTGTTTAGAGGCTAAGTAAAAGTGATTAAGCCTCTTGAACTCTTGATTATTTTGTCTTTCAGATTGCAAAATTAAAAACAAACTTGAAAATGTTTTAGAAACTAGAAGGGTAGTTCAATAACTTAATTGTATTTTTCTGTTGACATCTTTCAAAATAAACTTTTATGGACAAATATTAAAAATTGTGTCATTTTCAAACTACCATAAAACGTTTATTTTAAAATATATCAAGATGAAAATAGCCTTAAGTGATTGAGCAACCCTTCTAGTTTTTAAAACACTTTATAGTTTTTTTTTTCTCTTAATTTTGCTTTTTTTTGAAAGACAGAATAATTAAGAGTTTGAAAATCAGCCGTTCGTAAACCATCTTAAGTGATTTAGCCTCTAAACCAGCTTTTTAATTATAAAAAGCATAATGTTTTCACCTTAGTTTCACCCTAGTTTTTCAATCAATGAGACTTGTTTAGAGGCTAGAAGTCAAGAACAAGCTGAACAACTCTCTAGGTTAATTGCAACGTTGAACACTTGCTCTACCTTTTTTTGAAGTAATTATAAAAATTATAGCCTCTAACCAGCCTTGTTGATTAATAAAAATGCATTATTTTTGGCTTTGGTAATGTAATCCATTAGTAGCTAGCCTCCATATCCAACCCTGGGTGTCGTGTGAGATGGCATCGTATGAGTTTGGGTACAAGCCGCGCCGTTGGTGGTTTGCGTGTATCATACTGTGTTGTGGAAGACACACGTGTGTTCTTTATCGACATCCGTAAGATCCGCAAGGAATCATTAAAGGGGAACTGCAGATATATGGATTTTGCTTTAGGTGTGGCTGGATTTAAAAAAAAAACATCTTATAAACGAATTTCAGAATGCATTAGAAACTAGAATAGTAAAGGCATTTCCATATTTTTCAAAATAAACTTTTTGTTTTAGTTTCAAAAGAAAATGATTTTCATTTAAAAAGTTTATTTTGAAATATATTTGATTTTAATAAAATATTCTGCATGTCATGGAGACTTGTGGCAGAAGGACAAAGAGTTCAAGTGAAGAAATTTAAAGTGAATTTTAAACTAGATAAGTAAAGGAATTTAGTTGTAAAATATTTATAATAATATCTTTTAAAATAAACTTTTTTAGATTCCCCTGTTTGAAAGGATGATTTTCTTTTTAAAATGTTTTTATGTGAAATTAGTCATTTCAGTCTGACTTAAAAAATGTTTATTTTGAAAGATATTTGATTTTAATAAAAGTACATACACTGCATAAGCAACTACGAAGACCTGTGCCAGAGGGATAAGAATTCAAGTTAAGAAATTCAAACTCAAAGTGTACTTTGAAACAAGAAGGGTAACAAAAAATCAAGTTGCAGCATATTTATGATATCTTTCAAAATAAACTATTTAAATATCAATTTGAAATGGCTAGTTTGACAACAAAACATTTTAAAATGAAAATCACCATTTAAAAACAAGAATAACAAGTTTATTTTGAAAGATATCGTCATAAATATGTTGTAACTCGATTCCTTTACTCTTCTAGTATAAAATACACTTTGAATTTCTTTACTTTTTAACTCTTGTCCCTTTGCCACAGGACTCCAAAGGCAGTACATGTATATGCACAGCATATTTTTTTTTATTAAAATCAATTATATTTCAAATTAAACTTTTTATGTGTGTTTTGAAATTTTAGCTAATTTTAGCTTGGGAAGTTTTCCCCAATTTTTCCATCAAAAACCTAACAATTTTCGTCATTTTTTTAAAACTTCCATAAAAAGTTTATTTTGAAATTTTTTATAAAAAATGCTTCTAAAAAAACTAAATACTAGAATTGTTTGCTCCCCCCCCCCCCCCAAAGTAAAAAAAACTAACGTTCAAATTCAAGTTATAAACTTAGCACTTGAACTTTAACTTGAACCCTCAAAACAATGTTCCAAAAGCTCCGTTTTATTGAGTAGTTTTGAACATATGTTTTTATATTATAAAGCCCTGTTCACAGAGGGTTCAAGTTAAAGTTCAAGTGCCAACTTTTTAATTTCTTGAAAAATTAAAGCCTAGTTTTATTCTCTAAAGATATTTCTTGCGGAAACCGTTTTTTTATTTAAATCATTTAATATGAGATCCGCAAACAAACAGGAAGATCAATGTTAATAATTACACGTTGCGGATCTTATTCGTATCCGCAAACATAATTTATGTTTTCATTCGAGGAAATATTTTTTTTTGTTATTAAATTATTATTTTTTATAAGAAAAATAATATTAATATGAAATGACAATGACGTCACTAATAATTATCGTTAATTATAAAATAAATGACTGAAGAAAAAAACAATGTTCTTATTTTGCCTGATGATGCATTTTTTTTTTAATTTATCTACAAAAAAATGGATAATTATGAATAATAAATATTGGATAATTTTTTTTAATTAATTTAACGGTATCGGTAAGCACCGCAAGCAAAAACGTAAGATCATCTTGCGGTGCGGATTTAAAAAGGATCCGCTTACGTGCATGTCTCGCATTAAAAACATGTGATATATTATAAAATATATATTAAAAAAATCAATCAATTATGAAAATTAAACTTTACCTTTTAAATTATTATCGGAATTGATCGGCTATATATTTATATATAGAATGTAACATGAGACTTTTATGATAAAAACCCCCCTCTCTCTCTCTGTCTATTCCTATGGTAACATTGTTTACATGACCGCGGTGACAATGACGAGTCCCCACATAGAGAAAATAAATATACATCATCACATGTTTCAAAAGTAAAGTCTATTAGTTTGTGACGTCATAAGAAGTGACGTTTAGAAGAGGAAGAAAAAGGTTTTTTTTGTGTGTAGTTTCGAATACTGTGTCTCCATCTAGTGAGAGAAATCTGTAATCATTAGTATGAAATATGGGTAACCATGGTTATGTAACTTTTGTTTACAATGTGGCCATGTGCTTTTTTGTGAGGGATGGTTCACAAATGCAGGAAGAAAAATCCTCTTGAAAAAGGAATTTATCTAATTTGAATAATTCTAGTCTAGAACGAAGGTTCTCTTTATAAAAAAGAACCTTGTTCTAGTCTCGAATACTGTGTCTCCATCTAGTGAAAGAAATCTGTAATGGAATGTAGTAACCAGGGTTACCAAACTTGTGTATACACAGGCAATTAGAAATCGGGACATACAGAAGTTGGCTCCGCCCTTTTTATGACGAACGCAACTTCTAATTGGTTTGTTGTTGTGGTTTGACGTTGACAAGGGCTGAGCATGTGACGTCAGACTACATAACCAACCAATTAGAAGTTGCCAGTCGTCATAAAAAGGGCGGGGCCAACTTCTGTGTGTCCCGATTTCTAATTGCCTGTTTTGTTTACATATTGCACATGTGCTTTTGTGAGGGATGGTTCACAAATGCAGGAAGAAAAATCCTCTTGAAAAAAGAATTTATCTAATTTGAATAATTCTAGTCTAGAACGAATGTTCTCTTTATAAAAAAGAACGTTGTTCTAGTCTCGAATACTGTGTCTCCATCTAGTGAAAGAAATCTGTAATCATTATTATGGACTGTGGTAACCATGGTTACCAAACTTTTGATTACATGTGGCCATGTGCTTTTGTAATTATGAGTAAGGGATGGTTCACACATGCAGGAAAAAAAATCACCACTGATCAAAATTTTCATTATCTGATTTGAATAATTGTATTTATTCTATTTATCTGGCTGAAAGTGAACAGAAAAAAGGTTAATTTTTATTCTGTCACGCGAAATTATGTTTATCAGCCAATAGGAAGGCATCCTTCAAACGCAGTTGAGGTGATTCTATAGAGAGGCTAATGATAATGCAACTTCGAAAATCCATTTGCACATGAACCGGAAGAGCGAGATTAGAGATCCAATAAGTTCCCAGTGACGTCTGCAAGACATTTCCTGTGTGCGATGCGCGCCTCAAATGAAGTTTAAGACAGGCATCTGTAGACAGCGGCAGAATTTATTTGGCTCCACCCATTTTATGAGCGTCATCAATTTCTAATTGGTTTGTTACTGGGTCTGATGTCACATGCTCTGCCCTTTTTATTTCTAATTGGTTGATATTTGGTCTGACGCTCATAAAAGGGCGGAGCCAAAGAAATTCTGAAGCTGTCTACAGATGCCTTTAAGTTTAAGGTGTGACCATTAGATTTTACTTATAAATCATGCTCCTAGGGCGGCATTACTATCGCCACGTACACAACACAGGCAATTAGTAATCGGGACAAACAGAAGTTGGCTCCGCCCATTTTATGACGACCGGCAACTTCTAATTGGTTTGTTGTGTGGTTCGACGTTGAAAAGGGCGGAGCATGTGACGTCAGACTACATAACCAACCAATTAAAAGTTGCGTTCATCATAAAAAGGGCGGAGATAACTTCTGTTTGTCCAGATTTCTAATTGCCTGTTATGAAAAGGGCTCAAAAGAGGCTCAGAAGGTCCCAACGAATGAGACTTTTGTGTATTTTCCAATATGCAACTGTGAAAAATATTAAATAATACTAGGACACTTGTGATTGGTCAGAAAGAATGTGACGTCACGATCTAAAAGGCATTTAAATGTAGCTTCATCTGAGGTCTCTTTAGAGCAAAACTGTCTTTATTTTGAAGAAAAATACTTGCGAGGCTTTTTTTCTTCTTCTTGAATCCTTTTTTTTATTCAATTTTCGTTTGTGAGTTGATTTAATTAAGAAATTTTCACTTTCTTAACAAATGTTTTATTTTGCATAATTAGTGGGAAAATGATGAGAGCCGCCGCAGCTTCGGACAGTCGAGCAAGATTTGCGATCAAGAAAAGCTACAGCATTGAAGTAAGCTCATTGATTTTTTTTAACTTATTTTATCGAATTTTTACACATTTTTATTGCAAATTATGAAAGAATTATACTAGAATTGTGTAGTTTCAGAAAATAAATTGAAAGTGTTTTAAAAACTAGAAAGGTAAATTGCTTTAAATTTTAAGCATTCTTTGAACTCTGAGTTGTTCTATTTCCTTCAGGAGCCAATTCAAGAGAATCTTGAAAGTGTTTTAGAAACTAGAAGGGTATTTTGAAAGATATCAAAATAAAAATACTCTTTTTTAAGTTATTGAGCTACCCGTCTAGTTTCTAAAACACTTTCTAGTTTTTTTTTTCTTTCTTAACTTTGCTCTTCTGAAAAACAAGAATAATCAAAAGTTTCAAAATCAGCTAGCTGAAAATTAAAAATTACTATAAATTGTTCATTTTGAAAGATTATTTTCAAAATGAACAATTTATAGTAATTGTTCAAGTTGTGTCAAAATTATGATTCATTTCTAAATTGTCTTAAAATGTTTTATTTTTTTGTTAAATATATCGAAACCAAATTACTTTTAAGTGATTCATTTACTCTTCTAGTTTTTAAAAAAAACTTTTAATTTCATCTTAATGTTCTTTCTGAAATTTAGAATGAAATTAAATCTAATGGGTTTGATAGGAACAGCACAAACATGAAAATAAAAACAAGCACAGATTCACGGAGAGAAAAAAAAATGACACGTACAATTACTAAAACATACTAACATTAATACATTCCAGACACTCAGACATTCATAACAAACATTAATACATTCCAGACACGCAGACACACATATATGACACACACATATACAGTATGACACACGCATAGAAAAGTCACTCACACATTAAGGTATGCTTCACACAAGCAAACTGACAAGACAGACAGACACATTTATTTATAAAATACAGGTATCGACGCACATTGCGACAAGTCAAGACAGATATAAATTTCCACTAGACAGACACATGTTGCTACAATAAACAAGACAGACAGACACATGTTGCTACAATAAACAAGACAGACAGACACATGTTGCTACAATAAACAAGACAGACAGACACATGTTGCTACAATAAACAAGACAGACAGACACATGTTGCTACAATAAACAAGACAGACAGACACATGTTGCTACAATAAACAAGACAGACAGACACATGTTGCTACAATAAACAAGACAGACAGACACATGTTGCTACAATAAACAAGACAGACAGACACATGTTGCTACAATAAACAAGACAGACAGACACATGTTGCTACAATAAACAAGACAGACAGACACATGTTGCTACAATAGACAAAGACAGACAGATACACATTGTGACAAGACAGACACACATAAGAAGTGTTACACACAAGTTGTGGCCGACATACGCACACATGTACAATAAAGAACGTACACATCCATAGACATTTAACGTCTCTCAATAATCATAATAATAATAATGATGATGATGATGATTATTATTATTATTATGATTATTGATAGAAAGTGAGCAATTTTCCCTCATTAACTTTGACGCTATTTTATAACAAAGCGCAAAATGATTTCTTTCAAGTGAGTGGATTCTACTTTGTTGTCATGGTCTATTGGATAAAAGACTTTAATGGCACTTCCGCCATTAAGACCCCCCCCCCCCCTCAAAAGACATATTTTTGAGACCTCAAATATATAGAGAGAAAAATAGGGACGATTAATTAGGATTTTCTAAGCTTCATTAATTACAATTGCGAGTAAGGAATTTAAAAAGAGACAGAAAATATTTCCATTTTCATACTTTTACAGGGTGGATCAATAAATTTATCATCATGTGTGTTCCTCTTTTAAAATGTGCGATATTTTGGGGAATATTTTGCATTATTTCTTTAATGCTTGAACATTTTTTTTTAGAGAGAAATAAAAAGAAATCATGAAAATGTCATCGGATTATATGTTAAAAGGGTGTTAAAGACACACACTTTCAATGAAAGTTAATTATAAACTTTTTTCTTCTTCTTCTTCTGAGTTCTGAGAGTGGAAATGACATTTGATTACTTTTGGCCGTTATTTCAAATCAAAAGCTTATTTTATATGGAATGAGGAGGAAAAGGGGAGGGGATCACTTTACTTGTTACATTTTTGTGAGCATTTTTAGGAGGAGGAGGAGGAGGGTGACATAAAAAGGGACACGTGATTAAACGCGAGAATGTTTCATTTTCTACAATCAATATTTGACCACTTTGATAATATAACTTAGTAACTTGGTGGGTCCTTTATTTAATGACTTAAATAAAGGAAGAAGTGGTTCAAAGTGTCTCAGACATTGAATTGCAATTGGGGAAGGGGGTGGGGCGTCTTTTTTCTATATAATTATATATATATTTGTGACGTCATTTATATGCGCCCCTTTTTATCCTACATTTAAGTGTATTTTCATGCCGTGTCTATTGTATCATGTGACTATTGAAGATACAGAAATATACAAAATTTGTCTCTTTTCTGTGGCTTTTTATGTCTCTCTCTCGCTCTTTCTCTCTTTCTCTGTATCTGACAAGTATGTGTGTCTGTGTATCAATGTGTGTTTGTGTGTCATTGTATTTCTTTTAAAATGTGTCTCACTATTTTAATGTGTCTTTGTTTCAGGTTATTTCTTTTTTTTTCAGTGTGTGGCTTTGTGTCGCTGTATTTCCTTTTAAATGTGTCCGTGGCTCACTATTTTTAATGTGTATGTGTCTTTGTGTCAGGTGATTTCCTTTCAATGTGTCGCTTTGCGTCACTGTATTTCCTTTTAAATGTGTCCGTGGCTCACTATTTTTAATGTGTATGTGTCTTTGTGTCCGGTTATTTCCTTTCAATGTGTCGCTTTGTGTCGCTTTTTTTTAAAAAAATGTGTGTATGTTTCACTGTATTTTTAAGTTTGTGTGTCACTATATTTTCTTTTTTTAGTGCATATGTATGTAGATGTCGCAACGGTTAGAACCGAACCGTTTCTACTCGGTTTGGGACCGAGTTTAATCGGTTCGCGGTTCGTGATTTTTTTTGAAAACCGGTTCTGATGTTCAGTTCGTCGATCTTGACGAACCAGTTCCCAATACTTATTAGCAGTTTTGCGAAAGCAAATTAGTTAAGAGGTGACGAAGAGTAGAACCGAACCTAATCTTGTCGATTTGGAATCAGTTCCAACTATATTCGCGAATCGGTTTTATCAGTTTCAGTAATTGGCGAACCGGTTCTACAGGTTTTGTATCGTTGACTTCTCTATGTGTGTCACTGCGTTTCTTTGTGTCCGGTTATTTCCTTTGTGTCACACTATTTTCTTAGAAAAAAGTTCAAAAACAAAAAAAACGGATCATTTTTTCAAACTGAGCTATAAAATTGTTTATTTTGTAAGATAACTAGTTTTGAAAACATTTTTGAATTTTTTCATAATATTGTTTCTAAAAAAAAAAACGTTCACTTGACGTTTTTGCGTCCAAATTTTACAAAAAAAAAACGTATATGGAGTTTATTATTAGCCACAGTAGTGGCGCCATCCGGAGGAACAAAAACGAAATAAATATCTATAGAGCTAGCTACCGTAAATTAATGAAATTTTTAAAAATTATCATTTGAAACGTTTTAAAATGAAAATTTCTTCATTTTTACTTCTTGTGTCAAAAAAATGTCAATCATCAAAATTAAATTGAGATTTAAAATAACTTGTAGTTAAGTTAGTGAAATCTAAATGTAATTTTTTTAAGTTTGTTTTATAAAAATGGCCAATTTCATCAATAAACACGATTTTAGAACATTTTTGATTGACTTTTATTCTAACTTAAACTGAAATTCAAAATTTCATTTCAGTTTTTATCAAAAAAAACGTCTACTAAAACTTCAAAGTGGAATAATCAGCTATTTTGCACAATTACTAGACACTGTGGAGCATCATTTGAGTAGATTTTGATGCAATATCACAACCGGAATGTTTCTCAGTTTGTGGCCCCAAAGTGTCAATTGTGCTGGTTAGAGAGGCTAGATGTCTGGTTATTATCAGTTGTCAACTAGAGTTCTAGCCTCTAACCATTTTTTTTTAATTAGAAAGAACAATTTTTTTTGTTATCTAAACGAGATTGTTACTTTACAATTGGCACTTGGGCCACATATTGAGAAACATTCCGGTTTATACTGCATCAAAATCGAGGCAATGTATAGAATGCCTGAATGAATTTACGATTTTATATTGATTCAGGCAATTTCTCACACAATTGTTTTTTGTTTTGATCCAAGTATCAAATTGATGATTCTACACACTGCCTAGTAATTGTACAAAAATAACTTAATTTTCACTTTGACTAAATATGATCGATAAAAAGCAACTGGTGGCCCTCCCAACCACTCAATTTATATTCAATTTGACACTTCTAGTATTAACACAATAAAAAGAGGACTCCTTTCCTATAGGAAACTTTAAAGATTTCTTCTTTTGAGCCACTTTTTTTTTAGTTTGAGGTGGCCACACTGTGGCTCCAATGAGCCCACAGTGTGGCTCTCAGAATCCTTTTTTTTAACCTTCACAATAACCTAGTAAAGGGGCCTAATGGTCAATTGTGGTCACTACAACTAACACTTTTAAATCTGGACATTGAGTGCTTAGAAAGAAAAATCTGAAAAATTGGAAATTTTGGCTCATAATTGAGGGGGGGGGCAACATATCAGTGTCTATCTATATCAATAATAAAAATAGATCTTTCAAAATAAAAAGGACTACTTGTCTCTTTTTTGGGGGGGAGGGAAGTTGGGTGGATCCACTCTTTTTTATATCATCTCTAATAGAATCTTGTTACTCTTTTTTTTAACACAAAAAAAGCATGAAAAATCAATTTATGGAACTCCAGCTGGGTTGAAACTCCATCAATCATAGGACTTGTATAACCCTCACCATAGGGCCTACACTCAAAACACACCTCATTTATTGAGGGACAGAGGGACCCTACTTTCTCTCTCTCTCTCCCCACTTAATCTCTTCTTTCTGAGATATAATAATAATAATAATATGGAGAGAGTGGTAAATGGATTTCACTCTCATGAGTGAAAGGGGATTATCTATTCTGAATTGCGGAAAACTTTGGATGGAAAGGAGGAGGAGGAGGAGGCTGTTTGGAGCCACTACTTCCTCCTATAAGGAACCCCCCACCCAAATATCAAAGAGTGGATTTTATAGTAAAAATGAAGACTTCTTCTTCTTTGGGAATAAAACCCTTCACTCTGAAATTCTGGTTGTGCGTGTGTATGTAGTGTGTTTTATCCTGTGTCTTTGTGTCGCCTGCGATGTGTGTCTTTCACAGGCATCTGTAGACAGCTTCAGAATTTCTTTGGCTCCGCCCTTTTATGAGCGTCAGACCAAATATCAACCAATTAGAAACTGAAAAGGGCGGGGCATGTGACATCACACCCAGTAACTAACCATTTAGAAATTGATGACGTTCATAAAATGGCGGAGCCAAATAAATTCTGAACCTGTCTACAGATGCCTGTGTGTCTTTGTATGTGTTCAGTTTCAAAAGGGCTTAGGAACACAGGCAATTAGGAAACGGGATGAACAGAAGTTGGCTCCGCCCTTTTTATGACGAACGCAACGTCTACTTGGTTGGTTATGTAGTCTGACGTCACAAGCTCCGCCCTTTTCAACGTTGAACCACACAACAAACCAATTAGAAGTTGCCATTCGTCATAAAAAGGGTGGGTTCTAATTGGTTGATATTTGGTCTGATGCTCATTAAAAGGGCGGGGCCAATAAAATGTTACTGCTTTGCACACTTGCCTGTGCTCGCGAGCTGCATGCATGGTCTGTACGTGGCTTAATGTTAGTGTCCTGATTTCTGGATCCGTGTGTTTGCGGGCTCTTTGATACCAAAATTGTGCCATATTTTTTTTGGTTTATTCTCACCCACAATCCTTTGCGACTTTTATTATGACTTTGTTGCAGAGAAATTAATTAACAGTTGCTGTTGTTGTTGTCATAAATTAAAAGCATCATTTAATATTATTATGATGATGTTCTCTCTCTATTCTTGTTGCCACAAAAATAATAAATTATGAGCTTTTTTGGGTTATATTAGATTAAAAAGCTTAATTCAATCTCGAAATAATCATTTTTTGTTAGAAACTAGAAACTTCATTTTTAATGCAAAACAATTACCTGAATTTTTTTAATTTATTCAATTTATTTTTGAACTTTGTATGATCAGTTTTGACATTTAATTCGCTAAAACGCGGGATTATTTTAATGTTTTAACTGATTTCAGTGCAAAATTAAGAGAAACTTGAAAGTGTTTTAGAAACTAGAAGGGTAGCTGAATGACTTAATAGCAATTTCATGTTTGTTATCGTTCAAAATAAACTTTTTATAGACAAAAATTTAAAAAAATGTCATCATTTTCAATGAACTCGCATGAAAAGCTTATTTTGAAAGATATCAACATGAAAATACTCTGATTACCTTTTCTAGTTTCTATAACCAGAGTTTTAGGTTTACAGCTTAAGAAGGAGAATTGAAATTGTTTTAGAAACTAGAAGAGTATTTGAGTCTCTTGTGAAAATTTTAATATCGGTATCTTTAAAAATAACATTTTTTTTTTGGTAATTTCAAATTTATCTATTTTGTTTTTCGTTTCAAGAAACTCAAAATTTGTGAATTTTTCAAACTATCATTAAAAGATTAATTATTGATTAAGTTCCTCTTCTAGTTTCTAAAATACTTTTTAGTTGGTTCCTCTTTAAAACATAGAATAACCAAAGTTCAAATATTAAGCTACGTTTAGAGTTGCTCTTCTAGTTTTTAATTGCATTTTAAAAACTAGAAATGTCTTTTAAATGTTTTGTTTCTTAATTACTAGAATGGTTATTCATCTCGACGTCGATCTTTGGTTGGAGATGCGAAATTTGAGACGATTGTTCACAAGGAAGAAAAAGCGGCTTGGTTAAATGAACAAAGGAAATTATCAAATGATGAAGATTTATCCGAAGAAGAGGTGAAAGAATCTCTTAATTAAATTTTAATTTTTAATTGAAATTAATTATTATAATATTTAAATTTTTGAAGGTTTTCTTGAAAAGTGGCCCAATTTATGCGGAACCTTCGGATAATGTTCCGAAACAAATGACTTTGGTGATGTCATTAAAGGAAGGAATTGGATCCATGTCGCGAATATTAAAAGCAATCGAAGTATGTTTCTTCAAATTTAATCAAATATTAATAATAATAAATTAAACCTAATTAAAAATATAAGAAGAAATATGAAAAAATTAAAAATAATGAGAAAGAAAAATTAAAATAACTAAAAAAAAAATTAAAAATTAAGAATTATTAAACTTACTAAAACAATTATAATTAAGAAATTTTAAAATAATGAATAAAAAAAAATAAAATTATTAAGAAATCTAAAAATTATAAATAAAAAAATTAAAATGTCAAAAAATTAAAAATATTAAGAAAATTAAATTGATAAAAGACAAAATGTATAACATTAAATTAAAATTAATATAAAATTAAAAATAATATAAAATTAAAATTAATATAAAATTAAAATTAATATAAAATTAAAATTAATATAAAATTAAAATTAATATAAAATTAAAATTAATATAAAATTAAAATTAATATAAAATTAAAAATAATATAAAATTAAAAATAATAAGAAATTAAAATTAATATAAAATTAAAAAGATAATATCAAGTATAAGGAAAAATAAAAAATTAAATTTATTAAAATTAAAAATATTTAAGAAGTATTAAAATAATAAAATTGAAAAAAAATATTTATAAAAAATACGATTACTAAACAAATTAAAATTACTGAATTATTGAAACTTGAAATTTTAGAAATAAAAATAATAAAAAAATTTAAAATGGAAATCCAAAAATAATAAAGTAAAAATAATTAAAAATGTAACCATTTTTGATGTTATTTTTTGTTTTGAAAAAAGGGTTCTAAAGCGACTGTAAAACACATTGAGTCTAGAAAATCGACAACTTTTGGAGTTGAATTTGACGTTCTTTTGCGGGTCGAAATGACCAAAGAGGCGATGTTGAACGTAATGAAGGTATTACGTCAGAGTGCTGCCCTTGCTGACGTCATCATTCTAGGAGAGAACCATTATAGCATTAAATGTATTGTGTCATTTATATTCTAAGAAACTAGAAAAGACAAGAATAAGAAGGTAATTAATGAATGAATTAATTTAATATCGATTATTAGCTCCTTGGTTTCCGAAACACATCAGTGATTTGGATTTATGTAATCATTTAATGACAAAATATGAACCAGATTTAGACATGGATCATCCAGTGAGTTTTTTTTTTTAAAAAAAGCATTGTTTAAATTGAACTTGTTGCACTTTTCAAAATGTATCTTTTTTTTTGGCTGATTTTTTAGGGGTTTTCGGATTTAAAGTACAGAGCCAGACGTAAATCTATCGCTGATATTGCTTTTGAATACAGGCAGTAAGTTTTAAGTTAGTTATTTGTTTGAAACATAACTTCAGTTACTTATTTCAGTTACAGTTAAAAATTCAGTTAACAGTTTACTAAAGAAAGCACTGTGAATTTAGTTTTCACAACAGTTACAGTTACTTTTCAAAAGAAATTTGGAACTTTTAGTTACTTCTTCTGAACAGCTTTTTTATTTTTGAAAATTATTGTAATTTTTAAGTAACTTCGTCTAATAGTTACAGTTACTATTGCAGAAATGTGACTTTATTATTGGAACTTTAGTTAGTAATATCATCACAGTAATTACAGATACTTTTAAAAGGAGTTGTAACTTCAATAAACTTTTTTTTTTGGGAACAGTTACTGTTACTTTTTAAAACAGCTGTTACTTAAAAAGTATTCACGAAAGTTACAATTTATTTTCAAGGGTTACAGTTACGTTTTTGTGTGATTTTCATTGCGTTTTTTAAAACAGATAATGTCACTTTTGAAAGGAGAAACTATAGGAAAGTATTTTTCTCACAACAGTTTCAGTTACTTTAGAAAATTACATCGATTTCAGTTACTTTTATGCAACGGTTAACAGTTACTTTTGAAAAGAACTCTGGTTTCAATTATTTTTTATAACAGTTACAGTTACGTTTGAAGAGAACTGATAATTTAGTTACTTATTCACCGCAGTTACTTTTTTTTTGCAACAGTTACAGTTACTTTTTAAAAGAAAGCTACGAATTTAGTTACTTATTCACAACGAATTACTGTTACTTTTGAAAATAATCGTTGATGCAGTTACTTGTATGCAACAGTTACAATTGCTTTTGAGAAGAACTATGGTTTTAATCATTTTTTACAAGCAGTTACAGTTACTTTTTGAAAGAAAATATGTTTACCAATTACTTTTAATTGTACTTTTTCGTAAAGTGGGCAACAAATTCCGAAAGTAACATACACGGAAGAAGAAATTTCAACCTGGTTAGTTTTAATAAATTTATAAAGAGAGAGAGAGAGAGAGAGAGAGTGAAACAATGTAGTTAATTTTTAATTAACTAATTTTTCTTTAGGGGAATTGTTTTCAATCAATTGATTGGTTTATTTCCAACTCACGCTTGTCAGAAACATATTAAAGCGTTTCAACTTCTTCAGGAACATTGCGGTTACAGAGCCAATAATATTCCGCAATTGGAAGATGTTTCCAATTTCTTACAAAGTAAAATTGAAATTAATTTTTTTTAAAAAAAAAATAGGCTTATTTTAAATTATTATAATTAATTTTTTTTTTATAATTATTCGTTAAAATTTTTTTCAAAAAAAGAAAGGACTGGTTTCATTCTACGTCCAGCGGCCGGACTTTTGACCTCTCGGGATTTTCTGGCCAGTTTGGCTTTTCGTGTGTTTCAATGTACTCAATATGTTCGACATAGTTCATCACCAAATCATTCACCAGAACCGTTAAGTTATAATTAAATTAACTTACAAGTTAATTAAATTTGTTTTTTTCTTTCCGGAATTTATGTTCAAATTGGAATATTTCAATATTTTTTTTTAAAAGTTTAATCAATTAAGCTAATTTTCGACCACTCTTGATTATTCAATCTTTCAGAAGAGTAAAATTAAGAGAAACTAGAAATTGTTTGTTAAAAACTAGAAGGGGTAGCTCAAACACTTTAAGAATATTTTTGAAAATAACATAAAAAAGGTTATTTTGAAAGATATCAACATCATGTTTGAGCTCCCTTTCTAGTTTTTAAAAATACATTCCAGTTTCTCTTAATTTTGCACCTGAAAGAGACAGAATAATTAAAAGAGTTCGAGAGGCGGCGGGTTCCCACATTCAAGTAAAATGAAGTTTTAAAAAAATTTCAGGGATTGTATTCATGAATTACTGGGCCACATTCCAATGTTGGCTGATCCGGTGTTTGCCCAATTTTCTCAGGAGCTTGGATTAGCCTCTTTGGGAGCTTCAGATGAAGAAATTGAAAAATTTGCAACTGTAAATTATATTAGAAATTTATAATATGTCAAAATAAACAATTCTAATTGTTTGTTTTTTGGGGGGGAAATTTCTTATTCATTTTATAGTTGTACTGGTTTACGGTGGAATTTGGATTATGCAAAGAAAACAATGAAATCCGAGCTTATGGAGCTGGATTACTTTCATCTTATGGAGAATTAATTGTAACATATTAATTATTTTAATGTATTAATTAATAATTTTAGCTTTTTATTTAATATTTTTGGAATTTTTTTCTTTCTATAAATTAACATATTTAATGAACGGGTGATTTTAGAACTGATTATATTATTTTTGTGTTTCAGAAGAAGAACAACAAACACTAAGAAGGAAGTGTTAGAAACTAGAATTGTAGCTTGAATTACTTAATAGTAATTTCATGTTGATATCTTTCAAAATAAACTTTTTATAGACAGAAATTTTTTAAAAAAAATATCGCTTGCTTTTAAGTTTATTCATTTTGAAACTGATATAAAAAGCTTATTTTGAAAGATAACCAACATGAAAATATACTATAATTTCTATTAAGTGATTGAGCTACCCTTCTAGTTTTGAAAATACTTTTAAAAATTTTCTTAATTTTGCTTTTAAAAGACAAAAATAATCAGAAAAATCGAGAGGCGTTTACATTTAAAAACCACTTTAAGTGATTCATTTTAATTTTCTAGTTTTTAAAACACTTTCTTGATTTTTAAAAGAAGTTTGGGTTTATTTTTCAGCATTCTTTGTCCGGAAAACCGAAATTAATCCCATTCGATCCAGTTGTAACTGCGATTCAACCGTATCAGGATCAGGATTATCAGGATGTTTATTTTGTTGCAGGCAGTTTTGAAGAAACAAAAACGAAATTAAGGTAAGTTTTTTTTCTAGTATATTAAATATATGATTAATTTTTCAGAAGCAATTAATTTTGATTGATTTACAAAGGTATATTAATAATTTTACTTAATTAAAAACTAATTAAAATTAAAATTGGCCCCCAGAAACCTCAAATTCATTGAAAAGAGTTTATCTTTTAAGATTAATTAATTATTGGGTCATTCAGAAACGAAAGTAAAAGCAATTAATTATAAGTAAATTAAACGATAAGGTAGCATCTGGAAAAAAAAGTATCCGGGAACAGCGTCTACAATTCTTAAGAAAGAAAGAAAGCATCTAATACCCAACAATATTTACTTTTCTTGAGAAGATTAAATTGAATATGACGACCTCTAGTGTGAAGATTGGAATGTAAAGAATGTTTATGCAAACGTCATGTTTTCAAAATGGCCTCCTCCTCTTAGGAGGCTTTCTATGGCCTCATATTGGAGAAGAAAATGGCGGAAAATCAAGTTCATCCGAAAATTTATTTCTATTTGTTTTCGATTGCACCTTTCACCACAATTCTGCTTCTTCTAATAAGAAAAAAAATAAGAGGCTATAGGTTTTAGTAATTAATCAATTAGAAAGTTTTAGCCTCTATCCAGTCTGATATTTCAATTATTATTGTTCTACTAATTTGTGTTGTGATTTTATTACAAAAGAAAATGGTAAATTTGACTCATATTACAGATTTTTAATGATTTCAAAATTATATTTTATTGATTTTTATTCCAAGAAAACACAGAAACGCCTCTCTGGAAACTTTCATGTGTTTTAGAAACTAGAAGGGTAGCTCAATCACTTAAAAGGGTATTTTTATGTTTGGTATCTTTCAAAATAAGCTTTTTATGTCAAGTTTGAAAATGAACAAACTTTGAGCAGAGATGAAATTTTATAATTTTTGGCAATAAAAAGTTTTATTTTGAAAGATATTAACATTAAAACCCCCTTTAGTGATTGCAGCTACTCTTCTAGTTTAGAACAAACTTTCAATTTATCATTAGTGTTGCTCTTCTAAAATCTAAAACACACAGAATAACCAGTTAAAATAAGCTATTTAAATAATAATAAAAAATATCTTAAATATTGTAATTTTTCTTGTATTTTAGGCAATGGTTATCTAAAAATTTAAGTCGTCCTTATGAAATTTACTTTGATGCTCACACTCAAAGTATTCAGATATTAGATTCAGTTGACCAGTTGGATAATCTGATGACGTCACTTAAAAACCAGGTTCAACAGTTGTGTAATGCAGTGGAGAAATTAAAATATGCATAAATTAGAATATATCAAAATGAAACATTTCAAGATAATATATGCATTTATTTATTTATTTAATTATTGATTTATTAATGGGACACGCAAGAAAATTTAGCACTTGAATTGCAATTTGAACCCTCTAAACAGGGTTCCAACATTGAAAAACCTTTTTTTTATATTCAGTATTTTTTAAGAGGCTTTTTCTGTGTTGGAACCTCATTCTTAGAGGGTTCAAGTCCTAAGTTTACTTCTTAAATTTTTAATCTAGCACTTTTGAACCCTCTGAACTATATTTAAAGATAGAAAAGCTCTTTTTGGTTACGTTCCTTTGAAGAGGGTTTGTTAAAACCCTGATCAGAGGCTTCAAGTTGAAGTTCTAATACTATGACCCAAATTCAATAACAAAACCTTGGCACTTGAACTTCATCTTGCACCCTCGAAGCTGGGTTTCAACATAGAAAAATTTTGTTCAACGACCTTGTACAGAGAGTTCAGGTGGAAGTTCAAGTTCTATTATTCTTGAATTTGGGCCTTAGTGTGTTGAGTTAAGTACTGGTCATTTTAAGGGTCGTTTTTTGTGCTTATTTATTATTTTCACTTGTAAATTTAGTTATTTTTATTATATTTTTAAAAATATTCAAATTTTATATATTTATTATTTTTTTTTCAGTTATGAAAAGCATTATTTAAAATTTGTTTAATAATAATAGTAATAATTGTAGAAAAATGGTAATGTGTATTAAGTAATAGAAATTAATCTACGTAAAATATAATATAAATTGTGTATAATTAATTAATTAATTAATTAATAATTAATATCGTATGTTATTCAATCATTTTTGTTGAATTATTTTTAAAATACATAAATTAAGGTAAGATATTTTTTTTTGGATTATTTTTATTTTAAAATTTGAATTATTTCATCTCACTTGGATTAAGTGGATCTCGTAATTATAATAAATGGATTAATTTTCTATTTAAAATCAAAACCATTTAACTTAAACTAGTTTATAAAACTCTATAATGGATTTATATCTAATTAGTAGTAGACTGGGTTAAAGGCTAGCATACACTATAAAAAATGTTAGCCTCTAACAAAGTAATTTTGATTGGAAAAAGCGTAATTGTGATCTACTAATTAATAAATCAATCAAGATTATTTATCTAAAAGTTAAAATTCTAGTCTTAATTATATTACATAGTAATAGGTTATTCATATGTAGACTTAAAAAGTGTTTATTAAAAATAATGTATATGATATTTATATTGTAATATGCATATTATATTGAATTATTCACAATTTTGTCATGTTTTTATTTGATTTCTTTGAAGTTTTCAGGCTCAAATTCAAGAAGAAAACTTGGCACTTAAATATGAAACCTTTTAAATGCTTTTAACTCATTGTAAATGTTGGTACCCTGCATAGAGAGTTCAAGTTGAAGTTCAAGTGTCAAGTTTTTTCTTGAATTTGAATCTAAGTGTTAAAGTTAATTTTTTTTTGGAAACTGACCAAGTGTTATAAAAAGGTTATTTTTAAATACAACATAAGAAAAATTTAAAATTTGTCTTATTTTCAAACTGTGATAAAAAGTTCATTATAAAATATTTACTTTTTAAAGCACTTTTTAATTTCTTTATTGTAATTTGGATAAAAAATCGTTTAAATTAAAAAAAATTGGTCATGTTGATTTCCTTTAAAATAAGTTATAAAAAGTTTATTTTAAAATATATTGAAACATGAAAATGTCATTAGTTGTGCTTCATTTACTTTTCTTTAGGCCCTCATTATAGAACGAATAAGACTGTTATGACAGTAAATTGTCATATCTAGCTCATCATTTTGTAATAGTCATATAGAGTGACATCGTAAGGTAAGACTGTCACAATTTTATGACTTTTTCTATAATGAGAGGCCATCTGGTTACTTAAAACTCTCAAAATTGTTGAGTAAGTTTTATTTCATTGGTTGTCCTTCATTTGCATAATATGCAAATTTCTGCTTATAAAATATATTAAAATCTGAACAATAAAAATGACACAAAAACACAAATTTTATTTTTTCTGTTTTTTTTTTCTTGAGAAAAACAAAAATAAACAAAATAATGAGAAATACAATTTTATTTATTTTGATAATTTCTTTTTTTCAAAAAGACAAGTCCTTTTTTCAACTTCTTGTTCTAATTCTTCTATTAGTAGGACAATATTCAGCATATTCTTCCCAAGAACATCCGGAATCGGAACAACATTCATCCATAATTCCTCTCTTCTTTCGGTTTCTTTGAAGTCGGCCATTTTTACCATTTAAAAATAAAGTCGCTTCTTCCGGGCTTAAAAATATGTCATCAGTCACTTCTGGTGTTCTTTTCATTTCTGTGGATTTACATTTAAATATTTACATCAAAATTTGATTATTCTGTCTTTTTCAAGGTGGAAAATAAAAGAGAAACTTGAAATTGTTTTAGAGACTAGAAGGGTAACTCAATCACTTAAAACAGTATTTTCATGTTGATATCTTTCAAAGTAAGCTTTTTATGTCCGGTTTAAAATGACCCAATATCAAAAAATTTTCAATAAAAAGTTTATTTTGAAAGATATCAAACATGCAAATACCCTGAAGTGAGTGAGCTACCCTTCTAGTTTCTAAAATATTTTCTAGTTTCTTTTAATTATGCTCTTGTAAGGCAAATAGTTTGAAAATCAGCTGGTCATAAAAGATCTTAACTCTTCTAGTTTATAATAAACTTTCAATTTTTTTTATAGATTATTGTCAATTTTTTAACATTCTTTATTGATTGAATAAGTAAATTATTGTATAATAGGTCGACATGAATGGCGCCTCATAATTAGCAAGCTAATTGGTCCGCTTCAAAACCGCTTAGAATTGTATGCACTCGCTATATACTTCCGCTATATCATGTATGAAACTTTAGCTCTTCCACTACTTGTGAAAATTGTTGTGAAAATTAACGTAAATCTATAAGCGTATTGCCCAAGGGGGCCAACATTTAAGAAAATCATGTACGAGATTCACAAAGATTCACTGAGATCGTGTATTATGGAAACTCAGTTTACTTTTAATTCGCGTTTTACAGGATATCCAGAATAGAATTATAATTTGGAAATGCAGTAAAATGCGGATAAAAAGTAAAATGGCTTGCAATACCGCACGAGATTCACTCTCAATGTCCGCCCCTTGGTAGTGTCGTTATAGCAGTGTTGTTAATCATAGAGACAGTTCCCGTATATAATTAAATCTAGTTTCACAAACACGAAACAATTTATGAATTAATAATTGAAAAATGTTAATACGTATTTTAAACATTTTAAAATATATTAATCAATATTAATTTTTATAAAACGACATATTAACAAACTTTTTTTCCTTATAGAAAAGAATATTATAGGGAAATTTTGGTAAATGGATTTGATGCATTGCTCATGAAAATCGCTGTGAACAGTAAGTGACGTCAGTCTTCCTGTCCGACTGAAATTTTGGCGGTATTTTTTTCTTCCTAGTTTTTCGAAGTTTTACTGATGTTTATAATCGTTTTAAGTTCTTTTTCGACTAAAATATGCTCAAAACTGTTTTCTTCTGTTCGTTCAGTGTTTGTAAAGTGCATTTTAAGTAAGTTTTGTGTAGTTTTAGCGGTTTTTAGTCGCGCGTCTCTTTTCAATGACACTGGTCATCTGTCAAAGTAAATTACCTGTTTTACGATGAAGGTCATTTGAAGGTCGCTGGGTAAGAAGTTGATTTCTTTTGTTTAAATTGTAAATATCCTTACGACAGACGAGTTCCATGTGAGAAACGAGTTCCTGATAACAACGTCTGTGACGTTCCACGTGCCAAACAGACTGCCAATCATTTCTTGTCCTAATTTGCATATAGAAAAATAATTTGCATAAAAAAGGGTATTTGTTCAAAGTTCCGCTAGATGGCGCTGTAATCTCAACATGCAAATGAGTTTCTTCTTCGATTTATCCGTGTTATATACAGTATAATGCTAATTGCGCGTGTCACCTGTCTGCGAACATCTGTTGCATATGGTTGCCATGGTTACCATTCACGAATATTGATAATAGTAATGTTATTAAAAGTGTCGCAATTCGCATTCTGAAAAGAAAGATGAAAAAAAAAAAGGAATTCCTGAAAAGAAAAGAAAAAAAACGCACCGAAATATGAGTTTTCAAATAGAAAAAAAAAAGCACGTGGCTGGTCTGGGCTGGGAGACTCTGGGTCGTATCGAGGGCTGGGCTCCATTAGGAATCGATATTTGAAGGGCTGGTGTTGAATTGGAGGGACAAACAGAACTCAGGCATTTTTTGGGGGACCAAATTCAAGAAGCGTCTGAGCAGAGTTTTAAGTTCAAGTGCCAAGTTACTTCTTGAATTTTGGGGTCTTTGCACTTTGAACTTCCAACTGAAATCCTCTGTGCCTGGGTTCAAGTGACAAGTTTCTTTTTTTGGATTTGGAGCCTTTTCGCTCTGAACTTGAGCAGAGGTTGTAGTAGAAGTTAAAGGGCCAAGTTTTCTTTTTAAATTTGGGTCCTTGAGGAGTGATAATTTTATGACTTGAAAAGTGCTAAATTTTTAGCGTTTAGTCGGTTAGGCGTCTTATTAAATTCGAGGGCTAATCTGAAATGTGTTTTATTATTGTTTAAGTAACATATTTAATGCTGTGACACTTGTAACAAAGTTGCTAACTGATATTTATACAGGCATTTAGAAATCGGGAAGAACTTCAGTTGGCTCCGCCCTTGTTATGACGACCGGCAACTTCTAATTGGTTTGTTATGTGATTCGACGTTGAATGGGGCGGAGCATGTGACGTCAGACTACATAACCAACAAATCGTCTTAACAAGGGCGGAGCCAACTGAAGTTCTTCCCGATTTCTAAATGCCTGTATATTTATTGTTTTGAGTGTTGGCACTTTTGAGACACCTTGTAAGTTGATTAACTGGTTTTGGCGGGATTTTAAAGGGTGGCTGGGAGTAAATGGGGGTTGGGTGCAAATGGGAGTTTGGATGCGAATGTGGGTTGAATATTGGGAAGGGGTGGGGGGGGGGGGGTTGAGGTGAATTTGATCTTTTTTTTTTTTACTCTTCTTTGAAATATTTAAGGATCTATTTCATTATGGCATTAATTTTGAATTGAGTTTCTTAATAGAAGACTTTAATCTGATTTTGAACCCTAAGTTCAATAAGAAAACAGAATTGGATTTTTCGGGTGGGATTCCATTGAGTTGCATTTGAGAAAAGAGAGAGAGAGAGATGCATACAGAAAGAGAGAGAGAGAGAGTCATACATAGAGAGAGAGAGAGAGAGAGAGAGAGAGAGAGAGAAAGATGAGAGAAAGATGAGAGAAATGAAGAAAGAGATAGAGAAAGAATGAGAATGAAGAGAGAGAGAGAGAGAGAGAGAGAGAGAGAAAGAAAGAAAGAAAGAAAGAAAAAGACAGAGATGTCTTTTTTTCTGTAGGAATAACCCTGTTTAGAGAGTTCAAGTTTTATTTGAAATTCTTCTTGAATTTTGACCTTTTTATTTGATTTTTTTTAAATATAAAAGACTTGATTAGAGGCTAGATTTTTTTCAGATTTGCTTATTAATCGAGAGTTGTAAAATCTAGCCTCTAACACAGTCCTTTTTTTATTGAAAATGAACCTCATTTTTTTCCACTTTACTTGTGACACACAAACATATGCAAATGAAGGTGATGACGTATTAACTTTTATGCTAATTTGTACTTAATCCTCTTTCTTAAAAGATTCTTATTTAAATTGGTTTTATTGGATTTAAGTCCCACAATTATAAGAATAATTACAATAATAATACTTTGAAATTAGTTTTTTTTCTAACAAAGTTAACAATTAAAAACAGATACAAACTCAATTAAGTAATTAATGTACATTAAGTACAAAACATATTGGAGATTAATATTTAAAGAACGTTTTTTTAAGGTTAAAACATTTACTAGAAATAAATCTCTGCTTATTCTAGTATTTTAGAAAAAGCAACATAGTAACTAGAAGAGTAAATAAATCACTTAAAGTGGTTTTAAAGTGTAAACGCCCATCAAACTTTGGTTGTTTTACTTTTTCAGGATCAAAATTAAGAGAAAACTCAATATGTTTTAGAAACTAGAAGGGGTACCTCAATCATTTAAGGATATTTTAATGTTAGATATCTTTCAAAATAAACTTTTTATTGCCAAAAATTAAAAACAAAATCATCTAGTTAAAAGTTGAGTATTTTTCAAACCGACAAAAAAGTTTATTTTGAAAAATACCCTTATTTACCCTTCTAGTTTCTAAAACACTTTCAAATTTTGCAGCATTATTATAATCAGGGTTCGGATTTATATGCAAATATTCAAAGCAAAGTGTTTCTCAATTTGTGGCTCCCAAGTGCCAATTGTGAAGTAATCATCATCATCACCATTATTAGAGCAACTGCAATTGTTTTTTTCTAATCAAAAAGGCTGGTTAGAGGCTAGATGCCTGGTTACTATTGGTTTTGAACTAGAAAGTTCTAGCCTCTAACCAGTGTTTTTGATTGAGAAGAAGAAAAAAATCCATAATTGTTGGGTTTGATTTCTAAACGGCAGATTATTACTTCATTAATTTGGCCCTTGGGCAACAGATTGAGAAACATCTGCATGATATTTCATAAAAATCCGAGCTCTAATTATAATTAATGTTGTTTTTTTTTTAAAAAATAAATCTTGAAATGAAATTTTGACAATTTTCATTTGTTAAAACTTTTTAAAGCTTTTTAAATTCTGATTGAAAAATTCCTCTTTTATGACGTTTTTTTTTAAAATATAAAATCCATTTAGAATAATTAATTATGTTATATTATTACATTAGTAAATAAATAAATACACCAAAAAAACGAGTAAAATTAATCTACTTTTATTATTATTAAATGATTGGGATGTATTTGAAAACAAAAACAATTATCTAATAAAGGAAAAAACAGAAAAGTAACATCCGGAAACAACATGTGGGTAGATTGTCTTTAAAGAAAACATGTCTGGAACCATACACTAGCGCCACCTACCCTTTTTCTTTCTTATATAAAGAAAATACAGGCATATAAAGACAGGGAGATGTGTATACCGTCGTTTGCTCCGCCCTGTTATGAGCGTCAGACCAAATACCAACCAATTGGAAAATGAAAAGGGCGGGGGCATGTGACGTCAGACCATGTAACAAACTAATTTGATGTGGTCAGTCCTCGTAAAAGGGGCGGAGCAAATGACTGTATCTTACTGTCTTTACTTGCCTGTAAAGAAAATCAACTAATCTACCATATTGGTTTGTCTTGAGAAGATAAAATTGAATATGGCGACCTCTAGTGTGAAGGATACAAAGGTTAAATCAACTAAAAGCATTTGGTGCCAAAACTAAGTGTGGCCAATAGAGGGCGCAAACTGTACTTAGTGCTTCAGTTTACTGTATGATTCAATGGGCATGACAAAAAAAATGGATGACCTATAAAAGTAAGCTGTCTTCCTGTCTAGCTTCAAAAAGCAAGACGATTCTTCAAGTCATTTTTGGAGTTTTCTGTGTCTAACATGGAATTGCGTTAGCTTTATAAATTTATCTTGGTTTGTATGTAGGCTACATGTTTTCAAAATGGCCTCCTAATCCTCATAGACATTTATTGTCTCAGATTTGGAAAGAAAATAGTATAAAATCGAGCACATCCGGAATGTATTTTCTTTTAAAGATGGTTTATAAACAACTGAACAATTCTGTCTTTCGGAAAAACAAAAAATGAAAAGAAACTAGAAAGTGTTTTAAAAACTAGAAAGGTAATTCAATCAGTTAAGAGTAATTTTTATGTTGATATTTTTCAAAATAAACTTTTTTACAAACAAAAATTAACAAAATATTGTCCTGTTTAAACTTACATAAAAAGTTTATTTTAAAATATATTGAAATGTAAAGAAATAGCCTAAAGTGATTGAGGAGGAGCATTTTTCTAGTTTCTCTTCATTTTGCATCTGAATGCACCCATTATTTTTTGGTTATTCTGAAATCAATTTTTCCAAAATGGATCGAATTTGTTATATTTTTATCTTTTCCTCCTCCTCTAATTAATGATTAATATTACATTTTTTAAAGTAATGTTTTAAGAAAACATTTGAAATATGTTTTCATTGTTTTGTTTCTTTCCATTGTTATGAAATTAACGCCCAATTAAGTTTTAATTGTCTTTAATTTATTCATGCGTTTTTCAAATTAAGAAACAAACGAAATTTTTTGTTTGAAAAATAACAAAAGTTTCGTTCAGATGTTTTAAATGTGATGATTGTCATTAAAGTGACGTCATCATAAAACAGACGTCCATTTTGTCTGTTATTTGGTCATAATATAGACTAGAAACAGTCGTTTTTTAGAAACTAGAAGGGGATAGCTCAATTACTTAAAGAGTAATTTTATGTTGGTATCTTTCAAAATAAGCTTTTTTTATGTTTGTTTGAAACATATTGAACATAAAAATACTGTGAAGTGATTCAGTTACCCTTCTAGTTTCTAACACACTTTCAATGCCTCCTCCTAATACGTCGTTTCTACTACAAAAATTAACTGCAGTTACATAACTAAGGTTAGATGGTTTTAAAGTGTGAATGCGCCTCAAGTTCTGGTTTTCCGGAGAGCATAGAGACTAGAAGGGTAGCTAAATCACTTAAGGCTATTTTCATGTTGATATCTTTTAAAATAAGCTTTTTATGTTACAGTTTGAATATGATTCCAACTTTAAAATGTTTAATTTGAAAGATATCAGCAACAAAAATAGCCTCTAAATTATTAAGCTACCCTTCTAGTTTCTAAAACACTTTCAACGTTTTGCACCTAAAAGACAGAATAATTAAGAATTCGAGAGGTGCCACTTAAAACAGCATAAAAAATATTTTTTAACACGAATTTCGTATTAAAAGAAATTATTTTTATGTTATTTTAAAGGACCGGACCAAAAATATACTGTTTATTGCGTTTATCCGGTTTCTTGTTAAAAGAAATAAATATATTTAACTATAAATAATAAATATTAATACTTCCCATTTTTACTCTTCTAGTTTCGAATAAATAATCTTGACTTCTCCCTTTCCCCCCCTCCCCCTGAAAGTAGGCAATCACTGTTAACACATTTGTATATGACGAGTTAGCAATGATTGCCTACTTTCAGGGGTTTTACTTGGTTGTCAGTGGAGGTCATTTGAATTAATATGCGTTTTTCAAACTCAACGAAGTTGGTTAGAGGCAATAATTATTGCAATTACTTTAAAGGTTTTCTTTTTTTTTCAGAATTATAGCCTCTAAACAGTCTCACTCCTTGAGGTTATTGAGGTTATTTTGTTAATAAATCAAACAAATTTATATTTATGAACTTAAAAACTAGAAAATACTAGAAAAAGTATTTTTTTTAGAAACTAGAAGAGTAGTTCAATCACTTAAGAGGTATTTTCATTTTAGATATCTTTCAAAATAAGCTTTTTATAACAGTTTTAAAAATCACTCAACTTTAAGCAGACGACGCTTAGCAAAAAGTTTATTTTGAAAGATATCAATATTAAAATATTCTATTCTAAATATTCTAGTTTCTAAAATACTTTCTAGTTTTGTTTGAATTTTGTTCCTTTCCACAGTTTGAAAATCAGCTGATCATAAAACCATCTTAATAATATTTTAATGTTAGATATCTTTTAAAATAAGCTTTTTTATAGGACACTTTTTTTATAAAAAAAAATGATGCCAAATAAGTAAGCAGATGCCCTTAAAAAAAGCTTATTTTGAAAGATCTCAAACATGAAAATACTATTTAGTGATTTGAGCTAATTAGAAAATTAAATTAGAAATAGATTTTAAAATTTACAAAATTTTGACAATAATAAAAATTTAATAAAATTCATAAAATAAGAAGATAAAAAAAAGGAACTTACTTTTTTTTAAAAATATTGTTATTAAAATAATTCGTTGAACCGATTTTTAACGATTTTATAAAATAAAATATATAATAATTACTTATTTTGAAATAAAATTATTAAATTTATAATCCGAGGTTGTTTTTTTTTAGTTGAATTTATCTCTGACACAAAGTTGTCATTGTTGTTAATTTTAAACTTTTTTTTTTCTTCTTTTCTTCTCTCAAATAAAATGAAGAACTATTAAAATGAAATTGTTCTTTTATTTTGAACGATTTTTCTTCTTCTTGTTGTTCGTTTTTCTCTCCTCCACACAAAACAATTATTAATGGAATTTTCTTTTTCTAAGAATTTATTGTCACATTATACAATATACACAATATAATGTAAAATGTATCAAAAGGTTGGTTTCTTATTGGATTTCTCATAGAATACAGGTGAGAAGGAGGAGCCAAAATCACAGGTTGAACCAATTGTTATCTGTAACAATTGTTGATTGACAACTTGTTTTGGTATCACCCTGTATTTTATTACTAAGGCAACCACTAAAAAAATGTTTTATTCAGTTAGAGAACCTCTTTAGAGGCTAGAATTTTGAGGTTTATATCATTGACAACTTATTTTGGTATCACCCTGTATTTAATTATTAATTCAACCAGTAGAAGATTGTTTTATTCAGTTATAGAACCTCTTTAGAGGCTAGAATTTTGAGGTTTACATCATTGACAGCTTGTTTTGGTATCACCTTGTATTTTATTATTAAGGCAACCAGTAGAAGATTGTTTTATTCAGTTAGAGAACCCATTTAGAGGCTAGAATTTTGAGGTTTATATCATCCAGATATGGATATAGACCTCAACTCTCTAACTAGGTGCTTTGACTTAGTCTTAAATTCAAAGTGGATACTTGGCAATTTGAACTTTAATCTGTTAAAAACTAGAAGAGTAATGAAATTATTAAACCTTTGCGTTTTATAATTTCAATTTTGTTTTATAAGCAAGATTATGTTTAATTCTGAATAATTTAAGAGAACGCCACCTGGTGTTAATCTTTTCTTATTTTGTCTGTTAGCCAAACATAAGGAAAACAAAATGATAAACAAATGGAGAAAATCCATAAAGAAAACAGAAAAAAAAGATTTAAAATTAGTAAATCTGAAGTTGTTCAAAATGAACAATCAGAGAACTCTGATTTTCAGTAATTTGCACTCCAGGTGGTCAGTTTTTGTCGTCGTCTTCTTCTTCCCACAGAAAATGTTAACTTAAGGCTGTATTTACAGTAGGGAAAGTTTGAGTTTTATTTTTTTTTCTTCAAATAATAGCTTTGAAAGTGTTTTAGAAACTAGAAGGGTAACTCAATCACTCCAGAGTATTTTAATGTTGATATTTTTCAAAATAAACTTTTTAAAAACACAAATTTCAAAAAAAATATCGTTTGTTTAAAAGTTGAACCCATTTTCAAACTTCAGTAAAAAGTTTACCCTTCTAGTTTCTAAAACACATTCAAGTTTCTCTTTACTTTGCACCTGAATAATCCGAGTTCGAGTCGCCTTTGACACTTTAAAAATACTTCAACAAAGAAATTGAAAGTGTTTTAAAAACTAGAAGATTTAAAAAAAAAGCAACTTGGTTATTCTGTTTTTCGGGTCCAAAGTAAAGAAAAAATTGAATGTGTTTTAGAAACTAGAAGGGTAAACTTTTTATCTCAACTTTAAACAAGACGATATTTTGTTTATAAAAAGTTTATTTTGAAATATATCAATCAACTTTAAAAGATTCTTGAGTGATTGAATTGAATCACCTTTCTAGTTTGTAAAATATTTTCTAGTTTCTTTTAATTTAGCTCCTCAAAAATTCGGCTGTTCTCATAATAAAGTTGAGTGACCTTATGACATTGCGGGGGCCTTCGGGGGGGGGGGGGGGGGCGTTTTGTCCACTAGAAAAGTGACCAAAAATAATTCAAGATGGCTGCCTTGTTTTTTTTTCTACTTTTTTTTCTTGAATATGCAGCAGACATAATTGGAATGTTGTTTATTTTGAATAATAATAATAATATATTTTGAATATATATTCTGAATAGATTGCAATCAATTTTATTGGAAGCAATTTTCAAATTAGTTTCGGAAATCTTTTCAATTTCTGAATAAATCTTCTTTTTTTCTTTCTTTCAATTGAAATCTTTGATACTAGAATTTCAAGATCCGCTTAATTGAACACATTTAAAATTCGATGGGTTATTTATTTTATAAAATAAACTATTCAGTTGGATTTATTTATTTTTTATCATAAAATAAGAAGACCAAAAGAGGTTTCTTAACTTTTGAAGCAAAGGGGCAATTCTGCTTTTTGATAGCACTTGATCATTAAAAAACTAGAAGGGCCAGGACTCTTAATAGTCATTATAATACTTTATGTTTATTTAATGTATTTAAGATTTTATAAATACTAGAATGGTAATGAGGGAATAACTAGTGGCTTATAGGGAAAAATTAAATCAGAAAAAAGTTATCTTGAACTCTCGAAACAGGGTTCCATCATAGAAAAAAAAATACTGCTGAAAGGTGGTCAATGGAATAGAGATTTTCATTTTTGGCGATATTTAGGAAACAAACCCAAATTCGTTCCGATATTTAAAAAGAAAATCGATTTTTAAACGATGTATCGAAAAAATTGAGAAAAATAAACAAATCGATTTTTAACGATATATCGAAAAAATTGAGAAAAAAATCGATTCTTTAACGATATATCGAACAAATTGAGGAAAAAATCGATTCTTAAACGATATATCGACAAAATTGAGGAAAAAATCGATTCTTGAACGATATATCGACAAAATTGAGAAAAATAAAAAAAAAATCGAGAAAAAATGAAAAACCGAAAAATCTAAATATTGGGAGAAAAAAAATCGAAATATCGATATATCGAAAACATGTTGCTTGTTCTGTTCTAGTCTGGACTCACCCTAAAATGTTGAATAATGAACTTTCTAATTTTGTAAACATGTAAAAGGGGGTGGTGGTAAGGGGTTTCTAATAAATTCGCCTACAAATGTCTAGAAATATGCAAATATTTTCTTGGTAAATTCGACTTTTCTAATGTTAAATGAAGAGATGAACAAGAATAATTGATGACAAATGATACAAAAGAAACGTAGAAATTGCAATTTGAAAAGATATAGTTAAAAATAAAAGAGAACATTCGCAATTCATTCTCATTGGAGAAATTCAACTAAATTACAAAATGATATATTTTTTTGTTCTGGTTATGCTTTTTTTTTTCCGCCCACTTTTTTTTCATTTTTCTGCTTTTCTTATAGCTCAAAATATAAAAGTATAAAATGTAACTGAATTTCAAGTTACTTTTTATTAAGACAACTGTGTCTGTCTGTGTGTGTGTGATACACATCATTTGCATAAATTTTATTCTTAACTTGTGTTGAAAAATAATATTTAATTGAAAAAGAAAAAACGACACAACAAGTTTTCAAATATTTTACAATAAAAGTGGAATTTTATATTTTGCAACATTTTCATGTAAGTATTTCCAATTTTTGAAAAACCTTTTTTTTCTGTTTAATAATTCTAGTTAAGATTTAGTTTAGTTTTAGAAAATGTTCTACAGTTTCAGAAAAGCAACACTAAGGAGAAGTTGAAAGTGTTTTAGAAACTAGAAGGGTTGTTGAGTCACTTGACGGTTTTTTTCCATGCTGATATCTTTCAAAATAAACTATTTATAGACAGAAATTTTTTTAAAAAAATATCTGTTTAAATTAAGTATGGTCATTTTTAAACTTTAATAAAAGTTTATTTTGAAAGATATCAACGATGAAAATTGCCCTTAAGTGATTCAGCAACCCTTCTAGTTTCTAAAACACTTTCAATTTATTCTAAAGATGTTTCATAAACAGCTGATTTTCGAACTGTTGATTATTTTCTACAGTTTCAGAAAAGCAACACTAAGAAGAAGCTGAAAGTGTTTTAGAAACTAGAAGGGTTGCTGGATCACTTAAGGGTAATTTTCTTGTTGATATCTTTCAAAATAAAACTTTTTATAGATAAAAATTACAGAAAATATCGTTTGCTAAACGTCATCCGCTTAAAAATGGGTCATTTTTAAGTTTATTTTGAAAGATTACAACTTGAGCTGACCCTTCTAGTTTCTAAAAAATGCTTTCAGTCTTCTAAGAATGACAGTGGAGAAGAGTCATTAAACACTAAGAAAACTCTTGAAAATGTTTTAGAAACTAGAAGGGTTGCTACTGAATCACTTGATAGTACTTTCATGTTGATATCTTTCAAAATGAACTTTTTATAAACAATATTTTTTTTAAAAAATATCTGTTCAAGTCTGCTTCAAGTTGAGTCATTTCCAAACTTGCTTAAAAAGTTTATTTTGAAAGATATTAATTAACACGAGAGTGTTCTTTAAGTGATTAAGGTTACCTGTTCTAGTTTCTAAAACTAGAATGGTTTCTTAGGAGAAATTGAAGGTTAAAAAGATCACTTCATAGAAATTTTCATGTTATTATCTTTCAAAATAAACTTTTTACAACATTTTCCGATTAAAATTGGCTTATTTTTTAAATTTTTTATAAACAGTTTATTTTGAAAGATATAACAACATGAAAATTACTATGAAGTGATTCAGCTACCCTTCTAGTTTCTAACACACTTTCAATTTTTCTTTTGTATTTTGCTTTTCTAAAATGCAAAAAAAAAATAACCGAGAGTTCGGATAATTCGGCTTTTTCGTAAAACATCTTAAATGTTATTTTGAAAGATTTTCCTTCCAATATTAGAATGGGTTTTTTTTGGTTGATAGTGGGCGGGGATTGTTGAGAGACACTTTTAAGGGTTTCTTGAGAGTCGTGTTCCTCCTCTCAATTGTTGTTCTTCTTTTGTTAAAAGTTAGGAAAATTTTAGATTTCTTTCAATCAAATCAATGAAAACATCAAATTAACTAAATTGACCTTAAGGAAGAAAAAAATAAATATCTGAGCAAAAATAAAAGATAAAAGTGGTGGCCATTCTAGTTTTTTATACTAACTAGAATATAACTCACTGCAAAAAAAAACTAGAAATGTAATTATTCAGCTTTTTTAGAAGCAGCAACTTTAAAGATGAATATTAGAAACTAGAATAACAGACGATTACGTTAAAAGTATTTTCTTGATGATATCTTTCAAAATGAACTATTTCTGTGAGTTAAGTTAAGTGAATTAAAGATGTTTTATGAATTTGGGTGAATTTTTGAAATCTCTGCAGTTTTAGAAAAAAACATTTTTAAATTTCAAAACGTTTATTTTGAAAGATATACCAGCCATGAACTAAATACTATTGTTTCAGCAACCCTTCTAGTTTCTAATGTAGTTTCAATTTTCTCTTTAATGTTGCTCTTCTCAGAAACGGCACAATTTACCAGAATTCCAAAATCAAATGTTTTTTATAAACATCTTAAAAACTAGATTAGTAAATAAACGTGCTAAGAGGAACGTTATGATATTTTTTAAAATAAACTTTTTATGATTTTTTTAAAATAAACTTTTAATGGATTTTTCAAAATAAACTTTTTATGGATTTTTCAAAATAAACTTTTAATGGATTTTTCAAAATAAACTTTTTATGGATTTTTCAAAATAAACTTTTAATGGATTTTTCAAAATAAATTTTTTTATGGATTTTTCAAAATAAACTTTTAATGGATTTCTCAAAATAAACTTTTTATGGATTTTTCAAAATAAACTTTTTATGGATTTTTCAAAAATGTCATAAAAAGTTTTTATTTTAAAAAAATAACATGATAAATTTTATACTATTTGCATGTTTTCACCTACTATTCCAGTTTTTTATGGAAAAAAACACACACTTTATCATATTGATGGACTATTCTAGTTTCTAACAGAGTTTTAAAACTATGTTTTCTATAAAATTAGCTGAAATATTGAATTTTTCGTTATTTTTCTTCTTTGTGTTTTGAATGTTTTTTTTGTTTTTTCTTCTTCTAAAAGTTAAAACCCGAATTTGGACACAACTAAGTTAGATTTCCGGTTTCTTTTTTAAGTGGTTCAAAATAATAAATCCTCTTCTAGTCTTGATAAATATAGATATATCATTAGTCTTAATACATATAATATTTGGAAATGAACCAATGAGAAATGTGGGCAATGGATTTATGACGTCATAAAACAGAACCCAATATATTTTGGATTTATTATTGGGGGGGGGGGAGGGGGTCCTAAATATTATTAGGAATTATTTCTTTTGGAGAAAATATTTTATTCAGTTTTGTGTTCTTTTTTTGGTTCTTCTTCGGAGAAAAAGGGAACAAATTTGCATATTTGGATTTTATTTGGAAAAAAAAAGTAACTTAAAATAAGTATAATACAGTAGAAATCGTTTAACACGAAATGGAAGGCACCGGAATATGTTTTTTTCGTTTTAAAAGAACATTTTTTTATGTTATTCTAAAAGATCGGACCAAAAACATCTTTTGAGTCATCAGATTTATCACATTTTTCGTGTTATCCGAATTGTTGTGTTTAACGGTTATCATTGTACAATGGGAATCGTTTAACACCAATTAACTACCAATTGGAATATACTGGAGTATTTTTTTTTCGTGTTAAAAGAACAAATTTTTATGAAATTCTAAGGGATCGGACCGAAATTATATTTTTTTGTTATCCGAATTTTTGTGTTAAACGATTTTCATCGTACAATGGAAATCATTTATCACTAGAATAGATCGGAGTAATTTTTTTCGTTTTAAAAGAACAAATTTCTATGCCATTCTAAGGGACAGAATCGAAATTATATTTTGTGTTAATCAGATATTTCGTGTTATCGGATTTAGCATGTTAAACGGTTTTGACTGTACAGTGGAAATGAACACCGTAACACGAAATTAAAGAGACTGGAATATTTTTTTCGTGTTAAAAGAAATTGTTTTTTAAACTATTCTAACTTTATTCTAAGCGACCAAACAGAAAATATAATTCGTGTTATCCGACTTTTCGTGTTAAACGGTTTTCACTGTATATTTCAAGGAATTGAAGCAAAATTCAGGAAGAAATTAAAAAAGTGTCTTAGAAACTAGAAGTGTAAATATGTAAATTAATCACTTTCAAAAGAAACTTTCGTCAAGAAAAGTTTATTTTGAAAGATATCTTTAATAATTATTAGTTTAATTTCTAACAAATTTTCAAATCTCTTTGTCTTGATTTATATTTATCGTTTAAAATAAACGTTTTATGAAAACTTGAACTTTTCATTAAGTTGGTCGTTTTTCAAACGTTTATTATTTTTACTATTCTAGTTTTTAAAGTTACTTCTATGTAAAAAGCGCTTTTTTTTTAAAAAAAAAAAGTAGAATTTTGTGTCGGGGGTTTTTTTATTTATCTTTTTAGATCAATTTCGGTTCAATTTGTTTAACCATTTTTCGAAAATGAACCACTTCCTCCTTCACCACCGTCGGTCATCATCTTCATCGTTGAACCAAATGGTCCTTTTCAGTATCGTTTGCATTTTCGCCGCCGCAATCGTTTTGATTTCGGTAACAGAAGTCGATTCGGCCGCACCGAGAAAATATCGTCTTTGCGGCGAATACATTCCTCGTATGCTTAGTTTTGTATGCGGAAGTCGTGGGTACCATTACCACTTTAAGAGATCTTGTGAGTACGGTGGTTAAGAACCGATGGGGAGCGGTGGGTTACCACGTCTCTCTCTCTCTCTTTTTACCACATCATAGTCATAACCAGAGTTCGGATTTTTATGCAAATATCAAAGCAAACTGTTTCTCAATCTGTGGCCCCCAAGAACCAATTGTGAAGTAATCATCATTAGGGCTCGGATTTTTATGCAATTTTTCTCAATTTGTGGCCCAATTGGGAAGCAACAAACTCATTTAAATATCAACCAAAATTTATGGGTTTTTTTTCTATCAAAAACACTGGTTAGAGGCTAGAACTCTAGTTGACAACTGATAGTAACCAATGTTTTTGATTAGAAAAAGCATAATTGCAGTTGCTCTAATGACGATTATTACTTCACCATTGGCCAACTTGGGCCACACATTGAGAAACGATTTGATTGATAGTGCATAAAAATCCGATCCCTAATCATCATCATTATTAGAGAAACTGTAATTATGTTTTTTTTTTCTAATCAAAATAATAAATGGCTGGTTAGAGGCTAGATGTCTGGTTACTATCAGGTGGTTAGAACCAGTGTTTTTGATTGAAAAAAGGTCATAATTAACTCTTGGGGGCCACAGATTGAGAAACATTCTGTTTTGATATTTTCATAAAAATCCGAGCCCCTAGTGATAACATCCTACCATTATCATTTTTTTTTGGGGGGGGGGGCTGTTAGCAGAATCCTAATTGTAATAATGTAAATATTTTTACATTTATACATTAAATACTAGAATATAAACAGCTAAATGTGATAAAAGGTGTTTTCATGACGATATCTTTCAAAATAAACTTTTTAAGGCATTTTAAAATATAGATCAATATTTTGATGTGTTTTTTTGGCATAGTCAAAAGTCATTCTAGTTTTTAATAAATTTAAAGTACTCAATCGTTTAAAGTGTTATATTTTAAAATAAGCTTTTTATGGAAAATTTGAAAATAATAAATTTAGAAAGAAAAAAAAAAATGGAAATTAATATTTTTTTTAAAAAAAAAATTGTGACAAAACGTTTATTTTGAAAAATATACGTAATGAAAATACAGTTATTCTAGTTTCTAACCAAAACTTAGAAGTATACTTTAATATGTTACTTCTTATTTTATGACAATATCTTTCAAAATAAACATTTTATGGTAATTTCAACAAACTGTCATAAAAAGTTTAATTTGAAATATATGCATCATTATTAATTAGGGTTCGGATTTTGATGCAAATTACAAAGCAAACGTTTCTCAATCTGTGGCTCAAGTGCCAATTGTGAAGTAACAATCACAGTTTAGATCAACCAACAATTATGGTTTTGTTTCAATCAAATAATCTGGTTAGAGGCTAGATGTCTATTTACTATCAGTTGTCATCTAAAGAGTTCTAGCCTCTAACCAGCTTTTTTGATTGAAACAAAACCATAATTGTTGGTTGCTCTAAACTGGAATTGTTACTTCGCAATTGGCACTTGTGCCAAAGATTGAGAAACGTTTGCTTTGTAATTTGCATCAAAATCCGAGCGCTAATCATTAAGAAATTAACAGGAAAGAGAAATATTCTATGATTAATTTTGTTTCCGAATGCACCTCTTTGCCCCCTCACCCGGTGAAATGTTTTATTTTGTAACATATTCAATGGGCGATGATTGTTAGCTTATTCTCCGTTGATGACGAAACGCGGTGGAAATCGCCTTTACGGTGGGGAAAGACATCCTTCAGGAAGGCGCCTGAAAATAAGGGGAATCTCAGATGAGTGTTGTACCAATGCTTGTACATTGAGTAATCTGGAGAGTTATTGCGCCAGTCCATCGAATGGCCAGGACAGATCGGATGAACTGATACCGGGACTGTTCGAAGAGGCTACAAGTCCTTCTTCGTCTGGTTCGGATTCGGATAAGGCCGAGACGAGGCCGGTAAGCGCACATGCTTCAAGGATGTCTAAGCATGGCTTCTTTGGTGTTGTATTGTGGCTCTAAATTGAGGCCTCGAAAAAGAGGCCTCCTGAATCTCACTTTCAGGCACCTGACCTACTTTTTTTTAGAAAAGTTCGTTTCTGGTTTGATGAGAATGGATTTTCTTCTGAGACTTTTACACAGGCAGTTAGAAATAGGTCAGAACTTCATTTGGCTCCGCCCTTGTTATGACGACCGGCAACTTCTAATTGGTTGGTTATGTAGTCTGACGTCACATGCTCCGCCCTTTTCAACGTCGAACCACACAACAAATCAATTAGAAGTTGCCGGTCGTCATAACAAGGGCGGAGCCAACTGAAGTTCTGACCTATTTCTAACTGCCTGTGACTTTTACAGTCGCCTCATTTTTGTAACTTGAAGCTCGTGACGTCAGAGGGGTTGATCTAAAAAGCTTGTGTTATATTATTGTCTGCAGAAAAGGGGCAATAACAAAAGTTCAGTGACATCACGTTTAACTTAAGGTAACTGAAGAGATATTTAGTTTTTGTTTTTTTCCATTCTGGATGGCGCCACTGCAGATATGGCTATTGTGTTCTCTGTAGGAGGTTACTTCCCACCTTCATCTGCGGTTTTGATAAAAACAATTACATTTTTCAAGCGAACGTTTTTTAGGAGAAACATTATGAAAAAATCGAAACTGTTTTATAAACTAGAATAGTTGGTGATAATGCTGAAAGTTTTTTCATGATGAAATCTTTCAAAATAAACTTTTTATGGCAGTTTAAAAAATGGCCGAAAATACTTTTTCATGAAATTTCAATGGAAAAACCATAAAAACGGGTCATTTTTCAAACTGAACTATAAAATTGTTTATTTTTTAAGATACTGTTACGAAAAAACTTTTAACATAATATTTTACCATTCTAGTTTTTAAAACAATTTGAATTTTTTCCATAATTTTGTTTCTAAAAAACGTTCACTTGACGTTTTTGCGTCCAAATTTTACATAAAACGGCTATGGAGCATAGCATTAGTCACTACAGTGGCGCCATCTGGAGTGTGTTAATAAAAGCAAAATAAATATCTATTCAGCCACCTTAAAGCTTTTGACATCATCATAGGGGTTGATCAAAATGTTCGTACGTGTCGTTTTCGCTGGTGACGTGAGAAGGGAAGACCAAAAAGTTTCGCTTGTGCACGTAGTTGTAATGTTGTGGGGTGTTTCGTTCTGTGATTGGGTGTCGTTTATTTCTCTCTTTCGATATTAACTTCCGTTCAGGTGATTGTCGAAGAGGAACCTATGGGTCAACTTCCTAGTCAGGTAACGACACCTTTACCATCAGGCAGTGCAGCTCATGGAGGCGCGCCTCACTACTTCTTTGATTATCACACTTATCCACCTGATAGTCGTTGGAATATCATTATTCGTAAAGGACAATTAAGACGATGATCTCTCAAAATTCTCTATTATTGACCAACAAAACGTTCCTTATATTTTAAATTTTGAACTTTTTTTGTTGATTTCTAGTCAAAAATTTGTTGTACATTTTAAATTTTACAAACAGTATTTAAGTATGTTTTTTTTTTTAGAAATATTAGATATTTTCAAAATAACAAAAAAAAGAATGGTTACTTTTGTGAACACACCCTGTAATAATTATGATATAATATTTTAATGTAAAATTAAAATTATTATTATATTTAGTTTAATGTCGTTTTACTAATTATTAAAAAAAGATTTGGAGAAAAATGTAGGTGGCGCTAGTGGGGTGCATCGAAGAAATAGTAAAAACATTGTTAATTTAGCAAAATGTTAATTGATAATGATAAATTGATTGATAAATGTCGATAACAAAATGCTAATAACAATGTTTTTAACAAAAATGTTGGTAGCATGTTGGTATAAAACTGATAACACGAGTAGCATTGTTATTAACAGTGTTGACAACAGAAATAACTTGCTAGTAACATTTTGTTATCAACATCCTTTGGTCAGGATACCGTCTCCTCCTCGAGTGTGGTTGCAAAATTTCTGCTATTAACAAAGTAAGCAACAATGTTATTCGACATGTTCTAGGAAAAAAATAACAAATGCTGAAATCAAATGTTAATAGCAAAATGTTATTAACATTTCTAGAGACTTTTAACAATGTTAATAAAATTGTATAGGCCGATTTTTAATAATTTTGTTAAAAACATTGCTAATAACACGTGTTTTCAACAAGGTTGCCTTCTGTGTAAATCGACTCTTACTCTGATTAGAAATAACTAACTGAAGTAATTTTAAGTTACAATTACTTTTAGATTGAAAATAACTGCTGAATTTGTACTTCAGTTACTTTTTTAGTTCGAAAAGTAACTTTAATGTCCATTTTTCAAAAGAAAATGAAAATTGAATTATTTCACAAATTTCAAGATTCACTTTAAACTAGAAGAGGAAACAATCTTTTAAAATAAACAGCTGAAATCACGATTGATGATGATTGACGATTATCTTTCAAAATAAACTTTTTATAGGCAAAAACTAAAAAAATATTGTCCGTTTAAAGTTAGAATCAATTTCAAACTGACACAAAACGTTTATTTTGAAAGATATAATGCTTAACTAATGGAGTTACCCTTCTAGTTTCTTAAACTCTTTCAAGTGTCGCTTCATTTTGCATCTGAAAAATAGAATAATTTGAAGAATTTTAGGGGCGTCGTTTACACTTTTAACTACACCTTAACTAACTTAACTAACTGTAAAGTCGCCTAATTAATAGTTAAGTTAAACAGAAATTAGGTTGAACAACAAACTTAAAAAAGTCAAGGACTTAAAAACATAAATTACAAAGTTATGTTTTCATTATTTAAATTTCGAGAGAATCATTTTCACTTTTCTAAGTAAAGAAATAAAGCCATTGGAATGTGGATTTTTTACGATTTGATAAATAATTATTTTGGCAAGCTCAATTAAGTGTCTTAAATACTTATGTAATTAGAACTCATTTAAATATATTTAAGAGAGAGTGAGAGTGTTGATTAGAATTAATATTTAAAAATAATTTTCATTTGAAAAGTTCACATCTTAAATTTTAAAATCACAAATTGGATTCAAGTTGAACTTGTCGCTTCTTATAATTAATTAATTAGCCATAATGAAGGTAAGAAACTTTTAATTTGCATAATATGCAAATTAGAAGGAAACTTCTGTTGTTGTTTTTTTCTAAGATGTTTGATTATAAACTACTAGTCTAGTCTCTAACAAACTTAGATTTTATTTTTCTTATTTATTTTTTGTTTGTTTTAAACTTTGGTTATTTTATGTTTTAAAAGAGCTACACTATAAGGAGAAATTGAAAAATGTGTTAGAAACTAGAATGGGTAGCTGAATCACATGGTTGTATTTTTATGTTGATATCTTTCAAAATGAACCTTTTTATAGACAAAAATTAAACAAATTATCATCTCTGCTTACAGTTGAATAATTTTCAAAAAGCTTATTTTGAAAGATATAAAAAAAAACTATTAAGTGATTGAGCTATCCTTCTAGTTTCTAAAACACTTTCTAGTTTCTCTTAATTTTACACCTGAAAAGACAGAAATAATCAAGAGTTGGGAATCATCTTAATGAAGGTCGGTTTAAACAAAAATTTGAAAGTGTTTTAGAAACTAGGAAAGTAACTGAATCACTTAAGGGTATTTTCATGTTAATATATATCTTTCAAAATAAACTTTTTATAGACAAAAATTAAACAAATCATTTGCTTGCAGATTTGCTGACATAAAAAGCTTATTTTGAAAGATATCAAAACATGAAAACACCGTCAAGTGATTGAGCTGAACTTCTAGTTTCTATCACGCTTTCGATTTCTGATTATGAGAGCGATTTGTATGTGTTTTTTTATAAACTAGAAGAGTATTTCAATCACTGAAGGGTATTTTCATGTTTGCTATCTTTCAAAAGAAGCTTTTTATGTCTAATTTAAAAAATGCCTCAACTTTTAATAAAAGTAGAAGTTATTTAATTTTTGTCTATAAAAAAGTGTATTTTGAAATACAATATATTAATATGAAAATATTATGAAGTGATTCAGAGCTACCCTTCTAGTTTTTTTACACACTTTCGATTTCTTTTTTTAAAAAAAAAATGAATAGAAACTTGTTTGTGTTTTTTATAAACTAGAAGGGTAACTCAATCACTTAAGGATAATTTTATGTTTGATATTTTTCAAAATAAGCTTTTTATGTCTTAATTTAAAAATGACCCAACTTGAAACAAGACCTAGTTTTGTTAATTTTTGTCTATAAAAAGTTTATTTTGAAAGATATCAAAACATGAAAATATTCTTAAGTGATTGAGCTACCCTTCTAGTTTCTAAAACACTTTCTAGTTTTTTATGTTGCTCGTTCTGAAAGCTCAGAACAATTATCTGAATTGAAAAATCAGCTGTTCATGAAATCTTAGGCCTTGTTTCCACTGGGACGAAAATTTGAACTTTTTTTTCGAAAATTTCAACTGGTGAAAAATACAGGCATCTGTAGACAGCTTGAAAATTTCTTTGGCTCCGCCCTTTTTATGAGCGTCATCAATTTCTAATTGGTTTGATACCGGGTATGATGTCACATGCTCCGCCCTTTTTATTTCTAATTGGTTGATATTTGGTCTGACGCTCATAAAAGGGCGGAGCCAAAGAAATTCTGAAGCTGTCTACAGATGCCTGTGTTAAAAATCGAACACACGTGACCTTTGCCTATAATAGTGAATAGGCCCCCCCCCGCCTATTCACTATTATAGGCAAAGGTCACGTGTGTTTTGGCCATGTTTCTTCTATTTTTCACCAGTTGAAATTTTCAATAAAAGTTCAAATGTTCACTCCAATAGAAACAAGGCCTTAAGAATGTTATCTTTAATTTTTTCAAGAATCATTTTTCAATTTTAATAATAAATAAGAGAGAGAAAAATATTGTTTAATTGGATTTATTTATTAAATATTTAATAAGTCATAACTTTTGTCAATTTCTCTTGAAATGAGTTTTCATAATAGTTGCCTAATTTGCATATTATTTATGTTTGTTCTTTTTCTTGTGATTAATGTAATCCTATCCTCACTATTTTATTATTAGAAACTAGAAATGGAGAGACGAGACATTTTATAATTAAGACAATCAATGGTGGTGTGATCTCATTTGCATAATATCGAAATTGTTTATTTTGAAATGTTCACCCTTCCCTCCCCCCTGAGAAATAATTCAAATACAAACATTTTCTCAAGATGATATCATTGCCAGCAATATTTATCTATGATGTAATTTCTTGTTGTGTTTTTGTTTATGTTAACATTTCTCTCTCTCTCTCTCTCTCTCTCAACAATGACTGAGAGTTGTTTAGAAGCACCGCTAGATTTAAGGCGGTGCGCGTAGTTCTCCTGCATAGAGCGCGCCACCGAGCCAAAGGGGCGCCAAATAGACTTTATTAATTTTTAGTTTGATAAAGTTTTATTTTTTAAGTAAGGGCTGGGGGCACACATGCAATTAATTATTGGTTGTGCAACTGTTTGATCTGCCCAATGGCTTAAACCATGCTTACAATGTGCAACTAAACCATCAAACGATGAGATGTAAGCACATATGCAACTAATTGCTCAGTTTTAAAACATGGATTTTTACACAGGCAATTGTGCCTAGTTTTAGAATTTCTTCTGCTCCGCCCTTTTATGACGTCAGACCAAGTAACAAACCAATTAGAAATTGATGACGTTCATAAAAGAGTGAAGCCAAAGAAATTCTGAAGCTGTCTACAGGACAGGCAGTTAGAAATAGGAGAGAACTTCAATTGGCTCCACCCTTGTTATGACGACCGGCAACTTCTAATATTGGTTGGTTATGTAGTCTAACGTCACATGCTCTCCGCCCTTTTCAACGTTGAACCACACAACAAACCAATTAGAAGTTGCCGATCGTCATAACAAGGGCGGAGCCAACTGAAGTTCTATCCTATTTCTAACTGCCTGTGTCTACAGGTGCAGTGCAGTGTAGTGCACAAATTTATAGTTGAATATCAGTTGCATGTGTTTGTGTTGCTGTCATTATAAACCTATGGTAGTGACTCACGCAATCAAACTATTGCATGTGTTGTACCCCCCCCCCCCCCCCCATTCAGCTGAACAAGATTTCGTTTTTTAAAATTCATTTATTAGTGTTTTTGTTTTATTAAGATTGTGTTTTAAGTTGTTCTGTTATTTTTAAAAAATGTCAATTCCAAGATGATTTTATTTTTAGTAAGGTCATGACATCGATTTAGAGAAATTTGGTTTTATTTCTCAGTGAGGGGGTGTGGGGAGGGCCCCACCCTCCCTCCCTCCCTTTTGTTATATAAACAATTTTTAGTGAAAAAAAGACTTTCTCACACTTTGGTTAAATTAGACCCACATTTAAGGCAATAAGGTGATTGTGAGACCATTTATATTATTATTTATAATATTTGTTACACAAACACGACTACCAACAATGGCCCTCCTCCTCCTCCTCGTCCTCCTCCTCCTTTCAAAAGAAGTTCAGCCGCCATTATGACCTAAGTGTCCGCACCCGGTTCAGAGCACTGTGGGTGGCTGTCATTTTAAATCACATTGATTTAACATGTGACCATTGACATGTGACATTTTACTTAACAAGTTCTACTTAAACAATGTTATTTTTACTCTTTGTTGTTTTTGTAAACATTTTTAGAATTAAAAAAAAAATTTCAATATTTCATATAAATGAAAAAAAAAAAATCTAATGTAAGAATGCAAGTAGATCATTTATTTGGTTCCTTTAGCATTAGACGGCGCCACTAGCCCTCATCCCATGGAAATGTACTGCAGACACTCACCTTCTTCATTTTTTCTGCACGTGGCAAACTTTTAATTTGCGTCATCGCTATTTACCTCTACACGTGCTCTCTTTTCACTTATATTATGTTCTGGGTTGTCCACGTGCTCTGATAATTAAGGTTGTTTTGGACGCGCTTTTAGAGCTAAAATGAGGCTGCATTCGATTTCAACTAATTGGCGGCGAGTGTAGTTTGTCAGTCTATGGAGGGGTTGCAGGCGCCATCTACCTTCCATTTACACAAGTATTTTTCTATGGAGCCTCCTCTTATGCATTTCTGGTGGTTCACCAAATTAACCACAGGTGCATATGAAAACCTCTTGTGGCTCACCTAGAGCTCTAGGTGAGCCACAACCTGAACATCTCTAATGGCTTCTGTAAAGTTTTTGTGGCTCACCTTAACATTTTATGGCTCGTCTTAATATTTTGTGGCTCACATAGTTATTATGGCTCTCTTAAGAGTACATGTGGCTCATTAAGTGGCCCATTAAGGTTTCTTATTGCTCAGAGCCTATAAGAGCCTATAAGATAGGAATGTCGAATTTTGTGCTATTTTTCCTTACTGGATCTCAGCTTCCATCTTAGTTTGTTGGATCTGCAACCATTTGGATCTGACCAGATTTCACTTTAAAGCCTTTTTTTCTAGAGGAGGTTCATGGACTTCTTCTTCTTATTGGAATACTATCAGTTTTCAATGTTTTTTTGGGTTGTGTCTGTTAAGATTTATTATAAATGTGAGCCACTGGATACGTGTTTAGATACATGTTGATAATGGAATCATAAATCTAGAGGATGATACCAATTTCATTCATACTTTTGAATGATGACCTTTCACCTGTGCAATTTTATATTTATTATTTATTTCTTGTAAGGTTAAGTACCTAGAAAAATAAACAACATTTGTCCAGAGAGAAAAAAAAAAAGCAAACGATGATGAGATGATGAAAATATGTTGTTAGTAATAATGGTCAGTTGAACTGGACACACTGGTTACTAATGTGTGTCCAGTTTTGAAAGCACCCTGTATTTTTATTTTGGTTCAATTTCAATTGATTTTCAATTGAAAACTCATTTGGTTTCCAGTCTCTTCTCTCTTGAGAGCCGTCCTCCTTATTTGTTTGATTTGAAAATCTAAATTCAGACATAATTTTTTTTAAAGTTAGCTTAAAATAAAATTTTTATCAGACTTTAAGAAATACAATATATTGCAATTTGAACCATTTTTATACAGAATTCTTAGCAACAAATTATCAGACAGCAAATATTTATTTTTTTTAAAAAATAGTTTCTCTTTTCTGTTTTTAGTTTAAAATTGCTGAAATGCTTCTTGAGAGTTGACTCTCAATGATACTCTCTTCTTGATAGTTAACTCTCTTGTGATAAATACGTTTGAAAGTTAACTCTTCTGTGCTTAGTAGACTTAAAAGTTAATTATAATTTATAGTTAACTCTCATTTGATTATAATATAAAATTAACTCTCATGTTGAGTATACTTGAAAGTTAACTCTCATGTGACTATATATGTTCAAATTAACTCTCATAGGGTCTAATATGAGAGTTAATTTTAACGTATCACACTTGAAAGTTAACTCTGATTTAATTAAACTCGAAAGTTAACTCGGATTGTGGGTGTACTTTTGAGTTATTGTTACCTGAGAGTTAACTTTCTAAAAAAAATATACTTCATTAAGTACGAGCTCGTAAATGATCACTTTATGTGAATCTTCAAAAAGTGGTCCGTGTGAACCCGGCCGAATTATTTGATTGATTTTTTTTTATTACAAGTTAACTCTCAAGTTGCATTAGTACTTCTACTTAATAGTTAACTCTCAAAGGTGCTTTCAGATGGTCATTTTTTTAAAATTTGCAACCAAAATTACACACCTAGCAATAAGTTTTATGTCATAAAAAGCGTTTCGATTACATTTCAATTTATAGACAGAAAATAATTGAAATAGTTTAGTGTTTTATTTTGTTCCTATATTTAAATAGGAGAACTTCAATTGCAAACCTCTATATACAATTACACAATAGTTCAGATGACGTCATTCTATCTAGAGACTAGAAAAATCATATAGGCTTTATTTGAGAACAATAGAGACTGTGTTTGAAAACTACAGTAGTACATTTAGGTTGTATTTTGAAAAGGCCTACATCAAACATGAAAAACTCTCAAATACAGGAAAATATCATCACCTTTAAAGTGGCGGAATAGATATTTATTTTCTTTTGTCTCGTCGGGTGGCGCCACTAAAGTGGCCAATGCTAATCTCCATAGATGTTTTTTGTAAAAAAAAATTGGACGGAAAAACGTCAAACAAACATTTTTTTAGAAACAACATTATGATAAAATTCAAATTGTTTTCGAAACTAAAATGGTAAAAGATGATGTTAAAAGTGTAACGAACCACCTTTGGGGGGTTTAAAAAAATGGTTGGCTAGGCCACTTATTCTATCCTGGTTCGGGAGGAAGGGAACAAATTAATCCCTTTCCATTTCCTCACAAGTTCCTCCTTAATGAACTTTTACAGTTTTAAGGATCTTTTCGCTGTCTGCTACTCTCTGGGCTTGCACCCGATTAAAAGCCTCTTTGGTCTCATCTAGTATTGGTGATCCAGGTTTGCACCTGGATTGGCAGTTCTAGATGATAAAATGTTAAAGTCCTTTGTTCGATTTAGTAAGTATAAAATAAAAATTTCAGCAACTTTTTGCTCATAATAACAGTTTATTTCTTAAATATACAATTTATCCAGAATTTAGCCACAATTGGGCATAGATTCATCGTTGAGCAATTGAGCCAAAAAGTGCTTAATTCACAATAAAAACACGGCCTTTTTATACCCAAGAAGAGGATTCTGAGAACACTTTCTCAGAATCCTCCCATTGATCATTTACAAACTTAAAACCCAAATTGACCAATCAGAGTGATTGACTAGTGGTCACCCAAACCATGTCACCAAACTCAAACTTAAACTTTAATTACCAAACAAAAGAAAAATGCGACCCCATAGACTTAATGCTGCTGCTTATCAAGACGATCTCTTTGTATTAAGGGGTGGGACTGGGAGGAAAGGGCCCAGGCCCCGGCGAGGTGTGACCCAAACAGGATATTGGCATCGTCAGCTGTGTAGAATTGGGTCAACCCTCTGTTCTATGCCACTCCAAGAAAAATAAACGAGCCAGGATTGCCCTCGGGCTTCTCGTTTCAAAAGTTTTTTCATGGAAATATCTTACAAAGTAAACAATTTTATAGTTCAGTTTGAAAAATAACCCATTCTTTTAGATTTTTCCATTGACATTTCATGGAAAAGCTATTTTTGCCTTTTTCAAACTGTCATAAAATGTTTTAACAAGTTTTAACATTATCGCCAACTATTCTAGTTTCTAAAACACCTTGTATTTTTTTGTCATTTTTCTCCTGAAAAACGTTTGCTTGAAAAATATAAATTTTCGCAAAACCACGGTTGTACTAAGAGGAGACCTCTTATAGAGAACGTAATAGCCACTGCAGGCGCGCCATCTGGAGAAACAAAAACAAAATAAATATATATTCAGCTACATTAAGATTTTTTACTTGGCATTACTTACTTTACTTTTTTTTTCTTTCCCACTTAATAAATTTGGCCCTTTGGACTTTTTTTAATATGGTCCTACCTTATACTTACAAGTAAGGACGGGTCTTATTAGCTACGCCATTTATGGTTCTTTGTTACATTCTTTCCTGATTGGACGAGAGCTCTCATGTGACCAATCAGAGTATAACAGAAATTTCTTAAGAAAAAAAAACATGTGCCCTCTGGGGACTTTATAGGAAAGTGCAAATTGGGGCACTGCATGAATTCCTATGGAAAGTATTTGTCTATGAGAGGCACTATAGATATGTCTAGGGCCTAGGGCCCTCAAAAGTTATGTTTAAGGTTCGGATTTTTATGCAAATATCAAGCAATTGTTTCTCAATCTGTGGCCCAAGAGCCACTTGTGAAATATAACAATCGCATTTCGATCAACGAACAATTGTTTTTCTTCAATAAAACACACTGGATTAAAGGCTAGAACTTTCTAATTGACAACTGATAGTAACCAGACATTTAGCCTCTAACCAGCCTTTTTTTTAAATTCGAAACAGCATAATTGTTAGTTGCTCTAATGATGATGGATATTACTTCACAATTGGCACTTGGGCCGAAGATTGAGAAACAATTGCTTGATATTTGCATAAAAATCCGTGCCCTAGTTATGTTTTTTATACAGAATAATTTATCAAAAAGGAGTGAACACTAGAGGGCGCTCCACTTGTTAATGGGTGACATAATTGCAGAAGGTTGTATTTGAAAAATGCAGTACAATGGTTGGTATTGGTAAGTACAGTGACAAAAGCTACCAAAAGCAGATAATTAACAGAAGAAACAAACAAGATGGCGTCCATTCCAAGGCTTCAAAAATGTTTCAGTGCAGAGATTATGGTGCTGCGATTTTTTTGTTTTCTAGTATTTTAAAAGTGCATCTGTCACTCTATACATAGTTATTTGAAAATGTAATTATAAATACCGTTATTCTCAAATTCTTGCTACCCAAAGCCGTCAAACAACCAATGCAAACGTAGTCATTCTTAAAAGGCTCCACGTGCCGTTCATCGGGGACCGTGATGGCCCACTATGAGCCACATGTGGTCCACATATTTGTTGGAGTCTCGAGGGATTTTGCCCGACTTTATAGTTGCAGCAAACCTTTGGCTTTACATTCAGTGCTCCTCTTACAGGCTCTTAAATGGTACATACTTGAGCTAAATGCATTCAAAGTTAATTGTGTTTAGTTAATTATTATACTGAGTTCAGTTAAGGACTTAACTTTATTAGTTAATATCTTAACATATACTCAAATACTAAATGAATATTTTATTAAAATAACTCATTGTATTGAGATGCCACACTTAAATATGTTCCAATATTAACTCAATATATTTGAGTGATGTTTCTAGTCTTTTAAACAAGATTTTCTAGAAAATATTGATTATTTAAATGCATTTAACTTATCAGGTGTATATGATAGATATAACACCTTGTACACACTTACACATGTGTTAAATGAATTCAAATGAAATGTGTTTATAGGTGAATTATACGGAATCCAGTTAAGGACATGAACACCAAATAAAAATTGACTTTAATTATTAATATTTTAAATTGAAATATTTTGTCAATAGTTTATGTAAATTATATTTCAGTATTAACTCAATTATTTTCAGATTATTAACTGAATATAATATTTAATTGTAATAATAATTATAATATTTAATATAATATTTAAATGCATTTAACTGTGTTATTTGTGCACAAGGTGTTAGGCCTACTTTTAAGTTACTTCTCTCTTGTCTTCCATTGACCTCCATTTTGTTTTTACCATAATGTTGCCAATTCTTTCTAAAGTAACTGAAGTTACAGTTACAGTTACTTTTTTTTGTTGTTCATTGCATAAATGAAGACGAATCTGTGGAATGAAAAGAGTATCAAATTCCGAACTTTCACAATGGTCTTAAATTTATCCAAATAAAAAAAAATGTAGGTTTGTAATAATTCATTCTCTCTCTCTCTCTCATTCTATCTCTCCTGAAACTGACCATAATCGAGACCTAGTGGTCACGTGGTTAGTTTTTGACCAATGAGAGACATTCAGGTTTGACTATAAAACACCATTGTCTTTGTTTGTGAAACTTTATTGTTCGGAAAAATAACCAAAAATCTTGAAAAGTTAAATTTTGCAATCATCATCTTTTTTAAAATTATTTTATTATTTTATAAAATTCAACTTCCGACCAAAAATATGTCTTCTTTTCAGGTAAATTTTAGTTGAAATTTTCAATTGTTATTAATTATATTTATTAGAATTTCTTTTAAAAAAATGGGTAAAAATAAACAATTAAAATTAACTAAATTTTTAAATTAAATTGCTTTTATTACATTTTTTTAAAATTAAAAATACGCGTTTTCTTTCATTTGTTGTAAACTTTCATTATAATTTGTTAGAAACTAGAAAAAAAGTAACTGAATGTACTAAAGATATTTTCATAACGATATCTTTCAAAATAAACTTTCTTTGGCTGTTTTAAAATAAGTAAATTTCACTTTTTTATAAAAAGTTTATTTTGAAAGATGGTTTTCGCGAAGATTGAACTTTTTTTTTAATTTTAGAAGTGGAGGGGGAGGGGGAATTGTAAATATTATCAATTATAATAATTATGTTTTCATAAAAGCAAACAATAAAAGTATTTGTATGAAGATATTTTAAAAAATATACTTTTTTTGCCATAATTTCAAACCGAATTATACTTATGTTTTTAACTAAAATTAACACTTGATCTTTTTTTTTCAAAATTTAATTAAAATGGTTTATTTTTAACGATTTTGTTAGAAACAAATTACAGAAAATCTTTTAGAAAGTCGAATAAAAGACAAGACAGATTTTTAAATAATTTCATGAAGATAATTTTAAAATATAAATTATTTACCGAAATTTGAAATTTACAAAAGTTAACAAGCTTAAAATGAACTTTTTTGCCGTAATTTTTAAATATTAATGTTTAGATATTTTTTCTCTCTTAAAATTTAAAATTGGATCATTTGAAAAAGCTTAAAAAACAGTGTATTTTTGACGATATTATTTTTTTAAAATATTTTGAACAAATTTGTTCGAAACTAGAAAAGAAGAAGTATCTTTAAAAATAAACTTTTTGCCGCAATTTTGAAAATTCGTTTTTTTTTCCGTTTTTTTCTCGCAAATTTTAAATTCGATCACTTTTTTTTAAAACAGTTTATTTTTTATAGTTTAGTTTCAAAAATAGTTTATTTTGAAATATATTTTTATCAAAATACTTTATGTATATTTGTTAAAAACTAGAAACTTTTCACTGTAGTTTTATTTATTTATTTTTTTAAATATTAGGAACATTTTTAAGCACATTTTATTTACTATTCTAGTTTGTAAACAATTTTGAATATTTTTTTCTTCTGAATGATGGTTTATAATGCACTTTTATTACACTTGAAGTTACACCGCCTTAAAGAATTAGGTTTTTCTAGTCTCATCTTGTTCAAAAAAGAATTAGGTTTTTCTAGTCTCATCTTGTTCAAAAAAGACAAAGGCAGAATTACATTTTAAACTATTTCTCTGAGGCTATTTTTAAGGGCCGACAATGGCCCACCTTAAAATCAATTGTTTATTTTTCAAACGACAAACGTTTATTGTTCTAGTTTTTTTAAAGAGGGAGTTTAAGAAAAAAAGACAAAAATTTAAATAAATACTAGAATAGTCAAAGAAAAAGATGAAAATATTGTTTTATAAATGATATTTTTCAAATTACACTTTTTATGCCGAGTTTAAAATTATCACTTTTTTGTTTTTCGCTAGAACTTTATAGCAAACAAGTTTAAACAATAAAACTAGAAGAGTAAAATGAATGAAATAAAAAATATTTTTTTCTTGAAATACTTAATATCTTTCAAATTACACTTTTTATGAAAAACATCACAAAATTGATTAAAATATTTATATTTTGAACGATATCTTCTTTATGTTCATACATTTAGCTCGTTCAATTATTATTCTAGTTTCTTGCAACTTTTATTTTAAAGAAAAGTAGCTTTTAACAGACTAGAATAGGCCAATTTATAAGTTTCTTGTTTTTATGTTGAAACTTTGTTGAAATTGGCCTAAAACGGGACTTTTTCCCGTTTTGTCAGCTGATAATGACCTTCACCTAATGAGTAAAATGGGCCCTGGCCCTCCTACTAATTAGGTAATTGGAATAATTAGGAGATCCCAATTAGAATAGCTAGCTTGAAATAAACTGTATTGTGTTACATGTGGAATAGAGATTTAAAATTTTAAATATTGTATAATAGAAGATGAGCTCAAGGCCCAAATTCAAGAAGGAAACTTAGCACTTGAACTCTCTCTGAACAGGGTTCCAACATTGAACAAACCCTTGTTTTATTCAGTACCCTCAAACAGAGGTTTTCTGTGTTGAAAACGTCCTTAGAGGATTCAAGTGGAAGTTCCAAGTGCCAAATTTCCATCTTGAATTTGGTCCAAATTCGCTTTCAAAAAAGAAAGTTTTTACTTTGTTTTAAAATACTTTAATTTGTTTTAGAAACTAGAAGGGTAGTTACAACATTTTGAATGTGTTTTCGTGTTTGATATCTTTCAAAATAAGCTTTTTTATATGAAAAAAATGAATTGTTATTGGCTTAACACGAAAATATCATTAAGTGACTGAGCTGCCCTTCTAGTTTCTAAAACATATTTTCATTTTAAGTCTCATTTTTCAGCATTTGTATTTATTTTGTTTTCTATCAAAAAAAATTTCAGATTGAATTCTTTTCAACCAGGAAAACATTGAATGTTTTCGTGTTTTTATCGATTTTTGTTGTGGTCAGTCTACTAGTGACCATTGATGACCACCTGGTGACCGCCGAATATCAGGAAGTTGATCCTAACCGTATATTGAGATCGTGTTCTACGAAAGAGGTGATAAACGCCGTTGCAGATTCCTGCGATATATTTCCTCAAAAGCGGGAAGTTGTTGACGAAAATGAAGAGTCGCCAAAAGGAGGGTTAATGTGGCCCAAACCCAAACCGCCTCAAGGTAGGCAGCCCTTCATGCAAACAACATAAGCAGCTAAAAAACTAGAATAGTAAATTGATTCGAATCAACTAAGAAATGAGGAAAACAAAACTTATACCTAGTATTTTTTTTAAAGTTCTAAAAGTTTTAACAACATTTTATTTCAAATTGACTAGTCAATTTTGGTAAAATGTATATTTTGAAAATATTGTAAGCATATTCGTTGCTATTCTAGTTTATAACAAATTGCAACACGATAGTCTGTGCAGAGGAATGAGAACCGCAAGCATTATTAAGAAGAAATTGAAGGCGTTTTTAAAAACTAGAAGATAAACGTTAAGGAAAAATTGAAAGTGTGTTATAAACTAGAAGGGTAGCCGAATCACTTTATTCGGCACAAAGATGTCTTTGTTGTCTTTCAAATTATTCTATGAAAAGTTTACTTTAAATGATGTCAACATGAAGATAACTCTTCTAGTTTCTGAAACACTTTCAAGTGTTTCTTTTGCACTTCTACTTTCTAAATCCTAGAATATAAGGTACTTTTTAAAAATTTTAATGTGTCCATAATTAATTAAATTAAATTTGTATTTTTATCCGCCCCGCAGTTAATTCCGGTTCATTGGTCAGTGGTGGGGCCTTGAGTGTGTTTCCTCGTCAGGTCCGAATGTTGACCAATAGGAATCAAGATCGAAGGAAGCGAATGTTGTTGCTATTCAGAGAAATGGAGACGAAATGTTGTAACCGCGGTTGTGCCTACCACGAGCTCAGTCATTTCTGCCACAGTCGACATTTAATAAGTGTTTAAAAAAAGGGCCCCAAACACGTTTTTATGTCTTTTTTTAAAAAAAATTTCATATTGAAGAAAAGGACCTTTTTTTTCCTACGCATTTTATTCTATTAGATTCAGTGCTTTATTTTTCAAAATTAACTATAATGGGTCCAAAGGGCGCAATCGGAAACAAAAGACTGTTTCTTTGTGCTGTGACGAATCCTAGAAGGTGTTTAAAGCAAACCAGAATTTCCTGATGGGCTTTAAACTTCGTCATTTTCTTTTTTAAATATGAGGCCGTACATACGTCATACAGTCTGATCTTTACACTAGAGGTCGCTGTATTCAATTTAATCATCTCGAGAAAGCAAAGTATGTGGATTAGATGATTGCTTTCTTGAGAAAGATAGGTGGCGCTAACATATGATATGTTTTCTTTACAGTTGTCCACATGTTGTTTCCGAATGCTACTTTTCTGTTTTCTTTAAAGATACTATATTTTTCTTTTGTTTCCGAATGCGCCCAGAGTGTACTTGGGTGGTAAAGTCTGTTGTTTAAAATTAAATATCTCAATAATTATAAATGCTACACAATTGAAACTTATATCGAAATCTAATTATGAAAAAAAAATTAAATTTAGAACTTCATCTTGATATATTTCAGAAATAAAAATTACAATTTAAACTTTAATTTTTAAAAATGAAGAACTTTTATACAGTAATTCTTTACAAAGTTGTTTTAATTTTCTGAAACTTCATTTTAATAATACCGTATTGTAAAAGGGCTCCCGTTTACGTGGCCCAGGGTTGGGTTTCTTCTTCTAATATTAGGGTGGTAACCACCCGAGTCTCCTGAGAAGAAGTTTCCTTGGACCTGGTTCTTGTACTGTTGGGGATCGTTCTCTAAGATTCCTAATGTTTTAGTTTCGGAGAGAGAAAATAACTTACAAAGTTAGTAAACGTTAAAGTCTCAACTATTAAGTAAAACGATAGTTTAGTATGCAACATTGCGATGTCCACCGTACCATTAGACATGAACTAGAATTTTGTGAGTAAGAGAATGGACCTCGATCTACTCGAGACACGGACCTTTATACTACTGAGCTTATGTGCACTTACGCGGTGGGCTCATGCCCAAGGGACAGTGCCTCAAATGGTATCCATCCACCTTCTCCCAAAGTAAACAGGATATTGGTTTGACTTATAGGTCTCCTTGACCTCGGGAAGGGGAGAGGCAGGAAATGGGGCCAGGACCCCCAAGGCTGGCATTAACACCAGATTGGAAAATGTTACGTGTTACAGTATATTTCTAACAATCAACTGAGGTTTGCAAATATTTAGCATTTATAATTTTCTGAGATATTTCATTTTAAACGATTTTAACTGCGTACCATTCTTTCATATTGAGACATACTTTTTATTGGATAAAAACACAACACATTTCAGAATAAATGTTTTAAAACCACAAATTACAGTTAAATGATTAGATTTTATATTTTTTTTTTATATATTTTAATGACATTTAAGCCTAAAATCTTTTGTTATCTTCGACAAACAAAAATCTGAAACAATTGTTTATAATAATTCTGGTCAATATTGTCAATTTTTCATATTTGTTTTATGAATTGCCTCACTTTTTTTTAATCATTTTTATTATTTTTGTTTAAAAATATTGCATTATACGTTATTTTTTATGGAAAAAAACCAACCAAACCACTCTCTTGTGTTAATTCTTTTTTTTTAGTGAAAATATTTTTATCAAAGCTTAGTTTTTCTTAATATTAATGACGTCATCAAATATTTGTAAAATTCAACACTATATAAAGGAATTGAATTAATAAATTTTACAAGTCATAATCATTAAACATCGTTTATATTTTAAAACTTATTTGATTTTTATTTTAAATATTTATTTTAAAAAATGATAAAGTTTTTTATTTTTGCGATGTTAGTTATATGCATTGGAAAAATTACACCAGCTGTAATTAACGAAGGTAATTAATTATAATTAATAATTAATAATTGGTAATTCTGTGCATTTATTATTTTTTTAAAAATATATTTTACTAACAGGTCATTTTAGAACTCTAGTTATTCTACACTTCAGAAGAAGCAACGTTAAGAAGGGTTTTAGAAACTAGAAGGGGTAGCCCTGAATGCCTTTGATATATTTTAAAATAAACTTTTTTAGAAGAAAAAATTAAAAAAAATGTTTGTCTGTTTAAAGTTAGCTCATTTTCAAACTGACATAAAAAAGTTTATTTTAAAAGCTTATTTTGAAAGATATCAACATGAAAATACCCTTAAAGTGATTGAGCTACCCTTCTAGTTTCTAAAACACTTTCTAGTTTCTGTTCATTTTGCACCTGAAAGACAGACTAATCAAGAGTTCGAGAGGCGCCTTTTTATACCTTTAAAACCACCTTAATAAAATTAATAATCTCATTGAAATCTGATTGAAAGTCGTTTAAAATGCACTTTTTAGGCGTTGCTGGTGTTGGAGATTTCCCTTCTGGTTGTTACACTGGCTGGTGTCAAAGTGACGAAAGTTGTAACACAATTTGCATAACTTGTGACCAAAATCCAGGTGGTGGACACTGTGGAGGTTTTCCATCCAAATGTTGGTGTGATGATTGAAACCATCCGGATTTTTTTTAAAAACCTCAAAATATCTAATACAGTATAGTGCAAATTACAAGCTATTTCCAATGTTTAAAATAAATTAATTGTAATTTTGCTATTTCTTTGCAACATTTGTTTGTTTGTAGTTAATTTAAATTAATTTAATGGTGATTAATTTTTTTTTATTACATTTCAATTAATTTTCATTTATGCTTAAAACATTTTCACTATTGTTTGTTAATATTATATTTTGAAATATCTCATAACTGATAAATTAATAATTGATTTTGTAATTTCACCATTTGAAAACTTAATTAAAATATATAAAAATACATACTTGATGAACATTTTTAATGATACTCTATTAATATATTAGAAAATCATGAAATGTAAAAATTTTAATTTGTTAATCCTGTTTCAAATTATTATTATTCGAGTTTATTGTTAAATGCCGCAGAGTAAGAAGAAGCTTGTGACGTCATATGGGTTAACGTAAAAATTTACGATTGTGTTATTGAGAAAAGGATGATAGCAAACGATATCAACAGTTTAAACAAAAGGGTTCTTGCATTCTTTTGTTATTATCCTATTTTTATTAGACAAAATGACACATTTTAAATATTATGTCAACCCCTCTGACGTCACAAGCTTCTTCTTACTCTTGAGGCAGACCAATGAAGAAAAAATATACAACTAGGGGAAAAGTTCATTGTAATAAGAATAAATGGACAACAGCAAAAGTAGTCCTTTACAGCACTGTGTTAGCTCATACATTAAAAGCAGGTGTATATCCCTATTATGATTGGCTATCGTCGTTTTAGCCGCTTGTTTTATGACGTGTATATTTATCACTCCACCCAGTTTGTATTATCAGCCAATTATAGTCAAGTGATTCATATTGTTCATAATGCGTCTTCCTGTTGTCCATATGATGAAGATTGTGCGCCAAATGGTGAGTTCGCGCGTGATTTTTTTCTTCTCGCGGTCTGTGCACGTGCACGCGTCGGCTGGCAACTGAAGAAAAGTCGCGCGTGTTGCCATCCCCGCGTGTGCAAAAGCAATCACGCGCTTGCTTGTATTGCTATTATACACGTGCGCGTGGTGAGAGGGAGAGGGCTATTTGAAAAGTTTGGTATCGTCTATATGAAAGGGTGGTTGGCCGCGTTTTGACCACTCTTTTACGGTTCCGTTTTTACGTCAACTATCGTCCGTGCTAAATTGTTGTAAGTGAATCATATCTAATTTAAAAAAATATAAATGGAAGCTTAATTTATTTAATTACAAATAAACAAAAAATGTTCCAAAAATACAGTAATTATAATTAATTTATTACAAATTGGAAAAATCGCTTGTAAACTTTAAATATTTTACATTTTTTTAACGATTAAAAAATCATTACGCCAACAATTAATTATTGGCTAGTAAAAACTTTTTCAGATTGATAAGTGATTATTAATTGATTGTAATAGATTTGAAGCGATTAAAGAAGGAATTTAGCTCTAAGTAGAGGTGGCGCCATCTACAGATCATTCCTTGAACTCACTTAGACACTAACTACGACAGTAACACTGAAGAAGAATGTTACAGTATCCTCCTTTAGGATCTAGATCACATTCTATGCAAACATCTTGACAGTTGTCGTTACTCAGGCATACTCCAACGAAACATCGAGATTGGTAATCACCAACTCCAGCTGTAATACCTAAATTTAAAAAGAAAAATAGTGCAAAATCAAATATTTAATTCAATTATTTATTAAGAAATTTTGTTAATTTCGTTAAAAATTTCTTAATTAACAATTTATCCAATAATACAATTTATCCAAATAATAAACAAGCTGATTATCGAACTCTTGATCGTTCGTTAGTTTCAGAAAAGCCAAAACGTGAAAGAGAAAAACTTGCAAGTGTTTTAGAAACTAGAAGGGTTGCTCAATCACCTTATTATTATTTTTATTTTTGATATATTTAATAATATATGAACTTATAACTGACATAAAAAAGTTTATTTTGAAAGATATCAACATGAAAACACCCTTAAATGATTGAGCAACCCTTCTAGTTTTTAATACACTTTTCGAGTGTTAAAAGAATGCTGTTCCAATATGTATTGTGATACTATGTAAACATATTGGAGTAGCATTCTTTCAATTTATTTATTTTTTCCATGTCCTAAAAGGGGCTCCGTAATCTTGCACCTAAAACACAAAATTTGAATATGATTTGAAGCTTGTGACGTCACAGGGGTTGACCCAAAAGTTTCGTTTTGTTTCGCTGTCATTCTTTTTCTTTCATGCAAAATGGCATCAAGTTAAACTTTTCTGGTCAACCCCTCCCCCGGGCCCCCTTCTTCTATTTAGGGTTGGGACGCATAGACCACTTTTGGTGGTCGATTTCAACTGCAAAATGAAATCGGTTTGTCGCTAGTACCGACCACACTGCAACCACCTGCAACTTCAGTTTGCAAACTATGGCCGTTGGCACACAGACCACTTTTGGTCGTCCATTTAGACAATGGACGACCAAAAGTGGTCTTGTGTGCCAACGGCCCCATAGCATTATAGGTTACAATCCTATACTTCTGAACTTTAAATTTAAATGCAAACAAATTACAATTATTAATTATAATTAAGATTCTTACTTCCGTTGATTGCAGCCGGAGTAATGTTTCCAATGCAAAAAACAAACATCAAAAAAACCAAAAACTTCATCATTTTTTTTTTTTGCTTCTTGGTTATTATTTTTTTTTATAAAGATTTAAAAAAAAGCAACAGATTTGTTTAAAATGAACGATTATGATTTGTAAAATGTGTGATTTCAATCGTTTATATAGTTTAATTAATATTAAAAACAATAACAAATGAAATTCCTTTTAAAATATTCCAATACAAATTATCATAAGAAGTTTATTGATTTTTCATTAATTTTTCCTTATGATACCAATCAAAGCAACGCCACTGGCCTAAATATTGGTGCCAATTGGCCTAATCTTTTGGTTAAATTTGATATAAATTTTTCCAAGTTTTTTTTTAATGTTTCTGATCAATAATTTCAATCTCTTTCGATTTATTTTTATTTGTCTTTCATTTTATCAATATTTTTGTATTAAAAACTCAATTTTTTTTATTATCATAAGGAAAAATTAATGAAAAATCAATAAACGTTTTGCGTTTTTGTTTTTAATATATTAATAACACTAATAATTATATTATAAATGATAGAAATAAGTCATCGATGCTCCAGGGATTTACACCCCGAGGGAGTAAACTTTTTATCCGTTCTCAACCTATTGCTGCCGTGGCCAATTTTGGGGCTTCGGCAACCCGCTTTTGACCACGGTTGGCCGGAACTGGGGCCCGGGTTGCCTACGTATTCTACCGGGTCCTAACCGACCTGCGGTGGTAAGCGCTTTTCGACCGAAAAAAATAAGTTTTACAAATCATAATCGTTTATTTTGAAGAAAACTTGCTTTTTTTTTTTAAATGTTCATAAAAAAACACAGGCCTTGTGGTGAACTGTGGTGAAAATTTGAACTTTTTGAAAATTTCAACTGGTGAAAAATAGAAGAAACGTGGCCCCCGCCCCCCCCCCCCCCCCCATTCACTATCATAAGGTCAAGTTTGTTCAGTTTTTTTCACCAAGTTGAAATTTTTTCAATAAGTTCAAATTTTCGCCGGGGTATTTTCACAGGTGATATTTTTCAAAATAAACTTTTTATGTGAGTTTGAAAATGACCCAACTTTAAGCTTTACAATATTTTTAATTTGTCTATAAAAAGTTTATTTTAAAAGATAAATTAACAGGAAAATACTCCTTAAGTGATTGGAGCTACCCTTCTAGTTTCTAAAACACTTTCTAGTTTCTCTTCATTTTGTTCTTCTTCTGAAAGATGGAATAAATTAATTAATAAACCAATCTTAATTACGAATACAATTTATTTTTTTATTTCAGGCATTTTACAATAAATATTTTTTTTTATAAAAATTTGCAATTTTAACAATTAATTATTGTTCAAACTAAGCTTTGTTTTTCCCTAACATTCTATCTAACAATGATTGTTTTGTTCGTCTTCTTATAGACTGGACTTCACGGCACAAATCGTAAAACGCTTCGGACACCTGAGTCACGTGTTCGGCTGCGGAAAGTTCGGTAAAAACGAAATCCAGATCCTTGGAAAGAATTTCACCTGCAAATTTTTTACAAGTAAATAGAAAATTTAATATAAAATTTCGTGTTAAAAGAATGTTAACGCTATTTTAATGGACCAGATTGAAAGGTTTTATTTCGTGTTATCTGAATTGATGAGAAAACATTTCAGAAGACATTGAAAGTGTTTTAGAAACTAGAAGAGTAACTTGAATTACTTCAATTACTTTTCTAGTTTTTAAAACATTTTCGATTTTCTTCTAAAAATGCGGAGTATACAAAGTTCTATTGCATTATTCGAACTTCATTTGCATATTTAACAAAAATGCCTATTTATAATTTTTAATATTTTTGTTTTAAATAATGTTAAGAAGAAAAAAAAAGTTACATAGGGGAGAAAGTTAATTTTCATAAGGATAAACGGACAATTGCAAAAATAGTTATTGACAGCACTGTTTTAGCTGAATCATTAGAAGCAGGAGGCGTATGTTGTTTTCATTGGCTATCTTTTTTTTAGCCGCTTAGTTTATGACGTCAATATTTATAACTCCAACCATTTCTTATTATGAGCCAATCATAATTAAGGCGTTCTAGTATCTGTAATACAGCTTCCTGTTTATGAAGATTTGGCGCCAAAAAAAAAGTGAAGTCGCGTAGTTTTGCTTTTCGCGTTTTCTGTACGTGCAACGCGTCGCCTTATCAACTGAAGGAAGTCGCGCGTGTCAATGAATGCACCACGTGTTTGTGTTGCAAGTATACACGTGCACGGGGAAGTTTAATGATGGGAGAAAGAAGGGGGGGTATTGGAAATGTTCGGTATCGTATTTATAACAGAGGGGGTTGGCGGTGTTTACGGTTACGGTTTGTTAACGTCACCTTCTTCGGTGCTAAGTTGTCGTAAGTGAATCAAATCCGATTTATTGGCAACGACAACAATCGGAAACAATGGAGGGCCATTTGGAACGCTGTTTTCTTTGGCCATCTGTTTGTTATCATAGATATACTGACGTAAAGTCTTGACCATATTGAATGACCCTCGATCAGTGATGGAATAGACCAATAGGAATCCATCCGCCCATTGGATGACGTCATCTTTGGGCATTTCGTTCACTTCCTGTTTTTTTAAAGGTAAGAAGGTCATATTAAGAAATTTCTTAATTTTATACGAAACTAGAAGAGTAAACGAATACGTGGAAGTAATTTTCATGATGATATCGTTCAAAATAAACTTTTTATTCAAGTTTGTAAAAAAAATCAACGTGAAATAGTAGGCTGTTTTGTTTACTCTTCTACTTTTTATTAAATCTTTTAAATTCTTTTGTACTTTTGAACATGTGTCCAGTATTTCAAAAATGACCGGTTCTCCGTCCACCATTATTTCACTTTTGTATCTGTTTTCTTTTTTATAAAAAATATGCATAAATATTTAAAAAAAATTAGCTTAATTTAGTTGTATATATCTAAAAGTGACTACTAGATGGCGCATCGAGTCCGTCTGTTTAAAATTCAGAAATATAACGGTAGTAGTGTCAATATGTCATAATTCTGAATTTCAAGTTGTGTACCAATATGTCGTATCTTGAATTGAAGTTATATGCAGATGAGACGCCATATTTAGTCACCCACCTCATTTCCGATATTCGCTTCGTGCATCGTTTTTTTATTGTATGATTTTTGATCATGCCCTCGTCTCTTACTATGTACACTAGAGATGTTTTAACGTGACGTTTTTGAAGCTTAATGTTATATTGCAATAGGTGTCCCAGTATGGCACATTTTCTACTGTAACTTATTGGTTGCTAGACGACATATTTGTTCACGTCCTATAGTAACTCTGTCCTTTAATCGATGCTTCATATATTTTATGCGATCGGTTTTACTCATGATCCTCATAGGGATAATGGAATTATAAGGGCATACTTGCCTATTTGGTGATCATATTCTCCTATGTATCTTTTAGTAAGGAATCGTACTGTGATAGCTGTAATTAATTATAAATTTAAATAAATTAGTAAATAAGTTGCAACTGTGACGTCACAAATTGAATTTTTTATATTAAAATATGTGTTTTTTCATTTTTAAACTTTTTAAAGTGAGTTTAAACTTTAAATTAGCGAAATAAAGAAAATCTTGAAAGCGTTTTTAGAAACTAGAAGGGATAACTTAATCAGTGAGTTGGATATATTTTAAAATAAGCTTTTTATTTAATTTTGTTCAATAAAAAGTTTATTTTGAAAGATATCAAACATGAAAATATACTATTAAGTGATTCAGTTACCCATTCTAGTTTCTAAAATATATGCAATTTCTCTTTAGTGTTGCTCTTTTGAAAATGCAAAAAATAACCAGATTATACAAATCATCATCTTGTTCATAAAATATCTTAATGTAGGTTAGGTAACTTAGGTTAGTGTTTGTTTTTATAAGAAAGTGATTTATGTTTTTTTTTGTAAAAAAAAAATGTGGTATATTTCTTTCGACACGTTTTAAAAATAGCCTTTTCTAGTTTGTATTTTCTTCTATTGGTTTTTTTTATTTTTGAAAATATATTTTTGAGTCACACTGTATTGATTTTTTTTTTGGCGCGAAACCTTATTTGTGACGTCATTTGAGTTGTTTTTGTTGTTCTTTAATAACACACGTGTCTGTCAACATTGACTTTATAATATGGTGTGTGTTTGGGATTAGGGATTATGGGATTCTAATCGTAAAAAAAAAATGTTAAGCTCTACTTCCTGTCTGTCTCATACGGTATTTTAGACAAAAATTTCTAGAAGTTAATTAAGCTTACCCTTTGAACCCTCTTCTATATCTCTGAATTACGGTGCCCTGTAAAGGACAGGCGAGATTTTTTTGTTTAAAAGCGCGACATTTCAACTTTTAAATTTTCTTTATTCGGCGGCCATGTTGCGCGCACCATACTCTTAATACAGGCATTTAGAAATCGGGACGAACTTCAGTTGGCTCCGCCCTTTTTTGAGAAAAGGAATTCTACCTCCACATTCACTGTGATTGGTCATCACAACAAAAGACCCTTTTTAACACGAAAAGGTCACGATTTGAACAACAACAACAACAACAACAAAAATGGAACACGAAAAACTTATGAAAAGATGATTTCCAACTATTTTCAACAGGCAGTTCGAAATAGGTCAAAACTTCAGTGGGCTCCGCCCTTTTTATGACGACCGGCAACTTCTAATTGGTTGGTTATATAGTCTGACATCACATGCTCAGCCCTTTTCAACGTCGAACCACAACAACAAACCAATTAGAAGTTGCCGGTCGTCATAAAAAGGGCGGAGCCAACTGAAGTTCGTCCCGATTTTTAAATGCCTGTTACTCTAATAATTAAATTATTGTAAGCGCCCTCTTGTAGCAGCAATAATTTAATTATTAGAGTATTGTGCGCACAACATGGCATATAATTAACATGGCCGAATAAAAGAGATTAAAAAAAAGTTTTGCTTGTCTTTTACAGAGCTCCGTACTGAACCCGTTTGAACAGTCTTTCCATGTTGGAACATGATTGTTAACCACAGAGAGAGTAATTGCTTATTTTGACAAATGTATGGACTAAATTTTCCCTCTGCCACAGGCCCTCATGACTTGCTTGCTGAGTTAATTATTTCAAATTCAAAACTCTTCTCATAGAGGGTTTATATTGAAGTTCAAGTGGAAAGTTTCCTTTCTTGAATTTGAGCCAAACATAAGTTTATTATGAAAGATTGAGAAATACCTTAGGCCCGAATTCAAGAAGGGAAATTTGGACTTTGAAGTTAAGAGTGAAAGTGTTTTAGAAACTAGAAGGGTCGCTCAATCACTTAAGAATGCAAGTAGATGATTTATTTTGTGCGTGTAGTGTTAGATGGCGCCACAAGCCCTACTCACATAGAAATATACTCTGACTCACCTTCCTCTTTTTTACGTGCCAAACTTTTAATTGTCCCTTCACTTATATTGTGTTCTGGGTAAGTTTGTCCACGTGCTCTGATAATTAAGGTTGTTTTGGACGCTTTTAGAGCTTAAAAGGGTGCATTCGATTTCAAGTAATTGGCGATGAGTGGAGTTTGCTACCTATGGAGGGGTTGCAAGCGCCATCTACCTTTCATTTACACAAGTATTTTTCTATGGAGCCCCTCTTGAGGGCATTTTTATGTTTGATATCTTTCAAAATAAACTTTTTATCGACAATATAATATTGAAACGAGCATATAAGCTCGTCAAAAGTTTATTTTGAAAGATATCAATATAAAAAAAGAGCCTTAAGTGTCTTTTAAAGTTTGACACTTGAGTGATCTATTTGTTTGTTTGGCAGGTTTTTTACTTTTAAGAGAAAAGGGGATGATGAGTTATTTATGATCTTAATGGTATTTTACCGAGAGATATATATAGAAACGAGCATTGTTGGGGGGGGGGGGGGGGGTCATAACTGAGTGTAGCCAATAGATGGCGCCACCTCTACTTAGAGCTAAATTTCTTCTCTTTTCAGGTATTAAACACGAGAGAAATAGAAAAATAAGGAAAAGTTAAGGTGGGTTTCACCCTTATTAACTAGGTTCTTGAAAAGAAACTAGAAAGAGTTTGTATTGAAAGATTACCAACATGAAAATACCCTTATGATTGAGCTACCCTTCTAGTTTCTAAAGCATTTTCCAGTTTTTTTTAAAAAAGAAATTGGTTCCTGAAAGACTTGAATAATTAAAAGAGTTCGAAAATGAGCTGTTCAAAGACTAATCTTAAAAAGAATAAAGAGAACCTTGAAGAGAGGCTAGCTACATAATTAAAGCTCACTCACTCAAGACGTTTTAACATAGAGTTGAGCTACCTCTATGTATATTTCTTATGGTTTTTTAGAATTTAAACCGTTTTTGGCACAATTTGGATGAGAATAGAATTTATGTAACATTTTTGTTGACAATTATTAAGTCTAATTTTGGTGGCCCACTTGAGTTATCAGGTGGCCCACTTGAGATAATCAGGGTGACCTAAATACATGTATATGAGGGAGGGAGGGAGGGGGTCAAAGGTGACTCACCCGTTTTTCCCACTCCAGCTGCTCCAAGAACGGCTATTTTCACTTCGGACAATGAAGATTTTTTTCTTCTTATTCCTCTGATGCTATTCGAGCTCATTGTTTTAATTAATTAATATTAATTAATTATATCTGTAATTTTAAATATGAGAGAGAAAGAAATATATACAAATTTCATTTAATTTCAGACATGCAAATTAAATCTAATTAATATTTTTAATAAACTTTTTTCTAAGTCTTTTAGTTCAATCTTCTTGTTTAGTTTAGAAATGAACTAATGTCCGAAGTTTAGCTCTGGACTACAATTGTAGTGTTCTCAACAAAAATAAAACAAGGACAAGTTTAGCAGTTGTCAAATAGAGCTACAACAAGAGCTAAACTGGACAAGAGCTTAGCTTGACAAAAAATAAACTAGACAAGAGCTAAACTGGACATGGGCTGGTCAAGAACTTCAGTAACTAAACTGGACAAAAACCAAACTTCGAAAAAGCTAAACTGAGCAAAAGTTAAATTGGACAAAAACTAAACTTCAAAACAGTTGAACTGAATTAGAGCTAAATGGGACAAAGAGCTGGTCAAGAACTTCAGTAACTAAACTGGACAAAAACCAAACTTCGAAAAAGCTAAACTGAACAAAAGTTTAACTGTACAAGAGCTAAACTAAACAAAAACTAAACTTCAAAACAGTTGGACTAAATTAGAGCTACCATATATAAATGGGACAAGAGCTGGTTAAGAACTTCAGTAACTAAACTTGACAAAAGCTAAACTTCAAAAGAGCTAAACTGGACAAGAGTTAAACAAAGTGCAGTGGAGGACAAAAAATTTCAGCTAAACAGTTACTTAAATACGTTTTTTTTAAATAAACTAAGTTTAGCTTGTTATCCAATTGAACTGCGTCTATGTTATTCTTAAGTTTTTACTTAACTGCTGTGTGGTGTTTGAGGTTGCAATTCCATTCATTGTCATGGACATTCCTTCCAAGCTTCTTCTCTTCCACTTGTTCCAAATGAAAGCCACTTACTTAACTTAGGGATGTCTTCTGGCAACCAAAACTAAAATGAAAAAAAAAACCTCCAAATGTGTGGCTCCTTTTTTTTCTATTTTAGTTTGAAACTCTTTCTTCTTTTTTATTTCTCAATCTTCTTAACCTGGGTTGGAATCAACTTTTTTTTTTCTATTGGGGAATACATTAGTCTTATTATTATTATTATTATTCTTATTATTATTGGCAATGGCAACCAAAAAAGTTTTCTTCTTCTGGCAACTTTTGATTGTTTTGTTTTTTCAGTTAAAACCAATTCTGATTTGCTGACGAGATGTTTATTTTTTCAAGATATTGGGGGGGGGGGGGGGGGTAACCCCTTCTCCCTCCTCCTCCTTCAAAATGGGGTAATTGGGATGGAGGAGGGTAAATATACAGGGTGTGAATGAAATAGACCTTATGACAGATTTGTTAGTGTTGGAAAATTTCCAGAAATGAGACGCCATCTAGTGGCCATTTTTAACAAGTTGTTAGCCGTTTTTTTTTTTGTGATTTGTGATTTTTGATTATTTTTCAAAATATAGACATAGAGGTAGCTCATCTAAGAGCTGTTGTTTTTGAAACAATTTTGTCGTAGCTGAGTGTGGGGCCATTAGGTGGCGACACCTCCACCTGAAAGCTAAATTTCAGCTCAAGTTATCAAGATAATTATATAAAGGTAAAGCAACTCAATGTTATACCTTGTACACACTTGAGTTAAATGAATTGAAATTAAATGTGTTATACCGTTGACACACATGCACAGTTAAATGCATTTAAATAATAAACGTGTTCTACAGAGCCCTGTGAAGGACAAACAAACAATATGTCGAATTCAATTTATTGAGTTAATACTTAAATATAAATTTTTATTTGGTGTTCATGTCCTTTAGGTGAATTATACGGAATCCAGTTAAGGACATGAACACCAAATAAAAATTGACTTTATTATTAATATTTTAAATTGAAATACTAAATCAATATTTCGTCAATAGTTTCTATATTTAGATTTAAGTATTAACTCAATATTTTCAGATTATTAACTGAATAAATTGAGAATTCGAAATATTGTTTGTTTGCCCTTCACGGGGCTCTGTAGAACACTTTGGTGTGTACTAGGTATAAGGGAAAAACACGCCAAAAGTGAGTGAAGAGTCGTCTGCTTTTTGAAGCTAGAAAGAAGACATTTTGCCAAGGAGGAGGACGACAAAGGGTGGTGAATCTCATATGGCTTGGTAAACTTTTATTCAAGGGGGAGGCGACATTGAGAGTGAATCTCTTATGCTCTCTAATCATATTGTAACCAGCTCCAAGTGTAGTTTGCGCCATCTATTGGTAACACTCAGATTTCGCATGAAACGCTCAATATTAAAAGATCTTAGTTGAGTTACCTCTGTGTATACAATGGTGAAATAAAAAGAAAAGAGGGGGGACCTTGAAGAGAGGCTATAAAATTAAAGATCACTCATCCATGACGTTGTTTTCTAACATGGGGTTGAGCTACCTCTATGTACGTTATATATATATATATATATATATATATATATATATATATATATATATATATATATATATAATTGGTTTTTATAGTTTCACACTAGATGGCGCTGTATGTTACGTTCCCGTACTCTTATTTAAGCAAAAAAAAAAACAAAGAACAATTGATTAGAATTTAGAACTGAAGTTATTCTATCTTTCTTTAACAAAACGAAGAGAAACTTGTTTTAGAAACTAGAAGGGTAGCTCTGAATTTCTGATTTTCACGTTGATATTTTTCAAAATAAACTTTTTACAGCTGTTTGAAAATCACCCAACTTTTTTATATTATAAAAAGTTTATTTTGAATTATATACAAATGCTATTGATTCAGTGACCCTTCTAGTTTCTAACACACTTTCAATTTCTTCTTTTTTTTTTTAAAAAAAACTTCAAAATAATCAACTGTTTATCAAACACCTTAAGGCAATTTGCAACAATGTCTAAACATTCAAAGCATGTTTAGACATTCTGTACATTGTCTAAAAGACTACACAATTAATGGCTGTGTGTTCTCAGTTATTCTGTAGAATGACTGATTTACTCACTTTGCATTTTGATGTGTTATTATTTATTAAATGTCAATTTGTAGTTTTGATCTGTTTATACAGATACAGAGGGGAAGAGGAAGGGGGGGGGGGGGTTGAATAGCTAATTTTTCAGTTAAAAATATTCAGTCCGTTAATTGGTTGTCGGCTTCTGAACAAAAACAACAACAAAAAAGGGAGATTTTATTTTCAAAGTGGACATGTGTTTTAATTTTTAATTTGGTTGTCGTCCAATTTGTAACATAAAAAAAGCAACTTGACAAAAAAAAAAGTTGTCCGTCCGTTGGTTGGTTGGTTGGTCGGTCGATGGCGGCGGCGTCGGCGGTGTTTCCAAATAACTTCTTTTCTTGTTATTCCTTTTGGCATGAATTTATTTTGTTTGAAAACCAAACTGTCAATTGGATTTAAAAGAAGAAGAAACAACAAAAAAAACACAATCCTTTTTGGTTTATTTATTAACTAAATTCCTTACTTGGGGTTTAAGGCACAAATTCAATAAAGAAACTTTCTATTTGAACTTCCAATTTGAATCCTTCAAAGATTTAGAACAACATCATACAGTATGTGTCCAATGTTGGATCCAATGTTGCCTCCAACATTTGCCAGTTTGGACACTTCGCATCTCGGCTGGAAAGGAGTGGCACAACTAAAAAAAAAGACACTTTTTTGGAGAAAAACAATGAGCTTTTCAAGTGCAAAAACCGTTCTCATTATCGGTTTATTTGGCTCCCCCTACAATAGATTGAGTTACAGAAATTGGAACTTTAAACTCATTTCCCCCCAAACTAGGCTTGCCACCTTTCTTCCTTTGTGGAGGACAGTCCTCCATTTGGAGGAAATGTCCTCCGACCAAGAATCGTCCTCCACGTTCAGGCAAACATGTCCTCCACACAATAAACGTGGACAGGCAATTAGAAAACGGGATGAACAGAAGTTGGCTCCGCCCTTTTTATGACGACCGGTAACTTCTAATTGGTTGGTTATGTAGTCTGACGTCACATGCTCCGCCCAATCGAAAATATAACAAATAAAATGAATATAATATTAATAGAGGGTGCTGGTAACACTTGCCAGGTTGCCTGTTTGTCCGCTATACACTTCCATACAGGCCCAACACTAAAATTTCGTTTGCCCCACCCTTTTATGACATCAGACAAAGTAACAAACCAATTAGAAATAGATGAAGTTCATAAAAGGGGCGGGGCAAACGAAATTTTAGTGCTTGGCACACTTGCCAGTCATTTCCCACATCCTTTGACCTATGCAGACCAAATTTTGCAAAGTTGATTTCTCACGGTCCTACAGGACAAGCATCTGTAGACAGCTTCAGAATTTATTTTGGCTCCGCCCTTTTATGAACTTCAGGTCAAATATAAACCAATTAGAAATAAAAAAGGGCGGGACATGTGTCATCAGACTCAGTAACAAACCAATTAGAAATTGATGACGCTCATAAAAGGGGGTGGAGCCAAAAAAAATTCTGAAGCTGTCTACAGATGCCTGTTCCTACAGGTAATATTGTGAGGACTATAGTAGGGCCTAAGTCAAGTTGAAGTTATACGAAATCCTCGTGATTTTTCACGGGTTTCCAGCCAATTTAGTATATAGTTTTATAAACACAATTGGCTAAATTAGCTAATTAGTTAATTATTTTTTATGATTGAGGTATCCGAATGCGCAAAACAACAAAAAAATGGTCCAACAAAAAAAGAAAATTCAAATAAAATTAATGAAATTTCTTTTTAAAAAAGAAAACAAAATAAATAAATTAAGAAAGAAGAAAAAAAAAAGTAATTTCCTTTTTATTTAAAAAAAAAAGGAAAAGATTTACGAATTGAATTGAAATGAAAAAAAAACGTTCATTTAATTCGTGCTTTAAATAAAATGAAATGCAAATCGAAGTTAAGTTTCTTTCTGCAATTTAAGTTAAGTTTATTATTAAAGAGAGATAAATGGACCTCGTTTTGCAAAAAAAAAAAAATCGAATTTGTTAGACAAGTATTAATTGTTTGTAATGTGCAAAATCATTCTCAATGATTGCAAATTGTATATAGGCCTACTATATATATATATTATATTATTAGAAGAAAAAAATACCATTCTTTTATAAGGTGGGAGAGGGGCTCCTATTGTAGGGGGCCCCTCTCTTAGAGGGGAAAATGGGTGGAGAAGAAGGCGGCCATTTTAATTTCAATGGTCGCCATTTCCCCCCCCTTTTTTGTGGCCAATTCGGATTTAATTGTTGGTTTTGCTTTCTTCAATACACAACTCAGTTAAATATATAATTTTGAATGTTTAAAAAAGGGGGGGAAGGTGGGGGCCTCTAGAGGGCAAATGGGGTGGTCCTTCCATGACTAAGCTTCTTTTAATTCTGAAATGCGGTTTTAGCATTATTATTAAATGCTATGTCTTTTTATTTAAGGCATTTTTCTATCAAACAAACCTAAAACAATTGTGAGATTTTTTGTTGTTGGTGGTTTTAAAGGTGTAAACGGGGGCCACTTGAAGCAATCTTGGTTATTCTAGTCTTTTTAGGGGTACAAAATGAAGAGAAACTTGAATGTTTTTTAGAAACTAGAAGGGGTAGCTGAATCCCTTAATATTTTAATGTTAATACCTTTTAAAAATAGACTTTTTATGTTAAAAGTTTTAAAATGATTAAACTATAATTTTAATTGTTGGTATTTAAAAAGTTTATTTTGAAAGATATCAACATGAAAATACACTTAAAAGTGATTGAGTTACTCTTCTAGTTTCTAATACACAAGTTTCTCTTAATTTTCCTCAATAAAAGACAGAATAACCAAGAGTTCAAAAGGAAGTTTACACTTTAAGAAATTCAAAAGGATTTTAGAAACTAGAAGAGTAGCTTAATCACATATAAGGGGTATTTTAATGTTGATATCTTTTAAAATTAGCTTTTTATGTCAATTATAGAAAATTACCACACTTTAAGCTGACGATATTTTTAGTAACTTGCATCTATAAATAGTTTATTTTGAAAGATATAGCAAACATAAAAGTCGGGAAGCTCCGTTTACACTTGGAACTAGAACGGGTAGCTCTATCACATTATGGTATTTTTCATGTTGATGATATCTTTCAAAATAAACTTTTTACGTCCGTTTTTTTTAAAAAAAAAATATCTATTGCTTAAAATTAAAAGTATTGTATTTTTCGAACAGACATAAAAAGTTTATTTTAAAAGATATTAACATGAAAATTAGCCTCATCTTAAGTGATTGAGTTACCTTTCTAGTTTCTAAAACAAATTCTCCTCCTCCTCCTGAAAATACAAACTAATCAAGAGTTCGAAAATCACCTGTTCAATTATAAACATTTTTTTTTAAATTCAATTAAAAAAAAAATAGTTCAATTTGCTAACAAAAGTTACAAAATCTAAGATTAACAAAAAATAGAATGAATGGAGAGAAGAAGAAAAAAAACTTTCATTTTTTGATCGATTAGAATTAAGGTCAAAGTTGAAGTGAAACATTAAGCTTGAAATGTAAATGAAAGCTAAACACGTCATTTGGTGGCGTTGATACTCAAATGACCCCCCTTCTCCAAACACACATTGAGACAAAAAAAAGTGACCCAAACAAAACTAGTGGGTCACCTTTTTTAAAAAATTAAAAAAGGTGCTAAACCTGCACACGTGGAGTTGCATCAAATTAAGACTAAAAGTTGGCAACATAATAATAACATGTCATTAGCACCTGTCAAAAATGATGAAAAATTCAACACAACCTGTATTATTATTATTATTATTATTAATATTATTATTATGCTACTGATACAGTAACACCAACCCCCCCTTAACCCCCCTTTAACCTTTGAAGTAAAATATCTCAGGTACAACAGGCAGTTGTGCACAGCACTAACTTTTCGTTTACCCCGCCCTTTTATGAGCGTCATTAATTTCTAATTGGTTTGTTACTTGGTCTGATGTCACTTGCCCCGTCCTTTTCAATTTCTAATTGGTCTTACGCTCATAAAAAAGGCGGGGCAAACGAAAAGTTAGTGCTGTTCACAACTACCTGTTAGAAGCAGTTGGGCGCAGCCAGAAAAGTGCATTCTGATTAGGTCTTATTTAGGTTTATTACGTGTGTTTGATTCTGTTTATTGGTATGATGCTCATAACAGGGCGGGGCTAAAAGGATTTTCGTTGCTGCGCCCAACTGCTTGTCTGCCTGTTCAGGTACACAGGCATTTGTAGACAGCTTCAGAATTTCTTATGCTCCGCCCTTTTATGAACGTCAGACCAAAATATCAACCAATTAGAAATAAAAAGGGCGGGGCATGTGACATCAGACCCAGTAACAAACTAATTAGAAATTGATGACGCTCATAAAGGGGGCGGAGCCATAGAAATTCTGAAGCTGTCTACAGATGCCTGTGTTCAGGTACAATCCTCTCATTTTCAGGAATGGACTTCCTGATCCAGTTTTAGTCCTTATTATATTTAACTTTTGGTCCAGTTAAAGGTGTAAAAGAATTTCGAACTCTTTCAGGTGCAAAAAATGAATGGAAACTTGAATGTGTTTTATAAACTAGAAGGGTAGCTCAATCACTTAAGGGCATTTTTTATGTTTGTTATCTTTCAAAATAAGCTTTTTATGGCAAATTGAAAATGGCGTAACTTTAAACAGACGATATTTTTTAATTTTTGTCAATAAAAAGTTTATTTTGAAAGATATCAAACATGAAAATATACCCTTTTAAGTGATTCAGCTACCCTTCTAGTTTCTAAAACACTTTTATTTTCTTCTTAAGGTGGTTTTAAAGTGTGGAAACGCCTCACAAACTCAGGTAATTCTGTCTTTCAGGTGTAAAATGAAGAAAAACTTGACTGTGCTTTAGAAACTAGAAGGGAAGTTCAAGTGCTAAAGCCCAATTTCAAAAGCAAAACTTGAACTTAGCACTTATAATTCAACTTATACCCTCAGAGCAGGATTTCAATATAAAACCCCTGTTCAAGTTGACGCAATAAAAAAGAGGCTTTTTTTTCATTTTGGAACCTTGTTCAGAGAGGGTTCAAGTTGGAATTCAAGTGTTAACGCCCAGGTTCAAAAAGGAAACTTCAAACTTGGTACTTACTCTTCAACTTATACCCTCCGAGCAGGGTTCCAATATAAAAAAACCAGTTTCAAGTTCACTCAATAAAAAAGAGGCTTTTTTTCGTTTTGGAACTTTGTTCAGAGAGAGTTCAAGTTGAAGTTCAAGTTTAGTTCTTAAATTTCAACTTATTTAATGTTTGCCATTTTCAGTTTGCAAATTGTTTAAATAGTTTTTTTCTCTCTTTTGAGGTTTGTTCCTTTTTTTGAACACCAGAGGGGGCCTTTGAGAAACTTCATATTTTCTTTCTTCTTCTTCAATTGAATAGACACTAGGAGGCTATGGGGCGCCCCCTGGTGCGTGATTCTGTTTCTTTGGCATTTCTTAAATGTTTCTATTTCATGATAAGACATTTTTTTAAAGTCATTGTTATTATTACAAGAAAGAAAAAAATATTAAGAAGAAGAAGAAAAGGAAGACAAAAATTTGAAATTGCTTCACATTTTCTTTTTTTGAGTATATTTAAATCAGCATGAGCAATTTAGAAATTGCTGGAGACCTAGAAGAAAAAAATACCGCAACTTTTTCTTTTCTTATTTTGCTGCTTGCTGTGTTTTCTTAAGAAAGAATGGAGAAAAAAAGTAACTTCCCACCCACGGTTCTTTTCTTTAGAAACTAGAAAGGACGTGTAAAACACATGTTTTAGCTATTTTTTTCTACTTTTGTTAAGAAAAATATTAACAAAAAGGAAGCAATTTTATCTTGTAGATTTTAAAATTACTCAGATTTTTTTTTTAATATTTACTCCAGAGTAACTGGTACTTTTGTAGAAAGTTACTTTTTTTACAGAAGTACTTGCTCTAAATATGAAGAGTAACTTGTAAGTTACAAATTACTTTCTAAGAAGTTGTTTATAAAAATAACTAGTAAATAAAACTTGGAAGTAACTGCCACAAGTTTCTGTTTGAAGTTACTTTTCGAAGTTACTTCTCTGCCATATAACTGGTACATTGTAGTAAGTAACTAAATTTTCAGAAGTAATTGTTGCAAATATTAGAAATAAAGGGTTTCAATTGAAGTTCAAATATGAAATCCTAATTTCAAAGAATTAAATTTACTACTTGAGGTTCAACTTTTGAAGCCTCTTGAATAAGATTCCAACATAGAAAAAAAGCCTTGTTCAACCAATGTTGAGCTATATAACCAGGGAAATTTTTTTTGTTGAAACCCTCTGCTTTGAGGGTTCAACTTCAAATTGAAGTTCCAAGTACTAAAACACAAATACAAAGATGGAAAACATAGCCTCAGAACAAAGTTTCAACATAGAAAAATCCTGTAAAATGTTACTATATAAACCAGGGTTTTTGTTTGTTGGAACCTTGCTTGGAGGGTTCAATTTGAAATACACAAGTGTTAAATCTCAAATTAAAAAACAAGGAAACTTAGCACTTGAAGTTCATTTTGAAATTTTGAACTCTCTGTATACTCTTGGGGTCCAAAAATGGCTGTTCAATGTCGCTCTATAAACCAGGGTTTTTGTTTGTTGGAACCCTGCTTAGAGAGTTTAAATTGCACTTAGTAAATATCAACTTCAAAGAATGAAATTTTTACTACTCGAGGTTCAAAACTTGAAGCCTCTGAACAGGTTTCATACAAAGAAAAACAAACCCCTGTTTCAAAAATACACAGGCAGTTAGAAATAGGTCAGAACTTCAGTTGGCTCCGCCCTTGTTATGACGACTGGTAACTTCTAATTGGCTGGTTATGAAGTCTGACGTCACATGCTCCGCCCTTTTCAACGTCAGACTACATAACCAGCCAATTAGAAGTTGCCGGTTGTCATAACAATGGCGGACCCAACTGAAGTTATGAATTATTTCTAACTGCCTGTCAACAATGCCAGTTATGCTGATTGAAACCATAGTTTTTCCTATGTTTGAAGCTCTGGTTCAGAGGGTTGAAATCAAAGCTCAAGTGCGCTACGTTTGAGGATTCAAGTGCCTTAAGTAATCTACTTGAATTTGGACCTTAAGTTTGTCTTTAGCAAATACAAAGAAAGTGAAACAAAACAACTTTGATAATTGGTTGTTTTTCTTCTCTCCTAGTTTAAATTTGTAACCCCTGAGTTCTCATAACAACAAATAACACCAAACCAAACAAACAAACAAAAAACAACAATTGGAATTTGTGGAAAGTCATTTTTTATTATTTTCTCAAACATATTTTATTAGTCGTAAAAAAAAAAAAACATTTGAAGGTTTTTTTTTTCTTCTGGTGTCTTCATTAAGACGAACCACTGAGGCATCATGGGAGAACTAATTAGGTTTCAAGTAACGAGGCTATACTTTGGCCTACTGGTGTTACACCTGGAATTTACCCCTCGAATTCAGGAAGGAAACGTGGCACATCTAATCATGGATCCAACATAGAAAAACCCTAGTGAAGGCTATTCAATAAAAGCAGGGTTTTTTTCTTTTCTTCCTCTGTGATAGGTACCCTGTTTAGAGGGTTTAAGTAGAAGCTTTTGAGTTGCTAAGATTCTAATTCAACCAAAAGAAATGTATCACTTGAACTTCAACTTATACACTCAGCACAGGGTTCCAACATAGAAAATTCCTGTACAATTGGTGTACAATAAAACAAGGCCTGTTTACGTTGAAACCTTTCTTAGAGGATTCAAGTTGAAATTCAATGGTCAAGACCCAAATTCAAGATTCAAACTTCGAGCTTTTGAACTCCTTGAATTAAGGTTACAAACATAGAAACACTTTAAATGGAGCTGTGAATGAAACAAGGTTTTTTAATGATGGAACCGTGCTTATAGGTCAAAGGTCAAGGCTCCTACTTTAAGATGAAAAGTTGACATTTGAACCCTCTTGGGCAAGGTTTAAAACATAGTAACATCCGTTTTCAATGGTACTAGATCAAAAAAATCATTAAAAATAGCCTTAAAGTGATGATTATTTTACTCTTCTAGTTTCTAAAACAGTTTCAATTTCATTTTGAAGTTGATTTTTTTTCTGAAATGGCAGTAAAATAACCCGAAAGTTTTCTTGATAATTTTGAAAAGAAAAGAAGGTGAAGAGGTTTATAGGACAAGCTTTAAAAAAAAGAGGCTTATCTTTCAGCCTTATCACCAAAAAGGCTAATCAGTTGTAATCCCAAGAAAGAGGATTAGTTCTAAAATTAGTCTCTTTTCAAAGATGGTGATGAAAAAAAAAACCAAGATGGCTGTCGCTTTATAGCAAAATGCTTTAAAAAAATAACTAAAGTATAATCACAATCTACAAATGGAATACAGTAATGGCGCAGTCGCACTAGGCTGGTTTCCCAGCTGCTGGTTGCTGCTGGCTGGTTGTAGCGCTCTAGCAGCATAGTCTGAACTGCTACTAGCAGCTGCTTTCTCCAGCGGGCTAGTGATTTTAACAGTGGCTGGTGAAGTTGGACATGTCGAACTTTAGCAGCTACCAGCTGGTCATGTGACTCCCTTCCTGCTGCTGCCATCTAGTGTGAACTTTTTGTTGCTAGTAGTGGCACTAGTGGTAGTTGAAACTCCACTGCTTGGGTTGGTTGTTGTTAGAGTTTGTGTTTTTGCAAGACGGTGTTTGGATGACTTGCACTGCTAATAACCAGCAGTGACTGGACAAGTGTGAACCCAAAGCAGCTGCTGCTTGCTGTTGCTGCTAATAGCCAGCAGCAACCAGCGGCTTGTAAACCAGCCTAGTGTGACTGCACCTTTAGTGTCCAACGTTAGATCCAACTTTGGACTCGTATTTGTCTCCAGCATTTGCCTCCAACATTTGCTTCCAGCATTTGCCATTTGCACACTTGTATGTTTGCAATTGATGAACTGGTCAGACTATGTGTCCAACATTGGTTCCAACACTGGGGCAAAAACGTTCCTTCGGAACCCCCCTATGTGTGGCTGAATCACGAATGGTGGGGGGAACACATTCCAGTGTTGGAAGGGCCCTTTGACGCGGGACAATGAAACCGACATCTGGCCTAAATGCCTTCCGATACCCTCCAATGTCGAACGTTGGATGGTCGGTATCCGACACTCGTCATCCATCTCACGGCCAAACTTGTGTGTCAAACTATCCATTCTTCCAACATTGGAAGGCATTCGACGCATAGTGTGCCCCGGGCTTATTCTAGTTTTTAATGTACTTTGAATTTCTTTCTTAAAGTTAAATTCTATGCTAGAAAATGTGCTCCTATCAATCTATGTATAGAACTTCTAAGTTTAACCACTAGAGGCGCTGCTTTTTTTTTAAAAAAAAGAAACAATGTTAGAGCTTACAAAAGCTGCTTTTGTTCAGATCTAAAGCTGAAAATGGCAATAAATTTGTAAGCCTGAATGTCTGAAAACAGCTTACGGATTAATATTTGTTAATCTTTTACGGAAGTTAACGGTGACTCTCCGCAAACGTAATGGAAAAGCGCCCCCATGTGGATTTTCTTTTTATATGGCATTATAATGGAAATAAGTGATTATTACCTATATGAGGTCATGTGGTTTACTTAAAGGGGGGGGTTCACTCGCACACACGAAAGGTGGCTCTTCTTGTGGGCCACAATTTGCATGGTCATGGTTATGCCATTGTCCATTTTCACGCCTTTTTTTGTTGTTGTTGTTGCCTGTTATGTGTTTGTGTGTCATAAGTAAAATAGGAATCGACTCCGCCTTATGTGTACATCATATACTAATATGTACATATGTATATATTATGACTGATATTCACTTTTGGAGAGTAGAATAGTCATGGTTGTCATTGAGGAGTAGTGAATATTAACGTCTCTGTTGGTGGTGGTGGGTGGTGTTTCATTTTTTAAAATGTGTAGGTGGTCGGATTGGATTTAAGATGGGTTTTTCAAAGAGAAAGAGAAACTTGAAAGTGGTTTTAGAAACTAGAAGGGTAGCTCAATCCACTTAATTTATATTTTCATGTTTTTGAGATCTTTCAAAATAAACTTTTTTTATGGCAGTTTCAAAATGCACCATCTTTAAGCAGATGATATTTTTTGAATTTTTTTGTTCATAAAAAGTTTATTTTGAAAGATATCAAATGAAGAAAAAAATATCCTTAAGTGATTGATTGAGCTGCCCTTCTAGTTTCTAAAACACTTTTTAGTTTCTCTTAATTTTGCACCTAAAAGACAGAATAAGAGTTCCGAGAGGCGTTTACAATTTAAAACTTTAAAGCAGTTAAAATGAAGGTAAAACTCAGAAAACAAATGACATTTTAAGGCAATTTTTCATAGTGTGAACCAGGAAGAAATGTTGCTTATTGCATTTGTTGTTTTCCGAGGAAGCTGGCTTTTAAGGAGCAACAAAAGCCAATGGTTGTAGTTGCCTCATCGTTAGATGAAGCTTGTGACGTCAGAGAGGTTGACAAAGATTTAGAAAAATGATGATAACTAGGCAACTGACCTGGCAACTTGTCTTAATTCTTGAGAAGCAATTGTTGCCTTCTATTTGATCCTCATGAAAAGGCAATTTATAATGAGGCACCTGTTGTTGTTTTTAACTAATGAGCAAATTGAAGCCATTATAATGGCATATGAAGCAATTTTTGTTGCCTTTTTGCCACTGAACCCACTAAACTGAGGAGCAAATAGTTGTTTTAACTGAATTGCCTTCATGTGACTGAGGAAGCAGCAAGGAATAGTTTGCACCTATTTTTCATACTTGGAAGCAACACGAGACATTTGCATAGATTGACCTGGCAACTTGTCTTAACTCTTGAGTAGCAAAATGTTGCCTTCTATTTGACCCTCATGAAAGGGGCAATTTATACTGAGGCACGTGTTTTTTTTAAAGCCAAAATGAAAGCAATTTTTGTTGCCCTTTTGCCACTGCAGCACGTTACTTGAGGTGCAAACAGTTGTTTTAACTGAATTGCCTCCATGTGACTGAGGAAGCAATAAGGTATAGTTTTACATACTCAAAAGCAACACGAGACATTTGTGTAGGTTGACCTGGCAACTTGGCTGAACTACCAAGCAGCAATTGTTGCCTTCTATTTGACCCTCGTGAAAGAGCAATTTATAATGAGGCACCATATTTGTTATTTTTTAAACTAATGAGCAACTTAAAGCCAAAATAATGGCATATGTAAGCAATTTTTGTTGAGAAAACAAAATAGTTGTTTTAATTCAAAGTTGAACTTGTTGTTTTTTACAACAACTGGAGGCGTTTAGAAACAAAAGTTGGTGTAAAAGATACACACTTCTAAAAAAAAAAATAAGGTGTAAGTGAAACACAGGTGAGTTGTTGTTGTTGTTACCTTGGAGCCCTCCCCCCCCCCTCCTTTCCTCCACCTCAAATAAGTTGACAACGTAATTACAATATCACTTTATCAGATTTTAACAAGAACTTGTCAATTTTGACAGCTTACAGTGATAATTAAATTTGATAGTCTCCTCCTCATATATGGAGGAGGAGGCTATAGTTGCTGAATATTTTTCATTTATATATTTGCATTGTGTGTTTTTCACATTGTAAAATTGTGGAGAGTGGGAGAGGCTTTTTTTGGGTGGGTGGGTCACTTAAAAGGTTAAACATTGTTTAATGTAGGGCCTTTTTTTTATAGAGAATTTGTTAATAATTTGAGTTAAAAAATCACATTTGAGATTAGTTACAAAAAATAGGTATTGGATCCCCTCCAATCAAAAGGTGTTTAGAAGTAGGTTTGAATTTTGGACTGTTTCAAACAGACTTTAAGAGACTACATAGCAAAATTACTTCGAAAAATCTCCGCAAAGAGCGCTAGTATCGTTTTTCTATTGAACCCCATAGACCCAATGTTAAAGAAAAAAACGTTTAATTTTTAAAATACACCACAGTTGCGCCGGCAATATGTTTATTTTTCATATTTAAAGTTGTCTAATTTTGATGGTTCGAAGTGCAATGTGCACTTTAAATATATGCTGATTGAGTGATAGAATGACAAAAAATTGGTAAGTGCGGTTCTATTTTTAAAAAGTATTTCAAAATCGCGAATTTCTAACTCTTTATGTTAAACTCCATTGAGTATGGAGTAAGAAGAAGAAAAAAACATACATTAAAATGCTCGTAAAAATACGTAAAAATAATTTTTAAAAAACCATAATTAAAAGACGGTGACGACAACACATTAGCGCACATGCTGAATTTTATCTGGTTTTTTAAAATTATTTTTACGTATTTTTACGAGCATTTTAATGGCTGTTTTTTTTTGCTTACGAGAACGTTCTCAATGGAGTTTAACATAAAGTTAGAAATTCGCGATTTTGAAATAGTTTTTAAAAATAGAACCGCACTTTCCAATTTTTTGTCATTCTATCACTCGATCAGCATATATTTAAAGTCCACATTGCACTTTGAACCATCAAAATTGGACAACTTTAAATATGAAAAATAAACATAATGCCGCCGCCACTGTTTTAAAAGTTTAATGAAATTTGTGAAGTTAATTTAAGTTTGAAAAATTTACTGAATTTTTATGAGTTAAGTGACATTTGAAGAGTTAATTCAAGTTGGAAGTTAACCACTGTTTGAAGAGTTAACAGAACATTGTGTCAATGCAGTTTGAGTTTTTTTTAAAATTCCATTGTTTAGAACTTTAACCAAGGTTAATTTAACCATAGATCTATCTGTTTCCACTAGAAAAATTAACTGTGGTTAACTTTTTAACTGGAGTTATTTTTTGTAGTGGAAATGTGGTGTAAAATATTAACTCAATTCTTAGTGTTGACTTTGAAATCCAGTTATTTGCTCCAAACTTTTTTATTTTTGGGTCTGACCCTCTTCTTAGCAGTGACAGGCAGTTAGAAATCGGTCAGAACTTCAGTTACCTCCGCCCTTCCGCAACTTCTAATTGGTTGGTTATGTAGTTTGACGTTAAATGCTCCACCCTTTTCAACGTCAGACTACATAACCAGCCAATTAGAAGTTGCCGGTCGTCATAACATGGGCGGATGCCAACTGAAGTTCTGACCGATTTCTAACTGCCTTTCAGGGGTGAGCTTCCTGAGCCCTGAGGTTTAGAGGCTGAAGGTGTGGATCCAATAAGACTTTTGTGTTTATTTTATATTTGTTTGTTCCTTTTGCGTAAGACAAGGGGTGGGGGTGGGGTGAAGGTAGGAGGATGATGGTGGTGAGGAGGATAAATAAAGAGGGTATGAGTGAGGGATAGAGAGAGAGAGAGAGTGAGTGAAAAGTGAATTTGTTTTTATGGAGTGGTCACTATAGATTTTTTGACACCTTTGAAAAAGGTAAGTAAACATTTGGTAGGAATCTGTTTTGTTGGTTTAAGATTTGTCTAAACGTCAAGAGACTTTGATGCCTTTTCATTTGACAAGAACACAAGAGGAAGAAAAAGACAAGGGAGGGAGGGATGAGGGGAGAAACCTGGTCAGAAATCAGTAATGGACGTGGTTTTCCTTAGTAGTTGTTCAATAACATATTTGTACTTGTCTGAATCACAAAGTCATGGATGAAATGGTGCGCCCTCTAACGAATTTTAAAGGAAAGGTAAAATGTAAAGCTCGTTGAGTCTCGGGTAGGGTAATTTGGCAGACAAGAAATCGACATCTTTTGGGTCCAAGGTCAGGAAACCTGGCCATGGATGTTGTTTTTTAGTGGTGGTTGTTAGATAGCATTCTTCTATACAGGCAATTAGAAATCGGGACAAACTTCAGTTGGCTCCGCCCTTTTGATGTACTTGAAAAAGACGAAGTCACAGTTGAAATCGAGCGCCCTCTAGTGTATGGCAAAGCCCGTTGAGTCTCGGGTAAAGTAATTCGACAGAGACGGTTAAATCAACCTCCTTCCGATCCAAGTTCAGCAAACTGGTGAACTTATAGAAATCATTACTAGGTGGCGCTTTGAAATTATGCTTAGTTTGGCCTCTTTAGACGTAAATATGAATAACATTTTTTGAAGTTGGTTAGAAACTAGAATGGTAATTGTTTGAAAATTGCCCTCATTTGGTTTTCTCGAAATTTTTACAATTGTCTTAAAATATTTACTTTGAAAAGATATTTCTGGTCAAAGGGAAATTATGGCCCCAACCCCCCACCACGCTTGTTGATTCTAACTCACAAAAAAGCCTCCTAACGTTAAGTTCAGAGGGCGCTGTAAGCAATTTCTCCAATTGAGGAATGTCCACTTGTAGATTTTTTTTTTTCTCTTAAAAATATTTTCATTTTCTCTCTTGTTGTCTTTGAAGTAAATACGAAAAAACAACAACTGAAAATTGAAGTGGTTGATGTCCATTGACAAAAGAGAAGATGATGCATTTTTCACTATTTTTTATATATATATAAAAAAACTAGAAAAGTTTTGTTCATTTTTTGACGTTGAAATATATTAAGAGAAGAGAAAAACTTCGTGATTGTCTTTCTGTCTTATTTGAAAGAATATAAAAAAGAGGAGGGTTTTAACTTTTGAAATTTTGAAGTATTGGGCCTTTTCTCTCTCTCTCTCTCTTGTTGGTCCTTGTTACCTAAATAACTATAACCACCTCCTGTCATAAGTCCACCCTTAAAAAAACATAGGGATTTTTTAAAGGGATTTTAGAGGAGTGAGATTCAGTTTGAAAGAAGTTTGAGCCACTTGATGTCAACATAAAAAAAAGGTTTCATGTATGCAGATTTTTTTTATGGTTACATTTTTTTAGACAAGTGATGGAAGAGGAGGAGGAGGAGGAGGAGAGGATGGGATTCATTTTAATTTATTTTAAAAAATCTACAATGTAGTTATATATTTTTTCTTCTTTGCTTTTTGTGTAGTTTTGAAGAAAAAAAAATTGTTATTGTAAATGGAGTCTAGTGATTAAACAGGTGCCTAAATATATAATACAAAGTATAATGTGGTTGGAGAGAGACCTCAGAAGGTTTGATTATTATTATTATTAGGCCTATTCTTGAATAATTTGTTTAGATTTTTCAATTTAAATAATTGTATATATTAGGTTGGTAAGAAAATAATTGCGGTTTTTTTTTGTTTTCTCAGCTAATAACGAAATTTATGAATTAATAATTAACTTTTTTTAATCGAAATAAGCGCCATTATACCTTGTACACACATGAGTTAAATGAATTTAAATTAAATGTGTATATAGGTGAATTTATACGGAATCCAGTTAAGGACATGAACACCAAATAAAAATTGACTTTATTATTAATATTTTAAAATTGAAATACTAAATCGATATTTTGTCAATAGTTTATATAAATTATATTTAAGTAATTAGCTCAGTATTTTTCAGATTAATTAACTGAATAAATTGAATTCGACATATTGTTTGTTTGTCCTTCACAGGGCTCTGTAGAACACGTTTATTATTTAAATACATTTAAATTATCAGCTGTGTGTACTAGGTATTAGAATTGACACATTTTTTGCCAATTAATTACAAGTTTATTTATTCCGGTGGTGTGTAAAATTCCGGAGTCCTTCAATTTGTTAAAATCTAGAAATGTCTTCTTGCATTTTTGTCCATTTTCAATTCAATAACCTAAATTGAAACACAATTAACAATAAAACCAAAGTTAACGTTAAATTAATCAAATAACAGACCTCAAAATGCCTTTTCAAATGATCATAACACAAACACAATGTACTAACACTTCTATTAAAACAATTGAGTTTCCATTGCAGTAAACAAAAACCGCAATTTTTTTCCTACCAACCTAATATTTCATAACAGTTTGAAATAAGAGATTTTTTTTAAATAAAGTGTAATTCGAGCTACTGGGTTGGCAATTTTATGAAAAAAAAGTATATGGGGCTTTTTTGGTCCTGGGGCCTGTTTTTCAAAAATACAAGTGTTGTAATTACGGAGTGAACTCTATACGGAGCTCTGATCAGGACATGCATCGAAAATTCACAATTTGTTATTACGAATTAATGCGTAATGACAAATTGTGAATTTACGATGCGTGTCTTTTACAGGGCTCCGTAGAATTCACTTTGTGTTACAAGACTTGTATTTTTGAGAAACTGTCTCCTGGTGGGTTTTATTGGCCTCATGAGTTTTGTTGGTCTTTTTTTTTTAAAAAAAAGAAGTCCAGCATGGGGACTTTGTTGGCCTCATGGATCTCGTGGTATTTATGAGCACGGTGGACTTCATGGGCTTAGTGGGCTTTGTGGACTTTAGTGGGCTTCATGGGTTTTGTGGGCTTTAATATTAGAGTTTCATGAGCCTCATGGGCTTCGTAAGCGTTTTGGTCTGTGTGGTGCCTTATGAGCCTCTGTTAAGCTGGGCTCACTAATGTGGGTCTTAATTTCGGTTTCGCAAATTTAGGTCTAGTTTGAAATTTGAACAATATTTTGGGGCTTTTAATGGACCTCTTTTATTATAAACTTTTAAGTAAATGAATGGGTTAAAAAATTTCAATGATATCTTACAAAATAAACTTTTATAAAAGTTTTATTTTGAAAGATTGTCATCTTGAGAAAAAAAAATTAATAAAACCATTCTTGAAAATTTAGGCCAGAAATTTTGGAAATGTGACTTTTAGGTAAGTCGATTAATTTAAGGGTTTTTCGAAACAACAACATTCAGAAGAAATTCAAAGTTTTATTAGAAACTAGAAGAGTAAAAGGAATAAATTGAAAAGTATATTTACCATGAAATGCGATATTTTTCATAATAAACTTTTTTTAATGAAATATTTAGGCCAGAAAATTCTCAAATGTGGCTTTAAAAAGTCGTTTAAATTTAAGGTTTTTCAAAACAACAACATTCAGAAGAAATTCAAAGTTTTATTAGAAACTAGAAGAGTAAAAGGAATAAATTGAAAAGTATATTTACCATGAAATGCGATATTTTTCATAATAAACTTTTTTTAATGAAATATTTAGGCCAGAAAATTCTCAAATGTGGCTTTAAAAAGTCGTTTAAATTTAAGGTTTTTCAAAACAACAACATTCAGAAGAAATTCAAAGTTTTATTAGAAACTAGAAGAGTAAAAGGAATAAATTGAAAAGTATATTTACCATGAAATGCGATATTTTTCATAATAAACTTTTTTTAATGAAATATTTAGGCCAGAAAATTCTCAAATGTGGCTTTAAAAAGTCGTTTAAATTTAAGGTTTTTCAAAACAACAACATTCAGAAGAAATTCAAAGTTTATTAGAAACTAGAAGAGTAAAAGGACTAAATCGAAAAGTATATTTCATAATAAACTGTTTTTTAATGAAATTTTAGGCCAGAAAATTCTCAATTAATTAAAAAGTCGTTTAAATTTTAAGGTTTTTTGAGTCAAAAGATTTTGTTAAAAACTAGAAGAGTAATAGTATTTTTCGTATGGATATCTTTGATAATAAACTTTTATGAAAGTTTTTCTTTTGTCTTGTGTGTGTGTGTAGTTAGTGGTCAATCCTTTTTAGTTGTTTTTTTGAAAACTATTAAAATTTGACGTTAGCCATAATTGGTAATAATTTATTACCAGTTAATTAGTACTATAATTAGCTAACCTTTTTTTAACCTCTAAATTACCCACAAATGGGGTTTTATTGATGGGAATTACCACTGGTTAAGTGTATACACTGTAATATATATGCCTTACGGCCATATTTTATCAAAGGGCTACTTATAGTTACTACTTTATAATTGGCCGACACTCATTTGTGGTCAGAAAGGAGCTCACTTGGCTGACCAATTAGAAGACCTGAAATTGAAATCAGCACACGTTTTAATAACCGAATATCTTGTTGTCTTTAAAGAGACAACATCTTTTAAAATAAACTTTTTTATGTCGAGTTTAAAAATGGGCCGAATATTAAACAGACGACATATTGAGTTGCAAATAGTTTATTTTGCAAAATATCAAACATGAAAAAATATGTTCTTTAAGTGACCGAGCTTACTCTTCTAGTTTCTAAAACACTTTATAGTTTTGCTCTATAATCAGAAGAAATTCAAAGTGTTTTTAAAAACTAGAAGGATAACTCAATCACTTTAAAGTGTTTTTTTCACGTTGATATCTTTCAAAATAAACTTTTTATGTCAGTTTGAAAAATAACATAACTTTTAACCCAGACTATTATACTTAAAATTTGTCTATTAAAAAGTTTATTTTAAAAGATATCAACATGAAAATACACTTAAAGTGATTCAGTTAAGTTTCTGTTTTTTTTTATGAGCAAAATAAAGACAAACTTTACAGTGTTTTAGAAACTAGAAGGGTAACTGAATCACTTACGGGCATATATCATATATATGTCATTTTCAAACTGTGAAATAAAAAAGCTTATTTTGAAAGATATGAACATTAAAAAAAATGCCCCTCTGAAAATGCATAAATAAACCACGAAATTTAAAGTGTTTTTAGAAACTAGAAGGGTAAAGTAAAATATATTGGTTGCTTAAAATTGGATTAGTTTCAAACTGAACATAATATGAAAGCTTATTTTGAAAGATATATCAATGGTAAAAATACGTCTTAAGTGATTGTGAGCTACCCTTCTAGTTTTTAAAACAGTTTTAAATTTTGCTCCTGAAAGAGTTTGAAGGTCATCTTAAAGTCATCTTATATTTTGAAATATAAATTAAATTATTAAATACAAATTAACAAATTTGATTTGAGAAATGAATTAAGAAAAAAATTTTAATTTGAACTTTTTTTTTATTTATATAATATTAAAAAAATAAAACTTTTCAAAATACAAGATTTGAAATGTAAAAAAAAATTCAGTCATTTTAAAATAATTGTTTGTGTTAGTCAACTTAATTTGTTTTAGTCAAAACCTCCTGTGGATTTTTGAAAAGTTTGAGTCTACTTTTTTTGCCCCCATTGTGTTTTAACCCTAAAGGGTCACACTTGTCAAAGAAAACTAGAAAAAACCCTCCTCCTCCTCCTTTTTAAAACAAGCCTCCATTTTTTTTTACTTACTGGAATTGTTAAGGTTGTGAGGTTATTTGTTATTATTTAAAATGTCAAGGGATCTGTTTTATATTTTGAAATGTAGCTTCTAATCTGTAATCGAGAAAGTTACATAAAAAAATAACAAGTGAATAATAATATAGGGGACTTGATATTTTATTTTGTAACATTTTGGGTAAGAAATTTATTCCGAAAAAAAAAAAGCAAAAGAGAAATTAAAAAGTTCAATCACTTAAAGAAGGTATTTTCATGTTAATATCTTTCAAAATAAACTTTTTATATAGACAAAAATTAAAATAAATTGTCTGCTTAAAGTTGGATCATTTACAAACTGAACAAAAAAAAGCTTATTTTGAAAGATATATCAACATGAAAAATACCTCTTGAGTGATTGAGCTGCTCTTCTAGTTTCTAAAACAACTTCAAGTTTCGTGAAAGGTAGAATAATCAAGAGTTCTGTTAAGTTTACTAACCTTAAGTGAAACTAAAAAGTGTTTTAGAAACTAGAAGGGTAGCTGAATCACTTAAGGGGTATTTTCATGTTGTTATCTTTCAAAATAAACTTTTTAAAGACAAAAGACATTGTGTCAGTTTAAAAGTTGGATTATTTTAAAACTGAATGTAAAAAGTATATTTTGAAAGATATTAACATGAAAAATACCTCTTGAGTGATTGAGATATACCCCTTCTAGTTTAGAAAACACTTTCTAGTTTCTCTTAAGGCTGGTTTTAAAGGTGTAAACGTTCCGCAAACTCTTGATTATTCTATCTTTCATGAGCACAATTAACGAGAAACTTGAAGTTATTTTAGAAACTAGAAGGGGGTAGCCCTTCTAGTTTCTAAAATAACTTCAAGTTTCTCAGAAACTTTCGAGTTATATATTATCTCAAGTATATTTTCATGTTGATTGATGTCTTTCAAAATAAGCTTTTTATAGCAGTATAGGTCCTTTTCAAACTGCTATAAAAAGCTTATTTTGAAAGATATAAACATGAAAAATACCTCTTGAGTGACTGAGCTACTCGTCTAGTTTCTAAAACAACTTCAAAGTTCTCTTCATTTTACACATTGAAAGTCAGAATAATCAAAAATACTAAAACCAACTTGAGATAAAAATTAAAAGTTTATTAGAAAACTAGAAGGGTAGCTGAATCATTTAATAGTATTTTCATGTTGATATCGCTCAAAATAAACTTTTAAAGAACAATTAAAAAAATGTTGTCTGTTTAATGTTGAAATATTTTAAAATATATCAAACATGAAAAATACCCTTGTGAAGTGATTGTGCTACTCTTCTAGTTTCTAAGTCGCATAAGTTTCTCTTCATTTTTTTTTTTTGCTTTCCTGAAAAAAACAATGGGAAAAACATAAGACAATTTCAAACTACCTTAACTTGACATGAGAAAAATATCAGATAATATCTGATGTGTGCCTTATTATCTGATAAATTCGGAATATATCCACCAAATGGTCCTTAAATACAAAACTTAAAATCTGGTATAATTTGAAATTATTATATAAATTACATAAAAAAAGACTGAAAAAAAATTCTCAAAATTTTTCAGATTCAAAAACAATATCATAAAAATGAATTTATGGTTGACATTTTTATTTAAGAGAAAAAAAAATGCATAAAAATGCATGAAGTTCCGGTTTGTCAGGTAAAAATCCTACAGAAGATGATGATGATGATGATGCACCTGGTAAAAATGTAGAAAACATAACTTCAAGTAAATGATGAGATGGGTGATGGAAGGCAGTCATAGGGGAGGTGGGGGGAGGAGGAGGGGCCTCAAACATCCTTTATTTCTTGATGTCTGCAACCAAAAAAAAATGCACCTTTCTAAACCTGACAGGGACTTTTTTGTCTCTGACATCTTGTCATATTATAGGTTTTTTTTAAACCAAAAATTCTTATCACTGCTGATCAATGTCTATGATAAACAAACCCTCCCCCCCAAAAAAAGTGAAGGTTAGCTGCTGGCAAAGTGACGCCATTTCATGTCAAAAGACATAAACCGCTAGAGGGCGCTTACTGTTTTGTCAAATATGTCTGATGTGGTCCTTTCTCTCATGATCCCATCACACTTCAATACACAAACAACAAAGAAACAATTGCTTTAGGCAAACTTGTAACTGAGGACATCACACACACGCAAAAAATGGCGTCCACACGCCATCTAGTGTCTTGAGTTGTTCAGGCATGATAAAATGTAGAAAGTTTATTTTAAAAGATATTATTATTCAATACAAGTCAGGACACCTGCAATCAGCTCGAGATCCCATTCTCAATCATAAATGATTATCATTTATGCTATGGTTCCATTATCTTCGAAGAGAATAGTGGATAATGTTACTAAACTAGTGGGGTAACCCGTCATAAATGACGCGAGCAAAATTCTAGTTTAATTTTGCTATTAAATTTATTTAATTATTTTATTCAAATACTTCATAAGCACCTTACTATTATTTGGGTTCTTGGATTGGGAGAGCGCAACATAAAGTTGGCCATGAGAAAAAAACCGGTTCATTTAAATTTAAATAAATTCCGACGTGCGTAAAGATTGTTGTCCTTGTTTGTACAGCGTTATACACAGACAGACAAAGCTTGATATATATAAAATTTCTTCCTCCTGTCTTGATAAGCATACGAGGGTGGCTTTCTACATTCGTTTCAGTTCTACTAAAGATGGCCGTCTCAGATGGAGATGCGCCAGTATGTAGCTCTGATGTTGTAGAAGTCCATGGCTTTGATGTCGTGAAACATGTACGGCACATGCGCAGTATACACCTATCTGTATCCGGTATCCTCTTTCCGAGGTGGTTCCACTTGCAACGATTTCAATGATTTGATGTTCCTGTGACAGAAATTCATGATCTTGGACTTGGTTACTCAAGCCACTTTTATGGAGCGGCCATTTTGAAAAGAAAGTTTTATCATAGAAGTCTATAGAAACTTGTGCACATGCGCTGTCGCAAGTTAATGGGGTCCAGTTTTCCCTTACATGCAATTAGAAATCGGGATGAACATAAGTACAGGTAGTTAGAAATAGGTGAAAACGTCAGTTGGCTCCGCCATTGTTATGATGACTGGCAACTTCTAATTGGTTGGTTACGAAGTCTGACGTCACATGCTCCGCCCTTTTCAACGTCAGACTACATAACCAGCCAATTAGAAGTTGCCAGTCGTCATAAAAAGGGCGGAGCCAACCGATTTCTAATTGCCTGTTTTTCCTTTCTGTTCTTATTTTTCAACAGTGGTTTTAGCTTAAAAATAAGCATAATTAACATTTTTAAAATTTCAAGATGGCCGTCTACTTTTGAGAATGAAATTTTATAATAAAATTCAATGAAATGAATTTTATGCACGAAAAATCTTTTGATGCATTTTTTTTCTCTTATATATATTTGAGTACTTGAGGGGGGAGGATAACAATAGTAATAAAAACTAGAATTGGTCAGTAACAGATTTTCTATTATTTACAATTGGCGGTAAATGTAAAGAGAGAATTCGGATTAATAAATTTTAAGCTGAATTCCAGGGTTTTTTTTTGTTGAGTTTTCTTATTCTGAAACAAAAAAAAACCTTTTTTGTTCTTCTTATTCAGTTAATTATTAGTGGATTTTTTTGCTACTAGGAGTCGCCACTGTTTTTTGAATGAAAAAAAAAAACAACAACAAAAAAATAGAAGAAAATTGTCTTTAAAATGAGTCAATTTCTATTCTTTTCACGATTTAGTCATTTTTATTTTTATTTCAAAAATAAATAAATTTTAAATTAGGTTTTTTTTTTCATTGTATTTATTTATTGTCACAAATCGACTGTAAGACCGCTAATTGGTTGTTGTATTTCTATTAGGTTTTTTTTGTGTCTTGTGTTTGAAAATAGTTAATTGTCTTAATTAAGTTAAAGGTGGTGTTTTTAACTGAGCTTTTTTCATCTTCTTATTTTTAATGATCAAAGTTTAAATTAGAAAATGTAAAGGGTCTTCTTCATTACAGAAAAAAAAGTCATAAAGTTGTGATAGTCATACCTTATGATGCTTGTGTGCTGTTATTTTATAACTTGTCTTATTGTTGGTGGGGATCTTTACAAAAAAAAGTCATACGACTATCTTATGACTGTAAATTGTCATATTTTTAATAAGCTTTGTAGAAAGTCACATAAACCTAGAGCCTCACTACAGAAAAAGTCATAAAGTTGTGACTGTCATACCTTTTATAACTGTAAACTGTCATAACTATATAGGAAGGCAATACGACTATCCTATGACAGTAAATTGTCATATTTTGCTTAATTGCCTTGTAGCAGTCACTTAAACCCTAGATCCTCGTTACAGAAAAAAGTCATAAAGTTGTGATAGTCATACCTTATGATATATCAATGTGCTTGTGTGCTGTTATTTTGTACTGTACACATGCTGTTATCTTTCAAAATAAACTATTTTAGATAAAAATTAAAAAAATTAACATAAAAAGATTAGTTTGATAATTATTTTTGACTATAAATAGTTTATTTTGAAAGATAATCAGCATAAAACGGCATAATAAATAAGATTTTTAAAATCACAAGTTTACCAAAACGTCTTATGAAATTGAAAGTATTTTAGAAACTAGAATGGTAACTGTATCACTAACTGCTACATGAAAAGTTTATTTTGAAAGATATATCAACATTAAAATTACTCTTAAGGCCTTGTTTCCATTGGGATGAAAATTTAAACAAACTTGACCTTTGTGCCTATGAATGGGGCCATGTTTTTTTATATTTTTGTCACCAGTTAAAATTTTCAAAAAATTGAAATTTTCATCCAAGTGGAAACAAGGCCTTAAGTGATTCAGCTACGACCTTTCTAGTTTCTAAAACAACTTTTTAATTCTTCTGAAAATAGTTTGAAATCATCTTTTCGTGTTCCATTTTTGTTGTTTTTGTTGGTCAAATCGTGACCTTTTCTTGTTAAAAAAGGGTCTTTTGTTGTGATGACCAATCACAGTGAATGTGGAGGTAGAATTTCCTTTTCTTTAAAACCATTTTCACGATTTCAAAACATAGGTTTTTTTTTGTGACTCTTCTAGCAAATTAAGAGACTTATTCAATGGCAGGGGGGGGGGGGGGGTTTTGGGACGGCTTTTCTACTAAATAAATAAATAAGACTTATTGTCTTCTTTTTATGTTGTTTGTGTGTGGGTTCTTTTGAAATATTTCAAATTCCACTATAATTTTTCTATTATTTGTTCTCCTTTTTTGACAAATAAGTTATGTTTGATTTTAAAACATCATATTATGTGTTGAATTTTGAAAGATTGTTGTAACAACAATAATTAATCAGTGGTTATTATTATTTTTCTTATGGGTTTTCTTTAAAGAAAGAAGAAAAAGAAGAAAAAATTTAATGTTAGAAACTAGAATAGTAGGTGAATGTGTCAAAATGTATAAACTGACTGATTTTCGATTCAGTATTTCAGGTACAGATTTAAAGAAAATTAGTGTTTTATAAACTAGAAAGGTAGATCAATCCCTTAAGAGTTGAGATATCTTTCAAAATTAACTTTTTATAGTTCAACATTGAATTTTTATAGTTCAAAATTAAAAATAAAATGTTGGATCAATTTTAAAACTGCCATAAAAAGTTTATTTTGAAAGATATCAAGCATGAAAATATCACATTAAGAGATTGAATTACCCATTCTAGTTTCTAAAACACTTAAGATAAAATATTTTGAAAAGAAAATAGAAAGTGTTTTAGAAACTAGAATGGGTAGTTCAATCTCTCATGTTGTAATAAATCTTTCAAAATTAACTTTTTATAATTCAAATTTAAAAAATGGGTCGCCACGAGGTGGTGATCCATTAGTGATCCGGTTACAACGCCGAAATTGCAACAATCGCCGGTTTATCTTATTTAGTGAACGCTTTCTATTGGACGTCAATTGGAGTTAAAACTAATTTTACCAAAGTTTTTAACAGATTTTTTTAAGGTTAGGGTTCGAAAGATTCGAAAGACAAAAAAAGCTTCGAAGATTCGAGTTTTCGAATCTGGAATATTTTTTAAGATTTCCTGGATTCGAGGATTCGAATGGCCCCCATCCCTAATTTATTTGTATCTTCTTAATGAATAATATAGTATTCTTATATGAAGGATTCGAGAACTTTTTAGGATTCGAGGGATTCAAGAACCTTTTAGGATTTCAGAATCTTTTAGGATTCGAGAACTTTTTAGGATTCGAGGGATTCGAGAACTTTTTAGGATTCGAGGGATTCGAGAACTTTTTAGGATTCGAGAGATTCGAGAACCTTTTAGAATTCGAGAACCTTTTAGAATTCGAGAACCTTTTAGAATTCGAGAACCTTTTAGAATTCGAGAACCTTTTAGAATTCGAGAACCTTTTAGGATTCGAGAACCTTTTAGGATTCGAGGGATTCGAGAACCTTTTAGGATTCGAGGGATTCGAGAACCTTTTAGGATTCGAGGGATTCGAGAACCTTTTAGGATTCGAGGGATTCGAGAACCTTTTAGGATTCGAGGGATTCGAGAACCTTTTAGGATTCGAGGGATTCGAGAAAATTTCGGATTCGTCCCCACGTCTAGTTTTAAATTTTAAAGAATAATTTTGTAAATTTTATAAAAATAATAATAAAATTTAGGGGGGGGGAGGAGTTCCTTATAAAACAGGATATAGAATTTTATTCCAAGTTGTTTTTTCTGTGAAAAATGCGTTATTTTGAATCCCTGCAGAGTTGATTTCCTTTCAGACAACTGTTTTTATGAAAAAAGTTTACTTTCAACTATCTTCCAGGAGAAAACAACCTTTTTTTTCTCACACTTTTATAAAATAAACAATATCTTAAAAGATTAAACAACCAAATAACTTTTATTATTTATTATCTTCTATAATATAATATTTAATATCAGTTCAAAATCTTATAAAAATAAAATGGTGGTTTTATAAATATTTATTTTGCTTTTATCTCACCGGATGGCGCCACTGCAGTGGCTAATGCTTAGCTCTATTAGACGTTTTATGTCAAATTTAGATGCGAGAAAACGTCAAGCGAACGTTTTTTTTATATTATATAGAAACAACATTACGGAAAAAAATTCAAATTGTTTTCAAAACTAGAATGGTAAAAGTATTTTCATGACAATATCTTAAAAAATAAATAATTTTATAGTTCAGTTTGAAAAATTACCTCCGTTTTTTATTGAAATTTCAATGGAAAAACTATTTTCGGCCTTTTTTTTTCAAACAGTCATAAAAAGTTTATTTTGAAAGATATCATCATGAAATTTTTTGTTTAGAATTATCACCAACTATTCTAGTTTCTAAAACAGCTTTGAATTTTTTTTCGTAATATTTCTTCTGAAAAAAAAAAACGTTCGCTTGAAAAATATAATTTTTCTCAAAATGTCGCAGTTGTGGGAAGAGGAAACTTCCTATAGAGAATATATAATAGCGACTACAGTGGCGCCATCTGAAGGGATAAAAATAAAATAAATATCTATAAAGCCACCTTAAGCTAAGCTTTATTTTAAGCAATGTTTTAAAGGAAGGAAATAAATTTTCTTTCGAAGAAAATATTATTATTATTTGGCCATCATGTAATATTAAATTATAAAAGATAACTATTATATTATACACAATAATAGAGTGAGTTAGAGGCTAGTTTTTTTTAGTATCTTCTTTCTTAAACTTATATTTACAACTGATGTCTAAATGATTTACTTCAATTGCCGGACGTTTCCTGATATAAGACAATATTTACGGTTACTGCTACAGTGATTTAGAGGGGAGAACAAAAAAAGAAAGGGAGGCTAAGGGTAACTTAGGAGGAGGGGGTTCAGAGGGGAGGCTAGATTATTATACTGATCCGTAAAAGAACAAAAAAAAATCAAGGGGTGAGGGGTGAGGGCGACGAACCCCTCCAATGGTCAGATCCGAAAAAAAAAAGTCAAAAAACAACTTCTCTCCTCATGATGACCACTTTGAGACGCCATTTTTAAAAATACCACATCTTGAATTCTTCAATTTGAAACATTTTTTTCTTTAAAAAATAAATTATGATCAAATTTAAACTTTTTATTTTCATAGCCTCGCATCCAACCTCCTCCAACTCCCTTAAATCCATCTTTAATTTTGTAAAAAAAAAGCAACTGTTCAGAAAAAAATAAATTGAAAGCGTGTTAGAAACTAGAATAGGTAGCTGAAACAATTAATAGTATTTTCATATTGTTATCTTTCAAAATAAACTTTTTTATCGATAGAAATTTAAAAATTGTCTGCTTAAATCTAGGTCATTTTCAAACTAACATAAAAAGTTTATTTTGAAAGATGTCAAACATGAAAATAACTCTTAAGTGATTGAGCTACCCTTCTAGTTTCTAAAACACTTTCTAGTTTCTTTTAATTTTGCTCTTCTAAAAGACAGAATAATCAAGAGTACGAAACTCATAAACCCATCTCAACCTTGTGTATTTTTTATTCATATTTATGAGCAACTTTACAGTATTTTTGAGCAATTTTTGCTGATTTATGAGCAACTTTACCGTATTTTTTTTTTTAGCAATTTTTCCTCATTTATGAGCAACTTTACCGTATTTTTTTTAGCAGTTTTTCCTCATTTAAGAGCAACTTTACTGTATTTTGAGCAATTTTTCCTCATTTATGAGCAACTTTACCGTATTCATTGCTTTGAGTTGCTGCAAAAACGGCAAATAACGATCATCACAGTAGTTTTGATTTAACTGTTAATAGTATATTGACCTGAAATAAACAAAGTGGCAATCACTGATGAAAGTTGCCACATACACAAAACAGCCTGATGAGTGAAATGAGCAACCAATCATTGCTCCAAGAAGTAATTATTGTGTTAGCAAATGACTACTTAGTTTTGCTTCAAGTGTAATGTAATAAGCATATTCGTTTTAATAACACATGAGGCAATCTAAATGTGGCAATGTTTCCATGACAATAATGTTGAAATTCATAGCAATTAATGCAGTGAGGACACATTATGTGCATTACATGGTTGATGTGATATCACAAGCAACCATTTTGAAGTCACATTCAACAAACTAAGCAACCACATTACTCCTGAAGCAACTGTTGTTAGCAACCGTCACTTAAGTTAAGTTTGGCAATAATTATTGATGAAAATTGCCACAAACACCATGTTGAAGTCATTGTCAACTACACAATGAGCAATTTTACTTCAAACGCAAATTGCTATTAGAATTAGTGGCTGCAGTAAATTTAAGAATGTGGTTTGGTTGGTTTGATGTGAGATGTCACAGGTGTAATTATTTTGAGCAATATGGCTTCCGATTTGTTGCCTGATTTCTACTTAAAAGCCATATTTAAAACAGTTGCCTGTGATGCCATCTTTTAGTTACAAAAGCAACCATTAATAATAAGTAGAGTGATCTTGTTTTTTTTTTAAAAAAAATGAGGAATGTTTTAAAATGAGGTTCTACCTTATTGTTGGAAATGCAGACACCCCATCTAGAGAAGAAACACTTGACCACTGGTCAATAATGCTAACAAATCCTCTTTCATCTTGTTTTTTTGTTCGTCTTCTGCTACTGACAACATCAAGATTTGATTTTTTAATACATTGTGAAACAAAACAAAAAATTGAATATTTGGTTTTTAGCCAACCATGTGAGTAATGTGGTCATTTCTAAGCAGTGGACATTGTCATTTGCTTTGGGCAGCTGATGTTCTCACACAAAACATAACTAACTTGACCCCTCCTCCTTTTCATTATCTCATGAAATGACCATTGTGACAGTGAATGGACCATTTTTGTGAAAATTGAAAATGTGGTAAACCAGTTTGGGCAGATGTGGACAATTTTTGGGGCAGTTGCATTAGCAACATTGTTGCAATGTTGCCAAACTGCTTTACCTCATTTTCAAACGTGGTTCAAATTTGAGGAAAATTGAGTATATTTGGACATTTCAGGTCAATTTAGTATATTTATACAGTTGAGACAATCTGGACAGTTTGGGGCAGTTGGATTGGTGCTGTCATTTGTGGACTATTGATTCGATTTCTACGGTTGGGGCAATCTGGACAGGTTGTGGCAATCTGGACAAGTTGGAGCAAATTGAACAATTTGGTGCAGTTGGATTGGTACTGGCATTTGTGGATTATTGATTCGATTTCTACGTTTGGGGCAATCTGGACAGTTTGGGGTAATTGTGTTAGTATGAACATTTCAGTTGATCTGGATAGTTTTGGGCAGTTGAGTGCATCTTGACATTTGAGGGGCAATTCAGTACATCTGAACATTTGAGGACAATTGATACAATATGAACAATATCGAGAATTGATTGAATCTGAACAGTTTCAAGCAATTTGTTGAACTTTATATTAGAATTCAATATTTATTACTAGAATTATTCTATAATATGAACTTAACCCTGGTTCCTATGCAACCAATTGCTCTGTAATCATTGCCTAATAATGTATGAAATTGACTTGAGAGAGAAATTACAAGTATATAAACAAATTTGCCCTTAATTACATGTATGTTTACAAATGGCGGCGGTGGTGGTGGGTTCCTAAGGGTGGGTTGGAGTGTCAGAGGCCTCAGGGTTAGTTAAACTCCAGACATAGAAGCCCCCCTTGTATATTATAGTTAATAATTCAAAATGAAGGAGAGGCAACTTTTTATTGCCTCCTTTTTTCTCTTCTCCCCCCCCCCCCCCCCCCCCTTAATTGATATATATATTTCTATGATAGATTTTTGTGTGAAACTTTTGTTATTTCTTAAGGCTAATCGTGTGCCTCATAATCATCGTTCTTTTATTTTCTTACAAGGCATTTATTAAAATGTATACAAGATGTTATAAAATCAACCCAAATCTTGTTTATTTTCTTCTTGTTCTTTTCTCTATATATAAGTAGGTAAGAGAGATAAAAAAGGTAGGAGTTTTCAAACAGAAAAAAGTAAAAAAAGATAAGACAAGGGCAAAGTCTCTTGTCTTATTATTGTGTTTTTTAAAACATCATAAAAAGGTAACATTTTTTTGTTGTTGCAATGTGTGTTAACATGATCATGAACATTTTGAAAACTAAACGATTTAAGTTGGATTTTTTTTTAAACTGTTGCCTTTGAAAAAAAAAAAGAAATGGAAGGAATTAAATGAACAACAAAATGAACTAAGAGCTAAAAGGGTCAAGAAATAAACTGACCAAGAGCTAAAAGGGTCAAGAAATAAACTGACAAAGAGCTAAAATTTTGGATAAGAAATAAACTGACCAATAGCTAAAATGGACAAGAAGATAAACTGACAAAAAGCTAAAATAGTCAAGAAATAAACTGACCAAGAGCTAAAATAGTCAAGAAATAAACTGACCAAGAGCTAAAATGGACAAGAAATAAACTGACCAAGAGCTAAACTAGAAAAGAGAGTAAACTTAGCACAAGAGCTTTAATTAAAACTGGACATCATACTAATCTCTTAAAGCTAAATTAGCTAATATTAGTTTGTCGTTCAGTAAAAATTGCAATTTGAATGTTTTGAGTTGTTAAAATTTATCATGTAAAATACACAATGTGGGTCATCTACATAATAATTGTTCTCATTGTTATCCTTTTATAACATGGTTTCAATTTAAGCTTTTATATTTTACAACAACAAAAAAATCTTCACTTCTCAAACCATTGTTATTTTTTGATGAAAAGAAAATCTTATCTTTCATAATTTCCCTTAGGGGATAGAAAGGGTATTTTCATGTTTTGATATCTTTCAAAATAAACTTTTTATAGACAAATATCGCCTATTTAAAGTTGAAATCATATTCAAACTCATTTTAAAAAGCTTATTTTGAAAGATATATTAAACATGAAAATACTAGTAAATGATTCAGCTACCCTTCTAGTTTCTAAGTAACTTCTTTTTGTTGTTACTCTACTCCGGTCTTTCATAATTAAATTTAAGAAAAATTTGAAAGTGTTTTAAAAACTAGAAGGGTAACTCAATAATTTAAACATTTTCATTTTTATGAATATCTTTTAAAATAAACTTTTGATGTGAGGTTCAAAATAACCCGACTTTAAGCATGATTATAAAAAGTTTATTTTGAAAGATAACATAAAATATCCTTAAGATAGTTTATGAAGAGGTGATTTTCGAACTCTCTGACTTCAAACTTGTCATAAAAAGTTTATTTTGAAAGATATTAACAAGAAAATATCCACAAAGTAATTGAGATGCCCTTCTAGTTTCTAAAACTCTATGACAGTTTGAAAATGACTCAACTTTAAAAGCAGACGATATTTTAATTTTTGGTCTATAAAAAAGTTTATTTTGAAAGATATCAAAACATGAAAATATTTACTCTGTTGCCCATTCTAGTTTCTAAGACACGATTTTCTTCTTTCTCAGAAAATTTATCTTTAAAAATGTCAACTTTTTCTTCCAAAAGTATTAAATTTTTCAATCATGAAGGGAATGTTTTATATTAGAAGATGATAAAGTTTAAACTTTTTCTCTCTCTTTTTGTTGGAAGGAGGAGGAACACCTTTTGTTTTCAAATAACCGACCCATAAATTGTCGAAGCAGGTGTTTTTTAACGGCTTTTTCTCTCTCTTTCTTGGGATATAACTCCCTCTTAAAAAAAAGTGCCAAAAAAAAAGAAGGAAACCTCATGGGTCCTCTCTCTCTCTCTCTCTCTCTCTCTCTCTCTCTCTCTCTCTCTCTCTCTCTCTCTCTCTCTCTCTCCATTCAATATACATGTATTTCCTTTTCTCCCCTTCTAGTTTTTATGTGTTTAATGTACTTAAAATTTAGAATTTGTGTAATAGGAATACAAGTTTTAATTAAAAATTTTTAATGAAAGGTGTCTGTGTGTACAAGATGGCAATTTTAGCTTAAATTGCTATAAAGCAAAAAAAAAAAAGGTAAGAGAAGGAGAAGAAGGAGGAGGAGGGGGACCTGGAGGGAGAGGGTTGAAGGTAGTTTTTTTATTTCTTGTTTGTTTGTACCTGAGATAGATAGATAGAAAAAAGAGGGTTGGGTTATATTTTTACAGGTGAGATTTAGAAGGGATTTATATAAGAAGAAGAAGAAAAAAAAAAATCCTACTGTCATTTGAAATAATTAGCTCTACGGGATGTTTTCTTATGTAAGTACAACTCTCAGATATAAACTCTCAGGTGAAGCTTCAAGTAGTACAATAGTCACAATAGAATATTAGTCAGATATGGCTTTTTTTTTGTTCAGTTTGAGAAAAAAAGTTTCATCTCAGAAAGAAAGAAAAAGTAGGAACAGTTTTTTTTCTTCGAAACATTTCCTGTGTCTAAATTTTTAGTTCTCATAGAAATTAATTTTAAATGTAATTTTATAGTTAATTGTTAATTGAAGATTTAATTAGTGGCTAACAATATTTTTCAAATACAAAAAACTGCATCTTAATATCTCTTTTCATTCTGGAGTTAATTTCGATTCCACATTTTAGACAAACATCCATCCATCCACACATCCAATTTTGTGACCTTTGTTGCTTTTGAAGAAGAAGCAATGAATGGGTTTAAAACCATTGTTCACGCTGAATTACACCATTCAGTATAGAGCAGTAAATTCTGTTGGTTTTGAAACACTTCCTGTACTTGGCCCTACCAGGTATAGAAAGAATGTTTTACATAGAACAAATGAATTCTGGGATGTCAGTACTGAACAGTGGTCATTGGTCAATACTTTGAGACCTACTTTCAGTAAAAAACAATTGAGGCCCAGCACGCAAAACATATGGACACAGTGAGCCCTACCCACTAAGTCCATCAAGCCCACAGAAACCATGAGACCCACCAAGTATATAAAGTCCACCAGGCTCAAAGTCCACTCAGCCCATAAAGTCCACCAGGCTCAAAGTCCACTCAGCCCATAAAGTCCACCAGGCCTATAAAGTCCACAAAACTCAAACTTGGGATGACCGTTTTCAAAAGCCCATTGAAGATCCACAAGAGCCAATGAAGTCCATAAAATCAAAAAGGCCCATGAGGCCCACCAAAGCCCGTAGACTCTTTTGTTCTCATAAAATTGCCATCCTAATCCAAACCCAGGAATTTGTCTTTATGTAGATCTCTCTATAGACTAGAATATGCCTAAATCACCCAAGTACGGAGCCCTGCAGAGGGCTTTTACATATGATTTTTAATCTCGAAAAGTCGACTTTTAATCTCGACATGTTGTCTTTTAATTTTAATTATTCTGCCATGTTAATTATGCCATGGTGCGCGCACTATACTCTAATAATTAAGTTATTGCTGCTTCAAGATGGCGCTTGCAATAATTTAATTATTGGAGTATGGTGCGCGCACCATGGCATAATTAACATGGCCGAATAAAAGAGATTAAAAGTCAACATGTCGAGATTCTGGAAAAAAAATCTCGCGTGTCCTTTAGAGGGCTATGTAAATCTACAAGGTTACGTGTAAACAAAAGTATATTTAAGTCCCATTGTGTCTAAGGTGTCCATTACTTGGGTCCACTGTTTGTGTGACCCTAAAAAAGGTCCTACCAATGTTTTTTAGATATATATTTATAGAAGGAAGAAATAAAAATTGACCTTCACACCGGAAACAGACAATTGTTTTTGTTGTAAATAAAAATTAATGACCAACATCCATAATAATAATAATAATAATAATAAATTACTAATGTGTTTAGATGACTGGAAAAAAAAGAATTAACCAATCATAAAAGAGATGGACATTTAAAAAAGATAATAATGGTTGGTCATTAAGGGGGTGTTGGAGGAGGGGCCCTAAGAAGAAAGAAAAATAACGAAAATTGAAAGGGAGAGACATCTTTCATTAATATGACTGGCCCACCTCCACCTCTTCCTCCACAGTTATATTCATAAGGGGGCGCGCCCCACCCCCTTAATAATATTTAATAATAATAATAATAATGCTAAAGTCATGGCTGACAAAAAATGAGGAACCGCCTTCAAGAAAGGAAAATAAAAATGAGTTATTTTTCTTATAACAAACAATAAAATATTTGATTTTTCACAATTATTCATATATAAATAATAATTATTATTATTATTAAACAGCTGCAAATTCAATTAAATATTTTTGATTGAATATTAATCATATGTGGCAGCCATTTTGAAAGTAAGGAAACATCAACACAACATTAAGATGGGTTTTGATTGCTGATTTTTCAACTCTTTTGATTATTTGTGTGCCTCTTCAGAAGAAGCAGATTTTAAAAGAGAAACTAGAAAGTGTTTTAGAAACTAGAAGAGTATCTCAATCACTTAAGAAAATTATTTTCATATCTTTTAAAATAAACTTTTTTATACGCAAAATTAAAAAAAATGTATCGTCTGCTTAAAGTTGGGTCATTTTATAAAAACCTGTCATAAAAAGTTTATTTTAAAAAATATCAAACATGAAAATTAGATTTAAGTGATGGAGATAAACTTCTAGTTTCTAAAGGACCGAAAAGACAAGAAATTGTGTTAAACCTAGAAAGGTATTTTCATGTTGATATCTTTTAAAATAAACTTTTTATAGACAAAAATATTTTAAAAAAATACTGCCTGCTATAAATTAAAGTAAAGTGATTTTCAAAGTGACATAAAAAGTTTATTTTAAAAGATAACAGTGAAAATACTCTTTAAGTGATTGAGCTACTCTTCCTACCTTAAGAAAATCGAAGTGTTTAGAAACTAGAAGGGTAGCTTAATCACTTAAAGGTAATTTTCATGTTGATATCTTTCAAAATAAACTTTTTATAAGACAAAAATTTAAAAATATATATGGTATTTTTCGAACTGACATAAAAAGTGTATTTTAAAAGATATTAACGTGAAAATTACCCTCATCTTAAGTGATTGAGTTACCCTTCTAGTTTCTAAAACACTTTCAAATTTCTGCTTATCCTTTTGCTTTTCTTAAAGACAGAAATAACTAGAAAGTTCGAAGGGCGTTTTACATCTTTTAAAACCACCCTAAAATTTACTAATGTTTACAAACACATAAGTTATGACCTATGGTCATTTTGCATAAAAAAGTTCATTTTAAAATGTTTTTTGTTGTTGCAATTACCATATATGGAGAAAAAAGTCTATTGTTGTAAAAAAAAAAAAATACAACAAATAAAATTGAAATAAATAAATTGCACTGTTGGAGATTAAAATAAATTGTTCGTGATTTGCATTTTGGAATTCCGATGGACCATGCAAATTCAGAGCATTTTAATAGTTCACGATTTTTCGAAGGTCAACAACAATGTCAGCCATAATTAGTCTTTTTTTCCCCCTCGCTTTTCTAGTTTTTTACCTAAAAAAAAAAAGCTTAAAAAAAGTTTTTGAATCACTTTGTATTCAAAGATAAACACATAGAGGTAGCTCAACTCCAATGTTAAAGAGACAAACTTCGTGAGTGAGTGAGCGAGCTTTAATTGTGCACAGCGGCCATATTTGTTTGTCACGTCACAGCTGAGTATAATGAGTGTGATAGGAAAATAATATACATTTTTTTTTGTAATTTTGCATGGAAATTAACTTATAGACGAAAATTGTTTTAGAAACTAGAAGAGTAAACCAATAAATAACAAACTTTATTATCTTTTATGACAATTTGAGTCGGTTTTATGAATAAGTTGATTTTTGAACTCTTAATTAAATTCTGTCTTTCAGAAGAGCAAAAATTAAGAGAAAGTAGAAAGTGTTTTTAGAAAACTAGAAGGGACCAGCTCAATCAATTAAGGTTATTTTCATGTTGATGTCTTTCAAAATAAACTTTTTATAGAAAATAATTTAAAAAATATTGTCTGCTTAAATTAAAGTTGGATCATATTTTAAATTTCTATAAAAAGTTTATTTTGAAAGATATTAATATATAAATATTCTTTTAAGTAATTTTGAGTTTCTAAATCACTTTCTAGTTTCTTTTATTTTTGCACCTGACAGACAAATTAATCAGTACGAGAGAGGCATTTAAACCCATCTTAAAAGTGTTTGTTTTTAACTCTTCTAGTTTTTTAAAACACTTAATTTTATCTGTAATTTACTTTGCATGCAAAAATAACATACAAAAGTACATTTTTTCCTCTTATCACACTCATAATATAAGCTTTCATGTAATCCTCATATGTGTGAGGGAACAAACAAACATGGCCGCTTTAGCTTTTTTAATAAAAGTGGCGCCATCTATTGACCACACTCATATATGGCATAAAATGCTGTATGGGACTTTTAAAAGTTAAGCAACCTGTATGTATACATATGTTACTCTTGTAAAAGGAGCACTTGATGAATTTCTTTTAAAGTTTAAACTTTTTTTTTTAAAAAAAGTTTAAAATGAAAGAGAATGAGAATTTTGACATTAAAGAGTTGTTTTGGTCTTCTTAATACATCGATTAGTTAACATAAGATAAATGATTTCCACCTGAAAAACTTCATTGTGTTGTTTATTAAGAAGAAAGGGGGGGGGAGGAGGAGGGGGTTAAACTTATTTAATTCCAGTCAGGTAAGAAATGGAAAAAAAAACAAGATTTGTTGTTTTTGAAGTTCAATTATCTATTTTTTTAAAGATGGAAAAAGAAGATTTTTTAGATGTCATTAGTGTGACGTCATTTATCAGGTTTAAAAGAACCGGGGGGGGGGGGGAGAGGGCCCTTTGAAAAAGATGTGGGACCACGATGTCAACTCCCGCCAATAGGTGGCACTGAACTGAGAAAAAAAAGTTCCAAAATTAAACTGAAAAACGGCTAAACTTTTGCGAGACAAATTAAATTGACAAAAAGAACTAAGAGCTAAGGAAAGCCTAAACTTATTAGTTTAGTTTTTTTTAGCTGTTGTCCATTTAGCTTTATTTTAGCCCTTGACTAGCAACTGTTTCGTGTTTTAAAAAAAATATTTAGGGCCTGTACTATTTTAAAAGGACTGAACCAAAAATATATTTCGTGTTAACCGATTCTTTGTGTTAAACGAATTTCATGTTAAAAGAAATTTTTTTTATGCATTTTAAGAAACCAGACCGAGAATATATTTCGTATTATCCGGTTTTTCGTGTTAAAAGGAAGAATTTTTTTTGCTAGTCTAAGAAACCAGACTGAAAATATATTTCGTGTTAGCCGATTTTCGTATTATCCGATATTTCGTGTTAAAAGAATGAATTTTTTTTATTCTATTTTAAGAAACCAGACTGAAAATATATTTCGTGTTATCCGTTTTTCACTATAGGGATCTCGCGAATGAGTGTACATGTGTCTCCACCTGGTTGGTAAACTCATAGGATGTATGAGACTCATGACGTCATGAGTCTCATAAGATCCTATGTAAACTAACTATTGTTAGTACATGAGTTTATCAACCAGGTGGCGACACATGTACATTCTCACGGTTCCTATAAGAAGAGATGATTATTTTTTTTAACAAAAAATCGTTTATTTTTGACGATTGCTTTAATTTGACAGCGTATTTTAAGCTACCCAGCTATTATTTATTTTAATAAAAAAAATTTGGTGTTCAACTTTTTTTTTTTAAAAATATGAAATAATAATAATTAGGGCTCGGATTTTTATGCAAATATCAAGCAAAAGGTTTCTCAGATTTGTGGAACAAGTGTGCCAATTGTGTAGTAATCATCATTAGCATTAACTGCAATTATCGTTTTAATAATAATAAAAAAGGTTGGTTACAGAGGCTAGAATTCTGGTTTATTATCAAGTTATTAACCATTGTGTTCTAGCCTCTAACCAGTGTTTTTGATTGAAATTTTTGATTTAAATGGGGATCGATTTACTTAAAAAATTATTGGCCATTTGACCACAAATCGATATTACGATATCGATATTGAAAAACAGTTGATATTTCATAAAAACATTCAAAATTCTTATCTATAGTTTTTAATTTAAAATTAAAGTTAATACAAAATCTTAATTTTTTAATATATATTAATAATAATTAGGGCTCGGATTTTTATGCAATTATGAAAGCAACTGTTTCTCAATCTGTGGCCCCAAGAGCCAATTGTGACGTAACATTTCCCGTTTAGTTCAATTAACAATAAAGGTTTTTTTATAATAAAAAATAAACCTGGTTAGAGGCTAGTACTTTCTAGTTGACAACAGATAGTAAACAGACATCTAGCCTCTAACCAGGCTTTTTTTTATTAGAAAAAAACAAAACAATTGTTGGTTGATTTAAACTGGGGGATTTCTGTTTGCTTGAACAATTATTGGCCCTTTGGACCACAAGTTGATATTGCATAAAAATCCGAGCCCTAATAATAATAAAAACAAAGAACAAAAAGGAGGAGAAAAAATGTTGTTTTTTAAACAATTTGCTTTTATTTCATTTTATATTTTATAATTTAATAAGATAAATTTGCAACAATAATAAAAAAAACAGAAAAGTAGTTTTTAATAAATTTTACAAAAAAAAAAGAAACCAAATTTGTCGTCGTTGTTTTCAAATGTAGTTATTTTATTGTTCTTTCTTCTTCTTCTTGTTGCACCTGTTTTATTTTTTTGTTGTTGTTATTTTTTATTGTTTTGCAAATTGAAAAAGCTTAATTTTATATTATTTAAATAGTTTACAATTTATTAAACATTTAAATGATTATATCTGATTGCACAGTTCTGGTTTTTCATTTTAGAAAATTTGTTCACGTTTTTTATTTCGGTTTAAAAGAGAGAAATTACTACTTTTATAAAACATAAATATAATTAAAAAATAATTTAAATTGTTGTTTTTTAAGTCTTTTATAGAAAGAAAGTTAAAAAACAAATGGACGAGATATATTGTTAATTTTGATAACCAAAAAAAAAATGGACGCCATTTTGGTTTCCAAATTGGACTCTTTTCAGAGATGACCTTTTGAACTCTTTTTTTGATTATTCTTGTCTTAATCTTTTGCAAAATGAAGAGACATTTTGAATGTGGTTTAGAAACTAGAAGGGTAGTGTACAATCACTTAAAAAGTATTTTCCTGTTGATATCTTTCAAAATGAACTTTTTATAGAGAAAAATTAAAAAAAAAATGTCGACTGAGTAAAATTAGGCCCATTTTCAAATTGTCATAAAAAGCTTATTTTGAAAGATAACAACATAGTTACAATTAGTAACTCTGCTAGCAGCCAAATAGGCTTATGGCAGAGGGACATAAAAGTCCACATGCAGCATTAAGCATTGTCAATACACCTGAAAAAATACACCCTTAAGTGATTGAGCTGCCCTTCTAGTTTCTAAAACACTTTCTAGTTTCGCTCTGAAGGACAAAATAAGGGTAATGGAAAGTGTCGAAGGTGAATTAAGGGTAGTTGTCATGTTTGATATCTTTTTCAAAATAAATTTTTTATAGAGAAAAATTATAAAAAAATATCGTCTGCTTAAAGATGAGTCATTTTTAAACTGACATAAAAAGTTTATTTTGAAAGATGCTTCAAACATGACAACTACTACCCTTAAATTATTGAACGACCTTTCTAGTTTCTAAAACACTTTCTAGTTTCTCTTAATTTTTGCACCTCTGAAAGGCAAGAATAATCAATGAGTTCGACTAATACCTTGTACACACATAACACAGTTAAATGCATTTAAATATTAAACACGTTCTACAGAGCCCTGTGAAGGACAAACAAACAATTTGTCGAATTCAATTTATTCAGTTAATTAATCTGAAAATATTGAGCTAATACTGAAATATAATTTATACAAACTATTGACATTAAAATATTGATTTAGTATTTCAATTTAAAATATTAATAATAAAGTTAATTTTTATTTGGTGTTCATGTCCTTAACTGGATTCCGTATAATTCACCCTAAACACATTTAACTTGAATTCATTTAACTCATGTGTGTCTATAAGGTATTAGGGGCGTTTACACTTTTAAAACCACTTTAATTTGAGGCACTTTTTTTTGTGAAATGTAAGTAACTTTTTCGAGAAGTAACTGTAACTCAATGTTATTCTGAAATGTTACTTCTTAAATTAAAGTTAATTTCGGAATTAACTTATCTTAATGCTAAAAGGAACTTGTTGAAGTAGTTTGATTATAAATTTATATATTTTTGCTTTTGAAAGTAACGAAATAAGTTAATTAACAACGATTTTTAACTAAGTTACTTTTGGAAGTAGTTTTCTCGTTAAAGGGGAGGAGGAGGAGGGAGTTCGTTACTTTTTTTTATTTCGTGTTCACGAGTAATTTTTTTTTTCGACTATAATTTCACAAAATATATAAAAATGTATTTTAAATTTATAATTTGTCTTTTGTTAGTATTGGAATCAAAATGGCGACCATTTTAATGGCGAAAAAAAGAAAACGTTTTAAAATGAAACGCCTTTATTTATATTTTCTTCTTCTTCTTTGGAATGACGACACATTCCAAAATTTGAAGGTGGTTTGGAAACATGTTGTAAACGCCCTTCGAACTATCTTGGATTATTTTGTCAGAATTTTCAGGTGTAAAATGAAAAAAAAAACTAGAAAGTGTTTTAGAAACTAGAAGGGGTAGGTAGTTCAATCACTTAAGGGACACATTTTCAAGTTGTTATCTTTTAAAATAAACTTTTTATGTCAATTCGAAAAATGACTCAAGATATTTTTTTTTAATTTTTCACCTATAAAGAAGTTTATTTTGAAAGATATCAAAAACAGGAAAATACCCTTAACTGATTATTGAGCTACCTTTCTAGTTTTTTAAAATAAATTCACGTTTCTCTTTATTTTAACGTCTAAAAAACAAAATAAGGTCGTTTTAAAGAGTAAAACGCCCCTCGGATTCGTCATTAATTCTGTCTTTCAGGTGAAATTTGAATGTCATTTAGAAACTAGAAGAGTAGCTCGATCATTTAAGGATATTTGCATGTTGGATATCTTTTAAAATAAACTTTTTATGTCAGTTTGAATAATTACCCAACTTAAAAGCTGCCAGATATTTTTTTAAATTTTTCTCCTATAAAAAGTTTATTTTGAAAGATATCAAATATTAAAAAAAACCTTTTAAATGATTCAGCTACTTTTCTAGTATCTAAGACACTTTTAATTTCGTTTTGTTGCTTCTGTATATTTTTAATACTTGAAGAAAATTAAAGTAAGTTAGAAACTAGAAGAGATTGTTGAATGATTTAATAATATTTTCACGTTGATATCGTTCAAAATAAACTTTTTTTGTAGACTAAAATTCAGAAAATATCTGTCGGCTTTCAATCTTTTCAAGTTTTCAAAATACAAAAGCAACAAAATGAAATTGAATGTGTCTTAGATACTAGAAGGGTAGTTCAATCTCTTAATAGTATTTATTCACGTTGATATTTTTCAAAATAAACTTTTTTGTTTCAGTTTCAGTTTAAGTAGATGATATTTTTTAATTTTTGTTATATAAAAAGTTTATTTTGAAAGATATCAAACATGAAAATACTATTAAGTGAATCAGTTACCCATTCTAGTTTCTAACACATTTTCAATTTCTCCTTTTGTGAGAGTTGCTTCTTTTTATGTTTTTGAAAATCACCTGTTGATAAAAAATCCATCTTAAATCATTGAGAAGAAGAGGGTTTTTGGTCTCAAATTTCTTGACATTTCAAATAGCTTAACAGGTAGAAAAGGGGTGAATATTTGACTTGTGGGCCAAAATGTGGCCCTCCCAGGTAGAAATCTGAACAATTTGTGGGAGTTTTATGAAGAGAGAGATTTTTTTTTAATATTATGTCTTTTTTTTTAAAAAAAAATGTTGAGGGAATGAAAAACCTGAGATTTTAGAAGAAATTCTAGTTTTTTTTATCTTTTTTATAAGCAATTGAAAGTTTTAGAAACTAGAACGGGTAGCGGAATCACTCAATAATATTTTCATGTTGATATCTTTCAAAATAAACTTTTTATTGATATAAATTAAAAGAAAAATACAATTCCATTTAAAGTTGGTTCATTTTCAAACTGACATAAAAAGTTTATTTTGAAAGATATCAACATGAAAATATAGTATAAGCGATATTAACCCTTCTAGTTTTTAAGTTTCTGGTAATTTTACTTTAAAAGGCAGAATAATAAGAGTTTATACACTTTAAAACCATCTTAAGAAGTGTTAAAAACTAGAATGGTATCTTGAATTATTTATATTATATTTCAAAATAAACTTCTTCGTTTTTAAGTTTTTCGCATTTCGATCCAACTTGAAGTGAAAATCAAAAATGGAGAACTACCATTAAAAAAAAGCTTATTTTGAAAGATACCCACATGTGATTTAATCCCTTAAGTGATTAAATTACCCTTCTAGTTTCTAGAGAAAAAAAAAAAACTTAAAAATTTCTCCTAATTTTAGCTTAAAATTTGGAACTCGAATTTTAGAAAGTCTACAGACGAGCGACTTTTAGTGGTCGAGATGAACTGCAAAACGTGCTTTAGCGTGTGTTGTCATAACGGACCATCCTGCAGTGTGAACTGGTCCAAGTGTAGTTGAATGAACTGCAATAATTTTTGCATAAAATCAACTTATGCCATTCGATCTCTCGACCACTAAAAATCGCTCATTTGTGAGCGCGCGCTTCTAAAGGTTGTCCCACACTAAACCGGTCCGAATCGGCAAAAGAAAATTCCGGTATAGGAATAAGTAAACCCGACATCTAGTCTCGGAATAATCTGAAGACAACGACCGACCAACCGGCATGCATCCGGCTCTGAGGCCGATTCAAGAGCCGCCAGTCTAATGTGGAGACAATCGGAATCTTGAGACACTTTTGATTTTCGAGAATAAAACCGGGTATCCACTTGTTGCATTTCTGCGTATCGTATCATCGTTGCACCGCTGTTAAAATCATTGGCGTGCTGGAGAAAGCAGCTGCTGGTAGCGGTTCACACTATGCTGGTAGCGGTTCACACTATGCTGGTAGCGGTTCACACTATGCTGGTAGCGGTTCACACTATGCTGCTAGCTGGCTACAAAAAGCAAGCAGCAACCAGCCTATAGTGTGAATGCGCCATATCCGTATCAGTGAATGATACAGGTATACGATACGCTAAACCGCAACAAGTGGATACGAAGCTTAAAACTCAAGTAGATTTTACAACAATTGTTGTTTTAAATAATTGAATGACAAATTTTTTCATGGATTTTTGTGGGTTTTATAAAAAAAAATTTATAATTACAAGAATTATGAAGAAAAAAGTTCAGCTATTTTGACGAAAAGAAAAAAATGATTATCGAAGAACATAAAAATATAAATAATATGTATTTTTTTACAAACAAACAAACAACAATTTTATATAAGACAGACACACAAACAAAGAGATACATATGACTTTTTTACAATAATTTTAAGAGAGAAAGAAAAAAAAAACTAGTTTGAAATAAGATAGGGTGTGACCGGAATATCGTACCGTTCCATGGCACCACCACCGACCACATTCTCATTCAAGACTGTCCGGGAATGATGATCATAATTAAACCTCATTTCACACTGAACTATTTGTTGATTAACTTTGTCCAATCTCTGACGAAGTATCTTGACACTTTTATCCGGAAGTGGTGGTAACCACTCAGTCATTGAAGGTTGAGCTTCGTTAAGTGCACTTCGAAGTTTCTGTCCGACATTTCCGGTCTCAAGAAGCCTTCGAATGGCTTCGACTGTTGAACGCCTAAAAATACATAAAGATTCTAACATTGCTTTATGATAACTTTCATATTTGTCCAATAAACGATAACCGTGTAAAAGTCCGGATTCGTTATCGAGAAACACTAAAAGTCCGGATTGGATCTCTTTGGCCAGATTATGAGCCGGTGCGGCCATCATATCTGGATTCCATTGTTTATTATACATATTATTGACAACTCTATCTAAATTTGCTGTCAGATAGTCAAAAATGATCAGATCTGACCATTGGGCAAGTTCCACAAGGTCACTTTGGTCGAGACCTTCGAGATCTTCGCGAATCGGATGGAGGCGACGATGTTCGGACGGTCCGTCGCCTCTGAAGTGCCTCGGAATGAAGGCCGCTTCGAGGTTATCCACGAATTTCGTCATGACCACCGGTTTCTGTTCGTTCCACTGAGCGAGAGTCAGTTGACCTCTGACCGGTGTCCACTGCCGTTCGCGGCCGTAAAGAAGACCTAAAGATGCCGGTGGCAGATTACGAAGATCTAAAAGTTTACTTAAATAAAACGAAAAGATCTCTCCTTGGATCTGATCGTTATTCTGTCGGTATCGACAACACGATTTGGTTCCGTTGTCGAACACTAAGAGTCGGTTTTGCATTCGACCACATCCTTCGACAACTTTTACTACGGTCGCATTACTGGAGAACTGGGTCCATGCGACCACATCGTGTTCCTTGAAGCCTATCGGAAGAATCGCTTCAATGGAGTCACTCCAAAAGACACCATCCACAATATTTTCGATGGTGTTTTTATTCGTCGGTGTCGACTTCGAGAGTGACTTCGGAACAATGCTGCGAAGTGACAGCGATTCTGAGACTTCGGAATGTTGCGCAGTCGCTCCCGAGGTTTCTCTCAAAGTCGCACCCGAAGTCGCTAAAGAAATCGCTTCCGAAGTCGCTCTCGTCGAAAGATTTCGTGCAACATTTATTTCAGTTGTTGTTTTGTTATTTTTGAGGGAGTGATCAGACAATTTCGTCTTGTTATTTTGAATTCTCTGAGTAGATATCGTTGTTTGCACCCCGTCGTGCAACCTCAAATGTGGCGTGCTCGATGGCAGAGGGGGATAGGGCCTCGTAATTTGTGGCCACCCCGCGGTGACAGCAGCACTACTATCGAAAAAGAGGACCGGTCTCGTACGATGGGTGATCTTTTCTAGTTGTACCTCCCGTCGACTGGAAGTAACTTGTCCCGAAGGCGAACGAGAAGAAGAAGAAGAAGGAGGAGGAGAAGGAGGTGGTGGTGGTGGAGAATCGACCGTTCGGAGCAACATACGAAGAAGAACTCCTCCGTCCGATGAAGAAGAAGAAGAATTTGTCTCGATCTCATGGTTTTTTCTCGAGAAAAATGTTGAATCTTCTGATGATATTGAATTCGAAGATTCTGCGGTGCGACGACCACCACTGCCGCCGCCGCCGCCTTCTTCGTCATTTTTAACTTCGAGATTTAGACCCGAAACGAATCCGAGCTTCAACTTGGATAGGTCACCACGGGGTGTCTCTTCTTTATTCATTTTAGGGTCATTCACAAGGTCATTAGACCTCTGAACTGCATCAAGATGCTCATCACGCCACATTAAGAGCTGAGTGTCGTTCGGTGGTGTCGATGATGTGGCCAACATCGCCGTTGCCGACACCGAATCAGTTCGAAGATGTGGACTCGAATTCGAGGTGGCTAACGCCGGTGGCGGTGAACAGATGGGCAATAAGATGCCGACAATGAACCCACCCATAAATGCTAATGAGACTGCAGCCATACATAAACGACTACTAAAAAATCGACTAGTTTTTCTTGGCATCGACGTCGTTATCGTCGACGATATCATCGACGAAGTTCGGTGTCGTCTCGGACGTCGTTGTCGTTCCGTCCAGTGATAATACCACTTGATCATCTTTGACCGATTCATTATTAATGATTTTAATCACGATTAAAAAAATTTTTTTGGTTAAAAACTAATGAGATTTAACGCGGTTGAATTTTGGCGGCCATTTTGTCACGGCCATTTTGTGTCCATGTATTTTTTTTTTTTTAGAATTTCACGTGAAATTTCACTGTTTTGAGGTTGTTTTTTGTACTTTTTTGTTTAGTTATCCATTTTAGTAGGTTAAAGGGGGTTGAAGAATTTGTTGTTTAATGCCGATGAAATTTTTTTAACGTCTTTGGAAGTTTTTCAAGTTTTTAACTAAAAACTTGTGGCTTGACATAAGACTGAGTTATGAACGGTGTAACTTCTCTCTCTCCCTTTTTTTCTTAAGGAACAACCCCCTTAAAAAATTCTCTCTCCATCAAGAGAAAAAAAAAGCTGGTTTTTTAAAAAAAATATCCTTCAAAATATAAAAAAAAAGTTTCAGGGGGTCCTTTGAAAAGCAGAAAACTCCTAAAAAAAAAAAAAGAGAGAAAACAAAATATAAGCAATGAGAGAAATGATTATAAATTTTCCGATTAGAAAACTTAAAATTTATGAAGACTACTTTTGGTTATTTTTTTTTCAAAAAAATAGTTTTGTCAGTGATATATTTTTATGACAAAAAGTTTTTATTTTAATCATTTAAAATTAAAGACAAATTTATTTAAAAAAAAAATACCAAACAAAATATTGATAATTATTATTGGCTCGATTTTTAATGAAATATCAAGTAGATGTTTCTCAATTTTTGGCCCAAGTGCCAATTTTTGAAGAAATAGTTCCCAAATTTTAAACAACAAACATTTATGATTTTTTTTTTTCAAACAGAAACACCTGGTTGGAGGCTAGAACACTATAGTAGAAAACTGATAACAATAACTAAGGCTCTAATTTTAATGAAATATCAAGTAAATATTTCTCAATTTGTGGTCCAAGTGCCAATCATGAAGTGAGCATTATCATTATTATTAGAGCAACAACTATAATTATGGCTTTTTCAATCAAAAACGGCTGGTTAAAGGCTAGAAGGCTGGTTACTATCAGTTGTCAACTAGCTAGTTCTAGCCTCTAATTAGCGTTTTTGATTAAAAAAAATAATTATTGGTTTAATATCTAAATAGAGAATTTTGCTTCAAAATTGAGAAACAGTTGATATTTCATAAAAAATTCGAGTCTCTAATAATAGTGACTATTTTATTCAAGATCTATAATTTTAATTTAAAATGTTATATATTAATTTTAAATATATAATAGTAATAATTAGGGCTCGGATTTTTATGCATTTATCAAAGCAAACTGTTTCTCAATCTGTGGCCCAAAAGCCAATTGTGACGTAACAATTCCTCTTTAGATCAATTAACAATGTTGTTTTTTTCTAATCAAGAAACATTTGGTTAGAGGCTAGAGAACTCTAGTTGAGAATTAATAGTAACCGTACATTTAGCCTCTAACCAGCCTTTTTGATTAGAAAAAAAATGTAATCGTTGGTTGCTGTAATGATGATGATTTCATAATTTGGCACTTGGAGCCACAGATTGAGAAACAGTTGCTTGATATTGGCATAAAAATCCGATCGTTTAAATGATAAAATAGTAAAAGAAGAGAAATATTTTGTCAAATTAATACCTTTTTTTTAACCATTAAAATTTTTCTCTTCCTTCGTTTTTTTAATAAAAAAAACTGGTTTTAAAAAAATGTTGAAAATAAAAGATTTGTTTTAATTATCAATATTTTGCCAAACTTAAAATTTTTAATGTTTGTTTCGACTCGACTTTTAACGTTTCAATTTGTAAAAGAAAAATTATTATTATAAAAAAAAGTGGAATTTAATTTCTAAATAGAAAGAAAGGCCTTTCAGGCGCAAAATGGAGAGAAACTAGAAAGTGTTTTAGAAACTAGAAGGGTAGCTCCATCACTTAAAAGTATTTTCATGTTAGATATCTTTCAAAATAAGCTTTTTATTATCAGTTTGAAATCGACCCAACGTTATGCAAACGATATCTTATTCATTTTTGTTGGTTTATAAAAAGTTTATTTTGAAATATATTATAACAAGAAAATGCTTATTTAGGCCTCGTTTCCATTGGGGCGAAAATCTAAATTGTTTGAAAATTTCAACTGGTGAAAAATAGAAGAAACGTGGCCTCAGCCTGCCTATTCAAGATTATAAGGCGGGGCCATATTTATTCTATTTTTCACCCCAATGGAAACAATGCCTAATGTATTCAGCTATCATTCTAGTTTCTAACATATTTAGTGTTAATTTCAAATTGTTCATATTTCTTATAAGTCAATATGACACAAATTTACAAATGAACTTTATCAAATTATTTAGAAAAGTGTTTGAGAAACTAGAAGGGTAAGTTCAATGGTAATATCCATATTTTCATGTTGATATCTTTGAAAATAAGTTTATTTTGAAAGATATCAACATGAAAATATGAATTACCATTGCACTACCGTTCTAGTTTCTAAAACACTTTCTGGTTTTTACTCCGGAAAAAAAAACAGACTAATCAGATGTCCGAAATTAACTTAAGGTCCAAATTTAACTATAGAAAGTTTCGCACTTTAAAAGAGCTTCAACTTTTGAACCCTCTTTAGCAGGGTTACAATATAGAAAAGAAATTTCAAGGTTACTGAATTTATTTTTCAAGGTTGAAACTCTGCATAGAGAGTTACAGTTAAAATTTAAGGGTTAAGGCTAAAATTTAACAAGAAAACTTCGCACTTGAAGTTCAACTTGAACAGAGTTACAAATTAGAAACGCTTTCATTGGAACTCGATAAAACAGGGTTTTAATGATGGTGGGGCCCTACTTAGAGAGTTCAGGTTGTAGTTTTAAGGATTTAAGACCTAAATTCAAGAAGAAAACTTGGCACTTGATCTTCAACTTTTGATGTCTCTTCAAATAGGGTTACAAATTAAAAAAAAAACATTCTCAAGAATACTGAATTAAACATTCAGATTTCAAGGTTGTGGAGACCTGTTTAGAGGGTTCAAATTGAAGTTGAAAGGTTAAGAGAACAAAAGCAATTTATTGATATTAAGTATAGACTAGAAAGGTCGTTATTCCTTAAAAGATCAATCAAGAATTTGACACTCAACACTTAGATCTGTTAGAACAATGGAACCTGTACTGTCCTGCAGGTCCCTTGTTTTAGGATTTCGATTAATTTACTCTTTTTGAGAGAAGTTTTAAATTTTGAACAATCAAAACTAGCTATTATACTCTAGTGGAGCTCAGAATGTAAGATATAGGGGCCCAATATTAAAATTAATGGCTGGTTCTGTGGAGCCCTAAACATTTTATCTAAATTTAAAAAAGTTCTTTGTTTTAGATTTTGTAAGTCAATTGCTACATTTGGATCTTTTCTTGACCTCTTTTCTATGTTGGAGCCCTGTTTAGAGGGTTCAAGTTGAAGTTCAAAGTGCTAAGTTTTCTTCTCTGTATTTGGCGTTTAGCACTTGAACCTCAACTTGAACCCTCTCAACAGGGTTTCGAACAACATATAGAATGATCCTGTTGAAAAGTCTTCTTTTATATAAACAGGACTTTTTTCTTTTGGAACCCTGTTGAGAGGGTTCAAGTTGAAGTTCTAAGTGTCACGTTTTGTTTCTGAAGTTTGGCTTTAGTAGATAAACTTCAACTTGAACCCTCCAAACAGGGGTCTTCAACAACATAGAAGAAACGTTCTTTTAAAAAAAGTGTGTTCAAAAGGTTTCTTCTATAAAACAGGACTTTATGTTGGAACCCTGTTTAGAGGATTCAAGTTGATGTTTAAAGTGCCTAAGTTTCATTCTCTGAATATGGGCCGTAGTATTTGAACTCTCCCAACAGGGTTCCAAATAATAGGAAAAACCCCTGATCGAGAATATTCTTTACAAGAAGGGTTTGTTTTTCTATTTGATTTTGAATAGCAGCTCAAGAGGGCCTATGGCAAAGGGACAAATTAGTTCAAAAGCAGCATAAAAAAGCATTGTCGAAATAACTTATGTTGTAACCCTATTTAGAGGGTTCATGTTGATGCTTAAGGGCCAAGTTTTCTTCTTTCAGGTTAAGCTTTAAGGGGGGTTTCAAAGTTGTAAGTTTTCGTCTTGAATTTGTGTCTCAAGTGACACCTTTGGTCAGTTATGTTAATAAGTAGAATTACTAATTACTAGAATAACTAAAAACTTACCAAAGGTCACTTGAGACTTTTCCATAATGAGAATTGAATTACTTTCAAGTTTGGAGACCATTTTCAAGGTAATTAGTAGAAATTACATTATGTTTGTCATAAAATCTAAAAAAGCCCATCGAACTCTTGATTAATTCTGTCTTTCAGAATGAATAAGATACTGGGAAAGTGTATTAGAAACTAGAAGAGTAGCTCAATCACTTAAGGAGTATTTTCAATGTCCTGATAGCTTTCAAAATAAACTTTTTACGTCCGTTTGAAAATAATCCAACTGTAAAAGCAGACAATATTTTTTTTGTCTATAAAAAGTTTTATTTTGAAAGATAACAACATGAAAATACCATTACGTGATAATTGGGCTACCTTTCTAGTTTCTAATACACTTTCTAGTATTTATTAATCTCTTCTGAAAGCCAGAATAATCGGGAGTTAATTTAAAAAAGGTGGTTTGGAAAGTATAAACGTCCCTTGAACTCGGGTTATTCTGTGTTTGAAGTGTAAAATGAAGAGAAACTAGAAAGTGTTTTAGAAACTAGAAGGGTAACTCAATCACTTAATGGTATTTTTATGTTGTGTGATATATTTTAAAATAAGCTTTTTGTATCACACTTAGAAAATGATCCCAACTTTAAGCAAGATGGTATTTTTTTTTCTACTTTTGGGCTATAAAAAGTTTATTTTGAAAGATAATCAACATGAAAATATCCTTTCAAGTGACCAGCTACCTTTCTAGTTTCTAACAAACTTTCAATTTTCTCTTATAGTGTTGTCGCTCTTCTGACAAACTGTTAGTTAAAATTATATTAAGTTTTTTTTTGTTTTAATTTGAACAACAACAAAAAAACCCAACTTCCTAGTAGATTTTAAAACCTGTCAATTTTTTTTGACGTTTTAAGCTCCCTTAAAAAAATCTTTGCCTAGTCATTGTACATTTTGCACTTTTTCCTTATGTCTCAAGTTTGGTCTCGAAACTTTTTTGTTCACAAGAAAAAAAGTTGAAACTAATTTAATCTCTGATTAAATTAATTAATGATTAAATTATTTCATTCTGAATGTAAAATAATTTTAATGCGCGCGCATATCTTTCAAAATAAACTTTTTTTTATCAATTCTTTAGAAGTAATTCAGCTATTCTCATTCTAGTTTCTAAAACGCTTTCAGAAGAGCAACATGTTCAATGAGAAATTAAAAGTTTCTTAGAAACTAGAAGGATATCCGAATCACTTGTATTTTCATGTCGAGATCTTTCAAAATAAACTTTTTATAGACCAAAAATTGTCTCAGCTTAATAAAGTTGGGTCAATTTGTGAAAACTTAAATAAAAAGTTTATTTTGAAAGATATCAAAATGAAAAAAAAAAACCTTAAGTGATTGAGCTGCCTTTCTAGTTTCTAAAACACTTTCTGAAGTGTAACACTCAAGGAGAAATTAAAAGTTCCTTAGAAACTAGAAGGATATCCGAATCACTTGTATTTTCATGTCGAGATCTTTCAAAATAAACTTTTTATAGACCAAAAAAAATTACAAAAGAATTATTGTCTGCTTAAAGTTGGGTCATTTTTTCTCAAACTGACATAAAAAGCTTATTTTGAAAGATATCATCAACATTAAAATACAAGTAAGTGATTGAGCGACCCTTCTAGTTTCTAAAAGACTTTCAAAGTTTCTCTTCGTTTCTCTTCTGAAAAACAGAATAATCGAAGTTCGAAGATCGATTTTATAAAATTTAAAACCATCTTAAATAATAAACGTTTACAAAAAAATTTTACCAAAAAAAAAAAGACAAAAAGAAAAGTTTCCAAACCTAATGGTCAGTTGAAGTAAAAAGAAATAGCCCTTTAAAGAGTGAAGTGGTCAATTGACCAATTCTCCTTGAAGTCCATCATATAGATTCGCATTTGAAAGCCAGATTTATCCAATATGAGTAATTATTTAACGAACTGTATGTCCGAAAAAAACCCCAACTGGACACTAAGGTGTCTTTAAGTACTGGACAGTAAGGTCCAAAACTGACCAAACAACAATAACTTGTTGATATTTTTATAACCGAAACAATTAAATTTAAACTTAAATTCGTTGTCACTTTAAAGTTCGGATTAGATGGACAGATAAAGAAAACACATTTTTGTTTGTCTGATGTCACAAGTATACTGACCAATGGTCAAGTATACAAAAAAATGGTCCAAGAGTGTAGGATATGAATTACCGGTACTTCTGGTCGTTTTTCTCCTTCGAAAGTTAATTTTGACCATATATTTATATAAGAAACTTGACCTGACACAAAGAATGGTCAGTTCGATTACGATATATCCAATAATGACCACTGGTCAAGTAGATTTTAGATATATACAAATAAGGTCCTAAATGAACATTCAAGTTGATTGTTGTCTTTTCTTGGAGAGAAGAAAATGAAAAGTTAACAAAAAGGCACAAAACTTGACATAAAGATAGAAGAGTGGACAGTCCAATCCGTTTAAAATTGACCACTGGTCATTAATGTAGTTTGAAATATTATTTTGTAACCAGTTCAATCCACGGTTTAGTTTTCAACTTAAAAGTTTTAAACTTCAAATTGTTTGACGGTGGTGTGGACACTCACGAAGAATTGAGAGTGACCAGTGTCACTGAAATAGTCCGATCCGTACAAAATTGACCACTGGTCATTAATATGGTTGAAGAAGAAATTCCTCTAACTGTAGTTCACTCCACAGTTTAGTTTTCACTTTAAAATTACCAAGATTTTAAAAGTTTTAAACTTCAAACTTTTTTGACTTTGGACAATCGCGAAAAAATGAGACTTTGAGTGACCAGTGGTCACTTGTTTTAAGGGTTTAGGTGTTTTATATATATAAGTGACAGTGAATTTTTTTTCTCGGAAAAAAACAAGGCAACACAAGAGGGAACCACACTTATAACCACTGAATCCACTGACCACACTGATGAAATGACATTCTTTTTAAATGACCAATATGTAATGTTGTGTCCGGTTGTTAAAAAAGTTTAGGACAAAAAAAACACTCCTTGTTATGTGTGTACTTCCTGAGGGAGCCAAATAAGAATTGCTGACTTGCCTGAAAGTGCCTCACTGAGAGCAGCAATGTGAGTGTGGCCACATCTAAACACTGACTGACTTGACTTGAATGATTGGAAGCTTGAAGCTATATTCAAAGCCCTGAAATGTATACAAGAATTTTCTCTCTCTCTCTATCTATCTCTCTCTCTCTCTCTCTTTCAGGTACTTCTTTCACTCTCTCAGGCATCTCAGGTAATATTAATCCGTGTGGTTTCATAAAAGAGGGAGATTTTTCTTTTCTAAAGAAAAAGGGAGGAAAGAAGAAGAGAAAATTCTTTCATTCTTTCTCTCTTTTGGAGGTGGTAGCCAATGGACGGCCATGTTTTACTGGACTTTTTCATTGGTCGTTGGCTTCATTAGCTTGTATTGTGTGTTTTATGTGTGTGTTTGTGTGTTGGTCTTTCTAGTACAGATACGGCCTCCATTTGTGTCTGTGTGCACTCAGCTCACACACACACACAAGACACAATGTGCCTAAGTGTAGCATCTGTGTCTACAATACCTTACCGTGTGCACCGAGCACACACAATGACAAAGTGTGTTAGCAAAGTGAGTTTGCATCTTTGCCTACATTGCCTAAGTGTGTGTTTGCTCAATTGCTCATCTCATACACAAGACCCAATGTGTTAAGTGTAGCTTCTGTGCCTACAATACCTTTGTTGTGCACTCAGCTAGGACTGCAAAGTACACAATGCCGAAAAAGGGTACATGTGTGCCTACAATGCCTAAGTGTGTGCATGCATCAATGCCTATAATGCCAAAATGTGTGTGTCTGTACATATATTAAATGCGTGTGCATGTAATATATGTTTAAACGTGTATGTATCTTTGCCTAATTGTTTGTATCTGTGCCTAGACTGCCTAAAGTCTGTGTTTTCACGTGATGTGTGTCTAGAACTAGTAGAATAGGAAAACAGGATCACACAAACTGGTTTTTGTGTGTGTCACTGTGTGATCTACTTTTGTGTGTGTGTGTAATGTTTGTTTTTTTCTTGTGACAATATTTATTGTGCATGTGACTTTTTCTGTTTTCGTGTGACTTTTTATTTGTTTATACGATTTTTGTACGTTTTGATTGATTTGTATATGTGTCTGTCTGTTTATGTGTGATTGTGGGAGTTTTTTTAAGCATTTTTGCGTGATTTTTATCTTGTATGTGATTTCCTGGGTACACATTGGACAAAATCACTAGTAGTTGTACACACAGGTCGAGTTCAACACATGCAAGCATGTGTGTAAGTCCTATGTTAGATATATGATATAAATGTGTGTGTTGTGTGTTCAGTCAGGTATAGTGAAGCGTCTCTCTCTCCCTCTCTCTCTCAGGTAGTCTCACTTTTAAGGTCATGAAGAGAGAGAGGGGGGGGGAGGAGAGATAGAGAACGAATAGTTGCCATTCACCTGAATCTCTCTGAATATAAAAGAGATTATTTTGGGGGGCTACCTGCCTCCCCCTCCCATCCACACCTCCCTCACACATGCACAACATTCACTTAAAATAACAATAATACAGTGGCTCTGAAAAAGCTTGAGTCACAACAACCTTGAACAACATCTTTAAGGTTTTCGGTACAAAAATAAATAAAATGAAATGTCAGGTTTATGCCAATTAATGTAGAATACAGAGTGAAATTTGTACTGTCTGATAGTTTTCTTTTTTAAGAACAAAACTCTCAACTGTCATGCATATAAGAAGAACTGTTTGAAAGTTTCAGTGATTTATATGTTGCTTGTAATTGTTGAAACACTGATGCAAGTCAACATTTATAGTCGTCATGATCCAAACGAAGTGACCTACTGAAAGGTGGAATCACATATACGCTACGTGGCGCTTCTGCAGTAGTGTGTAGCAAGTATCACATAGTAAGAACCGTTTGCAGAAGTCACTTGTAGTGTTTGCAAGTGATATAGCTTGTGAACTGTCTCCAAAAGTCACCTGTAGTGTAAGCAAGTGACTTATTTTTATTAACTGACTGCAAAAGGCACTTGTAATGTTTGCAGAAGAAATCACTTGTGATTGCTTTATGTGACTTCTGCAAGCAGTTAACGATAAAAAACACTTATAAACACTACAAGTAGCTTTTGCAATCGGTTAATAAAAAGGAGTTTCTTGCAAATATTACATGACACTTTTTCAGTGAGTTAATAATAGAAATCAGTTTCAAGTGACTTTTGTAGTCAGTTAATAAAATAGTCACTTGCAAACACTACAGGTGACTTCAATAATAAGTTAACAAAATAGTCACTTGCAAACAATACAAGTGACTTTTGTAGTCGGTTAATAAAATAGTCACTTGCAAACACTACAGGTGACTTTTCTAATAAGTTAACAAAATAAGTCAGTTGCAAACACTACAATTGACTTTTCTAATAAGTTAATAAAATAAAGTCACCTGCAAACAATACAAGTGACATTCCTAAATTGATTGACTCGATATTTTTGTGTTTTTATATTACAAGTTACAACATATTTTTTTCTGGTCGTGATCTTTTTATCAAACGACATGACACACGTATGAGAATCGCTTATGCTTTTTGTGTGTGTGTGTGATTACAACACAGGTGAATATGTAAAAAAAAAACATTGTTTTCTTCTTCCTAAGAATGTGTGTCTGTTTTTATTTGACGTTGTGGACGACACATCGGTTGCCTGAAGCTTTTCAGGTAACAAAAAAAAAGGACGAAACTCTCGATTATCCAAAGCAGCTACCGCCTTTGCTTTTTTTTTAATGTCTATCTTGAAACTTTTTCAGTCATAGACACTTGATTCATTATTACGACCTTGTACAACCTTATAAGTTTGAAGGTACAAGGATGCAATAACTAAGCAGGGCAATAAGGTGGTTGCTTGAAGTTTTCTTTTTTTTTTTTCTGCATATGTTGTCTGTGACATGGATTGTGATAGTGTTAACGCCACCCCTATTATTTCTTAGAGAGAGAGAGAGAGAAAGAGAGGTGATTTTTTTTAACGAAACTAGCTTTTTTTTTTGAGGGGACTAGAAGAAGACAAGACAAGACTGAATAGTTTGAAACAAGGCCCCGCTTACTCAGCATGGGACCGTAAAAACATGTAATGCCATGCCTCCTATGGTAACATGGAGAAAAATCTTCGTTTTTTATGTTTTGGAAAGTTTGCATGCAGAGAAGAAAGGAAATTTTTAAGAAGAAATTGAACCTAGGGATTTTTTTTCAGGGAGGAGGGGGTGAGGATAGGGATAAGGGAAGTGTTAAGGTGGGTTTGTGGAAGAATATATGATTGTAATATACATGGCTCCACCACTTAATGATTTTGGTGTTGATGATTTTTGATGGGATCAATTTATGGGGTTTGATTTTTGTTGTTGTTGTTGTTGTTGAATTCGTGGTTTTTCGAAATCACTTCTTCAGAGAAAGAGATTTTTCAGAGATTCGAGTCACTTCTTGAAAGACTTGGTGTCACTACTGTGATGGTTTGAGAAACTTTTGAGGGAATTGCATCATTTTAAGTTTTAAGGAATTTGTTCATTTTTAGTCACATTTAGACATTAAAGATGATTTTAGTCACTTCTATTCCAGTTCCAAGTCACTTTGGGGTAAGTTGAATTACTTTGAGTCACTTAAAGAAGTCATAGTTACTTCAAGTTACTTTTAGTGACTGAAGTTACTTCGAGGTACTTTTAGTGACTGAAGTTACTTTGGGTCTCTTTGAGAGACTTGAGTTACTTTAAAGAAATTTAAGTTACTTTGAGACTTGAAAATACAATTTGAGTCACTTCTGAAGCAGTTCAAGTCACTTTAAGTAACTTTAATTACATAGTCACTATAAGAAACTTAAAGTTGCTTTCAAAGTTCTGAGTTACTTTTAGTGACTGAAGTTACTAAGAATCATTTATTTCTAAGACACTTTGATGAACTTGAATTACTTTGAGTCACTTTATGTAACTTACTTTTTAAGTCTATAAGTTACTTAATCAATTCTGAGGCAGTTCGAAGTTACTTTTTAGTGACTTAAATCACTTCGAGTCACTTTGTGTTACGAGATAAGTTTCTCAAAGGGACTGAAAGTGATGTTGAATCACTTTGATGGAAGAGAGTGTAGGGTATTTCGTCTAATCCGACTTTTTATGTTATATGTTTTCGTGTTAAACGGTTTCTCACTGTCATATGACAATCATTTCATACAAAAATAACAAGTTTCTATTATTATATACAAACTTTTAAGAATTTTAATTACAATTAACTAAACAAGATGGATGAAGAAACAGCAAATATAATAAGGAAGAGAAACAACAAAATATTTTTATTGAGTTGATTACATTAAAGTAATTAGTACTAATTATAAGAATTAACATTTTTTATGATGGTTTTAGGTATTAAAAATGGCGGATTGCGGATTTTGTTAGTTTTTTTTTTCACTAAAGAAAGACCCTTAAGGGCAATTTTTGAAGCAACTTAAGTCCTTTTAAAACAAAAATTGATCAATATCTTAAAGACATGAAAAAACATCCACAGCAGGTTTTTTGTTTATTGTTTTTCTTGTTGTTGTCCTTTTAAGAAATAAAATCCCTTCTAGTCTCTATTATCATCATTGTGATCAGCTTGTTCACATTGAAAGTTAACATTTTTAATAATAAAAAGTCACTTCTCTCCCTTTTCCTCCTTAAAACTCCTCTCTCTCTCTCTTCCACCCCTTAAAGTGACTTTTTTTCAGGCAACAACATATGGAGACCGTGAAAATGTCACGCCATAATCAGTCCGATTCGTTACGTTTTCTCAACAATATATACATATAAAAAGGAGAACACATTCTAGTTTTTTAAAATACTTCAAAGAAGAACAATAAAAACGGAGAGGTTTTTTAATGACATACAAAAAAAAATTCAATCTAGATCATTTATTTTGTTCATTTTTAAAGGTGTAAAAACGCCTATTTTGAACTCTTTTTATTATTCTATATCTTTCAGGTGCAAAAAATTAAAAGAGAAACTTGTGCTTTAGAAACTAGAAGGGTAGCTCAATCACTTAACGTGGTTTTGAATTGTAAACGCTTCTCTGAACTCTGGTTATTATCGGGTTTTCAGGTGCAAAATTAAAGAGAAACTTGTGCTTTACAAACTAGAAAGAGTATTTTTATGTTGATATTTTTCAAAATAAACTTTTTTAGAGTCAAAAACATGAAAATTCTTTTTTTAGGGATTGAGCTACCCTTCTAGTTTCTAAAGCACTTTCAAGTTTATATTATGTTTTGCACATGAAACACATTAGCGTTCAAGACGCGTTAATACTTTAAAACCAGGAAGGAATTTGAACATGTGTTAGAAATTAGAAGGGTATTTTTATATTGGTATCTTTCAAAATAAACTTTTTAGAGACAAAAACATGAAAATACCTTTTTAGGGGTTGCGCGCGCTACCCTTCTAGTTTATAACACACGATTAAGTTTCTATGAATTCTTGCAAATCAAAGACAATAATGAAGAGTTCAGGAGGCGTTAACACTTTAAAACCAGCTTAATTAGAAATTGAACATGTGTTAGAAACTAGAAGGGCAGCTAGCTCAAACACTTAAAAAAGTATTTTTATGTTTGATATCTTTCAAAATGAACTTTTTATGTCCAGTTTGAAAATGATTAAACTTTAAGCAGATGATATTTTTTTAATCTTTGTCTGACCACCAAAATGCACGGAAACGAGCAAAACTGACCACCAAACTCACCAACAAGCAAAGTGGACAAGATCCTGGATCTCTCTGACCCTGACCTAACCTAATCAAAAGGAGGAACATTGCAGAATACGTATTCCACAATATGAATAATTATGTCTCAGGGCTCCAAAAAACATCCCTGTAGGATGACCCGTGTTCAATAAGAATATATGTTGTGTGTGCAACAAACACGTGCACACTCTTGCAGCTGCAATTTCTGAACCCTGAGAAAAGACAGGAATGTTTTTTTCTAGTCTGCAATTTTTTTTGTTTGTCTCTACATATTTCCAAAATTCTTTTGATGCCTGAATTTCATCCTTTTTTTGTTCTATTTCAAATACCCACCATGTTTGGTGTCTCTAGTGAACAACGAATGTGTCAATCGGATTAGAGAGAGACATAAGGTTGAGGGGGAAATGGGTGGGGGAATCGAGCCCCTGGGTCCTTACAGACCTCAACTGAATTCTCTCCTTTTATAAAACCGTAGATATGATTGTTGTTGTTGTCCACTCCCCTTTTTTTTTGCATTGATCCTCTCTTTAGAAGGGGATATTGCTCTTCTCCCTCCCCCTCTCCTCTCCTTCTATCATCCTGAAACACCTGATTACCTTGGTCAACTGAGGGGGGAGGTTAAGGGTTTAGCCTCAGAGGGTGTACAAAAAAAAACTAGATAAAGACTTCACTAAAAAAATCTTTGTTATTGTCAGAAACACCAGAATTGCTTATTTTGTAAAGATGTTGTGTCCCACAAAGTGTGAAATGGTTCCTTTTGCACACTCCTCCAGGTTCCTCCTCCTCCCTCACTTTAAATACTCTCTTTCATACAAACACACGCACTTTTTTTTTGAGGATGAGGGAGATGGAAAGGGCCCTCAATGAGAGGGTCCCACCTCCTGCTTTTCTTTTCTGTGTATGTGTCCTAAGTCTTTTGTACACTTTTTTTTGGGAGGTGGGTTTCATTGATTGGAACTTAGAAGACATCTTCTGATGATGTTTTCAATGCAAAATGGATGGGTGAAAAACGAGGGATGGGGCGGGGAGGTGCTCTGGTAGGTCTCTTTTATGTACCTTACCAATAAGTACCTAATGGAATCCCTGCGTGTGTAGTTGACCTATTTAAAGAATTTTCAGGGGATTTTTGTGAGATTTCTACGAGATTCTCGCACAATTCCACTTTGTATCAGTCTTTTTTCATCTTTAAAAATCCCACATCCCGAAACCACATGATTTTGATCTAATCAATAAGAAATATCCACTTTGTGGTATAGTAGACATCTTTATGTTCATTGTCCATTTGTCCATTCTGTACTGGCCGGAGATCAAATGTGGAAATATATAAATTTGAAAGAGCATAAAAATGGGTTTTTTTGTGCATTTTGCGTTTTTTTTGGGGTTTTCGCTTGTAGATTTTATCAGGGAAAATGTTGAAGAAATTTGAGAATATCTTTAAAATTTTTAAAAATACTTCAGTGAGTTTTTGATTTCAAAATTATCTTTAGTATTTTTGTGGATATGTATAACAATTCTGAAAATTCTGGAGGATTTTTCTAGAATATTCCAGTGTGTTGGGGATATTTGGAATAATCTTGCAGAATTTTGAGAATATTCATAGAATCTTGAGGCTATTTATAAGAATCATGAAAATTTTTGTAGATATTTTGAAGAGTTTTCCAGAATATTTACGATATTCTTTGAATCTTGCAGAATCTTATTGATATTCAGAATAATCTTGCAGCACCTTGTGTACATGTAATTATTATTCATAAGAATATTGCAGATTATTGAAATTATTCTCATTGTTATATTCCAAATTTTTAGAAAAATCCCTACTAGATTTTTGTGAAAATTTTCAAAATTCTTGTAAATATCTAATAGGTCTATTCTTTTTTTGAAATAAAGTAGATTCTTGTTGAAATTTTATTAAATATTCCAGATTTTTATTGAAATATTCAAGATTTTTGTTAAAATATTCAAGATTTTTATTGAAATATTCAAGATTTTTGTTAAAATATTCAAGATTTTTGTTAAAATATTCAAGATTTTTGTTAAAATATTCAAGATTTTTTTATTGAAATATTCAAGATTCTTGTAGAAAACTAAAAATCTTCAATATTCTCAGGTGTGAGTAAAAAGATAGGATGTCCGAGATTAGGTTAACACTTAGGAAACTTGCCCCTTAGGACAAGGATAATGATTCCCCCCTTTTTGAGACTAATCAGTGTGTAATCATGGTGATGATTGTATTGGATAAACCACAAACCTTCTGATTCTCATTAAGGGCCATTTGTAATTAAGAGTCCATTAACAAGTAACATGTTTATTGGGGGGGGGGGGGGTTAAATTGTTTTATTGTTCTCACGAGGACAATTAACTTAAGTAAACACTAGTTTTTATTGTTCAAATTGGATTTCGTAGCCACAAGTTTAGATAATATTAATTTAAGAGACCCTTACATTTTGTAATAAAATTGTGGGTCCAGTTTGGGCCACAAATATTTATAATGAAGGGTAGCCCACCACAAAAGCCAAGCAGCCCGATGGGGTCAACAAAGCCCACCAAGTAGGGCTGACAAATTGTTTGATATATCGATATTTAAAAAAATAACGTATGGTATTCGATATATCGGGGGGGGGGGGGGGGGGGGGGGGGGAATCGAAAAATTGAAAAAATTGAAAAATCGAAATATAAAAAACCCGAAAATTGAAAAAAAAAACGAATTAAATCAAAAAAATCGAAATAAAAAAAATCGAAAAATCGAAATATAAAAAAATCGAAAAATCGAAAAAACCGAAAAAATCGTAATATAAAAAACCCGAAAAATTGAAAAATTAGATTCTATTTTAGACTTTTTTTATCAGACGGTTTTTTTCGACATATCATGTGATATCGATATTTTTTTAAAATATCGGACCAATTTCGATTTTTTTTAAATATCACCGGCCATGAGGCTAACAAAGCCCTAGGGTTTTTTTTAAATCGTATATTTAACAACCCTGTCCGAATGTCTTAATGTTGATTTCTAAAATTATGGGTCCCTTTTGAGCTTTTATTTGGTGGGGGGAGGAGGTTGGGTTTGTCCCCTGAAATTGTTTGTCATTTATTATTTTGTTTTGAAGAGAAAAAAAATAAACCATTTAGTTTATTGTTCTTTTTATTAAAAACTAGAAAATGTACATGAAATTGCTGTGTTTTTTTTTTTTTGGTAATAAACTTTAAAAGGATATCAACTTATAAAGAAAATACCATAAATTAAGTTTTCATTTTTCTCGGACACAGAAAAAGGAGGAGGGTCCTGAAAAAGGGGTGGGAGGGGGTCAACAAAAAAAAAGGTGGACATGTCATTGGTTTTAAATGCAAAAGGACCACACGACAACACATTCTATTCAATAAATATATCATGAAAGGGTCCCATGACCCAAACAATCTTTTATTTTCTGATTTTCTGCGAGAGAAATTCTGTTTAAAAAAAGAGCCTTTGAGGTTTGCCTAGTTAGTGGTCAAGTGGTGACCATCAGGAGCCATTCAAAGGTTCAGTTTAATCAAAGATGTGTTGGTGTGGAGTTCTGATGTTGCTGCAAAATGAAGCTCAAGGTGGTTTCCCGATGCCAGGGCCCGGATTATCCATTAGGCTAAGTAGGCTGAAGCCTAGGAACTCGGGGCTCCTGGGTGCTCGTGCTCGTTTATGTACAAAAACAAAATGTTCGCACTTTGTAATCACCTTCCTAACGTTCTTTTTCTAAAAAGACATGATGAACACGTGCAAAATCATAAAGGCGCATTAATTATTTGCTTTTCCATAACTTTACTGCGCCTCGGTGCTGCGCCTTGCACCGATATTTAAGAATTTAACGGTATTGACAGTTTATAGTGTGTTTTGTCAAACAGTAAAAAAAAATAAATGCAATAGATAAAAGATAGTTAGCTAGGGCCTGAAGGGAGGGCGCCCCGAGCATCCAAAAGCCTAGAGACCCTTCTTGACTTAATCCAACCCTGCATTGGGGGATGTGGTTGCAATGTATTTTCTATGGAAAGACTCAAGGGGTGGTTGTGGTTTTGGCGACAATCTCAGACTTGACTTTTTGGCAATTTTAAAAGTGGTTAATACAAGTGACCTGCACATGTTGTGCAACAAGAGCCCTTAATTTGGCACGTGTGCCAGTAGTTGCCTGTCCACCCACTGTTTTAAAGCAGTTTTTTTTCTAAAGAAGTTTTATTATTTTCCCACATTTATTTCTAGTCTATATATTATGAGTGTCTCAAGTAAATAAATAAATATAAAATCCCCATGGATACCAAAATGTAGTTTGAGATGTATTATAGGTTAGAAGAGTCTGGACACATTTTTTTTTGTGTGTGTTTGTGGACATTTTGTTGTTTTTTGTTTGTTGCGCCTGAGGAATAAAATGTATTCTCTCCTTTAGACCTAAAGAAAGAGAAGAAAGAAAAAAGGGACAAGAAACAACAAGCTGGACAATAACTTACAATTGTTATTTGCAGCTTCCACCATTTGAACGTTCATAAATGCACACCGGGGGGCGCTGCTTTGTATATATGTGTATGTGTGTGTGTACTGTAGATTCTGTTATTGCATACCAGCCGCCTTTTCTTTTTAGAAATATGGGGATTTCGAGAGCCTTTAGGCAGAAAAGTGGCTCTTCGTTTTTGCTCACCTAGTCGTGGTCTCTTGCAACACTTGTTCAGTTTATTCCGTCTTTTTTTTGTAGCTAGGTTTATACTTTATCCTTTCTTTTGGCTCACTTGTAATATTCTAGTCTCTATTCCATTTTACTTCATATAGTTAAGTGCATTGCAGGAAATAAGCCACATTGTTAGGCAAAGTAGATTGGCACAATTTTAGAGAAAAGTAAAATGCCACAATGTTAAGTCTGGTTGACATCCTGAGGTTAATATAAGTTAAGGTAGCTCTCTACTGCGCATGTGTATTGTTTAAAATGTACAAATCTAAGTAGAGGGGAATACTTCAGTGATTGTATTCTACTATTCTGTATATGTAACTGTAGACAGCGACCTTAACCTATGGTCCTTGACCTATGGTCTGAACCAAGCTTTAGGCAAAAGTGGATTGTTAAAATAAAAATGCAATGTGAATAATTCCGCTTTGCGTTGCTTAACATTGTGATCATTTTAGAGCAATAGACAAAAAGTGGTTTTGTCAAAATGTTAGGCAAAATGAAATGCTACAATGTTGGGCAAAGTAATGTATCACAAGTGTTAGGCAAAGAGCTGCAGTGTTAGACAAAGTAAAAAGTCAGCGTGTGGACAATGCCACTTCACTTTGCGAAACATTCTGACAATTTATTTGACCTAGATTGTCACAATGTAAGGCAAAGTAAAGTGCTGCAATGTTAATTAAGCAAAGTGATGCAGTGTTAGGCAAAGTAAAATGTTGCAATGTTAGGTAAAGTAAAATACTGTAATCTTAATTAAGCAAAGTGAAGTAATACCATGTTAGGCAAGGTAGTGTTACAATGTTAAGCAATGTAAAATGTTGCAATGTTAGGCAAAGTGAAGTATCACAATATTAAGTAAATTAAAGGGCTCCAACGTTAGGCAAAGTAAAATACAATGTTAGGCAAAGTAAAATACTACAATGTTAGGCAAAGTAAAATACTACAATGTTAGGCAAAGTAAAATACTACAATGTTAGGCAAAGTAAAATACTACAATGTTAATTAAGCAAAGTGAAGTAATGCAATGTTAGTCAAAGTAAAAAATCCTACTGTATTCAACAAAAAAAGCATAGTATTGACATTACATGGAACATTTTAAGCAAAAACATTAAGGCAAACAGTGCATAAAAATGCCTGACTTTATTTCTCCTTAAATTATAACGAGTGACTTTATGTCTTGAATAGTTTATTTGGTTGTAATAAAAATTTGTTTAAAATGAAGAAAAAAATGCGAAGAAGAAGAAGCTCCCGCAGTTTTTTTTTTTTTTTTTGGAGAAACTTTTAATTTCATTTTTATCTTGAGGGTTACAACACCAAAAAAAAAACACAGAAAGAAACAGATTGACCTCCTAGGAAGAGTGTGGGTGGGCCAGGGAGGGAGGGGGCGGTGGCCCTCTTTCGTTTCTGACCCCCCCCCCCCCCTTCCTTCATGACAATGGCCAACCATAACTACATTTGTACATGAAAACAAATTGTAGGACTTTTAACAACAAAAAAATTACACAAGAAAATTTTGTTTAAAAAGAAGAAAAATTGATACAGATAATAATCTGTTGTTTTTTTTTGTTGATTTTTTTAAAATTAATCAACTTTAAGAGGGAATTTTTTTGTCTTCCTTTTTATTATTACAAGTTTTTTTTGTTTTGTTTTTAGAGGAGGGTTGAATTTTTTTTAAAAAAACAAAACTTGTATTTTGAGTTGTTATAAAATGTAACATTGTCACAATAAACATAAATGTGGAATTTCTTCTGATAAATATTAAGCCATTGATATAATTAAGAAGAATTAAACATTTGAACTGTTTTTTTTTTCATAAAAACTAGAAGAGTAATCCAACATATCATTGGTTAAGAAGTGATGCCATGTAACTAGACTTGCCACCTTTCCTTCTTTTGTGGAGGACAGTCCTCCATTCGGATTAAATGTATTCCGACCAGGACCGTCCTCCACGAAGGCAAACAAGTCCTCCACGAACGCAAACATTTTCCTCCACGAAGGCAAACATGTCCTCCACGAAGGTAAACATGTCCTCCACGAAGGTAAACATGTCCTCCACGAAGGTAAACATGTCCTCCACGAAGATAAACATGTCCTCCACGAAGGAAAACATGTCCTCCACGAAGGCAAACATGTCCTCCACGAAGGCAAACATGTCCTCCACGAAGGCAAACATGTCCTCCACGAAGGCAAACATGTCCTCCACGAAGGCAAACATGTCCTCCACGAAGGCAAACATGTCCTCCACGAAGGCAAACATTTTCCTCCACGAAGGCAAACATTTTCCTCCACGAAGGCAAACATGTCCTCCACGAAGGCAAACATGTCCTCCACGAAGGCAAACATGTCCTCCACGAAGGCAAACATGTCCTCCACGAAGGCAAACATGTCCTCCACGAAGGCAAACATGTCCTCCACGAAGGCAAACATGTCCTCCACGAAGGCAAACATGTCCTCCACGAAGGCAAACATGTCCTCCACGAAGGCAAACATTTTCCTCCACGAAGGCAAACATTTTCCTCCACGAAGGCAAACATGTCCTCCACGAAGGCAAACATGTCCTCCACGAAGGCAAACATGTCCTCCACGAAGGCAAACATGTCCTCTACGAAGGCAAACATGTCCTCCACGAAGGCAAACATGTCCTCCACGAAGGCAAACATGTCCTCCACGAAGGCAAACATGTCCTCCACGAAGGCAAACATGTCCTCCACGAAGGCAAACATGTCCTCCACGAAGGCAAACATGTCCTCCACGAAGGCAAACAAGTCCTCTACACAATAAATACGGTCATGGAGGACGGTTCCGGCCGGAGGACAGTTTTCCAAATGGAGGACTGTCCTCAACAAGTGGCAAGGCTACATGACAGACAGTTAGAAATAGGTGAAAACTTCAGTTGGCTCCGCCCTTGTTATGACGACCGGCAACTTCTATTTGGTTGGTTATGTAGTCTGACGTCACATGCTCGGCCCTTTTCAACTTCGAACCACACAACAAACCAATTAGAAGTTGCCGGTCGTCATAACAAGGGCGGAGCCAACTGAAGTTGTCATCTATTTCTAACTACTTGTGCCTACATGTAACTGACATTTTTGGTGCTTTTGAACAGGTTTGATGTTTTGGCATAAAAACTGTTCAAAAGGGTGCCAGATTTCCTGATTCACAGTGTATATCCCATATCCCATTGGAAAAATTATTTTTGTTAATTTGAATTGTCATTTTTATTATCAGATCTGACTGAAAATTGAGTCGAAACGTTGGCTTCATCTACTTGCGCCCCGTTTACAGAGCCAATTGATACCGTGTATCTAACGAAAACACCGTAAGTTGAATCCGTGTTAAGTCTGGGGGGGCCTTATAGTAGACACATGTTTACAAAATGGCCTCCTTCATTTAAGGTTTTCTATTTGTCTCATAAGTTCATCTTCTTTTAAAGAATATTGTCCAGAAGGTGGAGCCAAAAATGAACTTTTCTAGATTCGATTTTGTAGCAATAATATGTTTTTAGTTTCCGATTGCACCCACTGTGTGTGTCTTGTGTCATTTGGGTGTTTTATGTATCACTTGACTTGTGTAATATTAAATGTGTGTCACTGACTCAGTGACACTGTTCGGAAACCTCCTTTTGATTATGTTACCAAACACAATCAGTGTTCCTACTACTTACTACTAGTCTCACTTATGTTGGGCTCATTAAAATAAACAACAAAACAAAAAAATGCCTCACTCACTCACTGCCTGACTGCCTATTTGTAAATCCTTTAGCTCCTTATTTTCAGGGTTTTTTTTTTTAAAAAAAAAAGAGAAGAACCATTTTTTTTAGCTTTTAATTTATGAGTACAAAATGTTTAGGTCATTCTTCAATTTTTTTTTAGTTCTTCTTGTTGGTCAGAAGAAGAAGAAAAAAAACCGTCTTTTGACATTTAAAGAAAAGTGACCGCTGCTGCTGCAAATTCCTGTAATTTTCCTAAGGGGGAATTAGGGGGGGGGGACAAGGTAAGGAGGTGGAGGGGGTGGTCCTTCGGTGGCCCGCCACGAAAAATTCCAACTTGTTGTTTGTCACATAGACTTTTCATGTTTATTTTAATAGTTTTCAAAAAGTTAAGAAGAAGAAAAAAAAATCTGCGGTTGGTCGTCGTTGTTGTTGTAACAGTTAAATATAGGCCTAACATAGTAACTTGTTTTTTTCGTATAAAAAACTAGAATTGGTTGAGTCAATTTTAAACTGGACATGTGTTTGTTTGCAATTGTTAAGACATGCATTGAATTTTCAAATAGCCTCCTCCTCCTCATCGTCCTTCTTTATGTCTACATTACTATTATTATTATTACTACTATTATTACTATTATTAATATTGTTATTGTTATTAGCATTATATTATTATTAATAATAATAATAATTATTATTGTTATTAGTATTATTAATATTACATTATTAATAGTGTTATTATATTATTGATAATAACATTATTAATATTATTATTATTATTATTATTATCATTATTATTATTATTATTATATTATTGATAACAATAACATTATTATTATTATTATTGTTTTTAATATTATATTATTAATATTGATATTATTATTATTAATAATATTAATATTAATTTATTATTATTACTAGTAATATTAATATTAATATTGTTATTGGTAATAGTATTATACTTATTATTAATTTTATTATTATTATTAATACTATTAATATTAATGATATTATTACTTGTACTTTAGTTTTTAACACTTGGTATTATTCATAATATTAATATTATTGTTATTAGTATTATTCTTATTAATATTATTGTTGTTAGTACTATTAATATTTTCATTATTATTATTTGTAATAAGAGAAAATTGAGTTTTATTATTATTATTATTATTATTATTATTATTATTATTGTTAATATATTTCTACATAGACTAAAATAGACAAAAGAAATTATTTTTTTTTAAAAAAAATTCAGTTTTTTTAATTCTTAGTAATAATAATTAAGTCCAAAACTTATATGCAATTAAAAATTCATAAATATGCAAATTGTTTTTTTAGAAATTACGTGTTTGATGCAAATAAAAATACACCCCCCCCCCCCCCCCCACAAAAAATGAAAAATCCAAAAATAATTTAAGAAAAACTTTATAGAATTTCTTTTCTGACCAAAAAAAAAATGTAAGTTTACTAAAATTATGCAAATTATTTTTGCGTTTAATGTATGTTTAATATCATAGTGTATTATTTAAAAGGAGGTTGAAACCGCGTCATTGTGCATTTCGTACAATTTATGCCAAACGTCAAACTGTGAATACAGTAGAATCTTGAATTTTGAGACTTTAAGTACCTTCTTGTCTTGTAATAACCGGTCTGGATACGAATAACCAAAAATCCGGAAAATCTTTGGGTTTTTTTTTTACTGTAATTCTCTCCTTGAAAATCCATTTATATTATGATTAGGGTTCGGATTTTTATGCAAATTACAAAGCAAATGTTTCTCAATCTGTGGCCCAAGTGCCAATTGTGAAGTGTAACAATCCCATTTAAATATGGTTTCTTTCAATCAAAAACACTGGTTAGAGGGTAAAACTCTAGTTGACAACTGATATTACAAAAGTCATCTAGCCTCTAACCAGCCTTTTCAATTAGAAAAAAAGTATAATTTCAAGTTGATCTAATGATGATGATTATTTCACAATTTTGACACTTTGGTCCAGAAAATGAGAAACACTTTTCATGTTAATTGCATAAAAGTTCGAGTCCTAATTATGATAAAATCTTATCCGGATTACTCAGATCTGAATAATCGAGATTTCTACTGTAAATAATTTAAATTTTGGTCATTTTTTTCTATGAAACTGCCATAAAAGTTTATTTTAAAAGATTTGTAATTTCCCTAAGAAACAATCCACATGGGACTTAAGTGAACTTTGAGACCGGGTTTTACAAAATGTAAGATCTTTTTCCTTTTGTACAAGGAAGGAAATGATGATTCTGTTTTTTTGCGTGCATTTTGAGTGGCAACCGTGTAATAAACGCCCGCATTTTTACCTTAATGCAAATTGCTCATCTTGAACGAATTTGCTCAAAATTGCAAAATTAACTTATAAATGTTTTTCCGACTTTTAAAAAAATAATGATTAAAATGGTTAGTTGTTGTTGATGTCTCAATTCAGGTGCTGGTTTTATTTTGTAGAAAAAAAACTACCAAATTTTATGCAAATTAAAACATTAAAAAATTTGTATTTTTAACGATTATGAATTTTATAGAAATATAGAAAATTTTAAAAATAAATGCAAATATAAAATAAAACAAAAATACAAATTAGATTATAAAATTGTTAAGAAAAATGAAGAATCTTAAGAAAAATTTGAAAGTGTTTTAGAAACTAGAAGGGTATATAGCTCAATCATTTTAATTATATTTTCATGTTGATATTTTTTAAAATAAACTTTATTTTATAGACAGAAATTAATTAATTAAAATTGACATAAAAAGCTTATTTTAAAATATATCACAATTTAAGAAAATGAGCCTAAGTGGATTGAACTTACCCTTCTAGTTTCTAAAATGTTTTCTATTTTCTCTTCATTTTGCACTTGAAATACAGAATTAATCAAGAGTTCGAAAAGGTATTTACACTTTAAAATCACTTTAATAGAAACTAGAAAGTGTTTTAGAAACTGGAATGGGTGGCTCTGTCATTTAATTGTATTTTAATGTATGATATCTTTCAAAATAAACTTTTTCAAGACTCAAATTACAAAATATCGCCTGTTTAAGGTTGTTGAGTCGTTTTGAAACTCACATAAAAAGCTTATTTTGAAAGATAACACAATAAGAAAATGACGCTAAGTGGATTGCGCTTACCCATCTAGTTTCTAAAACACTTTCTAGTTTCTCTTCATTTTCTACCTGGCGTTAAAAGATGTCAAATTTGAAAAAATGATCCAATTTTTTAAGCAAGATAATATTTTGCAATTATTATTGATTTTCAAAGATGAAATCATTATTAAGTGATTGAGCTGCCCGTTCTAGTATCTAAAACACTTTCAATTTCTTCTTAGTGTTATATTTTTCTGAAATACATAAAAAAAATTAGAAATTTTAAACCCAGAGAGACGAAAAGAAAACACATAAACCTTTTGATATGCAAAATACTAGAAAGGTCACCTGTGAGGTTTTATTTGTTCAAGTAACACTTATAAGATGGATTTAAGACTAGAAATGGAATCCGGTTTCTATGTGTGTGTCTTGTAAAAAGAACGAGTGGCTTAATTTTTAATATTAATTCTCACTTGGGACCTTATAATATTTGCTATTGTGAATAATAACAAAAATAGAGGGAGTGAGGGAGGGTAACCTTTTATTATTTTTGCTTTCTATCCACACTTTTTTTTTCTTCTTCAAAAGTTTCAAAAGAGACTAGAAAAGAATGAATAGTAAAGTCTGTAAAGCCGAAAATCAAATTTAGATTCACGACAGGACGTCCCGGTTTTTTTTTTATATAAAGCTCCCGAGACTAGAAATAACAATATGAAATGATGAATGACAATAGGTATAATTTCTACACGGGACATTTTCTCACTTTTTGGGGGGGTTCCCCTCTCTCCTCCCTCCTTTTGGTAACAAAGTTACCTCCAATTTACCTTTGGGAACTTCAATGTGTGTGTGTCTTATTAGGTTGTGGTTACTTGGTTCCACTTCCTTTTGTTGTTATTACTAGGACCTGAATTGGGTGGCTTTTGGAGTTTGTGTGTCATGTTTTGTGTGTGTGTGACACATTTGTGTCAGTTGTCTCTTTGTTCTTTTCTATATTTGTGTGTCTTTTCACACTTATTTGTGTATTGGACAATTTTATTTGGATGTGTAATCTGTTTGTTATAATGTGTTTCATAATTCATTAATGTGTCACTTTGTGTTTTGTGTCACTTTGAGTTTTGTTTGTGTTTTGGGTGTCAGATCAAATTTTGTTTGTGTCTTGTGTGTTACTGAGTTGTATGTTTGTTTGTGTATTTTGTGTCAGTTTGTGTGTTTTGTGTGTCACCTTTTGAGTTTTGTGTCAGTTTGTGTATGTTAGTTTCAGCCTGACTCTTGTGTATTTGTGTGTTTGACATGTTTGGTGTGTTTTTATACACTGTATATGAGCTGTGTATATGTTGATATCTTTCAAAATAAGCTTTTTTTAAATCTAGGTTTCAAAATCCACCTAACTTTAAAATAGCCTTTGAGTGATTTTATAGGAAGCTACTCTTCTAGTTTCTAAAACACATTCAAGGCATTTTCTGACACGACAGAATAATGAGAGTTTAATACCTAGTGCACACCACAGGCAATTATAAATCGGAACAAACAGAAGTTGGCTCCGCCCCCTTTTTATGACGACCGGCAACTTTAATTGGTTTGTTGTGTGGTTTGACGTTGAAAAGGGCGGAGTAAGTGACGTCAGACTACATAACAAACCAATTAGAAGTTACCGATCGTCATAAAAAGGGCGGAGCCAACTTCTGTTTGCCCTGATTTCTAATTGCCTGTGTACACACCTGATAATTATAATTTAAATGCATTTAAATAAGAAATGTGTTCTACAGAGCCCTGTGAAGGACAAACAAACAATATTTCGAATTCAATTTATTCAGTTAATTAATCTGAAAATATTCGAGTTAATACTTAAATATAAATATATAAACTATTGACAAAATATTGATTTAGTATTTCAATTTAAAATATTAATAAATTAAAGTCAATTTTTATTTGGGTTTATGTCTTTAACTGGATTCCGTAATAATTCACCTAAAGACATTTAATTTTAATTCATTTAACTCGTGTGTGTACAAGGTATAAGGGGGGGGGGGGCACACAGTTTACTCCTTTAAACAACCTTTAAGTCCATTTGACTATTTTTCCATATTGTTATTAATGTTTCTTTATTTACATAAAAAGAATTATTGTTTTGTTGTTTTTTGTTTTTAATAAAAAAATACAAGAAACTCGCAGAAGAAGAAAAACAGTTTTAACATTTTTGATTTATTTCAAGTGTTATTATTATTTTTCTGCTCAAGTAAATAATTTACATTTTTTTTCTTTTTCTGTTATTTAGTATTTTTTTTTAAATTTTTCTCATAAAATTACCTTCCAACAAGAAAAACCTTTTCCATTATTCAAATTGTTTGATATATAACTTTTGAAAAATAAAAACTTTCAGAAGAAGAAGTAAAAAGAAACTGTCACACAAATAATAATAGCAGCTCTCAAGAATTCTCAAAGACTCAGAAGAAGCTAAAATTTTAAAAAATTACACTTGGTTCTTTAAAACATTTTTGAACTCTCAAAACGAGGTTCCAACAAAGAAAATTTCTTGTTTTATTAAGTGTCATTTATACAGCAGAGTTTTTTTACGTGTGAACCCGGCTCAGAGTACTCAAGGTGAGATTCAAGTGCTAAGTGAAGTCTTATTATTCTGCATTTCAGGAGCAAAATGTAGAGAGAAAAAAACTAGAAAGGGTTTTAGAAACTAGAAGGGAAAAATGATCAAAATTCAAAAAGAAACCGTAAGACACTTGAACTAGACCTACAACCCTGCTTTGAGGATTCAAAGTGAAGTTCAAGTGTCTCAATTAGAACTCTCAGAACAGGGTTTCAACTTTCTAACACTTAACAATGAAAAGCATTGTTTTATTAAAGTGTCGTTTTAACAATGTTTTTTTCTGTGTTGGAACCCTGCTTATACCTAGTACACACACAGCTGATAGTTTAAATGCATTTAAATAATAAGTGTGTTCTACAGAGCCCTGTGAAGGACAAACAAACAATATGTCGTCGAATTCAATTTATTCAGTTAATAATCTCAAAATATCGAGTTAATACTTAAATATAATTTATATTAACTATTGACAAATAATGGTTTAGTATTTCAATTTAAAATATTAATAATAAAGTCAATTTTTATTTGGTTCATGTCCTTAACTGGATTCCGTATAATTCACCTAAACACATTTAATTTGAATTCATTTAACTCATGTGAGTGCAAGGTATTATAGGTATTACACACTTGAGTTAAATGAATTCAAATTAAATGTGTTTAGGTAAATTATACGGAATCCAGTTAAGGACATGAACCAAATAAAAATTGACTTTTATTATTAATATTTTTATTTGAAATACTAATATATGTAATTTTGTCATTAGTTTATATATTTATATTTAAGTATTAACTCAATATTTTCAGATTATTAACTGAATAAATTGAATTCGACAACATATTGTTTGTTTGTCCTTCACGGGGCTCTGTAGAACACATTTATTATTTAAATGCATTTAAATTATCAGGCGTGTTGTACTAGGTATTAGAGTGTTCAAGTAGAACTTTCAAGTACCAAGTTTTTTTTTACTTGAATTTGAACCAGAGATTTCCTTTTTTTATGTTGAAAATGTGGTCGTTTTATTTTGTGATTGATGTGATTTTTTTAGGAAAAAAGTGTGTGGTCACTTATTGGTCATTCTATCTCTTGAATAGACTCAAGGGACTAATTAATCACTTAAATAATATTGTTTTAGAATTTGCGGTATTTTCTTTTATTTCCGATTTTCTTCTTTTCTTTTGTTAAGAAATGAAAGAAAAGGTGGGGCCAACTCTCCCTCCCTCCCCCCCAAATCTTTTAAACCTTATTTTTCCCTTCATTTTAAGCTGGACTTTTAAGACTGTCAGGAATGTTGTTGTCTCTTCAAATTCAAGAAAACCGATTTTTCTATTCTTGAAACCCCGTGAGGAGGAATTTTATTCCGAGAGAAGAAAAAAAAAAGACCATTCAAGAAAAATACAATTTGTGATTCATCAAAAAAAAAAAAATATATCAGAAAGAAAAGAATTTTAAAAGTTGATTCAAGTTTAGAATTTCAATTTTGATTACAATTTCATTTCAAAGAAGAAGAAAAAAAGATGGAGGCTTTTTTACGGCGGCCATTTTGTTTGTTTGTTTTTAAAAAAAAAGTTTTCTTAAGTCTTTCAAGAGTTTTAAGTGATTGAGCTACCCTTCTAGTTTCTAAAATACTCAAGTTTCTCTTTATGCAAAATAAAGAGAAACTTGAGTATTTTAAAAACTAGAAGGGTAGCTCAATCATTTAAGGATATTTTCATGTTTAATATCTTTCAAAATGAACTTTTTATGTCAGTTTGAAAATGACAGAAATTTAAGCAGACTTTTTTTTTTAAAAAATTTAGTTCTATAAAAAGTTTATTTTGAAAGATATCAACCTGAAATTAAACTACCTTTCTAGTTTCTAGAAACACTTTCTAGTTTCTTTCTAAATTTTGCAAATAGTTTTATTTTCAGTTGTTCTTAAATACTGCATTTAAGAAAAATGTTGAATGTGTTTTAGAAACTAGAAGGGTAGCTCAATCAGTTAAAAGTATTTTCATGTTGATAATCGTTTAAAATAAACTTTTTATGTCAATTTGAAAACTATACATCTTTAAGCAGACGATATTGTCAAAATTTTTCTTAATAAAAAGTTTATTTTGAAAGATAACAACATGAAAAATACTCTTAATTGACTGAGTTACCCTTCTAGTTTCTAAAACACTTAACTTTTAAATTGTTTAGCAAACTTTTGCAACATATAGTGTTCTAAATTGTTTTCTTAAATGATTACAAAATATTTGTGAAACTTTTGATTCAGTTACCTTTCTAGTTTCTAATAAAATTTCTTCTGAAATTAAAGGCTGACCCAATAGTTCAATAATTCTATAAAACCAATCAATCATCATCCGTTCATAAAACATCTATTGTAAACATATGTTAGATTTAAGTGGCAATTACAGAGGGTAAAAAACTAGAATTGGATTATCTAGTTTTTTTCTCTCTCATTCTATTATAAAAGATAATGTGATTTATCTTTTCTTCATTGGTTTTAAATGACTTTAAACGTGACACAAATTTCCTTCGGTTTTTTGTGTTAAAAGACGTGGGAAGAAAATTGTTCTTCTTTTGTTTTGGTTTTTTTGTTGATGGTTACCTTTGATTGATTTTTTTTAAAGAGTAGATGAAACAAAAAAAAGGGGAACAGGTGTATTGCGACCCACCTCTACCCCCCTCCAACAGGACCCTCCCTCCAAACCACCTATCTCCCCTCACCTTTCATACAAAGTGTCTACAAAATGAACAGACTCATTAATATTTCTATCAGAAGAGCAAAATTAAAAGAGAAACTAGAAAGTGTTTAGAGACTAGAAGGATAGCTCCAATCATATTAAGAATATTTTTATATTTTTGATATCTTTCAAAATAAACTTTTTACAGACAGAAATTAATAAAAATATTGTCTGAATTTTCAATCGCACATAAAAAAAAGCTTATTTTGAAAGATAAATCAACATTAAAAATACTCTGAAGTGATTGAACTACTATTCTTGTTTCTAAAATATATTCTAGTTTTTTCTGCATATTGTTATCTTTCAAAATAAGCTTTTTACATAAAAATTTAAAAAAATATCTTCTGTTTAAAGTTGGATCAGTTTACAAAAATGAAATATATAGTTTATTTGATATTTGCATAAAAATCCGAGCCCTGCTTATTAATAATAATAATGCTGATGATGATGATGAAATTAAATTTAATGACAATGAAATTTAGTTTCACTCTGTATTTGTTTTATTTTACAATGTGTGCAAATTGTGTGTTAAAAAAGAATAGAAAAGAAAGAAAGATGAGAGTAAAATAATAAAAAAAATGCCTCACTGGCAGGGAAGATAGGGAGGGTAGGCATTTCAGGCACACATTCAGGCAGGCAGGCAGTCAGTGAATTTTGGCATTGGCATTCTTCTTCTTTTGAACGCGAATCCCAACAAATTCCAAAACCAAAAAAAGAACGACTTCCTGCTGTGAGGTTTGTGTTTAAAAAATAAAAAAGTTACTTTCTTTGAGAGTAGAATTCAAAATTACAAAACTCTCGACATGAACACAGAGAGAGAGAGAGAGAGAGAGAGAGAGAGAGGAGGGGTTTCTTGCGAGTTTTTCTTTTTTTAAAAAAAAGACATTAAAGAAGTGGTCAACTGGTCAAGAAAATCAAGAGAGAGGGAATGAGAGAGAGAGAGAGAGAATAAGAGAGAAAATATCATAAGACAAAAATGAAAGGAGGAGTTGCAAAAATCATTTTATTAACTTCATTCCATCAAGTCAAAATGAGAAAATCAGCCTTTTTACAAAATTACTTGTCAGTTTTAAAAGTCGGCCAAAATCTTGTACAGTTTTAGACAATTTGCACAATGCCTAATAATATAAAATGATTTTTTTCTAGGTTTTAGGAAACTAAACTAAAAACAGCTCTGTTATACCTTGTATGCGAATGAGTTAAATGAATTGAAATTAAATGTGTTTAGGTTAATTATACGGAATCCAGTTAAGGACACACTAACCAAATAAAAATTGACTTTAATTATTAATATTTTAAATTGAAAAATACTAAATCAATATTTTAATGTCAATAGTTTATTTAATTATATTTAAGTATTATCTCAATATTTTCAGATTAATTAACTGAATAAATTGAATTCAACATATTATTTGTTTGTCCTTCACGGGGCTCTGTAGAACGCGTTTATTATTTAAATGCATTTAAATTATTAGTTGTGTACGAAGTATAAGAAGTGAATGAAATTTTACAAGAAACTAGAAAACACATCTACCAACCTAACACTAAAAGGAAATCTCCGTGTACGTTCTAGTTTTTAAATAGAAAATTTAAAATTGAGCCACCTCAACCTCTCGCCATACACTTAATATGGAGAGAGAAAAAATGCACATTAAAAATCAAGTGTTTGGGATATCAAGTTTATTTGGAGAGGTTTTGGGGTGCTTGGTTTTTAGTTTCTTGTTTAAAAAGTAGAAGGGTCAATTTTCGTATGGAGGGATATGTTTGTAAATATGTTTTCTAGTTTCTTGTAAAATTTCATTTATTTCCACAAAGCTGTTTAGTTTTTAGAACATTTTTCATAAATCCTGACACTTAACTCAAATTGGCTTATTGGATGTAGTTTTCTTTTTGCAAATTGACTAGTGAATTTGCAGAATAGCTGTTTTTTCTTTCCTGATTTTGATGGGATCATACATGAGAGGGGTGGAGGGGGAGGGGAGAATGTTGAAAAATCACGTACAATCTTTATAATTAGCATTTTTTTTTTAAAAAAGTAGGGAGAAGAAGAAGCAAGAAAAAAAAAAGACTTTAACAAGGAATTAACTTTTGAAACATATTTTAAAGTGTGAAAAATGTTTCTGTATTGTATTTTGAAACATTGTTTTGTTATCAATGTGTGGGGATCATTTTTTATGGTAACAAATAAGAGGATGAAGCCGGTTTCACACGGACCACTTTGTATAGCAACTGGTGCTCATACCTCGGTTTACAAATACAAAAATGAACTGCATTTTTTTTTTAAAAAAAGTTAATCGTTCTAGTTGAAACGAATGTGGTTATATTAACCATAGTTAAACTACTGTTAACTCAACTGCATTGATGTAATGTTGGTTAACCTAAGACTCTCTCTGGGACACAGGTAGTTAGAAATAGGTCAGAACTTCAGTTGGGTCCGCCCTTGGTATGACGACTGGCAACTTCTAATTGGCTGGTTATATAGTCTGACGTTGAAAAGCGCGGAGCATGTGACGTCAGACTGCATAACAAGTGCGGAGCCAAGTGAAGTTTTCACCTATTTCTAACTGCCTGTCTCTGGGACTGGCAACTCCAAAAATCAAGTGTTTGGAGCATCAGCAGCGCCACTTTAGCGGGGAAAAGGTTTTTTACTACAATTTAGTGCTATATGAAAGCTAGAGGATGCTACAGGTGATTAGAAAACGGGATGAACAGAAGTTGATTCTGCCTTTTTTATGACGAACTTCTGACGGTAATTAGAAGTTGCCCGTCGTCATAACAAGGGCGGAGCCAACTGAAGTTCTCTCCGATTTCTAATTGCCTGTGTTGCCAGTCCCGTAGAGTAATGGGTCTAACTTATAAGTGTGTCAATGCAGTTAACCTCACTGTTCAAAAATTTAACTAAGGTTACTGTAACCACATTTGTTTCCAATAGAAAACTAACTGTGGTTAATATTTTAAACTGCATTTAATTTTTTTGTAGTGGACATTATACGTGGGGCGTGCAAGGACCACTTGAGTGGTTGACACAACCACACAGTGGCGGAGAGAGAGAGAGAGAGAAAGAGACAAAATCGTTTAAATTTAATTAAGTTGATGTAACGGTCACTGAAATGTGTTTATCCAATTGTAAAACTAGATATTTAAAAAGCTACTTTAATATTTTTATTGTTGCATAAAAAAAGGGTCCATGACCTTTGGTTATATTCAAATGGAAAACATTCCTGTGGAGTACATTTTTTATATTCTGGAATGTTTATTTTTTACATAATCTTAAATACTGGAATGGCACACAAACCTCCATTTTACATTTACAAGTTTTTTTTAGCTCTTGTCCAGTTTAGTTCTATTTAGCTGTTTTTCTTATGAGGCCTTTTAAAATAGTTATCTTGTTTAATTTTTTAGTCTTCAAGGAGACAAATGAAGAGAAACTTGAAAGTGTTTTAGAAACTAGAAGAGTAGCTCCAGTCACTGAAGAGTCATTTTCATGATGATATCTTTCAAAATAAACTTTTGACAAAAAATTAAAAAAATATCGTCTGCTTTTAAAGTCGGATGACTTTCAAATTGACATAAAAAGTTTATTTTAAAAGATATCATCAACATTCTCTTAAAGTGATTGAGCTACCCTTCTAGTTTCTAAAACATTTTTAAGTTTTAATTCATTTTGAACCTGAAAGACTGATGAGTTCGAGATTATGCCGTTTACAAATCAAACCCACCTTAAAGGAGAGGTGTAGCACTGTAGGTTTTGTTGAAGTTTAGCTTTTGCTAAAGTTTAGCTCTTGTTCAAGCAAGTTTAGATGTTCTTCCAGGTTTGGTTTGGTTGAAGTTTAGCTTAAGTCAAAGTGCTAAACTTTAGCAGCTTTTAAATTAAACTTCCTATCTAGATTTCATGCGTTTAGCACTGCCATTTTGACTTGAGCAGTCATTTTATACCGAGGTAATTCAAAGTTTAATTGTTGTTTATTGTTAGCTCTTATTCCAGTCTAGCTCTTAGCTAATGCTAAATGCATTAACTTTTACGTGAAACTTCTTATCGATAGTTTTATGATTTTTAGCACTGCCTTTTATTTTAGCAATCATTAAGAATTCGACTAATATCTAGTACAACACACACAGATGATAATTTAAATGCATTTAAATAATAAACGTGTTCTACAGAGCCCTGTGAAGAACAAACAAACATAATATGTCGAATTCTCAATTTATTCAGTTAATAATCTGAAAATATTGAGTTAATTAACTTAAATATAATCAGATAAACTATTGACATTAAAATATTGATTTATTATTTCAATTTTGAAATATTAATAATTAAAGTCAATTTTAATTTGGTTCATGTCCTTAACTGGATTCCGTATAATTCACACCTAAACACATTTAATTTAAATTCATTTAACTCATGTGTTGTGTACAAAGTATAAGGATGAGTTTTTTTAATTAGTTTCAAATCATTAATGAGTTTAGTTATAATAATAATTAATAATAATAATAATAATAATAATAATAATGATGATGATGATGATGAAAAAGCTCAATTTAAAAGATATTTCATAGTTTGTTCTGGTATTTTTTTTTTGGTGATTATTATTATTATTATTTGAGGTGATTGACACTTTGTTATTATTGAACACCATTCTCAGTATAAACCTCTTAATAAGATCATAAATTACGATATTGCTCCCCCACCTCTCTCCTTATCGATTATTACTACTATTATTATTATTAATATTATTATATTTTAGCCTCAATGTTTACAGAGGAGAAGAAAAAAAAATCTCAAAACTTATATATTTTTTTTCAACCAGTTTTTCATATTTTTTTTCCAAATTTAAACGCGTGAAATGGCCTATTATTATTATTATAATAAATATTACATATATATATATATATATATATATATTCAGGTGGCGCAAGTAAAACACAGTCTTATTTAAATGGCCTGGAGTCTCTCCCTCCAGCACGTGCACGTGCTTGAAATTGACTACAAAAATCTCTCTTCAAATTACATTTTGAGCAATTATTTAACTTGCAATCGTTTCTTGGATGATGTGGTCAGGTATTAAGGTCCATTTTGATTGCAATATTCAAAGGGCTCGACCACCTCCCCCCCCCCCCAATGTTAAAGGTCATTGACCTCAAAAAAGGTTCATTTTGTTATAACTACCTCCTGACAGGCATTTAGAAATCGGGATGAACTTCAGTTGGCTCCGCCTTTGTTATGACGATCGGCAACTTCTAATTGGTTTGTTGTGTGGTTCGACGTTGAAAAGGGCGGAGCATGTGACGTTAGACTACATAACCAAACAATTAGAAGTTGTCGGTCGTCATAAAAAGGGCGGAGCCAACTTCTGTTTGTCCCGATTTCTAATTCAAATAAAGCTCATTTTAAAATATATCAACATCAAAAATATTCCTAAGGCATTTTGAGCTACTCTTCTAGTTTCTAAAATTTCTTGTAAATTTACACATGAAAGACAGAATACTCAAGGAGCGCGTTTAACTGTTTTTGATATCTTTCAAAATAAGCTTTTTATGTCAGTTTGAAAATGGTCCAACTTTAAGCAAACAACGCTTCGACGATATTTTTTTAAATTTTTTGTCTATAGTTTATTTTGAAAGATACCAACATGAAAATTACTCTTAAGTGATTCAGCTCCCTTTCTAGTTTTTAACACACTTTCTGTCTTTCTGGAGCAAAATTATGAGAAACTCGAAAGCGTTTTTTTAGAAACTAGAAGGTTTATCTCAATCACTTGAGGCTACAAGCTCGTATTTTCATGTTTTGATATCTTTCAAAATAAGCTTTTTATGATATGTTTAAAATTATCCAACTTTTTAAGCAGACAATATTTTTTTTTAATTTTTCTTATAAAAAGTTTATTTTGAAAGATATCAAATATGAAAAATATTCTTGATTGAGATACTCTTCTAGTTTCTTTTAATTTTTCTCTTTTTTGAAAAGACAAGAATAATCGAAGAGTTGGAAAATCAGCTTAAAGTAAACTTTCTAGTTTTTTATACTCGTTTTGTGAGCTAATAGAGGGCGTTTTACCTGCGCCCAACCTGATATTTAAGTATTTAAGTTTTTACTTCTCTCTCTCTCTCTCTTTCTCTCCCCTTAAACCCCCTTAAGGCACTGCAATCATAAGGCATTTAAGTAACAAATAACCCATACTTAAGGTTACGCTAAATATACACCTTACAAACCTGATCCAATTCTAGTCTTGACACTAATTTTGACGAACACAATTTTGAGCCCTTTTTTTTACGCGCGCGCATTTTTATAAAAAACGTACGAATTGGCTACCGTTATATTATCATCATCATCATTGTTATTATTATTATTACGATAATGTTCATTTTGAAACATATATTTGACCAGATAATTGCCTTATTAAAGGTTCAAATTCAAGATAGAAACTTAGCGCTTGAACAGCGACTTATTGATCCTCTAGCTGATTTTCTAACTCTTGATTATTTTCTATCTTTTAGAAAATAAAAATAATTAAGAGAAACTTGAAAGGGTTTTAGAAACTAGAAGGGTAGCTCAACCATTTACGGGTATTTTCATGTTTGATATCTTTCAAAATAAACTTTTTATAGACAAATTAAGGTTGCTTAAAGTTGGGTCATTTTTATTAAATTTACATAAAAGTTTATTTTGAAAGATATCAACCATAAAAATAACCGTACGTCGTTGAGCGCTACCCTTCTAGTTTCTAAAACACTTTCAAGTTTTGGTCCTGAAACTGCAGACTGATGAGTACAGGGGTTTGAGAGGTGTTTACACTTTAAAACCACCCCCAATCCCTGAGCAACTTGATTTTACCATAGAAAATCTCTTTTCAGAGGATAAAATAAGTTTATGTTGGAACCTTGTTTAGAGGGTTCAAGTTGAAGTTCAAGTGCCAAGTTTTCTTCATTTATTTGAACGTTAGCCTTCCATTTCCCTACGTTTATAACGTGGTGTCAAATAAGCAAGCACATGGCCTTGTTTTTATTTATATAGCCTGTCACGAGGGCAACGGCGTTGCCATGACAACAAAGATCTTTTCATTTCTAAAGGAAATATAATACATGTAAATTACCTTTGACACCAAAATAATACAAAGAGACAATAGTTTATAATTAATAGTATATTATAAAAGTAATAAGGCTTTGCATAAAAAGTTTTTATTGTCTATTGTTATAAATAATATATCGGTTTTTAATTAATTGCTGAATAATTATGGCAATGAAATAGTATTTCAAAGACGAAACGCTGTTAACAAGAGCGCTGTAGTAGACAATTGTAACCTATTCAAATGATTTATGAATAGAAATAGAATTTTATCGGTAGATGGCGATATTGTTAGTGGGGGGGGGTAGCGATTCATAGCGAACATTACGACAAGTTTTTGAAGCATTATAAACTGCGCATGTGTATATTACGTGTTTTATTTTAAATTGTTCACCCTTATGTCGCGCCATATTGGATTACTCTTTTGTGGCTTCGGCTGTGGAATTGTATGCTACCTTTTTGCTTCAAAATATTGCTATTAAGATTATACATAATGCCTTTTTTTTGTCTTTAATCGCATTGGTTATTTAAACAATAGCTTGAACTCATAATCGATATTTTTTTAATCGTTTTCTACGGTTTTTTTCTCAATGCAATATCTTAGACCATTGACCTATTGTCTACGGCTGTTTAATGTAATGATGAGATTGCCTCTGTTCTTTATAAAGCGTCTTGCACATTGGGTTTATTGGCGATTTAACATTCGACCAATTGAAAATGGTAAGACATTTACATTGCACCCCCCCCCCTTTTAGTATTGATTCTCATAAGCCACGTAACAATTAATTTTTATGCAAATACATGCGCCGACCACGTGGTTCGCTATCCACCCCCTTCCCCCCCACCCCAACACATAGAACAGAACACGTGGCTATCAGCTAAGCTCCGCCTATATCGATTAGCGACTAATAGTTTGCTAATGACGTCACATTGCCCTTTAGCAGTTCAAGTTTTTTTTTGCATGTAGGTTGCGTTTAATTATGTTGTTTTGTATATATTATTATATAACATATTTACAACAAGGAAAATAAAAAATTAAGAAGAAAAACAAGAAAAGCAGCAAAAAAACAAAAAAAAAAAACTTTTATCTTACGCGCCTTAAAAACAGGTTTTTAAGTGTGAAATGAGTTCGATATGTTCACGGCACCATTTTGGGTCCTAGTGTAAAAAAAAAAAAAAAAAAAAAGTTGATTTTTGAATTCTATTTATCAGAAAAACGAATTTAAGGGACACCATAAAATGTTTTATAAACTAGAAGGGCAGCTCAATCACTTAAGTATATTTTAAGGTTTGAAAATAAACTTTTTTTTATAGACAAATTAAAAAAAAATTGTCTGCTTAAAGTTTGGTCATTTTTTAAACTGACATAAAAAGTTTATTTTAAAAGATTTCATTCAATATGAATAGTAATTGAGCTACCCTTCTAGTTTCTAATTTAAGAATTGATCAATTCAGCGAGACGCGGAGAAGTTTGATAATTTAGAATTTTTTTAAACAAATTTGAAAGATTTATTTAAAGCGAGTAAGTTTTGTTTTTTAATGGCACAAAATGGCCGCTTGTGCTTGATACGGTTTTTGCTTTAAAGAGACATTGATGGAAGAGACTATAGATTTTTCAAAGGAAGAGCGCTGAAAGAAAAAGTGGATTCGTCCATTAATTTTATTATAGAGGGAGAAGAAAGAGAAATCAGAAACAGAAAGAGACAGATGATGACACATTATCTATAACGCATATACGTTTATATACGTTTATTTTTATGTCGGTTTTTGTTTTTATGTTGTAATTAGTTAAAAGTATTGCTTCTTTTTAAGTTTTTTTTAATTATGGATGATGATAGTGACAGAACAGATGATAGAGATTTATTGGTTCCTAGATCGGAATCATCTGAAAGAACAAATCGTGGTCTTAGAGGTAACGAAAATTCCACTTTTCATTTATTTTTATCGGTTTTTTACGGTTCTGTGAACTGCAATTAGATCTGGAACAGCAGTTTAATTTCGCTTAATATTTTATGAATATTTATAATGACTTTACAAAGTTACACAGCTTTAAAACTAAGCCGGTTTAAACATAACCCCTTCTTGTTTAGCGGTTCTATATAGTTAGTGACGTCATATACCTTCTTTTTTTTTCTACCCTCTTCTTTCTAATGGATTCTACCCTTTCGTATATATATTTTTCTTTCCTTTGAAGAGTGCCGCTGGTCACGTGCTTCGTGTGCTCGCGATGAGAGGCTGTTCAACCTGCGGTTCGCGAGCTAGTTTATAGTTGGTTCTATATTTGAATTAGTATAAGAAGTTGAGAACCGTAGGTCTCTTGGGATTTTTGTTTTGTAGTTCAATCTGTGGCTCGCGTGCTAGTTTAGTGTGAGTTGTGTTTATTTTAATGAATTTATAATTGGAAGCGATTGAAAACCTATCAATGGTCGTTTCATTTGTATTCTAACCTGCGGCTCGCGAGCCAATTGTTAATTACTGATTGTATTCGGCTGCTTATGATGAAATGAAAGAGGTTGAGAATCTCTAGCCCGCGGTTTTTTTTTAATCAATAGAACGTTTCTTTTGTATTCCAACATGTGGCTCGCGTGCCAATTGTTGCATTTGAATGAAATAGGTTGAGTACCTATTTAACCTTCTTGCGAATCTAGGTGACTTTTTTGTAGTCCAACTTGTGGCTCGCGTGCCCGTTATGTTTTATGAATTTATAAATGAAAGAGGTTGAGAAGGGTCAGACTAAAACACGGAAACTGTCGGAAACCCGCGGAAAAAAATATTAGGCTACTATAAGCTTTACTAGGCACGGAAAATACGTGTAGACACATGGGAAAGCACGGAAAAGCGTGGAAAACACTTACAAACCCACGGAAAAGCGCGGAAAACACTTATGAACACACGGAAAAATGTGGAAATCACTTACAAACACACGGAAAACATTTATAAACGCGTGTTGTCCGCGCTTTTCCGTGTTTATAAGCGTTTTCCGAACTTTTCTGAGTGTTTGTGTTTTCCGTGCGTTTGTTTGTGTTTTCCGCACTTTTCCGTGCGTTTGTTTGTGTTTTCCGCACTTTTCCGTGCGTTTGTTTGTGTTTTCCGCACTTTTCCGTGCGTTTGTAAGTGTTTTCCCTGTGTAATTTGTAAGCGTTTTCCGTGTGTTTGTGTTTTCCGTGCTTTCCAATGTGTCTGCATGTATTTTCCGTTTCTTGTAAGTTGTAACGCTTATAATAGCCTAAAATTGATTTTTCCGCGCGTTTCCATAAGTTTCCGTGTTTTAGTCTCACCCGGTTGAGAAACCTTTATGGAATAACTTAGCGTTATTATTGTGGCCATTTATTGGCTCAGGTGGGAAAGTGAAATGTATTCCAGTCGTAATAGTCTATAATAAACAAATAGACCTGTCAATCATAACAATAGCATATTGATACATGTATCTATTTAGAGCTGGTTTCATACGATGCGTGCATAGTTTTCATCTTGTACTCTCTGTACAGGGTTCCAAATATGGTGAGAAAAAAAAACGTAAAAGTTGCTTCTAAAACAAATAAACAAAACAAAAATATGGAGTGACACCTGTATGTATATCAATGTCACACACACATTAGTCACATACACATAACCTAAAAACACACAGACATATTTACATTGCCCCCCCCCCCACCACCCAATCATTATCGTCATTATTTTCTATGTAAATGGAAAAAAATTCCCATGGTTGATAAAAAAAAAAGCCTCAAAACACCCCCTTCCTCATGTCACGGTCACGCGCTCATAAGACATCATGATAAAATTTCTTGTAAATGACGTCTATGAAATTGTGTGGACATGCCTCCGGCACAGAATAGATTCTCTCTGCCTTTTAAGACAGATAATTAGAAAACGGGATGAACAGAAGTTGGCTCCGCCCTTTTTATGACGACCGGTAACTTCTAATTGGTTGGTTATGTAGTCTGACGTCACTTGCTCCGCCCTGTTCAACGTCAAACTACACAACAAACCAATTAGAAGTTGCCGTTCGTTATAAAAAGGACGGAGCCAACTTCTGTTTATCCCGTTTTTTAATTGCCTGTCTTCTAGGTGTATTTGAGGTTATTTTCTATCAATTCCACCAGGTGGAGGGAGAGGAAATTTATAAACAAAACAGTAAAGCCGGCTCCACACGATACGGTTCATTTCAGACATATTTGTGACCTTTGAACCCCTTTTTTTTGTGTGTATTTGTTGTAAAGTTTCAAATGTCGACACAAACGACCAAAACTATATTTATATAGTTTTTTTTCATCCATAATTGAAACCCTGCACAGAGAGTACAAAAATATGTGACAACTGCACGCATCGTGTGGAACCGGCCTTAAGGTGTATGGCATCAATATCAAGGTGGCTTTATAAATATTTATATTTTGTTTTTGTCCATCTAGATGGCGCCACTGCAGTGGCTATTACTGTATGTTCTATAAAAGGAGGAGGTCTCTTCCACCTCAAACGCAATTTTGCGAAAATTTATATTTTTCAAGCGAACGTTTTTCAGGAGAAACATTACGAAAAAATTCAGTGTTTTAAAAACTAGAATTGTTAGTGATAATGCTAAAAGTTTTTTTACGATGAAATCGTTCAATATAAACTTTTTATGACAAGTTTGAAAAAAGGCGCAAATAATTTTTCGTGAAATTTCAATGAAAAAACCCAAAAAAACGGGTCATTTTTCAAACTGAGCTATAAAATTGTTTATTATTTAAGATATTGTAATGAAAAAACTTGTAGCATATTTTTTTACTATTCTAGTTTTGAAAACAATTTTAATTTTTTTTTAATAATGTTGTTTCTAAAAAAAAAACCGTTCGCTTGGCGTTTTTGCGCCTACATTTTACAAAAAAAAAAGTGTCTATAGAGCAGTGGCGCCATCTATGGAGACAAAAACCAAATAAATATCTATTGAAATGTGAATTACATTTAAAACAAGTCGATAAAAGTGGTTATCAGACTAGAGTTCGATGTTCTTCTTATCTTTATGTGGTTTTTTTTTATTAAGTTACAATTTTGTGTTTTTCTCAATTGGGATTTTTAATACATTTTGTCTTTTCTATTAAAAAAGTGTCCTTGTGTGTTTTAATAAATTTGGACTTTTGGGTCCAACTTTGATCCCAAATTGGTCCTCATTTTAACGTTTGTTTCAAACTCGTGAGACAATTTTTTTTTCAATCAAAATTTTGTTTTTAAGTTTCTTCAAAAATGGATTCAGTTTTCTTCGTTTTTTGAGATTTTTCTTTTATTTAAATTTTTCACTCTTCATGATATGAGTAAAGTTATAATGTGGAAAAAGGGTAAGAAGAAGAAACTTTTAATTTTTGTGTCTAGAAAATGGAAATTTTGTGTCAGAGGCTTCGTGTATCGGAGGCCTATTTTAAGTAGAAACAAGTTTTTAAGAAAAACTTTGAAATTTTCTTGAAAAGAAACAAGAAAAATTCATGAAAATAATGAGATATTCAAGAAAAGTTAATTAATTTTGAAATTTAGTAAGAAAAGGGTTAATGAAAATCTTGAATTTTTTCAGAAAAAGCAAGAAAAGTTGAAAAATATCTTGAAATTTCTACAAAAAAAAAAAGAAAAAGGTTGAAGAACATTTTGGAATTTTCAAGAAAATATCTTCAAGAAAAGTTCTTAAAAAAATGTAGAAATTTCTAAGAAAAAGTTCAAGAAAATCTTGAAATTTGCTAGAAAATTAAGTAAAGTTAAAAAAAATCTTGAAATTTTCTATAAAAACGAGAAAAATTTAAAAACTTGAAATTTTCTAGAAAAGCTAGAAAAGTTAAAAAAATCTTGAAATTTTCTAGAAAAGCAAGAAAATTTTAAAAAAAAATCTTGAATTTTTCTAGAAAAACAAGAAAAATTTAAAAAACTTGAAATTTTCTAGAAAAGCAAGAAAAGTTTAAAAAAATCTTGAAATTTCTAAAAAAAAAAAAAAAAAGTTGAAGAAAAATTTTGAAATTTTGAAAGAAAAACTCACGAAATTACTGAAATTTCTATGAGAAGTTCAAGAAAAGTTAAAAAAAAGTCTTGTTTCTAAGAAAAGTTTAAAAAATTCTTGAAATTCATAAAAAAAACTTCAAGAAAATATGGACATTTCAAGAAAAACAAGAAAAGTGAAAGAAATTATTGATATTTATTAAAGAAAAATTTAAGAAACCTTTGAAGTTTTTCTAGAAAACTAGAAAATACAAACATTCTTCAATTGGTAAGTGAAGTGAAATTCTTTAAACATTTGAGAGTAAACTTGTTTGTTGAGAGTTAACTCTCTACAAGGTTTGAATTTGATAAGAAAAATAATTGGCAAAAGATGAATTGGAAGTGAAATTTACAGAGTGTTCATAAAATAAAGGAGGGGGGGGGGGGAGAAACTTGAATGTTAAACAATTATTATCTGAGGTGTTTTATTTCAGTAGCAAAATGGCGGCTGCGGCGGCTTCATCACGATGACGAATCATGATAAGTTCCATAATAATCATGTGTGTTCATGAAACACTCGAAGTGACTCTGATGAAAGACACGAATGGAACTTACAATGGTACAACTCCAACCATTGTAACGACTAATCCTCATGTCCACCATCAGAGTTGGACCTTCTTACGTTTCGTAGGTACGTATATATGTCGAATACAGTCGAGACAATTTACGGTTTGAAAGTCTCGAAGAAACCGATCGATCGAGTTCACAAGTTGTTGTTGTTTATGATTTTGTCAATAATTATCAGTTGCCAAACAAATATTTTATTATAATTTATGTTAAAATTAATTAGTAACAATGATCCAGACTGAACCTAGGAGATGAAACTGCAAAAGGGCGCTTCACTTTAGCATGATTGCGTGTCAGGAAAAATCACCTCGAAGAGAAACGTAATTTTTAAGCCTGTGTTGACTCAAATCGCCTTCAAATTGTTTGTTTGTAGCGAAAATCACCTCGTAAGCATCCGGTTTTCAAGCTGCTACGATTTAAATCGCCTCAGAACACGCTTTTATCGAGTCTGAGTTACAAAAAATACGTTCGAGCATCTGTTATGAAAGCTGCATGACCGAAATCGCCTCCAAGCCTATAAATCGCATCGTGAGCATCTCTTTTTCGAGCAACTATGATACGAATTGCTTTCGAACAAGTCATCGTCGAGAATAAATGGCGAAAATCACTTGGAAGAATTCATTTTTGAAGCCTGCATGAAAGAAATCGCTTCTTATGAATGTGATTTTCAAGCTTGTTGCTTAAAAATTGCTTCTAAATAGCCATTTTTAAAACCTATGCGACCTAAAATCACTTTGTAAGTGTACGATTTTCAAATCAAGCTATAGAGAGAGAAATCGTTTCAGAGAATGCGATTTCGAAGTTTATCACCGAAATCGCTTCTAAGTAGCCAATTTTTAGAGGTTAAATGACCTGAAATCACTTCAGAGTACGATTTTCAAACCACCTAGTTGGGAAATCGCTTCTGAGGATGCGATTTTCTAGCTTGTGACTTAAATCGCTTCTAAGTGGGTATTTTTTAATGGCTGTGTAGTTCAAAATCGCTTATTAGTGTAGGGTTTTCATATCAGTAAATGAGAAATCGCTTCTTGAGTGCGATTTTCAAGCTGTTTTAGCGCCATTTAGTTATTTATTTTTTTCGAGACTTGCATGACAACACAAATTGCCAGTGATATTTGTTAGCAAGTGTTTTCGTTGCAGTGACTCGAATTGCCTGTCTTGAGAGCGCTCATAATCGCATCGCGTATTCGCTTTTAGTTGCATGTGATTTTATTTCACGAACACTCTGTAAATTTTGAATGGAAAAACACTAAATGGGGACATATTTTGATTGTCTTTTTTTCGATATCTCCGATTTGCGTGACTTTCTTTTATGTGTTGACCATTGTTAAATATTATCTTTCTTTGCACGTTGAATGAAAAAATTCATTTATCACGATTGGTTGATGTTGTATTTTAAACTATTTATCGAAGCTCGTTCATTTTTTTCTTTAAACTTTGCATGTTTTATTTTAAGTTTTGTTTTGTTTTTTTCTTGCAAGACACGAACATTTATTATTTAATGTTATTCTTTAAATATAAAATAGGAATTAAAGTTGGTTTCAGGAAGTTTGTTAGAAACTAGAATAGTAAGGAATAAAAATCATAAAGGAGACACTGGGTTACAATATAGGGTTTTTTTTTATGTTGGAACTCTGTTCAGAGGGTTCAAGTTGGAATTAAAGTGTTAACTTTAAGTTGAAATTGCCCCTTAGCACTCGAAATAACTTCTTGAACCTTCGAGGGTTCGAGAAGTTATTTCGAGTGCTAAGGGGCAATTTCAACTTAAAGTTGACACATGATTTCAACATAGAAAAAGCCTGTTTTCCCCCCTGTTGAACCCTGTTCTTCTAAGGGGCTTAAGTAGAAGTTCAAGTGCTAATTTTCCTTTTTGAAGTTGGGAGTTAGCACTTGAAACAGAGTTTTTTTCAGGATTTGAAAATTCACTTTTTGAAGCCTCTATAAACAGGTTTTTTTTTCTTTCTATGTTGGAGCCCTGCTTAGAGAGTTCAAGTTTAAAGTTGATTTGTTCAGTTTTCGTTCTTTAAACGCTCCTAAGAGGAGTAAAAGCGTGACTCAAATACAAGGCAATTAGAAAACGGGACAAACTTCAGTTGTCTCCGCCCTTTTTATGATGACCGGCAACTTCTAATTGGTTGGTTATGTATAGTCTGACGTCACATGCTCCGCCCTTTTCAATATCGAACCACACAACAAACCAATTAAAAGTTGCCGTTCGTCATAAAAAGGGGCGGAGACAACTTCTGTTCATCCCGTTTTCTAATTGCGTGTGATTCAAATAGCTCCAACAACTGGTACTTTTCTGGCAGATCTATTTTTCCGTTGGATCATCGCCCCGCAAGAAATGAGGTAATTGATCCAACGGAGAGAAAAAAATTTGCCAGTTGTGTATATGGATCGGGCTTTTTCGTCTCTTGTGAACGTTTTAATCGGAATTGCAACAGAATTATCGAAGTTAGTTTTGTTTTCTTATTCATGACAACCGTGTATATTTTAGAAGCTGTTAATTTTATTAAAGTTTTTCTCCGACAATAGTAGTTTTAATGGTGGTCGGGCGCCCTTATAGCCCCGCCATGCCTCATTTATGTCCGTGACTAGTCTACAAAATATGTTTTATTTGTTTATTTCAAGGTTCTTAAAAGCAGTTTTGTATTTTTAAAAACAATATTTTAATTTTAACTTATATTTTTTTAGTTTTCAATCTGAACTTGATTAAACACTTGATTAAATCCTGAATTAAAAGATAAACAAAAGAGACTAATTTCCAGTCATTTGTCTAATTACTGTCAACGTATTACAGACAGTTAGAAATCGGTCAGAACTTCAGTTGGCTCCGCCCTTGTTATGACGATCGGCAACTTCTAATTGGTTTGTTGTGTGGTTTGACGTTGAAAAGGGCGGAGCATGTGACGTCAGACTACATAACCAACCAATTAGAAGTTGCCGGTCGTCAAAACAAGGGCGGAGTCAACTGAAGTTCTGACCGATTTCTAAAAGAGTGTAATTTTTATTACAATTACAAAAAAAATACTCTGCACGCAGCCGAGTGGCCTATGGCAGAGGGACCTTAAGATCCAAGATGCACTGATTTATGTTTGATATCTTTCAAAATAAGCAATTTTTTCAAGCTAGTTTCTAAAATGAAACACTTTCAATTTTGTTTCTGACATTAGGCCTATAATAAAGCATTCTAAAAGTACTTATTATGTTGAGATTATCTTTCAAAATAAACTTTTTATATAAACTTTTTTTTCTAAATAAATTAATGAGTTCATGTGGGTCAATTTACTCATATTTTTTTAGTTAGTGGTTTTATTGACCCCGACCCCCACCCTCTCTCTTAACCCTCCCAGTCCCTACCTCTCTCTCTCTCTCTCTCTCTCTTAACCCTTCCAGTCCTGAAAACCCCTTTTTAAAGAACCACTTTTTTTTTAACCTTGACTGAAATTACTTAACGAAGGTTAAAAATTCCTTCTTAGTTCAGGTTTTTTTTTGTTCAATTTAATTTAATGTGAGATTAGATTTTATTATTAAATTTATTAATATTTATAAAAAAAAATCTTTCATCTCATTTGACGTTTTAACGAATCAAACCAATAAGAATCGGTTTTAAAATTGTAAAATGACCATTTATTGGTTAAAATAATCAACGGTTTTTTTAATAGTTAAATTTGAACATTTTTAAATAATTTATTTTTTAATTTCTAATTTTATTTTTCTTATAAATTTTGATACAAATTCAAGATTTCGAACTCAGTTTCTCTGTTTTGTATTTCGTTATAACGACAACGAGATGCCTTTTTCGATTAAAGCTAATTATAAATATCATTATGTTCTTTTAGCTGACCGGTGGTCAAGCAAGGGATATCGGCGGTGTTTAGGTAAGGGGTAATTTTTCTTTTTCTTCTTGTAATATTTAATATTTTTTCTGATCAAATTTGTGATAACAAATGATCAACAAATAAAGAGAAATTGAAAGTGTTTTAGAAACTAGAACGGGTAGCTCTATTTTCTAGTTTGATATATCTTTCAAAATAAACTTTTTATGGTGGAGATTAATTAAAATATCGTCTTAAACAGACTTGACATTTAAAAAGCTTATTTTGAAAGATATAATCGTTAAGCGATTGTTGAGCTACCCTTCTAGTTTCTAAAACACTTTCAACGTTTCTTCAATGAACAGAAGTGATTTTAGAATAACATTTTCAGCATCATTTTCAAAATAAAAGCAACATTTAGTAGAAACTAAAAGTATGTTAGAAACTAGAAGGGCTGTTGAATTATTAATATTTTCATTTTTCTTTTATTAATATCTTTCAAAATAAACTTTTTTTTAGAAAATAAAATATCGGTTGTTTAAAAAGTTACGTCATTTTTAAACTGTTAACTGGCATAAAAAGTTTATTTTAAAAATTTAGTTTAATTGGCTCTTCTAGTTTCTAAAACACTTTCAATTTCTTCTTAAAATGGTTTATGAACAGCTGATTTTATAACTTGATAATTCTGTCTTTTCAAAAGAGCAAAATGAAAAGAAACTAGAAAGTGTTTTTAGCAACTAGAAGGGTTAGTTCAATTAATTAAGGACACATTTTCATGTTTTCATCTTTCAAAATAAACTTTTTATTTCATTTCTGAAAAAATGATACAACTTTTTAAGTTGTCGATATTTTTTTTTTTAAATTTTCGTTTCTAAAAAGTTTATTTTGAAAGATAACAAACCATAAGAAGAAGCAGCAAAATGAAAAGAAACTAGAAAGTCATTTTTATGAAGGGCTAGCCCTTCTAGTTTCTAAAATAACTTTCTAGTTTCTTTTCATTTTGCTTCTTCTTCTGAAATAAATAAATCAGCTATATTTTATTCATCCGTTACAGTTACAGTTACTTTTTAAATTAAAGATTTGAAACTGTTTCGGAAAAAATTAATTAGTTACAGAATTAGTATTTTTCATTTTGAAAAATAGTAACTGTAACTTGTTTAATATACTTATTAAATATTTCCTGAATTTAAAAATGGATTTTTGTGTCTTTTCTGCATTTTAAATTTTTTATTTTGAAAAAATTCACGATTTTCTCATAAAAATGGCTGAAAAAAAGAAGAAAACTTCACGAAAAAAAGAAGAATAAGAAGAATAATTGGACCATAAATTAATAATTTGGGAAGTTTTTTTAAAAAAAAAGTCTGAGAAGAAAAAACTAAACGAAATCAGGTCATAAAAACAGTTAAAAATTAGTGGAACACACACACACAACCCCCTCCATCCACACAGGTAAAGTTTTATTTTTACAGGTAAAAAGAGAGGAGGACCTGGGAGGAGAGTATCAACATATATTAGTAATAACAATAAGGTTTGTATTGTGTGTGTTTCTGATGCCATTTGTATTTAAAACTCAGTTGGATAAACATGTTTCGTAACAACTTTAAATGGCTGACTTTTTAAAAAACATTCTTCTTCGTATTATTTTACTGGAGGAAACAAATCTCCATTAAAATTTATAAAAAAAACTGCACGAAAAAAAAGTTTATTTTGAACTTTTTTAAACTTTTTTTTCTCAAAAAAAAAAAACGACTTTTGTGAAATAATGAAAACACCTGTGTTTTCAAAGGAGAAAGAAATGTCGGAAGAATGTCGGAAATCATCGTGTAGAAAGTGTTCTTCTTCCTCGTTTTCATCGTCATTCTCATCATCATCTTGTTCTTCTTCTTCATCCAGAGTTTCTTATGTTCTTACAGGATTTCTGGGATTTCTTGGAATTTTATTCTTGTGTGGAAGTTTGGTTCTCATCTTGACTTTTAGACAAATTGTTGAATTTGTCGTAAGAAAGGTGAGTTGAAAATTAAACTAAAAACAATGTATTTTTGCAGGCTGCCAATTATTGGATTTGTGGTGTCCCTCTGCTACAGGCTCTTCTTCTTCTTCTTGTCGGGCTTCCTTCAGTTTTTAAAAAATTCAGGTTCAATTTAAACAGACTGTAATATCATATGACAGTAATTTATAATATTTAGCTCAGAACCTTGTGACAGTCACAAAAGGAAATTGCAAATGACAATGTCGTATGAGTATTGTATTTTTACGACTATGATGTGACGATAAATTATCATATTTAGCTCAGAACCTTGTAACAGTCACAAAATTCAAATTACAAAAAAAAAATATTACATGACAAATACCTGTCATATGTGTAGCATATCTTTATGATTGATATTGTCTGCTATACAGGATAATATAACAGTCATGAAGTGTTTTATGATAGTCATACCTTATGATTTTTTTCTGTAATGAGGCTCCAGCATTCTAACATTGAAAGAATCCTGCGCCTTGTTACAGAAAGTTTATAAGACTGTCATATGACAGTAAATTGTCATATCTAATTCATGATCTTGTAACAGTCATAAAAGTATATTATGACAAATATTGTCATATGAGTGTCATTGACTAGCATACTAAATAATACAGTCATAAAATAAAAGCACAAGCATTGACATCATAAGATATGATTGTCACAATTTTATGTCACAGAGTATTTAAGATGGATTTATGTAGAGGCGATAGCAAAATGAAAAGAAATTAGAAAGTATATTAAAAACTAGAAGAGTAAGCTCAATCACTTAAGTAGTATTTTTATTGCTGATCTTTCAAAATAAGCTTTTTATGGATGAAAATTAAAAAAATATCGTTTGCTTAAAAGTTGGATCATTTTACAAACTGACATAAAAAGCTTATTTTGAAAGATATCTAAAATGAAAATACTTTTTAAGTGAGTGAGTAACTACTCTTCTAGTTTCTAAAAACACATTCAAGTTTCTCTTTTCTTCTTCTGAAAAGTCAAAATAATGAGGATTTCGACTTAAGAAGGAGTTCGACCGACATCTTTAAAAAAAAGGCAAGAAGAAGTGAAGAACAATCGCCTCAAAACAGGTTTCATTTAATTGTGTTCATGTTTTGTTTGATTTGCTTTAAATTGTGAAGCAATTTTTATAAAAAATTAAGAAACTTTGATTTAAATCTTTGAAATCTTGGAGAGAAAAAAAGTATGAAGTTTGAATAGGAAAGTTTTTGCATTTTCAAAAGAGAGAGAGAGAGAGAGAGATTGAGAGAAGGAGAAGGGGAGGGGGAGAGAGAGAGAGAGGGAGGGAGGGAGAGACCTGTATTTTCTGTTATAATTGACCTTAGTGACCGATATTTTGACGGTCAATGGGACGAGGACATTTACCTTTTTTTCTGCTGTTGTTGAAATTGATACATTGGGTCAGGAGGATGAGGAGGAGGCTTTTTTTTAATAATAACACTTTTTAAATTGACTGAAATTTGGGTTTTATTTTTAAGGCTGGTTTTTAAGTGTAAACGAGGCCTTTCGAATTCTTGGTTAATTTTTCTGTCTTTCAGAAGAAAAGAACTGAATGTGTTTTAGAAACTAGAAGGGTAGTAAGTAGCTCAATTTCACTTATAATAGGATTTTCATGATATCTTTCAAAATAAACTTTTTATTAGTTAAATAATCAGTCGATATTTTTAACATTTTTATCTATAAAATGTTTATTTTGAAAGATAATCATCAACATAAAAGGTGGTTTTGAAGTGTAAACTCATCTCTCGAACTGTTGTTTAAGTTCTGAATTTCAGGTGCACATTTAAGAGAAACTTGATTATGTTTTAGAAACTAGAAGGGTAACTGAATTACTTACGAGTAATTTAATGTTGATGATATCTTTCAAAATAAGCTTTTTATGTTTTAATTATGTTTTAACTTTAAAAAGTTTATTTTGAAATATATCAACATGCGAATACCTTTCTAGTTTCTAATACACTTTCTAGTTTTTTGTGTTAATTTTGCTTTTCTGATAGATCAAAATAATCTAAGAGAGTTACGAGAAAACAAAAAATTCAAATTGTTTTAGAAACTAGAATAGTTGGTTATTTTCATGATGATATCTTTCAAAATCAATTTTTTATGACAGTTCGTGAAATGTTAATAAAAAAAAATATGCCATTCTAGTTTATAATATTATTCCTAAAAATGGTTTGCGTGATGTTACTCCTTGAGAAAAATAATATTGTGATTTTATTCAAAAAAAATTTTGTTATCTTTTAATTAAAACATGAACAGTTTTAAAAAAAAAGACAAAATGTAATAACTGATAAGATAAAAATGTCGTAAAGGTGTCATTAGTTTTAGTTATTCTGCTATTGTCATAATTAATTGTTAGCGGTTTTAACGGTCAAAACGTGAATTTAATTAGGAAAATTAATGCTGTTTTTAGAGATTAGCTGAGCTGTCTTTTACTCCATTGGTCAGTATTGTCTCTTTAATAGTGAACAACTACCCTTCTAGTTTCTAAGATACTTTAAAAAGAAACAACCGGAAACTAAAGATAAAGCTATTATCTGGTCAAGAAAACAGAAAATTAGCGTTCGGAAACAACTTCTCTAAAGAAAATGTGTTCAAAAACAAAACTAGCTCCACCTATTTTTCTCAAGATAGAAAGAAAAACTAAATGAGAGCTACCATTCTAGTTTCTAAGATACTTTAAAAAGCTTTTCTTAAATTTTACTACTGATTAGGTTGAGCCGCGTTTACATCCACCTTTTTTTTATTCATTTTTAGTTATTTTTTATATAAATTTGTGGCATTTTTTTTGTTGAAGCCTGAAGGTTGTTTAAAATTGAATGGAGATTCAATTTGTCTTAAATTTTGACAGCTGACAACACTTTAATTTGAGCGAAGTTTTCAAACAGAAAAACGACGGACGACAGGTTTTCCTAAATTAACATCAAGGGGATGACTAATGATAAATAATTTAATATTTAATATTAAATATTATAAAACAGGTTGTGTGTGGCCTTCATTGAAAACAAACACATGGTGTGGATTTAACAAATATGTTTAAAATTCGCTAGAGGAAATTACATTATTGCAAATATTAAAATGTCTTCAAGAACAGCTGATTTTAAAACTTATTTTAACGTATTCTAGTTTCAGAAAGAAAAAGTTTTAGAAACTAGAACGGTAACTGATGCCACACTTCAGTTTGATATCTTTCAAAATAAGCTTTTTTTTTAAACTTACCTAAAAAAAAAAAGCTTATTTTGAAATATATCAGCATGAAGATATTATTTTCTGTGATTGAAACAGAAAGATACCTTAATATTTTTTCGTGTTAAACGAATTTTATTGTTTATTCTAAGCGAATGGAAAAATATATTTTGTGTTAAACGGTTTTTGACTGGATTTTTTTTTACAAACCGAACAATTTTAAATTTTACAAAGTTAACGTCAGAAGTTGAAAGTATTTTTTTGAGCGGATATCGTTTAAAATAAACTTTTTATGGCAATTTCTTAAAAAAAAATTATTTTTCATTCAAAGTTTTCATTGCAAAAAAGAAATAATTTCCGGATTGTTTTCAAACTTTGATTAAAAAATTTTATTTTGAAAGATAATTTCAGTTGTGTTTTTTTTACTATTCTAGTGTCTAACAAAAACTTTCAAATTTCTTTTTAAAAGTTAAAATTAAAAAATATGCCCAACAAACATGTTTTTTTTTACAAATGTTCAATTTTGTTTTTCAAAATTTAACTTACTTTAAAAGATAATTAACAATTATTTTGAAACTGAGCCTCAATTTGTTTTTCATTGTTTAAAGTGGGTCAAGTGGTCAGTGATCTACGGTCATTATTATTATTATTATTATTAATAATATTATATTATTTACTATTTTAATGCAGTTAAAAATTCACAAGAGAAATTTTTAAGATTTTTAAACCAAAATCTGGTTTATTCTGTTTTAATCAGGTCCTAAATGAAGAGAGAAACTTGAGTATGTTTTAGAAACTAGAAGGGTAGGTCTTAATCAGGTGCAAGTTAAAGAGAAACCTGAAAGCGTTTTTAAAAAACTAGAAGGGTAGGTCTTAATCAGGTGCAAGTTAAAGAGAAACCTGAAAGCGTTTTTAAAAAACTAGAAGGGTAGGTCTTATTCATTTGCGAAATGAAGAGAAACCAGAAAGGGTTTTTTTAAAAACTAGAAGGGTAGGTCTTAATCAGGTGCGAAATGAGGAGAAACTTGAATATGTTTTAGAAACTAGAAGGGTAGGTCTTAATCAGGTGCGAAATGAGGAGAAACTTGAATATGTTTTAGAAACTAGAAGGGTAGGTCTTAATCAGGTGCGAAATGAGGAGAAACTTGAATATGTTTTAGAAACTAGAAGGGTAGGTCTTAATAAGGTGCGAAATGAAGAGAAACCTGAAAGGGTTTTTAAAAAACTAGAAGGGTAGCGCTTAATCAGGTGCGAAATGAAAAGAAATCTGAAAGGGTTTTTAAAAAACTAGAAGGGTAGGTCTTAATCAGGTGCAAAATGAAGAGAGAAACTTTAATATTTTAGTCACGTGATCATGATTTTTGGTTGCTGGCTCATCTGGTTCTCCCTAATTTGCCGCCCGGTCTAACTGATGAAGTTACTAATACAGTCGCAGTTACTAATGCAGTTACTTTTCAAAGAAGTAAGAATCTCTCTGTAGCGAATTGCAGAGAAAGTATTTCAAAATTTATTTGAAGGCGTTAAGATTTATTATATAAATTATTAATTTTATGTTTTAGAAATAATTTCATACTAAGTTGGTTCTTAATAAATTCTCTAGGGTCCCAAGGTCCTTTGAAGAATTTTTTTTCCATCGAAAGTAATAAATTGCAAATGTTTTTTTTTTTAAATAAGCAAGATCGCTTATTTTAACACGTTTTACTTTACGTTCGACAAGTATGGTTTAACGATTTTATAATATTTGTGAAAGTCATGAAAAAGTTACGAGATTTATTGAAGAGATTTTTTAAAAAAAAAATAACTATTTTAGCCTCTAGTTAAATTTAAAATATTACAAATATTAAAAAACTTTAAAAAAATGCTTAATTCTTAAGGTGAAAAAAGAAATGTAATTAGTGAGCCTTGAAAAATGGCACGTTTTGGCGCCAAAAAAAAAGCGGAAACTAAATTTCAGGGAATAAAATTGGGTTTTTAGAAACTAGAACAGCTTTTTATAATCTCTATGCAATCTGTATAATACAGATTGTAAAAAAAAAATTTAAGTGTCCTCAGCAGGGCTCCGTAGCTGTGTTCTATCACTTAATAGTATTTTCAGGTTTGATATATTTCAAAATAAACTTTTTATGGACAAATATTTAAATAAAAAAAAAACATTGTTTTAAAGTTGGGCCTTTTTTTTTTAAAAAAACTGAAATAAAAAAAAGTTTATTTTGAAAAATATCAAAACATGAAAAATAATACATGTTAAGTGTATGAGCGCGCGCTACCCTTTCTAGTTTTTAGAAACTTCTTTTCATTTTGTACCTAAAAGACAGAATTAACCGGAAGATTGAGGGACGCGTTTACACCTCAAAAAACAACAAAAGGGAAATTAAATTATTTGATTATCTTTGAAAATAAAATAAATTTGTAGCATATTTAGGTAGAATTTTCAAAATCTATTAAAAACTAGAATAGTAGTTGATTTTTTTAGTATTTTTTTAAATTACCAAAATATCGCCGTCTTAAAGTTTATTTTGAAAGATATCAATACGAAAATATATCCTGAATTAAATTGCCCTTCTAGTTTCTAAAACTCTTTTATGTTTTTCTTAATTTTCCTTCTTGAAACTTTTAAATCCAACTTGAAAGAGACGATATTTTTATGGTGATATCTTTCAAAATAAACGTTTTGTTTATTTTGAAAGATGAAAATACTATTAATTGATACAGCTATACCATTCTAGTTTCTAACACACTTTCAATTTCAACTTCACAGTACACTTTATGAAAAATGTTAAGAGAACTTTGAAAATGTTTTAGAAACTAGAAGGGTAACTCAATCACTTATAAGGTATATTTTCATTTTTTTTTTTTGGGTTGATATCTTTCAGAATAAGCTTTTTTATGTTAGTTTGAAAAACTTTAATACTGGAGATATTTTAAAAATCTTTGTTTCTAAAAAGTTTATTTTGAAAGATAATCAAAACAAGAAAAATATACCTTTTAAGTGATTGAGTTCTACCCTTCTAGTTTCTAAAACACTTTCAAGTATTTATTAATCTTGAATTTAATATATTATCGAGAGATGGGCGTGTTTTTACATTTAAAAAAAAGTTTAATTGCCCTTCTAGTTTCTAAAGCAGTTTTCAAGTGTTGCTCTTGAAAGATAATCCTTCAAAAGGGTGTGTTTCTTTTTTCTCACCTTAAAATCAGCTTTTGATTTAATTATTTTGTCATTGATTCGGTTTTTTTTTAATAAAGAGTTAAAAACATTGAAAACAAGTTAAATGAACTTAAAAGAATTTTCTGGGTTTTTTTTAAAGTCAGTTAAGTTGGTTTCTCATGTTTGTTATTTGAGGGGAAAAACAAAATGGCCGACGAATGGCCTTTTTTTTAAAAAACAAAACAAGGTATGTGAATTAGTGGGTCAACAACAACAAGAAGAGAGGAATTTCAGTAACCCAAATATTACACATTTTATGAATTGAATGAAATATATTTTCCTGGTTTCACTTTAAAAAGACGACGTCTTTTATTTTGTAATTTCAGCCAATTTGCAAAATATGCTAAAATTAGCATATTTTGCAAATGGCTGAAAATGGAAAGAACAATGGATCCTTTTGTTAAAAAAAAAAAAGCAACAGGAAGAAAAAATTGAAAGTGTTTCAGAAATAAAACTAGGAGAGTAAAGTGTTATAAAACTAGAAGGGTAAAGTGTTATAAAACTAGAAGGGTAAAGTGTTATAAAACTAGAAGAGTAAAGTGTTATAAAACTAGAAGGGTAAAGTGTTATAAAACTAGAAGGGTAAAGTGTTATAAAACTAGAAGGGTAAAGTGTTATAAAACTAGAAGAGTAAAGTGTTATAAAACTAGAAGGGTAAAGTATTATAAAACTAGAAGGGTAAAGTATTATAAAACTAGAAGGGTAAAGTGTTATAAAACTAGAAGGGTAAAGTGTTATAAAACTAGAAGAGTAAAGTGTTATAAAACTAGAAGGGTAAAGTGTTATAAAACTAGAAGAGTAAAGTGTTATAAAACTAGAAGAGTAAAGTGTTATAAAACTAGAAGAGTAAAGTGTTATAAAACTAGAAGAGTAAAGTGTTATAAAACTAGAAGGGTAAAGTGTTATAAAACTAGAAGGGTAAAGTGTTATAAAACTAGAAGGGTAAAGTGTTATAAAACAAGAAGAGTGAAGTGTTATAAAACTAGAAGAGTAAAGTGTTATAAAACTAGAAGAGTAAAGTGTTATAAAACTAGAAGAGTGAAGTGTTATAAAACTAGAAGAGTGAAGTGTTATAAAACTAGAAGAGTAAAGTGTTATAAAACTAGAAGAGTGAAGTGTTATAAAACTAGAAGAGTGAAGTGTTATAAAACTAGAAGAGTGAAGTGTTATAAAACTAGAAGAGTGAAGTGTTATAAAACTAGAAGAGTGAAGTGTTATAAAACTAGAAGAGTTTACTTTTAAATAAAGTGTAAACGGAGGGGGAGTGGCCTCTGGACCTCTTGGTTATTCTAGTCTTAATCAGAGGCGAAATTGTGAGAAACATGAATTTGTTTTAGAAACTAGAATTAAAAATATTTTCATAGTTGATATTTTTTTCAAAATAAGCTTTTTATGTCAGTTTGAAAATGATCCAACTTTAAGTAGACAATATTTTTTTTACATATAAAAAGTTTATTTTGAAAGATATCAAACATGAAAGATAACAAATCTAGTTTCTAAAACACTTTTAATTCCTCGTATTTTGTCTTTCAGAAAGGAACTTTAAAGTGTTTTAGAAACTAGAAAGGTAGTTTAATCACTTCAAGGCAATTTTCATGTTGATATCTTTCAAAATTAACGTTTTATGTCACTTTCAAAATGATCCAATTGGAAGCTGGCGACATTTTTTGTCCATAAAACGTTTATTTTGAAAGATATCATCAATATGAAATTACTCTTTTAGTGATTGCGTGTTGTTATTCTTCTAATTTTGAAAGACAGAATTAACAGTTAAATTAAAACCATCTTAATTTCGAGTTAAAATTAGTTTCTTCAAACATTGTTGTTGTTGTTGTTGAGTCCGTTGACCATTTTGTTTCCGGTTGGTCAACTGTTGTTTATTTATTGTCCATCGTGAGTGAGTGACTTCTTCGCTCGAAAAGACATTTTGCTTAGAAAATTAATTTTCTAAGCAAAAAACAAAAAAAAAGAAACTTTAAAACTCAAAACACACTTAACAAACCGTGTTTTTTAAAATATAAATTATATATTTGAATTTTTTGCGTTTTTTTTTGTAGGAAATGGTTTTAGCTCCCGGAAATGAAATCTTCGAACTTTGGAAAGATCCTCCGATTCCGATCCACATGTCGATCTACTTATTTAACATAACGAACAAAGAGGATTTCCCGTTCAATAAGAGAAAACCGATTGTCGAAGAACTGGGACCATTCGTATTTAGGTTTTTATTATTAATTTTGCTATTTGAAAGATATCGTTTATTTTGTACGATTAAAAAAAAACTTTAATGTTTTTTTAACAGAGAACAGTGGGACAGAGATAACTTACGATTCTATCGTAACGATACTCTTTCGTATCGTATGGTTAAGACGTATTTTTATGAACCGACTCTTTCGAAAGGATCTCTCGACGATGTCGTTACCGGCGTCAACATGCCTTTACTGGTTCGTCTCCTTTTTGGGCAATTAATTATTTAAGAGACTATCTGAGAACTTTGCAATAGTTCAAAATAAGAAATTCTGAAAGTTCGGGAGGAAGAGAGAGAGAGGGAGGGAGAGAGGGAGAGAGAGAGGGAGAGAGAGAGGGAGGGAGGGAGGGAGGGAGGGAGGGAGGGGGAGAGAGAGAGAGAGAGGGAGGGAGGGAGAGAGAGAGAGAGAGAGAGAAATGGCTGACTTTTACAAGAAAACAGCCTTTAGTCGTGTTTCTTAAGGGCTGATTTACACCGAAGAAATAGAACTGAACAAATATCTTAATTAACAATTTTTTTTTACCCAATTTTGATAAATGTCGATGACAGAATGCTAATAACAATGTTTTTTTTTACCGAAAAATGTTAGTAGCATGTCGGCAGGAAACTGATCCACAAGTATAATTGTTATTAACAGTGTTGACAACAGAAATAACTTGCTAGTAACATTTTATTATCAACATCCTTTGATCGGAAAAAAAAAATAAATGCTGAAGACAAAGTGTTATTAACATTTCTAGATACTTTTAACAATGTTAATAACAAATATTATTAACAAACGTTGTTAGCAAAAGTTGTTAACAAAAGTTGATGACAAAAGTTGTTGATATATTTTTTTCCTCATTTTTTTTATGAAAATGACAGACGGCTGCAAATATATTTAAAAATGCCAGTCCTTTGATGAAATTTGGGCTTTCTACCTTCTTACGTATGATACGCGAATCGTTTATTTCGGAACACACCGTTCGGCAGTTGCTCTTCGAAGGTTACACCGATCCGCTCATAACATTTGGAAAACCATTCTTTAAGTCTTATCCGTATGATAAATTTGGATATTTTTACGGAGTATGGATTTTCGTTTGTTCCTTTTTCGAAGGAGTTTCTTCTATTTTATTATTTTTAACTGTTCTTTTTTTTTTCAGAGGAACGGTTCCGACATTGGTAATTATAACATATTCACTGGTGAAGAAGACAGTTCGAAATTCGCCATTATTAACAGCTGGAATGGAAATCAGTATTTGAATGTTTGGAAATCGAAGGAATGCAATAAAATAGAGGGAACAGGTACCGGAAAAAATATCTTTACTGCTTTTCCGGAATTCAAAATTAAACTTTGAAAAAGTGTTGTGTAAAACATTGCCATGTTTTTTTTTTTGTCATAAAAAGATGGATCCATTTTTCCGCCATTACTGGAACCGTCACGTGATGTTTACGCATTCATTTCTGATATCTGCAGGTACAGTAATTAAAAATTTAATATTTATTAATAAATTGGAACGTTCATTAACTACGAAAATGTGGTGGGTTTTCTAAGAACCTGGTTAGAGGCTAAAGTTTTTTTCTTCTCAGACAATGCTAGTTTGAACTCTCAAGGGTTGATTTACACCAAAGAAATAGTAAAAACCATTGTTAGCCGCAAAATGTTAATAACAAATACATTTATTAACAAATACATTTATTAACAATTTTGTTTTGCTATTTTGGTAAATGTCGATAACAAACTGTTTTTGACCGAAAAATGTTAGCAGCATGTCGACAGGAAACTGATCCACGATCAGGAACCTCCAGGAACGATCAGGAAGCCTTGAAAGCTGTCGAAAAGTTTCTGCTTTTCACATAGTTAGCAACAATGTTATTCGGCATGTTAATAATAAAAAATAACAAATGCTGAAGGCAAATATTATTGACAGAAGTTAATAGCAAAATGTTATTAACATTTTTTACTAAAATCGTCAATAAAAAAAAATTGATGAATAAATTATTCAATAAATGTTCATTATTCATTATCATATCTTTCATAATAAACTTTTATGGAATATTTGTTAAATTCCTTTAAAAACGTTGTTTTGAAAGTAAAATCGTCTCGGAAACATTTTTAGCATATTCATTTAATAACTCTTCTAGTTTCTAAATAAATTCTGGTTTTTTTTTCTGGTCGCAAAAGGTCCATCCATCTTGTGTACGACGACACGGTGGAACGGTTGTCGATCTCTGCGTTTCGTTACGTTCCTTCGAAGACATTTATGGACAACGGTTCTCAAATGCCGGGAAACAGATGTTTCTGTTCTGGTCGTTGCCTGAATCCGGGCGTTTATAATTTATCCGTCTGTCAGTTCGGTACAGAACTCTTTAACCATAACTTATAATTAATAACTGATAACTAGAGTTCGGATTTTTATGCAAATATCAAAGTAAATGTTTCTCAATCTGTGGCCCAAATGCCAGTTGTGAAGTGACAGTCCCGTTTATTGTTTTTTCAATCGAAAAAACACTGTTTAGAGGCTAGAACTGTGTGGTTGACTTAGTAACCTGACATCTAGCCTCCAACCAGCCTTTTTAATAAGAAAAAAGAAAATCCTAATTGTTGGTTGATCTTTAAACGGAGATTGTTACTTCACAATTGTGGCCCTTGAGCCACAAATTGAGAAACAGTTGCATTGATATTGGCATATAAATCCGAGCTTTACTAATGATAACGTTGATTTTAGGTGCGCCCGTGTTTTTATCGTATCCGCATTTTTACGATGCGGATAATAGTTTTTTACACGATGTGATAGGAATGAGTCCGAACAAGTCTCTTCACCAAACTCATTTTATCCTCGAACCTGTACGTTTAAGGGATTGTTAATTTTGTACGATTCTTTCTTTCTTTTGTTTATATTTTTGTAATTTTAAATATTCAGGAAACTGGTGCTCCTGTTGAAATAACCGGAAGGTTTCAACTGAATGCCTTTATTGAACGAATTCCGGAATTCTTGTAAGATTTTTTTTAACTTTTGTTGAGTTGCGTCCGTAACTGTAACTGCGTGCTTTGAAGAGAAAATTTTGAATCGGTTTTGTCCTTGGATGAAAACAAAAATATATTGAAAGGCTTCTTAAGAATTTTCGAGTAAAATAAAGTAACTGCATCGGAAGTTACTTATAACACTCGGCATCCAAGTTACTTAAAATAATAATTTGAATGGAGGTTCAAAAGTAACTGCAGTTACTTTATTTTTTCTTAAATTACAAATATGTAATTATATATTTTAAGGTTTTTGCTCTCCTAGTTTCTAATAATGCCATTTCAAGTCTTTATTGAAAGGAAGAGAGGATGACAATGATATTTATTTATTTGTAGGAGTTTCGAGTCGCTTCCGACGATGCTTTTACCGATTCTATGGTTTGAAGAAGTAAGACAGAGAGAGAGATAGAGAGATCGTTCATTTTAAGCTATGTTAATGAGTTTATTTGATCAAATTTGGATTTTTTTTTTCAAAGGGATCTTCGTTGGATCAGGCAAATGCCGATAGATTGATTGCCGTGACGCAGTTGCCATATTTTTACGGCAAAATCGCTTTGTACAGTTTACTCGTTCTGGGTCTCGTACTCGGAATCACTGCCGTTTTGTATTTTGTTGCCGTACGAACACAAGCTCAAAAGGAAAGACAGAACGATGGAGATTTGTCCAATGGACATTGAGCTTTCTCGCCGACATTCCTGTTGAGGTAAAAAGTGGGGGAGAAAGTAAACGTTTCTCACTTTTTTCTCGTCATTTTGTTTGTAACTTGGGGGGGGGGGGGGGGGGGGTTGCGGTGCACGAATTTTTGTTAAAATACTTGAGCTTTTTGATTACTAAGTAATCTCTTTTTTACGAGTCGAATCAGTTCGGTGTTAAAACAGTTTTAGTTTTTAGCCAAATTTGTCCAGATTATGATAGAAACATTTTTGTCGAAAGGATCTTTTGCAGTATTTATTCGTAGTTGACTAAAACATTGCTTAAAATAAAGCTAAGCTTTAACTTTGATGCAAGACTAAAACCTTTCGAAAGTGTGTCTATGGAGAGAAATTAAATTTAACTTTTGTTTAAGCTTTGCTTTGCTTTAAGCAATGCTTTGCTCTGTAACCTTGCATCATAGAACATTGCTTTAAAATAAAGCTAAGCTTATAAACTATGATGCAAGATACAAAATAAACCTTTGAGAAGCGTGTCAATGGAGAGGCTTTTAAGAGTTTTAAGGGGCTATACGAGATATTGCATCATACCTGATCTCAGTTTTTTTAAACATAGAAATTACATTGAAGATGTTACGAGCGCCATCTATTGGTTGTTCTCCTAAACTTTTCCATTCCGATAGCCTCTTAAGCAATGTTTTAACAAATATGGCCTCGAGTTTTATCCTCATAATTTGTTTAGTTTTCAACTTGGGACCAAAAGAGAGAACTTTTTAGTTGCGAAAATTCCGATTCACTTATTTTTTCTTAAGTTTATCCTGATTTTTTTTTTAAAAAAATCTTTTTAGTTGATTTCTTTTAATTAAAAAGCCGAAACCACGAAAGCTTTGGAACTTTTTGAACTTTCCAAAAAGTTATCAAATATAAAATGAAATAGTTAACAAAAGCGTTTGTTCGTAAAGTAAGAAGTAACTATGTCACTCGTGCCTGAGTTACGAAGAAGAATCCGTCTTCTTTTTCTTCGGCTACTTTTTCAACTTCAAAGCAAAAAGTGCCTTTTGTGAACTTTTTAAAAAAAAAATGATTAACATGTTCGTAAATAATCTCAAGGAATCGTTTTATACAATCAATCGATTTATATAAGTGCCCTAACAATAGATTTTAATTGTTAATTTCTAATTTTATAATAGTCCAGTAGAGAATCCTCTTCCAAATTAAAATTCTAAGGTTAATATTTTTCAGTGCACCATATTTTTTGTTTATTAATAATGATTAATTAACAATGCAACCGATTTCCATAAGTTGGTTTCTTGAGTTGTTTTTTTTCGGTCGGCAGGAATCAACAATACGAGCTCGTAGTGGTCGATAGAATTGATCGAGTCAATGGTCAAGGTGCTCAGAAATTTCTGCGATTTGGTTACTTGCAAGAGCTCACACTTTTCAAAAATGGACTATTGTTGCGTGCACTGGACAGTGGTCACTTGCAAGGGACTTTGCACTGGACAGTGGTCCCTTTTAAGGACTTGCACGGGATAGTAGTCGCTTGCAAGGACTCGCACTAGACAAGTGGTCACTTCCAAAAGCTTGTATTGGACAATTTCCATTTTCGAAAGCTCGCACTAGATAGAGATCACTTTCAAAAGTTCCCGCTGGACAATGCATTATCCAATGGGATTTGTGGTCATTAGCAAGTGACTTTTTTTCTCCATATTTTATTAAATTCATAAAATTAAGGGATTGGCCACGTTTGAATTGAGGCTAAAATATGGGGTTAATTTGTAAATTTGGACAATTTTGTTTTGAGTACGATTTATTTTTTATGTAAATACTAGTAATTTGCAAAAAATCTCATTTTTTTTTTGTGTTGTTTGATGTTTGATTTTTTTGTTGTTAAAATTTTCAACTTTTCTGTTATAATTCGCCTTGAGAGTTTAACTCTCCAGTGTAAATTTGTAAAAAAAAATGTATTACATTATTCGATATCTTATTTTGACATATCAAGAAAAAGAAAAACTCGAAAACTTTTTTGTTGTTAAATTTAGTTTTATATTTTATGCAAATTAGCCAAATTTCAGTAGATAATTATTTTTTTTTTGTTTTGATTAAATATTTTAATTATTATAAAGTTTGCCAAATGAGAAGGGAAATAACTAATTATTGACTTCCAATAGATTTTTTTTTCGTTGTTGTTTATTTTTACTAACGACCAAATTTCTTTAATAAACAAAGTTTGTGATAAAATGTATAATTTATTCATATGCATTTTGATTAATGGGGCAATGAGTGTGACGTCAGTGGTTACGTCACCTTTAATAGACATTCTTATGCTTTGTAATGACGTCATAATTATATTCATAAATGTTTAAGATTTTAAACATAATTACAAAAAATGACTTTAAAATGTATTTATCTCATATTCTTTAATTTTATTTATGTGAATTATCGATTATTTTTGACGTTATTCGCATTTTCGCAGCTATTTTTTAATGGAACTTATTCTTTTATGCGGAATAATTTTTTAAAAGAGCCGATTTACAGAACTTTTTTTTTTGGTCTGATTACGTCACAGGAGTAGAAATTATATCTGACGTCATTTACTCTCGTCAATAGGTAATCACAAGTTCATAACTGTTAATTTGTAAAAAGATATCAGCGGATTATATAGAGCATCAGCACCTGGAGTGAGAGGCTTCATTTTTCTATACGCCGGTGTGTGAGTCTGTTGTAAGGTAAGAATTTTTAACCGTTTTTAAACTTTTATAAATTGAAAAAATGCCTGAAAAGCCTGAATAATATAAAGTAAACAAGTTAACGTATTAGTTTTATTAAGAAAATAAGCTGACATTACTTATTATTTGTTAAAACTGCAAAATCGGCAATCGGTTTGACAAGTAAAGATGGCGGCGCAGCGTCTCCTATTTAACCTCTAACAGAGGTGCTCTTTTTTAAACTTTGGGGGAGAAAATTATAACTTAGCCTCCATCACCATACGTGGTTGAGAAAAAATAGCCTCAAAGCTACCCATAATTGACAAACTCATTAGTAGACATTATTTACATTCTGTAATGTGTTTGAGGCTAATTTCAGTCGAAAATTATTCGTTTAAGAATGCACCCATTTGGAGGGAGTGTTTTGCGGGTTGCGGGTAGATCCGCTAGTATCGTTATTGTTTTATATCCTCATTTTTGATAACAGCGTGCGGATTTATCCACAATTTACGCGGGGTTTTTTTTTAAATACTTTTTTTCTAATGGTTTTTTTCAATGTGTTTCTATTTAGAAATGTGTCGTCATCATTTTATGCTGTTAGCCGGAGAACCTTTTGTAATTCCTTGGTATAAAAACTTTTTCACGAATCAATATTTGTTTAAAATTCATTAAATTCACTAAAAAAAATATTTATCTTATGTAATTTCGTTTATTGCGCATGCGTAGGTTGGCTTGCACGTGCGAGTCTGACGTGAAGAAGGATGATTGGCACACGTTCAGTGTCTCAGCAGGATGGTATATAAGCATAGAAGCTGTGACATTTTAATCAACCGTTAACTGTACTTAAACGGAGATTAAGGGATCATAATTAGAGAGAGGTGGTGGTTTCGAGGAATTCTTTTAAAAAGGAACCACTTTTGGTGGTCAAACTCGATTTGCCATCAAAAAACACTTTGAGTTTGAATAATTATTCAGCAAGCAGCTCAAAGGGCCTATGGCAGAAGGACAATGCTGTCCATTTCTTTAGTGGTTGGAAAGTGGTCCTTGTATTTTTGAGTGAACTACAAGGACCACTTTTCAAACACCGCAGTCGCCTCGAGTGGTCAGTTTTGATGACAAGCTGACTACATTTTGCAGTCAAATTCGGCCACAAAAAGTGGCTCATGTTTTTAATGTCCGATTAATATTAATCGACGATTAATTGAGATTTTTTTAAAGATGAGGTTTTATTAAAAACTTTATAAAAACTAGACAGCTCCGTAGAAATAAATGAAATTTTTGCAAAAAACTAGAAAACACATCCAGAAACATAACTCAAAAAAGGAAATTACCGTGTACCTTCTAGTTTTTAAATAGAAAATCAGAAACCGACCACCTCAACCTCAGTAGAAACTAGAATAGTCGATGAATTTCCTAAAAAAAAAACGTTTTTTACAAAATAAACATTTTAAATTGCAGTTTTAAACTGCGAGATAAAGTTTATTTTGAAAAATATCATCACGAGAAAATACTTTTACTATTCTAGTTTCAAAAAGGTCTCTTAGAAAATTACTGTTAACTTCACATTCGCGTTATTATTAATCAATTTATTCAACATTGTGACGTCACATTGCTGAATAAATCGATGAATATCGGAATGTTTATTAGCAAAGTTCCGTAATGAATTTTCTTGATTGATTTTTCAAAAACAGCCGAGAATTGAGTCCACATTTGGATTATCGTAACCGAGATAATCTCTTCTGTCCGTTTGTTTCGACGGGTTTAATAGCGGGACTTTACACGATTCACGTTCGCCAGTTTCAACGATTATGTGGTCGGTGATTGATCAACATATGGGAACATTTTGAAACTCATCGATGAATTAACCGGAATTGATTCATTGATGAATTTCAAATCATAAATTTCAATCGCAAAATGACTTAAGGCCAAAAATTTTGCATAAAAAATGCACAAAACGCACAATTAGGAGAAACTAGAAAGTGTTTTAGAAACTAGAAGGGTAGCTCAGTCACTCAAAGGTTATTTTCCTGTTTGATATCTTTTAAAATAAACTTTTTACGAACAAAAATTAACCCTTAAACATAAAAATAACCTTTGAGGGACTGAGCTACCCTTCTAGTTTCTAAAACACTTTCAGTCAAGTTTTCTTTTATTTTGCTTCTGAAAGGCACAGAAAGCGTGAAAGTTGAAAGTATGTTAAAAACTAGAAGAGTAGATCAATCACTTAGGATTATTTTCATTTTGATATCTTTCAAAATAAACTTTTTCTGAATAAAAATTTAAAAAAAAATTTGTTTGTTTAAATTTGGGTCGTTTTCAATTTGGACATGACGTTTTTTGCATCCAAATTTTGCAAAAACGTCTATGGAGCACAGCATCACTAGCCACTGCAGTGGTGCCATCTGGAGGGACAAAGACAAAATAAATATCTCTATAGCCACCTTAAGTGATTGAGCTACCCTTCTAGTTTCTAAAACACTTTCCAGTTTCTCTTAATTTTGCTCTTCTGAAAAGACAAGAATAGTTAGAGTTGGAAATTAAGGTGTTCATAATTAAACAATCTTAATTCAAAATTAACTCACAAATTGCATAATTTTTAAAAATTTGCATAAATTTGCATAATATCGATTTTTTTTAAAAAAAATTTACGAATTGTTTCTAAAAACGAAATCGCATTTTATTCTCTGATGATTGTAGCTATTAATTGCTTCTGGTAATTAATTATGGTTTTACTAAAATATTGTATATTTTGCATTTTTTTATTTGCATAAAACGCATAATTTCTAAAAAAAAAATTAATTTGCATATTTATAAATTTTAATTTGCATAAAAGTTTTGGCCTTTCGAAACCTTGCCTCTAGACATAAAGAGAAGATTAATCGGGTTTTTTTCTTTCTTCTTATTCGTTTCAAAAGTGGATTTGGAGAAATTTTACGAAAAGACGCGTTCGATTCTAAACTTCCAACTTGGAGCCGTTCCGGAAGTTCGGACAATTGATCCTCGAAAAATTACAATCAGATCGTAATATATTTTTGCAAATGACGTCACTCGAGTATTAATTGTAACTTTTATTATTGTAAGACCGGATTACAATGAAATGCGTGATATTGGTGATTGGCTTGAACGTCCTCTCGAGATTCCCGATAGTATCGAAGGCGTACTTCTCGCTCACACTTACGAGGGAGAGGAGATCGGCAGGATTACGATGCCCGATATGACTATGCTTCCAACTACGATTCAAACGATTGAACCGGTTGGTAAAACGAGTTGTTTTGTCGAACTTGTATTAAGGTGTGAACACACATCTCGAACTCTGGTTAATATTTCTATCTTTTAAATACAAAATGGAGAGAAACTTGAAAGTGTTTTAGTAACTAGAAGGGCAGTTGAATCACTTAATGACACATTTTCATGTTGATATCTTTCAAAATAAATTTTTTATGCGAGTTTGTAAATGGCCTGAACTCTATGCAGCCAGTAATTTTTAAATTTTTGTCTATAAAAAGTTTATTTTGAAAGATGTCAGCATGAAAATTACTCTTAAGTGATTGATTTACCCTTCTAGTTTCTAAAACACTCAAGTTTCTCTTTATTTTGCACCTAAAAGACAGAATAACCTGACTTTAAGGAGAGTTTACACCTTTAAATGCAACCTGAAGTCCATTCAACTGTTGTTGTTTCCTTGTAGTTTGAGGATCTTGAGCAGTTGACTGAGGCCGACATCGAACGAATGTTTCCCGATTTGACAACGGCAGTAAGAGATCTTTCGCCAGAGTTACAAGTGGATGTGCCGGAGCTTACGGTTCTTCCGTCTCCTCGTGGTGCCCTGCCTTCTCCTCTTTCTCGTGGTGCCTCTCCTCCTCCTCCTTTTCATGGTGCCACTCCTCCTCCTCATGGTGCCTCTCCTCTTCCTCCTCCTCCTCATGGTGCATCTCCTCCTCTTCCTCCTCCTGGTGGCGCCTCTCCACTTCCACCTCATGGCGTCTCCCCTCCACGTCCACCTCGTGGAGGCTCTCCACGTCCTCCTCGGCGTCCTCGAGCTCCGCGACCAATATTTGTACTTTTCTTCATCCGTTCAAGATTAGAAAATCGTTTTTTTTCATAAATTAATTTCTCTAATAATGTATTTTCGGTTAAAGCCACCAATGATTCTCGACGATGTCGACGAAACCGAAGTGGAACCGAGAGATCGTCGTCGTCGTCGCCCTCGTTTGATTATAGACGGAAGAATTAGGCTCCCTCGTGAAGAAGTAGCAGTGGACGACGGCACAATCGGCCCTCGTGTCGTTGCTCCTACTCATGTTTATCCTATGGCACAAACGACTCTTACTTTGCCGGGACGAGAAGGTGTCGAGTTTCGAAGGACGAAAATATAATCGAAGATCTAAATTTATAATTTATTGCAATTTTTTTTATGTTTTTGTTAAAAAAAAAAGACATTAGTGGAAATCCGATCTTTCGAAGTTTCTTTGAAAGAAACTGTGTTTTAACGCCTGTTCTGGATTTCGATCTCGATGAACCTGAACCGATCGAAGAGTCTACCATAAGAGGTGAAATTTACATCTGTAACTGTATGAATAGATGCTTGTGCAGTTTCAGGAGAACAACAATACGGAGAAATTGAAAGTGTTTTATAAACTAGAATGATAGCTGAATCAATTAATAGTATTTTTCATGCTGATATCTTTCAAAATAAACTTTGTATAGACAGAAATTATAAAAAAGATTGTTCATTTTAAGTTGGAATCATCTTTAAACTTATATAAAAAGCTTATTTTAAAAGGCATTCTCTTCAGGGATTAATTTACCCGTCTAGTTTCTAAAACCCTTTTAAGTTTATTTTCATTTTGCACCGGAATAACAGAACAAGCCTTAAATTAATGGTTTGTAATTAAAAAAAAACAATCATTAGATTGTTTTAACTTCCGTTTGTAGGTGACGTACCAGAAACATTGCCTGAACTGGAGCCACCCGTAGAAGTTGGACCAATGCCATTGGACAGCCTTCAACTTGTGGCTCCACTGGCATTGTTAAATGGGGCACTTGCCCCAATTGAGCAGCCAAGTACAGAAATTGGTCCTTTAGAGCCGATAGAAGACGCCGTAGGAGTGGATACTATTGAAATACATAGACATCCGTCATTTATCGATGAGTCCTATCACCAAAGTTGGTTTTCGTCGATTTTTTTCTTTTTCCTGGCGATTTAAAATTTAATCATATTTTGTCAGGAGAGAGTACTGCTGTGGAAACAGGTTTGGCAACGACAGTGAGAGGACCTTCTCCCCGGTTAGCTCTCATCGTTTTATTACAATTAAGATATCCTTAGAGACACTTCAGAGTTGCACGTTGCCACAAGAACGTGGTCCATATTTTGCTTCCGTAATTGCTCAAATTGCTTTAGCAACCAAACGGCAATTCAATGCAGCGTGAAAATACCTTAACATCCGAAGAACGTATTAAAGAATACACGCAATTTATCTTAAAACTGAAAGATGTTCTCCAAGAATGGCTTATAGTTAGCAAAATTGACCTTTTTGAGGTCGAGCAAATTAACATAATTCAAAATGGTGTCAAATAATAACCCCTTTGTGTATTGCAACCAAAAGAACCTTAAAACCTGGCCACACCATTCAAGAAGCGGTTGCAACTTAAATAATTGTTAAAAACAAAGTTTGAAGATAGATTTGTAGTTCGAATCGAGGCTAAGTTTTTTTTTGTGTGGAAAAAAAGCCCGCCGGATGCGTTTATGGCGTCACGAGGTACACTTGCCAACGCTGGAGTGTTTCTAGGCCTTTAAAGCGCTGTTTTGTAATCTTAACGAAGTGTGTTTTTTTTTTGCGGAACCTAGTGTTTCTCCAATTCACGATCCACGTTCGAGAGTTGGTCCGATGCTGATTAGTGAGGATCAGCATACTTTATCCGACATTGGAGAAGGTTAATTGGTCTATTCGGTGTTTTTGTCGAAAGACTCTTTTTTAAACTGTTTCATTTGTAACCTGTAAGCTATTTGAAACCCCAGTTTTTTCTTAGAACGATTTGAGGCCCCAGTGTATTTTTAGGAGAAATTTGAGGCCACAGCTTATTTCTGGGATAAATTGGCGGCTCCAGTTTTTTTATGGGATAAATTAAATGCTCCATTTTTTTAGGGATCAGTTAAAATTTCTAGTTTATGTTAGGGATCCATCGGAGTCTCTAGTTTTTTTTTGAAAATCAATTGGAAGCACCAGTTTTGTTTAGGAATCCAGTTGAGTCTCCAGATTCGGATGGGAATCAATTGGATTCTTTATTGTTGCTTGGAGCTCAATTGGCAATTTCAGTTACTTTTAGATTTCAATCGAAAGGCTCCAGTTTGTGTTTTGGGTCAGTTTGAGTCTCAATGGTCTCCATGGAGACTCCATTTTATGGGAGGGTCAAGTCGAGGCTCAGTTTCTTTCTGAGAACCACTTATGGCACCTCTCCATATCTGGGGACTATGCGAGGCTTTTTTTCTCAGTTTTCATTTTTAACGAGGTGTTTTTTTAAAAAAATATTTAGAGGAAGTCACATCACGTAACGGTTCTACTGAGATCCCAGATCCGGCTGCTTGGGAACGTGCCAGTGACGCAGTCTGGAGGTGCCGTAGTTGCAATCTTTGGCGTTCGCAGACGAACAACTTTTAGTGGTCGAAATGGACAGAAAAAAGTGGTTGGCATGTGGCTAAAACTCTCCACTTTTTGCAGTTCAGTCGACCACTTTCCAACCACTAGCAGTCGACTCTAGTAGTCAGTTTTAGACACAAGACAACCATTTTTTTGTCCATCTTGACGACTAAAAGTCGTTCGTCTGTGAACACCTTTAAACCTCATTATTTTATAATGGTCTTAATGTGTTCGTATTTGTTTTGATGCAGTCGTTTGGTCGATTTAGCTCAGGGATACGACCCGGGTTGTTTGACCTTTCGTATTCTGTGTCCTCCGGGTGAAACTTCTCGTGCCGTCGTTACCGATACGCTTAAACATCTTATCGGTACGTTTCTCGTTTGTTTTAATTTCGTTTCGTTAACTGATTTTAAATGTTATTTGTGGGGTCAAGATTTTCATGCGAAATTGAGAATTCGACTTGTTCAGGACGATTCGGTCCCTTTTGCGGATGTCTTCATCTTTATTTTTTAGTTTTGTTTGTTCGTTTATTTAAATTAATTTGTTGTTTTCCATTTTTTAAATTTTATCTAAGTATTTACTATGGTTATTTTAAATATAATTTTAATTAATTTAGTTAATGATTAGTTAACTGCTTTTTAAAGTTTAAAAGTGAGAACAGAAAATGAGATATTTATAAAAAGGTTGTTAGAAAATTTAACAATTGATGCCAAAAGTTTTAACTGTTGTTTAAAAGTTAACAATTGAGATGGAATATAGTTTAAAAAATACTTTTATAGTTTAACAGCTGATTTAAAGGGTTTTAATGGATGTTTTAACAGCTATTTTAAGTTAACATTTAAGTTAAAAAGTTAAAATTAAATTTTCAAAATAGGTGATTTAAAAAGTTTTAACAGCTATTTTGAAAATTAAATTTTTCTTATAAAAAAATTAGCTATTTTAAACAATTTTTATAAATTTAATTTTTTTTACATATGTAATTAATTTTACAATTTTTGTTTCTTTAATTTATTGCAAATTATTTAAAGTTATTTATTTTATATTCATGATTTTTATCTTACAGTTTTATTTCATAAGTTTATTTAATTGTTAGTTATATGGTAGTATGTAACTTAATTGCCGGTTAGTTAACTTGCATTTTAAATATAATATTTAAGGAAAAGTTTTAAAATATTTCAGTCAAACATTTAACAGCAGAGTTAAACACTGGAGACATTTTTATTAGAAAGTTTTTTTTTAGAAATTTTCTGAGCAGATTAAAAAGTTATGAAATGTTTAACGAAAAAAATGTTAACGGCTGTTTAAAAGTTAATATTCAATAAATTTTATTAAATTTAAAAAAACATTTAACAGCTGATTAAAAAGTTATGAAATGTTTTAGGAATTTATTAAAAAAAAGTTTTAATATTAGAAATATTATTAAAAAATGTCCAGAAAATTTAATTTAAATATAATTTTTAAAAAATTGTACTTTTATATAATAATAAAATATTTGCAAAAGTTTTCTTTTTATTTTTCATTTTAATTTCTTTAAAAATTAATTAAAAATTTATAATTGGCGCGAATTTTGTGCTGCCATCTAGTGAGTACTTTTCTAAAAGTTTATGGTTTGATTTTGTAACCAGGTTGTAACCTTGGTATCAATAGATATGTTGTGTCCATATTTGTTGAAGTGACAATGAAAGTTTTTGTATTACGAAAACAAATCAAAAGCTATTAGAAATAATTAATTAACAAGTTAAATTGGTTTGTATGATTATTATTATTTTTGTTAAAGAAACTGACAACTTTTATTTGTAAATATTAATTTTATTTGTAATAGTCTGTATCTTTAAGGGACACAAGATGGCGACTACTATTTCTCGTATTTATGTGGGCTTATAGGTTACATTGGTGGTAGTTGATGAGTAAATGGTTTATTTAATGATTGTATCGATAATATCGATAACGTATCGGTTATTTATGAAAATGGCGACTTGTTGTTGATTGCGGTACGATTTCTTGTCACTCTTTTTTTTTAAGTAAATTTCACGCAAATTTCTGCAGTTTTCACAAAAAATACATTAATCTAAACAAGTAGTTAACAAGCTAATCGACTTAGAAGTGGTTCAACGTACAAATTACATGAGGTAAATAAGAAAATTCATTTGTTTCTTCTTACAAACGGGAATTTTTTTTTTTTTTGCTTTTCTTTTCAAACGCGTACATAACGTTAACAACGCAACTGTATTGCTTCATTACGTCGTTGGGGTCGCTTTTATTACCGCATTTATAACTTCATAAGTAGACGCAACCGCATGGCGTCATAGGTATTTTCTTGTGGAGAAGGGGAATTTAAGAGTTATGTTACTCTGTATGTGACGTCACAAACTATTTGAAAGAACGCAGCTACGTTGTGACGTCACTTAGCTATCGCTCGCCGATTGGTTGCTTGAAAGGCACGAACGATTGCGTTTGAACTTGAAATTTGTCGTCATGACGTCATTTTAATGATGCAATCTATCGAGCTTAAGTAACGTTATTCGATTGGCTACGGCTCCAATCTACGAGTGATACTGATTGGTGGAGCTTAAATATGCTATGTGACGTCATTGATTTTCTGTTCTAACAAGTACTGTAATGATTTTTGTTTTCTCATGTAGATTCTTGAAATATTAAGACAATGTTCGGAAATAAACCGACGTTCGGAACAAATACGGGATTCGGATCAGGTAGATTCATTTGTTTTTTCCAATATTTTATATTTTAAACTTATTTTTTTTAAAAAAATCTTATATTTTTCTAACCAAATAACAATTGAAACTAACTAGGGACATTTGGGAATACGGGAACGCCTTTTGGACAGGGTAGGTTGACAACATTGATGATAGGAACGGGTGGAGTAGGCGGAGTTTTAAAACAAATTAGCCAATTAGAAACGTTGGAATTTAAAAAAAAAAAGAATTGATAGACGTTTTTGTCTTTACTGTCAAAATAAATTATCCAATTAGAAACAATTCAAACCATCACGTGATACAATCGAAGAAATATTTGATTGACAGTTCTTGTTTAAATTACACTGATTATTGATTGGATGGTGTAAATTATGGGAGGAGTCATATATTTAAAAGTTCCGTTATGAAGTCTGTTTTTAACCTGTCAATCAAAACTGACAATTTGAATGAAGGGATTTCATTGGTTACTTTTTTGCTTATGGGTGGTACTCACAATAAAATTCTTTATATTAGCACCTGTCAATCAAATTTCTTGTACCGTAAATAGATACCGATGATGCAAACATAGCCGTTTACGTGTTGCGATGCTTTCACATCCACAATCACGTTTTTGTAGCATCGGTAAATACCGCAAAATCGGTCTGACGTCATGACAACCCTTCTGACGTATTTAGCGCTCTCTATAGCTTTATTTCAATAATAAACTAACCAATGTCAAGCTATATTTATTGATTTTTTGTCGATTTTGTTAAGTTTTTAATATATAAATCGTTTAAAATGAAAGGTACGACGACGTTTGGTGCGAATAAACCGTTAGGAACGACTTTCGGTGCTACGCAACCGTTTGGTACAACGCAGCCGACCGGAAATACGCTTTTTGGAGGGGGCGGAGCTACGAGTAGCGCCTCTAATATATTCGGAGGCGGAGCTACAACGAGCACTTTCGGTCAGACAGCTGCAGCGCCGTCTACCGGATTCGGCGGTAATTATCGATATTTCGGTGCTAGTGATCGATTGATGTGCCATATCGAATCGTATCTCGTGACGTCAAAAAGCGCCGTTTTTAACCGTTTTTCTCGCTTATTTGCAGGTTTCGGAGCAACTACTAGCACTGCGGGAATGTTCGGAGCCAATAACCAACAGACTACGTCAACTGGGCTTTTTGGGACTGCCTCTACGTCAGCTTTCGGAGCTCCGAAGCCGACTTTCGGCGGTAAAGAAGTTTTGAGTTTTGTTCGTAACTCTTGATTTAAAGAGCTTCTTGTAGGTTTCGGTGCCGTTCCTTCGTCCGGTACGCTTTTCGGACAGACGGCTGCTCAAACTACGCAACAGCAGCAGCCGGGAATGATGTATAATCAAGGAACGACGTCCGGAACGAATCTTTTCGGAGGATCTGGTTCGTTTTTGTAGATTTTGTGTGGAAGTTTTAATGTTTTATCCGTTTTTTGTTTAGTTTTCGGAATGGGTACAACGTCTGCTTCAAATGCAGCTTTAGGCGCCACGAGCGGAACAACAGTTAAGTTCGTTCCGGTGACCGGTACGGATACGATGATGAAGAATTCGATTCAGACCAACATCAACACTCGACATTTGTGTATTACAGTCATGAAAGAATACGAGAACAAGAGTCTCGAGGTAAAATAAACAAAATTGTGACGAAAAAGGATTAGAAATTTCTCTTCATTTGCATATTATGCAAATTTCGGAACGATAACGATTGTTTTTAAAACAGGAACTTCGAACTGAAGATTACTCCGCGAATCGAAAGGGTCCTCAAAGTTCTGCCGCTATGGGATTTGGAACGGCAACTCAACCAAGTCTTTTTACGGGTGGAGCAACGTCGACAGCCGGAACGACGACGTTTTTCGGGCAGAATCAAAACAAATCGTTATTTGGAACGACAAATAGTAAAAAGGAATCTGCTAATAATAATAATAAGAAGAAAACTAATCGATTTTATCTTTTGCAGCCGGATTCGGAACTACGACAACCGGAATGTTCGGACAACAACCTCAACAGAATGTTTCACCTTTCGGTGCGAAACCTCTCGCATTCGGAACTCCAGCTACGACTCAGAATTCGTCGTTTAATTTTGGAAACACGTCGACGTTCGGAACGGCGAATCAAGCAAATAAAGTATCGATCTCGAAAGCATTACGGTTCACTTTTGAGTCGCTTTTTTTTTTAAATTCGGTGTTTGCTTTTCTAGTCTTTATTCGGTCAAACTGCGGCTCCGACTGGAAACGCAACGATTTTTGGAACGACCACTCCGGCTCAACCGGCTCCAGCTTTCGGGTCGAGTTTCGGAGGTGGATTCGGAACGCAGAATCAAACGGTAAAACGCTTTGAACGGAAGAGTAACAATTTTTTGGTTTCGTTTAACAGTTTTTAAAATTGTTTTATTATTTCAGCAACAGAGTCTATTCGCAAAACCGTTAGCTTTCGGAACTGCGACGACAACCGCTGCCGCCGCAACTCCGTTTTCTTTCGGACAAAATACGACGACCAACGCGGGTTCTTTCGCGTTCAATCAGAAACCGGCAACGACCGGTTTTGGTACAACTGGATTTGGAACGGAACGACCGGATTCACCGGTTTCGGAACTCCTGCAAGCACAAACTCGAGTCTTTTTGGTCAAGCGAAACCTCAGCTCGGTTTCGGTAACACGGGATTCGGAACTGGTCTTAATATGGGTGGCGGAAGTTCGTTTTTCGGGAACACGGCGAATAAACCGACCGGTTTGACCTTAAGTTCGGGATTCGGTGGTACAACAAACACAGGATTTGGAACCGGATCCGGTTTAGTTGGAGGTCAGCCAAACTTTTCCTTCGGTTCAACGACAATGCCAAATTTCGGAAGGTTAATAAATAGTCGAAATTGTTCATCTTGAAGCGAAACTTTCGTTTAAAATTGAAGTTTTTATTGTTTTTTTTTTCTTCCTGAATAAAAGCGATCCTTCGGCTTCTCATTTAAATCAGCAGTCGTCTTCGGCACAGCAACAACTTTTAGCTTTAGCTTCTTCGCCGTACGGAGATTCGCCTCTCTTTAGAAACATAATACAAGATCCGGAAAAGAAGGAAGAGATTCTAAAACCGACAAATCCACAAGCACAAAGAGCTGTTTTGTCGGCGTCTCATTACAAAATCGCTTCACGGGCGCAAGTGAAAGTAAAACTGAAACCGATTAATGCGCTTAACAGTTCGAGAGTAAGTTTTGTTCTATCGTTCTCTCTGAGAGTTTACTTTCGATAAACGGAGAGTGCGGTGAGGTAGCATTGAATGAAATTTTAGTTGATGGTTTTTTTCTTTTTTTAAACTCGTTTTAAGTCTTCGTTGTTCGATGGAGTGGACGAAGAGGAATCGGAACCTGCGAACGATTCGTTTCTTCCTCGACGCAGCGTTAAGAAACTAGTTCTCAAGTCAAAACCACAGGTTTCTTTTCCTGTTTGTGTTTTATAAGTTCTTTCATTTTATGGTTTTGGTCACAAGTTGCTTTTCCGATTAGAATTCTTCAAGAGTATCGATCTCTGTGAACGAATCAGGTTTATCGCAGAATCAGAGAGACACGGCACACACACCGTTACAGCGTGAATTGAGAAGTCTTTCTCCTCTTCGTTCTCCGCTATTTACACCTCTCGATACAGTGGAACGAACTTCGTAAGATATGTTTTATATGTTTTCGTTTGCTTTTTGTTTCAACTTTAGATGTTTTCTTTTTTAGTCCCGCGAATCGTCCGTCTCCGAGTTTCGAGATCTCTTCTGCAGCAAAAAGCCGAGGACCAGCTTCGGCGTCAACTCCGGACGTTCCGACGTCTTCGAGGTTAAAGTCCTTCTTCTAACTTTCGATCTTTTCCTTCAAGTTAATTTAACTTGTGATTTATTTTAGAGGTCAGAACTTAGACGATTCGATCGCAATTCTGAACTTCAACAGAGCTCGAAAGGATATTCTTTCGCCGGATCCGGATTGCGAAGATTCCGTTAGTAATGACGATTCTGTCAATCTCTCGATCGAAAGAGAACCACATCCGGCTGGAATAGTTCTCAGAAGACCCGGTTATTACACGATTCCGTCTTTGGAAGAACTTGCCAATATGGTCGACGAAGATGGAAATTGTTTCGTCGAGAATTTCACGATCGGACGCGAAGGATACGGAAATGTTTTTTTCCCGGGAATTACGAATCTTGCGAAACTTAATCTCGACGAGATCGGTTTGTATTACTAGCGAGTCATTGCTTAGTATTCGTTACAAATTGTGCTCCTAGATGGCGTTACGTGTTCACTCATAATTTGTACAGGAAACAAATTTCTAGGAGCAAGTTAATGGGGGAAAAAACAAATCTGGAGTTTTTTAAAAGCATATTTTAAACGAAATTCAAAGTGTTCGATAATAGATGAATAAGTTAATCTAGTGATTACTTTTTAATGATCTTTTTCAAATTAATCGTTTGGTGATGGTTTTAATTGAAACGAAAATCGGCGCATCATAAATGATTATTTCGAAACAGATTGTCGTTAAAAAATAATCACTCTATGTTAATTTATTCGTCTATTTTTGAAAACACTTTGAATTTCGTTTAAAAAAGATGCTTTTTAAAAGCTCCTTACTTGTTTTTTGAGAGATTCGCTTCTGGAAATTTATTTTTCTCTGTACGATTTTATGGGCCGTAATCACACATGTGACGCCGCCCTAGGTCCACTTTAAATGATGATTTACGATTGTTCACTTTTTTTCTTTGTTTCAGTTCATTTTCGTCGAAAGGAAGTTACAATTTATCCGAACGACGACACGAAACCTTCTGTCGGCCAGGGATTGAACAAGAAAGCTCAGATTACTTTAGATTGCGTCTGGCCCAACGATAAGACGACACATTCACCGATTAAGGTGGTATTAAAAGTGTAAACGCCTCTCAAACTCTTGATTATTCTGTCTTTGAGGTGCAAAATGAAGAGAAACTTTGAATGTGGTTTAGAAACTAGAACGGTTGCTCAATCGCTTAGCGGGTATTTTCATATTTGATATTTTTCAAAATAAGCGTTTTATGTCACAGTTTGAAAATGGTCCAACTTTTAATTAGACGATATTTTTGAATTTTTGTCGATAAGTTTATTTTGACAGATATCAACATGAAAATATTTATTCTGAAGTGAAAAAAAAAGAATAATCCGATTTTGAAAATCAGCTGTTCATAAACCAATCTAAAAGGTTTTCTCGACGTTCGTTCTTGTCGAAATCGCTGATCGTTTTGCACTTTTTGTCTTTTTTTTTTTTAAAAGAGTATCGAAAGACTGAAATTCTTGAACTATCAGGACAAATTGGAAAAAGTTACTTCGCGTTTAGCAGCGAAGTTTATCGAGTATAGACCGGAAACTGGATCTTGGGTGTTTCAGGTTTGTGATCTTTTCTTCTTAGGTCGGACCCAACTGACTTTTCAATCGATTCATCTCTTGTTTTTTTCAAAAGGTGAATCACTTTTCTAAGTACGGATTGGAAGATTCCGACGACGAGGATGTTGTTCCGAACGGTGGTGGAACTCAGATGGTTCTTCAGGCAGCTCCTCCGCCAAAAGATCTTCTTTTGCAGCAGCAACATTTGAAGCAGTTGTCGAACGGTGGAGCTCAGGTCACTTTTTGTTACGTTTAGGCAGAAATTCAAGATGGAAAACCTTTGACCCTTGAACGTTAAAACTTGAATTCTTTTTAATTTAAGGGTGGGTTTGGTTTTAGTTGTCGTTTGGGTGTTGCAGGTTTTTCTTCTTGAATTTTTGGTGCCTTGATTTTTGGATTATTGAATTACAATGTCTTCTGTATTTTATATGATTGAATCGTGTTTAAGATTGCAAATTGTCGAATTGTAATTGAGCATATTTTTAAAGGTTATTGCATATTTAGCTTTGCAGTGCATATTTTTTTTAAGGTTGCAAATTGAAAATTTTTATTGGAGTATATAAATGCGTATTTTACTTGTTATAGCATATTTAGCTTTTTATGGTATTTAATTGCATATTTTACATTGTATCTCGTATTTAGCCGTTTTCTGAGGTTATTACATACGTAGCTTTTTCTAGTATATATAATATTTGTAGTGTTTCTACTTTTTGAACTTAAACTTTAGTTATTTGTTCGTATCTCATTCATACTTGATGCAAATTATACCCAATAAATGTCAAAATAATTTGAAAAAATTAATAAAAAATGAAATTGGAAAATATTTTTTTAAAAAAAAATTGTATTAGAAAAAAAATTAAATAACATTTTGTTTTTTAAAAAAATCGAGAAAAATTGAACAGATTTTTTTGAAAAGTTATTAAAGGTTTTTATGAAAATCTAAAATTTTAATTAAATAATCTGAACAGTTTCAAAAGTTGAACAAATATTTTTGAACAATTTGTAGAAACGGTAAAATTAAAGACAAAATTCTGAAAAGGATGAAAATATTAAAGAATAATTTAAAAACCTACAATTAGTGAAATACGGTAAGTTATAATTGTTTTTTTAAGGATATTTTCTTGCCGTGTTACGAAGGTTAATTAGTGCATTTAAATCCGCTCTCTAGTATCTTCTGATCAGAAATTTTTTAAATCGATTTCAAAATTAAAGAATTGTTTAAAAAATACAACTTTTAAACAAGCAAAATGTTACTTGTAATTAAATTAATGGACTGTTCGATTTTCTCGTTAACGCAGATCTCTCCTTCGAGCTTACATCATAACGGTACAACTGCGAACGGCATATCTGCGCTTCACCGTTTTCAAGCGACATCTGTTCCGCTTCGACTACGTGACGACGAGCGAGACGAAGAAATGGAAGGAATATTGCAACAGACGTTTCCCGACGATGATCTTCCAGACGATGGTTTCTCATTTTTTCTCCTCTTTCTGGGAAGAATATTGTTTCAGGTTTTTTTTTTCGTTGTTTCTTTATCACAAACAGGAATGTTATTATCCGAAGAACCGTTTCATCCGGTGTCGCATCGTTTAGCTAAAGCGATCGGAACTAATAATAATCGTGTCCAATCGATGAAAGCTTCGTTCTTTTATGATGAATCGGTGGAGGAGGAACATGAAGAGGATGATGCCGACGTTAAGATTGAGGATATTCTTGATAAAAGAGCTGGTTTGTTCTTTACGAACCGTAAACGCTCGAATTCGATTGTGTTTTCTTAACGAAATTCTATTGTTCAGCTTCTGAGTCGTTTCGGCGTGGTCCGATTACGATTTCTAACGGTGGCGGAGATGCAGAAGATAAAGACGTTTTCAATCATTCCACTTTACTTCTGGAACCATCGCAAAGAATGAAATTTAGAGAGTCTTTGACGACGGATGCAGACATAGTTCGGAAACAAAAGATTCCCAAGTTAAAAGGTTAAAAAATAAGAAATGTCATCGGTTTTTTTTTTATCTTCTGTTTCAAATTGCAAATTTTAACTGCCATAATACAGTAGTTAATTTTGAAAGATAATCAACATGAAAATATCGTTAAATGATTCCGCTACCCTTCTAGTTTCTAACAGATTTTTCAATAAACGTCAAATTTTGATTATGGTCTTAAGCTGCCATATAATATCGACAGGAAAATCTAAAAGTAATTCAATTGCTCTTCTAGTTTTTTTAAAAAAAAATCATTGTGTTTAAAACAGGTTCAGTGAGCCGAATTTCGTCGACTTCATCACAGCCTCGACCGGACGTCTTTTCGAAACTGAAATTATTGTATGGATGCGGAATGTCTCCAGAGAAACTTCCGAAGGCGTCAAGAAAAAAACAAGAACTTTTGCCTCTCGATAAGTCGACGTTTGCCGGAAAGAGTCAGTTGATTGCGGATTCAGCTTGTTTCATGGGACGTTCGTTTCGTGTCGGCTGGGGACCAAATCTTACGTTGGTTCATCCTGGATCTCGAATGGAAACTTCTATTCAACCCAGTACCTCATTTTGTTGTTTTGCGTTTTCGTTTTGGTTTTTATTTTGATGTTTTATTCGTTTTTCAGAACAAAACAAATTGTTTCAACCTTTTATGGTTTCAACGAACGACGAAATGGACGCGAGTTTAAAACGTGTTCCGTTCGGAGTTACGATTGCGATGGTTTCGACTGCGATGGAATCGTCGTTTTCTAAAGACGAAGTCTCGCTGTCGCATCTAAGGGAAAGTCTCGAAGCGCAGTTGGCGTTGACTCGTGTTGGTTCCGACGATGGTTGTTCGCTCGCAATTCCCATTATGGGCGTCAGTTTGATACAGAAACATGCGGAATTAGCTGCAAAACATGTTAACGAGACTCGTAAGATAATGTTTTTCTAGTTTATTATGATCAAAACGTTTTTATAAAGGAGATTACGGAATAATTTCCAGATTTATTCAAAAACTAGAAGAGTAAATGGAGTCCTAAACGTACGTTTTTTTTAACAGTATTGTTGATAATAAACTCTTATTTATGGCAATTTTTAAGTTTTTCACTCTTGACCCAAATTGAAGTGAAAAAACGCAAATGGAAAACTGGAATTCAGTGAAAATAGTTTATTTTGAAAGATATCTAAACAAAAATTCTTCTCAGTTAATCATTTTTACTCTTCTAGTTTTCTAGTTTTCAATTTCTTCATGAAGTTGCTTCTATAAATTTAAAATAATGCTGGGTTTTCTTAATATTTAGCATCTAGACATTCGGATGCTGCTTTTCTGCATCAGGCAAAAGCCGTTTGGGAACTAACGGTTGCATTGTGGGGAAAACTATCGAAACAGATGGTGGATCGTGCAGGCGACGATTGCGAGCCACCTGATGCTGGTTGGCTTCTCGTATTTTCTCGCTTATTAGTAGTTAACGGCTTATGTTAACTCGTAACTGGTTGCAATTTTCAGATACCCTTGATGCTTACGAGCTTCACATGGCTCGTCGTGATGCTCTTTCCGATTGGTTGGCGTCGACAAGTTCTAAGATTATTTCGGACGAAGTCGAGAAACACGAACGAAATGTTTGTTTTTAGGGAATGATCATTAGACGAGAGCTTTTAAAGCTATATAATTGTTATCGTTTCAGGCGTCGCACGGTTCACTTTTGTCGGTGTTCAGCCATCTTACGGGTTTACAGATCGCCGATGCCTCTCGTGCTGCACGAAAGATACGAGATCTGTCGTTATCCGTTCTCGTATCTCAAGCCGGAGCTAATTGCGAAGTTCGTGATATGGTACGGAGGCAGTTGGATCACTGGGAAGAGACGAAAGCCGATAGGTTCATAAATCACGACAGGATGAAGATTTATGCACTTATGAGTGGAAGTTTGGTTTGGCCCACTTCGGAATCGGCCGTTAATTGTTGCGAGGATCTCAACTGGAGGCGAGCGTTCGCTCTCCACTTGTGGTTTGTGTTTAACTTTCTTACTGCAAAGAAAGGGAGAGTTGGGTGGGGGGGTTATAAGATTTGGGTGTTTTTACAATAGTTTAGATTTTTATTTTTGCAAGAGTTTGAGAGGTTTTGCAACTGTTTGATGTTTTTTTACAAGAATTTTGGGTTTTATTAGTTTGATTTTTCACGCTAATTTTGTTTTTTTTTTACTATTTTTTTTTTGTTTTTTTGGGGGGGGGGGGGGGGGGGGGTTGGGATTTTCGTGAACGTTTTGCGTTTTTTTTAACGAGTTTTTTTTTTTATGAAAGATGTTTTTCACAGGATGTCTGGTTTTTTGAGAATTATAGGGTTTTTACAAGAGTTAGTGTTTTCTATGAGTGTATTGTAGTTTTTATGAAAGTTACAGGAATTTTAGGGGTTTTACGAGAGTTTGAGTGTTTTATTAGCGTTTTATGATTTATGAGCTTTTTTACAGGAGTTTTATTTTTTATGAATGTATTGCGTTATGAACGCTTTTTAGGAGCGTTTTGTTTTTTTTTTATGAGAATTTTAGGGGTATTATGAGTTTTATGGTTTTTAACGAGAGTTTTGAATTTTTTACGAGTTTTTTAGGTTTTTTGCGAAAGTTTTAGGTCTTTTGATCCGTTTTTTTTTTTTACGATTTCCGTTTTAGGTATCATTGTTTGCCGATGGCTTCGATCAACGATGCGCTTTCGGAGTACGAAAGGGCTTATCAGGTACTTGATCAATCGTAATGTGAAGGTCATAATCATAATATTAGAAATTAGAATAATAGGCGAATTTGCTTCAAGGATGTTTTATTAAATTTCACTCAAAAGTAAACTTATTTTAAAATTCGTTTTTGAAACGCAGAAAATCTTGAAGTGTATGCTCCTTTAGAAACTAGAGGAGTAACTGAATCACTTAATGGGATTTATTTATGTTTTATTTTTCTAAAGACACTTTTTTTGGGAGGGTTATTCTAGTTTCTAACAAATGTTGAGTGTTTCTTCTTGAAGTTGTTAACTTTCGTTCTTTAACTTTGTCCCGTGGTCATTTTCTTTAGGGTTTAACTGGTTACGGTCCTTATGCGAATCCTCCGCGTCCTCCGTACTTAGAAGAACATGAAACGGAAATTCCGAACTCCGACTCAAACGAATCTTCCGTTTGGGACACTTGTTACCATTTGCTTAAACTTTATTGCGATCGAACTCATCGTCTGGACGTTCTCTTGACTCCTACGACGTCAACACCGGATCCATTGGATCACAGATTAAGGCACTTTTAAGCTCCATGTTTTTTTTAAAAAAAAGGGTGAACGCTTAAACTTTTGAACCCTCTAATCAGGGTTCCAATGTAGAAAACTGCCATTCAAGATTATTTAAAAATAACAAATTTGGGCCTTTTTTTGGTTGGAACGCTGCCTAGAGGGTTGAAGTTTCAAGTGTTAGGATCAAAATTAAAAAAGAAAACTTGACACTTCAACGTGTATCCTGCATTGAGGGTACAAGTTGCAGTTCCAAGTGCTGAGAATCAAATTCAAGCGAAAAACTTGACACTTGAACTTCAACCCTTTTCATAGCATCCGAGAGTTGATGTTTTAAGTGTCACGTTTTCTTGAGTTTGGGTCTTGATACTTGAAACCTCTAAACAGGATGTTGAAATGTTGTCTTCGAGGGTTCAGTTTTTGTGAATTTCAGCTTTTATTTAGGATTCTTGCGAAAACGATAAGGAGCGACGACCGTTTCTAACGATTCTTCTTTATGGTTTCAGTTGGCTCCTTTTTCAGGCTTTGCTGGCTTTAGATTATAACCATTTAACGTCGATTCAAAGATCGAACTTAAACTCGAACTTCGCTTCGCAATTGATTACGATGGGCCTTTGGCATTGGGCTATTTTCGTGTTGATGCATATAGAGGATAATTCGCTGTACGTGTAGCTCGTTTTACAGCTTTTTCTCATCTGGACGTGACTTAATTTGTGTTTTTATATTCTTCTAGGCGCAAATCGGCCATTTTGGACGTTTTGAGGCGTCACGTAACAACCACAAACGATTCCGAAGATCGAGAAACGTTTCTGGTCGAGAGGTTGCTTATTCCTAGAGAGTGGATCTACGAAGCGAAGGTGAACTCGTTACTTTTACGTATCATGTACTTGTTATGGGCGTTGTAGGATTCTGGGACCCCAAAAATGGCCACTGGCTGGTTTTTTTTTACTGTTGGGGCCAATTGAGCCCTAACGAGGCTTTTTCAGGGTGTTAAAAGGCTTTTGACCGGGTTTTTTTCTTATTTAGGGATTTTTCAAGCTTTTGGGATTTATAGGGCCAATTTTAATATTGATTTTTTTTTTGGGAAGTTTTCAACTTTTTAAAAAAAGATTTCTGGTGCCAGTTGAGCCCTCGTGAGGTTTTTTGTTAGTATTTTTTGATTTTTGGTCGTTTTTGAGGTTCCTGTTCACTGCATGATTTGTTGGGTCTCCTTTCCTGGGGCGTTGGGCACGCTCTACTGAAAGAGATCTAAAATGTGTTACGTATCAATTTCTTAGGCGATTCAAGCACGAAAGAACGGTAACGTTCACGCTGAAGCTTACTTCCTGTTGAAAAGCTGTCACTGGAATCAAAGTCATAAGCTGATCATTCGACACATTGCTCCAGATGCCATCATTAATGGTAATTTTGATAGAGAAGTTCGCCACAAGGTCGATTAGTGAACTCTTTGGTTATTCTGCAGTTTCAGAAGAGCAACACTAAGGAGAAATTAAATGTGTGTTAGAAACTAGAATGGGTAGCTTAAACTAGCTTTTAAAATTAACGTTTTATGGACACAAATTATGATATAAACAAGGTAAATCTTTAGTGGCTCTTCTAGTTTCTTAAAAAAAATACTTTAATTTTCTTCGTAATGTTGCTTTTATGAAACTGTAGAACAAGAAAGAGTTCCAGCTAAAGTAACTCTTAATGAAGGGAACTGTTTTCATGTTTGTGGCTTTAGAGAACTACGATTACTTGAAGGGTCTACTTGAGGAGATCGTTCCCTTGGACAGAAGCAGCACCGTTTTAGATTGGGCCATCGGAGGCAGAGTCTTCATGGACTACATCCACTTATCTCAAACAGTCGACAGGATAATTAAAGTACTAACGAGGAACCACGAAAATATCATGGAACAAAATTTTGAACTCGAACTCTCGCTGATCAGAGTTCCAACATAGAAAATACTATAAAACAGGACGTTTTCTATGTTGGAACCCTGCTCGGAGGGTTCAAACTGAAAGTGTTAAGGCCTAGATTCAAGAAGATAACTGCACTTGAACTTCAACTCGTACACTATGAGTAGGATTCAAGTGCCAAGTTATCTTCTTAGTTTCCCCTCTTAACGTTTGCTGCGTTTTCAGGGCGAGTTAAGTGCGTACGAGTTGGAGGGACTTCAACCGGAAGTGACAAATCTTTGCAGTCGTGTAGGTAACATTCAATGCCGATCAGCAAAGGACAGGTAAAAGTTCTCGAACGTCGAGAGAATAAGTGGAATTTCTCAAGCTTTTGTTTGTTCCAGGCTTTGCGTTTCTGAAATGGCGAAGAAGACGGCAAATCTTTTGCGTGCCGTTCTCTCGCTCGGATCTGGCATGACGGCAATTCCTTCGTCTCTTTTGACGCCCCAGTTGAACAAGTTGCCACTTCCAGAAGATTACGGAATGCAGGAATTCAGAGCGGTCGTTAATAGTTACTTTTTGGAACTGACGTCGTGAGTAAACGGAACTCAGAAACAGAAAAAGAAAATTCGGAAAGAAAAAAGTTACGTCTGTTTAAAGTAGAAAACTTTTTCATTTCTAAAATGTTCTTTTCGTTTGTCGTCGATATTTTTAACAAAATTTCTGTTTTTCTTTTACACATATTTTAAGATGTTCGTCCTTCATTAAAATAAAAATTTGTTTTCATTTAAACTTCGAAAACGAGTATTTAATTTCTTTTGAAAGTCGAATTTCCAGCTCGTTTACGAAGTAACTGGAAAATCAGTTACTTATCCATAAGTAATAAGACTTTCTTTTACAGTAGGTTCCGAAATAACAGGACTTTCAGTTATTTATTCCAAAAGTAGCTGTACTTTCGTAAAAATAACTTCAATTTCGGTTAGTTATCAAGTAACTGAAGTGTCATTTCAGTTACTTTACAAGGTTACAAGTAACTGCACCTTCGGTTATTTAACCAAGTGACAAAGTGGATGTTCAGTTACTTACCTAAAAAGTAACTGGATGTTCGGTTAGTTTATAATCCACTGCCTACAGGATTACAGAAAGATGACGTCATAACCGGCGCCTTGTATCACAATGCAATGTGGTACGTTATGGTGGTGACGTCATTTTTCTGTAATGCTGTACGCGGTGGATTAGTTTACAAAGTAACTGAACTGTAATATCTGCCTTTCAAGTTACTTAACAATAGTTAATCATACTTCCACAGTAAAATTACATTTACTTTGAAAAGTAACTGTAATTTAATTATTTATACTTTATTAAGTTCAAATAAGAAAGTAAATTCAACAAAAAAAGTTTATTCAATTTTTATTCCAAATAATATAAAAAAATATGGTAAAACTAAAATACAAAAAAAAAATGTTTAAAAAATACACAAAAAAGAGATTCATTAATAATAATTAATCGAGAATATTATGCAAATAACAATCGCAAAAAAGTAGAAAATTGCATCCCAATAACCTCATCTAAAAATTCCGAATCGATCGTGATTGCGGACATTTTTTTTTCGTAACGTAAACGTAAGGAGGAGGATCCATTTTTGTCTCTTAATTAAGCTTTTTCAGTGTCCGATGATTCGTTTTCTTTCTTCTTGGTTTCTTCCAATGCGATTTCTTCGTCTTGGCTATTCTTTTTCTTCTTGATCACTTTTGCCGGCGGTGGCATCTCGACGATCACCGAATAACTACGAAGTGGATCACAAGATCTTCCACAAGTCTTTCCGAAAACGACGATCACGATAAGTACGAGTAAAGTCAAGAGTGCGATACAAAGATACGCTCCCCAGTAAAGGTGGTGATAACTGACGGGCATTTTTGTTCTTCTTTAGGAGGTCAGGTGGATGAGGAGGAGGAGGCTAATAATTAGATGGATTGTTGCTCGTGACGAGGTTGGATCCAGATGGAGACAAAACGATTTCCCGATTTCGGATCGTTCCAATAGTTCTTGTATTTTGAGCAACAGAAAGCGACGTTTAAAATGAGGATTACGACCAATAAGGTAAGACCAATTGTCAATGTTATTGCTTCCATAGCAACCTTCTTCTTCTTAGAAATTTAATCTTCTTCGAACATCATCATCGCAAATTCTGAAATTAAGATGTGGAAAAGACAATTTGTTATTTTGACTTTCAGTAAATAAGCTGAAAAATTTTGGAAAAAAATATTTAAAAAACGAATAAAATTGGATGAAATTTCAGAAAATATCTGAATATTTTATAATTTTTAAGGAAAAATATACTGAAAAATTATAAAATATTCAGATATTTATTTTAATTTATTTTTAACAATTTTAAGTTAATTTTATTATTTGTATTTAGCGCGCTTTTTTCTAGAAAAAAAAAGCTTCGTTAAACCCTCGGTAGATGTCGTTGTTTCATGCAAACGGTAGGTGTTCTAATATGGCGTAATTTCTATGACGCTGTAGTGTGATGCGACGCCATATTAGTACACCTATCAAATCTTTTCATGCTCAAAAAAAGAATTAACGAAAGTTTGGCTCAATGCCCTCTCTCTCATTCTTTCATAAGTCCATTATTCAGTAAAGCCAATTAATTATTTCAAGTCGTAATTAATGTTAATTACGCATGAGTTGAATGTTCTATCTTTTTACTGATAAAACAATGAAAATTCGTTCAGTAAGGATGCTTATAAAACCTTGCGGTTACGTTTGCGGAACGTGTACACGCTCTTAGCTAATTACATGCGCAAGGAACGTATCCGCATTCTTTACATGACCTGTGAGTGATTATATATATAGAACGCAAGACGCATACGTTAATGTTTGCTAGGGTTCGTAAAGCCAGAATGTCGCCAACCTTTGTTTTCATTTGTTTTTTCTTTGAAATTACGAGTTAATTACTTAAAAATCATATCAATAATTAACTTAGAAATCATATTCTGCTTATGAAATTATGTTTTATGCTGAAATACCTTATAATTTTTGCAAAATAAGCGTCTTAATTTGATTGTTGCTTACCTGAACGGTGGTTGCTGGCAACGCCCCAAACACATACCATAGAAAATAGCAACAGGGTGGGTTTTAAACAGGTAGATAGAAAGTGACGTCACAATGAGTGCGATATACATAGCCTCTTATACAGAGGCTATGTATATATATCGCACTCATTGTGACGTCACTTAACATTAGCTCCACGGAAGAATCGATAAGACTTATTTTAAAGGGAGGAACATATGGTAAGAGGCTAGAATGCTATAAGGATAGGTTCGTGCGTCACTTAATGACGGTTTTACTGACGTCACAATGAGAAAAAGACGAGAGCTTCTTGGAAGAGTCCATTCAATTTATTTGAGAGGGAGTACAGGCCGCTAGAAACAAAGGGCACGACGTAGAAAACAAATCATGTACGAGATTCAACTAATTTCCAATTCAACTAATTGCAAAGCGTTTTATATTTTACCCACGTTTTATTGAATGCTCAGAATATAGAATTAAATTCTAAAAATCTAGTAAAACGCAGTTAAAAATTAAAACGGCTTGTCGTGAGATTCATCTCTTTATGTCGTCCCCCTTACAGTACCGCCTTTTTTGTTTGTTGCTGGGTTTACTTGTTTATTGAACTCTCACGTTAGTAAACGAAGGGAGATAGTTTTCTCTTAATCTAAATCGGCCATTTTGTGTCCATTGTATTAAAATATTTTTTTGGAAAGTTTGTTCGGTCGTTTGCACCACTGAAAGGAAATTGCTAAATTATATAATTTGAATAATTTACTGTACTGTTTTATTAATTTAAAAGTATGTTATGAAAGTCGTTTTTAACATTAATTTTGTTTGTTATGTAAAGGCGGCCATTTTGTGTCTGTTTGATAAAATTACAGAACTATCAAAAATTAGGACATAATTTTATGAAACTATTTTGATTTATAAAATTATAATAATAGTAATAGTAATAATAATAATAATAATAATAATAATAATAATAATAATAATAATAATAATAAATTATTATTAGTTTATTAATTTATTAAGTTTTTATCATATGAATAGTGGCCATTTTGTGCCCTTATTTGCAGGAATTTCGAAATGTTCAATATGATTTGCAGATTTCATTTTTCTAAAAAAAAGTTGTTTCTTTTTTTAAAAAAAACTTTAGAAAGTTTAGATTTTAATCTTTTATTTCTTGTAAGTAAATAATAATTTCGGCGGCTTCAAGTTAAAAAAGAAAACCTCAAATTATATAATTTGCATATATTATTATCCTTTTTAATGATCTCATTTACGATGAAATTTATCGTTTTTTTTTGGAGGGTGGGCCACATAATTAGATTAGAATTTCGTGTGAGGATGAGAAGGGGGTGAAGTGGGGTCTCGCGGTGCTTTTGTGTGACGTCATCCGAGTAACATTGCTATGCTTACGACTTAGTTGCGTTTACAGAATTAATGTCACCCTCTTTATAATGTTAATGCACTTTCTTTTATGGCTGAAAAGTTATAAAATTGTTTAACACACCACTTTTTTTAACTGAAAATAAAGGAGAAAACTTTTTTTTTGTGTAAAAGAATTTCAGGAAAACTTTTTATTTTGCACAAAGTTTTAAAAACACTTTAAAACGAGATGTTTTTATTATTGAGTTAGATAAAAGGTTAGGATTTTTGATTTAGGATGAATTAAAAGAAATCGAGAGTTGATTTAGTCTCATTATTCTGTCTTTCAGAAGAGCAAAATTAAGAGAAACTAGAAATTGTTTTACAAAACTAGAAGGGTAGCTCAATCAATTAATTTTAAAAATGATTCAGTTTTTTAATTAGACAATATTTTTTTTTAATTTTTGTTTATAATCTGGAAAGAAATTGAAAGTGTGTTAGAAACTAGAAAGGTGTAGCTGAAGAATTTCAAAATGAACTTTTTAGAAACGAAAATTAAAAAATATCGTCCGCTTAAAGTCCGCTTTTCAAACTGACGCAAAAAAGACTGAAAAAGTTTATTTTAAAAGATATCAACATGAAAATTATCCTTAAGTGATTGAGCTGCTACCCTTCTAGTTTCAAAAACCCATTCAATTTGTCTTTCATTTTGTACTTGAAAGACAACTTAAAAGCTTTTGAAACCCAATTCGGTTTGCCGCTTTAACATGGAGTTGATCTACCTCTACGTATACATATAATTTAGTGTAAACCAATAGAAGTGACCTTTTGAGTTAATGTGCTTTTGAAAAATGTAATAACTTTTTTTATTGTCTTCATGGTGACCCCTGCCCCCCTCTCGTTTAACCTTTGAACCTGCATTTGTTTTTGCATACCAAATATCAATGACATTTTTATTCAGAATAATATTAACAATAATTAGCTTGTATTATTATTGTAAGTTTGCATTGTGACGTCATTTGTTTTATAAATAACATTTTTGCAGAATTCATAAATTCTGATAATTTTCCCCAACAAATATTTATATCGATTCAGAAATCGATTTGACTTACTTTTGAAAATAAATTAAATATGATTTTCTTTTAAGAAAAATGAGTTATTTTAGTGCATATGGTTATTCTACTATTCAGAAAATGTGTTAGAAACTAGAATGGGTAGTTAAATCACTTAATAAGTATTTACATGTTGGTATCTTTCAAAATACACTTTTTATAGACAAAAATTTAAAAAAAAATACGATGTGCACAGGTCATTGAGTCATTTTTCAAACTGACATATAAAGTTTATTTTAAAAGATATCAACATGAAAAAAATAGCTATTAAGTGATTGAGCTGCTACCCTTCTAGTTTCTAAAACACATTCTTCCAAATTTTTGTTAATTTTGCACCTGAAAGAGAGACAGAAATAATCTTGAGTTTTTAAGGGTCGTTTACACTTTAAAACAACCTTAAGGACAAAGTTAATGACAACATTTTAACCAAATAATTGTTCAATAAAAGTTTCCTTCAAACCGGATGTAATATTATCATCATCAATAGGTTTTAACAATTTACACGTCGCACTTAAAACACATTTGATTTCACTTCTTCTTAAAAGGTTGACTTTTGTTTTCTAATCTTTATTATTATTATTATAATTAGAATAATTAAATTATGATTATTGCTATTCTGAATTAGATATGGGGTCATAAATTACAATGATAATTGATATGGACAGCTCTAGTGAGATAACAATTAAATGGCATATAACTAACCAACACAAGGGGTAAAGACACAGACAATTAGAAATCGGGACATACAGAAGTTGGCTCCGCCCCTTTTTATGACGGCCAGCAACTTCTAATTGGTTGGTTTAACCAACCAATTAGAAGTTGGGGCGGAACGTGTGACGTCAGACTACATAACCAACTTGGTTATGTAGTCTGACGTCACATGCTCGGCCCATTTCAACGTCGAACCACACAACAAACCAATTAGAAGTTGCCAGTCGTCATAAAAAGGGCGGAGCCAACTTGTGTTTGTCCTGATTTCTAATTGCCTTTGTAAAGACTGGTTCAGATCATGAAGTAAAGCAGCCGCATAATGCAAGGTGGTGGTGGTGGGGGCTCTCTTTACTGCGCATGTGCATTGTCTGAAGTTGATGATGCTTCATTGACATGCGCAGTAGGGAGCAACCCTACCTTAACATGCATTAAACTCATAAAACAGCAGCAGTTAATTAGAATAAGAACAATAATTGCATCAACAACAATAAGAATATTAGCACTTAAAATTAATATAATAATATTAAAAGTTACGACTATATTAGCACAATCAAAACAATAAACCAACCAACCTGTGAACAATAATAACAAATATGAATTTATTAATTAAATTAATTTAAATTAATAAATTTATATCTATTTTTTATATTGGTTATATTGTGACATTGAACAGTAATTATTTTTGATGATGTTTTAGTTATAATAATAAAATGTTAAAAATATAACAATAACTTCTTGATAATTATTAATTAATTAATAAATAATTAATAAGTTTATTAATTTTTTTATTTAACTAAAACACTATCAAAAATAATTACTGTTTAATTGACTAAAGCCAAAACATTTATACAAATTATTTAGAGAAATAGAAAATACAAACAAAAAATACAAAATATACAAGAAAATGTTTCACTTTAAGCAATTAAAAAAAAATGTACATTATATAATAAATAAAAACACAATTAATTAAATGTCTAAAGCAATTAATAGCTACAATCAACAGAAGTAATAACAGAAAATGCAACCTCTTGTTACCCTTCTAGTATCTAATACACTTTCAAAGTTTCTTTTAACATGTTTCATGAAGTGTACGTAATAACGTTGAAATTGGAAGTGTGTTAGAAACTAGAAGGGTAGCTCAATCACTTAATGAGGTATTTTCAATGTTTTTCATATCTTTTAAAATAAACTTTTTATGTCAGTTTGAAAAGTGACCGCATGTGATATTTTTTTTAGAAATTTTGTCTATATAAAAAGTTTATTTTGAAATATATTAGAGAGTTTGCGCCACACAAAAAATAGGCACGACAACTCGATTTTACGACAACTTTGTGAAAAAATTATCTCCAGTTGTCGTTCCTATTCGAATCTGTACGATTATAACAGAAGTTGTAGTCGTACACAACTACAAAAAAAGGTAACTGCGCATGCGCATTTCATACGGGGAGGCCCACTTCCTGTTAAAAAAATTTTTTTGCCTCCATCTTGGCTTCACCAGTTAAAAACGCGAAAAAATGAAACCAACTCCAAAAACTTATTTCAAACTTCCAATTTTTAAACAATTGTTAAAATATTTTTCCAATATTAATTATTAAAATAATTAAATAATTAATACTGTTATTCTTTACCAATGAATTCGTTTCTTTACCGATGAATTCGATTCTTTACCGTTGAACACAAGGTGTGGGTGGGTATTTCCGGTTTAAAATCTATATTGTTGTTGTTGAGTGGAAGTTGTTAGCGCAACCTAAAGGCTACAACTACAACTTTTCAACACAGAAAATGACAATCTACAATTAGTAGTAGTTGTAGATAGTAGTAGTTGTACCGTGGCGCAAACTCTCTATTAACATGAAAATACCCTTAATTGAATTAAGTTATACCTAGTACAACACACACAGCTGATAATTTAAATGCATTTAAATAATAAACGTGTTCTACAGAGCCCTGTGAAGGACAAACAAACAATATATCGAATTCTCAATTTATTCAGTTAATAATCTGAAAATATTGAGTTAATACTTAAATATAATTAAATAAACTGTTGACATTAAAATATTGATTTAGTATTTCAATTTTAAAATATTAATAATAAAGTCAATTTTTATTTGGTTCACATGTCCTTTACTGGATTCCGTATAATTCACCTAAACACATTTAATTTGAATTCATTTAACTCATGTGTGTGTGTACAAGGTATTATTACCCTTCTAGTTTCTAAAAACACATTCAGTTTTCTCTTCATTTGGCACCTAAGAAGACAGAAATTTCGACACTTTAAAAAACCACATCATTAACTTTTTAATTTGAATAAATTTTCTAATAAAAAGTTAGTAAAAATTTTCCGAAATAAAAAAATAGCCTTTTGTTTATGAGTTTTTTCTCAACTCTTCATTTTTAAATTTGATGAGGTTGAATTTGACAGAGAAGTGTGAAAATATTTTATTATTATAAATTATTTTTTATATTAAATGATGAATTTTATTTTTATTTTGTTTGTTATTTTCTTTTGTTGTTTATTTTTACCGACCAAAATTATACTTAAAACTCATTCCTCCCTCTTTTTTTTGTGTGTGTGTGACCCCCTCCTTAAGTCACTTGGTGTGTGACCCCTTCAAGCCTCTTGTGTGACCCTTCAAGTCTCTTGTCTTCAAGGGATTAAAGTTTAATTTATTATTATTATTATTAATTCCCTCCCCCTTTTTAAAAGGTGATTAATCTTTATTCTGAAATCTCTTGATAAAATAAATATATAAAAAAAATCACCATCGATATGATATATCGATTTGATTGTATCGATATGATATCGATACAAACAATATGCTTTTTAAGAAAGTCTTGAAATTTCTTTTGCCCTTTTCTTATGTCTTCATTCTTTCAATTGCTCCAACTTAAGAAACAACTCTTGAAAAATTATTATTTTTAGTAGTTTGAATATTTTTTTTAAAATTTAATTTAATTTAATTTAATTTAAAGAAAAAAGTTTTATTATTATAAAAAAAAATGCCACAACCAATCAGAAAAAGTGGTCAATATTTTCTTACTAATAATGATAACAATAATTTCTTATCAAATAATTGGAAAATTTTATTCAAATGGATCAAATCGAATTTCTTTTTATTATGTGTTATTTTGGGAGCTGTTTTAGGTGTTTGTTTGGGTTCCATTTTACGTTTGAACTTTGAACCCAATGCAAATGTTTTAATTTTGGTTGGATTTCCTGGTGAATTATTTATGAGGACTTTTAAAATGCTTTTATTGCCTTTGGTTGTTTCAAGTATCACAACTGGTGAGTATTTTTATTATCATCATCATCATCATCATCATTAGAATCATCATTAGAATCTCGGCCATGAAGGTGGCCTGTGGCAGAGGGACACGCGTTCAATTGCAGCATGCGAAATGCATTGTCAAAACCATCAAAGATATTGTAAACCCAATAACAATATTGCAATGTGTTATAATTTTTGTTTGGAGGTTTAATTAGTAATTTAGTTTTATGCAAAAAATGTCACCTAATTTAGTTTTATGCAAAAAAATTTCATCTAATTTAGTTTTATGCAAAAAAATTTCATCTAATTTAGTTTTATGCTAAAATTTCATCTAATTTAGTTTTATGCTAAAATTTCATCTAATTTAGTTTTATGCAAAAAAATGTCATCTAATTTGCATAATTGTGACTCGCGAGCCACTTTTAAGAACCACTAACATTTGGTATCACTTTCACCTAAAAGAGAATTTATGCGGAAAATATCCTAAAATGTTGTTTCATCTAAAAGTCAATACACCTAAACCGTTTTAAATAATGGACATTAACTTAATAAAATTTCTTTTAAACTAAAAGCATTTTTACCTAAATGTTTTTTTTCCTAATGGAGATTAACATAAAGGACGTTTTTCAACTACATTTATCATCTAAAGACATTTAAGCTAAAATACATTTTGCCTAAAGTCTATTTAAACATTTCCATCTTAAACCCCATTTGACCTAACTCAATTCGCCTAAACATTTATCTTTCTTGAATGACACAGAAAAAAGTGTTTATCTTTCATTGAAAAAGATATTAGAAATCATTGATGTAATTTAATATCTTAAATAGTACTTGACACTTTGACCATTGTGACGTCACTACGACCTTATTTGTGTGGCTCGCGAGCCAATGTGCTTCTTAAATGAAATTTAACCTTGAAAAGTCGTTTAAGTTAGTCTTTTATGAATGTTTCAAAATAGAAGATTAAAAAAGATCACTTAATATTTAACATAAATATCATATGACATAAATATGTAACATCATTGGTATTTTAGTTCCAAATCTTAAGACAGTCATATTTTATTATAGCAATTGATTCGGATCACAATTAATATATGAAACATACTTAACTTTGAATAAATGACATACATAATTATTAAACTGGTTTAAATGTGTGCCAAATTGGGCCCTTTGATTTAAAAGAAAATTGAAAGTGTTTTAGAAACTAGAAGAGTAGCTGGAACACTTTAATAGTAACTTCATAATATGAATCTACTATTAAAGTGTTCGAGCTACTCTTCTAGTTTCTAAAACACTTTCAATTTCTATTGAGTGTTGCACCTGAAACACAGCTGTTCATAAAATGTATTAAACGTAAAAGTAATACTTTGTAACAAAAATTTTAAAATTTATTAGAAACTAGAAGAGTAAGACGAATTTGTTAGAAGTGTTTTCACAATTCGTATCTTTCAAAATGAACTTTTTTTTAATAGCAGTTTAAAAATGTTATAAAATTTTTATCTTAAAATATTTTATCTTAAAAATAATTGCACAATAACAACATTAATTTACTATTCTAGTTTCTAACAGATTTTGAATTTTTTTCTTCTTGAAAGATGTTTCTAAAAAGCAAGATTTTTCAAAGTGTGATAAAAAGTTTATCTTAAAAGATATTTCATTCATAAAAATAATTACACAACAACAACAACATTGATTTACTGTTCTAGTTTCTAACAGTTGTTTCTACAAAAAAGTAGAAGAGTCAGTTTTTTGTTGTTTAATGAAGCATTGAAGCCCTTTATTAAATAAACAGGAAGCTTTGGTTGGTTGTAAAAATGTGTTAATCTTAAGGGCCATTCACTTGTTACAAAACTAGTAAAAGTAAAAAATGAACTATTTTTTGCCTCCTCTAGTTTGTTATCGTTTCCATTTTTATCATTTTCATTGGCAACAAACTTTCCTAGTTTAAAAAAACAAAAACCGTGGCCATTGTACTCTTTCTTTGATGTTGTTTAAAAAAAAGAGGGCCATTAAAGAAACAAATGAAATTGCCAAAAAAACTAATGGACATTAAATAGAGAGAAAAAAACAAACAAACGAAATTATGACGTCATAAATATATCCGGGACCTTTGACTTGAATCGAATTTGTTTTCTCTCTTTTTTTCTAGTCTGTAAGAAAAAAAAAGTTTCTTGTCAGAAATATTCTAAAGTAAACAACACTCAGAATATGTCTTGAGAGAGAAACTGTTTAGAAATTACAAGACACTTTTATCAATTTAGCACAATGTGCGTGCTTAAAAACTAGAAGGGTCATTGCTCAATCACATAAAGTTGGCTTTAAAGGTTTTACCGGTATTTCTGTCTTTCAGGTGCAAAATGAAATTGAGACACTTCGAAAGTGTGTATTAAAAAACTAGAATGGTAGCTTAAAATTACTCAAGAATATTTTCAGGTTTTTGACATCTTTCAAAATAAGCTTTTTTTTTTTGGTCAGTTTGAAAACGATCCAACATTAAACAAACGATATGTTTTTTTTTAAATTTCTGCCAATAAAACGTTCATTTTGAAAGATTACCAAATATGAAAATAATGTAAGTTACCCTTCTAGTTTCTAAAACAAAGACAAATTAACCAAAATTCAAAAACCAGTTCATAAATAAACTTTTTATAGACAGAAATTTAAAAAAAGTATCGTTCATTTCAAACTACCATAAAAAGTTTATTTTAAAAGATATCAACATCAAAAGATCCTTAGAGAAACTTGAGGGTTTTATAAACTAGAAGGGTAACTAAATCACTTACATGTAGTGTGTTATCATATTCATATCTTTTAAAGTAAACTTTTTATGGCAGTTTGAAAATGCATTTTTGTCCGTGTAACGTTAGATGTCGCCACTAGCCCTCCTCCTATAGAAATGTACTCTGACTCACCTTCCTTTTTTTCACGTGGCAAATTTGTAATTGCATTCTGGGTTAAGTTTGTCACGTGCTGATAATTAAGGTTGGTTTTGGACGCTTTTAGAGCTAAAAGGGTGCATTCGATTGCAACTAACTGGCGACGTGTGCAATTTGCAACCTATGGAGGTTGCAGACGCCATCTACCTTGCAATTTACACAATTATTTTTCTATGGAGCCTCCTCTTAAGTGATAGAACCACCCCTGTAGTTTCTATTAATTTTGCTCGTTTTTTGAGTTCGAAAATCAGCTGTTGATGACAAATCTTAAAGTTCACTCACACAAGATGTTTTTTTTCTCTCTGTAACTTTAAAGTTGATCTACCTCTATTATCTTTGATTTAAGTTTTAAAATGTGACAGGAATTTCAAACATTAGGAAGTTTGATGGATTTAAACAAGTGTTAAAAAAAGCTGATAACTTATTTTAATTAATTCTTTGGGTGGTGGTGAATTTTTCTAAAATGATAGATGATTTTTCAAATTGAACAATCACAAACTTTAACAGAATATTAAAGAGAGAACAAAAAAATCTCTCCTTTTCCATTACATGAATTTCCTGTTAGTGAACCATTTTTTTCTTTAGATTATTGGAATGTCTTACTTCCATAGACAACATACTGTGTGTGTGTGTGACATTTTAGACACACAAGTTGTGTTGGATTGCTTAAAATACACTTGTCAACACTTTTTGAAATGTTTTAAAGTTTGAAATTGTCAGATTTGAACTTGTTATTTTTTTTTCTATGAGTTCATAACAACAAAAACAAAAATAAGCCTCGTCGCCCCTCAACATTTTACATGTTTCAACACTTAGGACCCTGTTATTGAATTTTTTAATAAATATTTCACATTATTTGGGACCATAATAGTTTGGGGCACAATAACCTCTTAAAGAGATCATAAATTCAGTCATAGCTATATCATAAAACAAAACAAAAAAATGGCAAAAAATTTAAGTCATTTTTTTAGCAAGATTGCTTGAAAAGTTTAAGAATATTACATAATATGGGCAAAGGCATTTTCGTCATTGGTATCTTTCAAATTGAACGATTTCTTCTTCTTTGTTAAAAAAATACTTAAAAAGTTAATTTTGAAATATTTTTTCAGAATTTGTTTGTAAGAAATTAACATTTTGTTATTTGATTTTTTTGATATATCTTTTAAATTAAACGTTTTATCAAAGTTTGTGAAAATAGCTGAATAAGTGAACAAAATATTTTTTTAAAAAGTGAATAGGTCTGTAAAAATCAATGAAATTTTATAAGAAACTAGAAAACAATATCTATTAACATAACTGTAAAAGGAAATTTCCGTGTCCCTTCTAGTTTAGAAATAGTAAATTAAAACACGAGCTCCTCAACCAACACGAAATATTTTTTAAAAAACTATAAACAGTTCTGTGTAAAAGAATTATATTTTATAAGAAACTAGAAAACTCATCCGCAAAGATAGTCCGAAAAGGAAATTTCTGTACACCTTCTAGTTTTTAAATGGAAATTCAAAAACCGGGAATCTCAACCTCCTATACACTTAACGTGAGAAGAAATATTTTCTGAAAACTAAACAGTTTTGTAGAAATGAATGGAATTTTCTAAGAAACTAGAAGGCACAGCTACAAATGAAATTCTTGAAGGAAGTTTCTATGTACCTTCTAGTTTTTAGGTAAATTAAAAATCGAGCTCTTTAGGAATAAATCTCAAAGTTTGTTATAAATTAGAACATTACGTGAATATATGATTTCTATGTTAATATCTTTCAAAATAAACTTTTTTTATTGAAATTAGAACATGTTAAATGTCATATTTTATTTTGAAATTGTGTGGGGTTTTTTTTAAAAAAGTTGTAGAAAAAGTTTATTTTAAATGGTTTTAGGACAAGTGTCTTTAGGACAGACGTCTCTTTAGGACAAGTGTCTTTAGGACAGACGTCTCTTTAGGGCAAGTGTCTTTAGGACAGACGTCTCTTTAGGGCAAGTGTCTTTAGGACAGACGTCTCTTTAGGGCAAAAATAGCGTTAGGGCAACTGTCACATATTCTAATGTGACATTTTTTAAAAATGTTGTCATTGTAGCCAGTTCCACATTAAACGCAAAGACAAGTGGCAAAATGGCCGTCGTCACTTTAGCCTATTTCCTAATATCCAGTTTCACTTCGGCCACCATCGGACTATTGATGGTGACGGTCATTCATCCGGGAAACACTGACGGAACCGTAATAAATTCTGATCGAAACGGACAAAACGATGGCAGTCAACTACTGGACACCATAATGGACCTTATTAGGTAAAATGAGAAAAAAAAAAGAATTCGACATTTTTAATTGATTTTTCTTGTTATTGATTTTTTTTTTAAATTTATTTTCAGGAATATGTTGCCTGAAAATATTATTCAAGCTTGTCTTCAACAGGTGCGTGTTATATACAAACAAGGGTTTTAAAAGTTATATCTCGTAATAAAGATAATCCTAATAAGACTGTTAACATCTTAGTAAGATTTTTGTTGCTGAAAATGACTGAACTTTTGTCACCTTCTAGTTTTAGAAAGAACAAAAAAAGACATTCTTGTCAGTTGGTGGTGGTTGGTGGCTTAAGAAAATGCTGTTTTAAGCCACCAACAAACACAAATGTCTTCTGGTTGTTGTTGTTTTTTTTTTTTGCTCTCTGGAATTCATTTGATATTCAAACAAGATATTTCTGGAGTAACAACAAAAAAACTGTCTGGAAACTTTTTATAACGATTTTTTTTTGTTTCTCGAGAAAGGTAGTTGTGGTCTCCACTTTTTTTTTTTTTTGCTGTGGTGGTGGTGGTGGTGGTGGTGGTGGCCACTTTTTTGCTGTGGTGTTATCCGATACCGAACATGATTATGAAATAGACATTTTTTTCCACACGAATTACATCCTTCTGGTTTATTTAATAACATATTTTATATTGTTATTTTTTTTTTGTTCTTCTTCTTCTTCTGAAGTTAATTGTAACTTGAGTTACTTTTTTTTATAAGATGAGAAAATTGCGGGGTTTATTTTGACAGTAACTATTATTGAAGTTACTTTCGTAAGTCTTGTTAATTTTACTTTCAAAAGTTAAAACTTTTTAAAAGTTGTAGTTACTTTTTGGAAGTAACTACAACTTTTTCTCACTGTAATTTGAGTTACTTTTCAACTAGATAGTTATATATTTTCAAGTTATATTTAGTTACTTTTTGAAGTTTTTGTTCAAAGTTACTTTTTAAAATTTTGAGAAATTATTTTAACTGGAATTAATTTTTTAACCAAATTCATTTTTGAACTTTTAATTTGAGTTACTTTTTCAATTAACTGCAAATCGTATTACTTATTTGCAAGTTACTTTTGTCATATTTACTTTCATAGACTTTGAAAAATAATTAAGTTTTAACTTTGATTCAAAGTTAAAGTTAGTTATTTTTTAAAGTGATGTTACTGAAGTTTCTTTAAAAGTTACTTTTAACTGGAGAAATATTTTGAAAGTTACTTTAACTGCAGTTATTTTTTAGAAGTATCTTTAAACTGGATTAATTTCTTAACTTTTAGTTTGTTTTTCAGTTAACTTCTGTACTTGACATTACTTTTTGCAACTAACTTTAACTAGAATTCCTATTGGAAGCAACTTCAATGGGGTTTTATTTTTGAAATTAACTAACTTAAGTAACTTTTTTTTTGTTGCAAATAATTTCATTGTGAGTTATATATATACAATGTTTGCAAGTAACTTTACAAGGAGTTACTTTTGGAAGTTATTATAATTCAAATTACATCAAGAAGTAACTTAACTTTTTCATATATCTCTTGAGTAACTTCAATAAATATATAGTTACTTTTATGAGTTACTTGTAAATGTGTTTCTCTTCAAATTTAAATTATTAATGAAATAAAAGTAACTCTTTTAACTGCTTTAAATAGTTACATTTCATGATTTAAATGAAAGCAGATGTAATGAGATTTTCTTAATTTCTTTAATTTTGATGCATTTTCTGTTCTAACTTTTGGGGTTTCTTGAACCTTTCTAATCACTATCTGATGTAAAAATTATGTTAATGAAAAAAAATGCCCTGACCGTTATTAAATGACCCTTTGACCCTTCCAAAATTTATAGCAAATAGAAAAAGAGAGAGAGAGAGAGAGAATGAAAAAGCATTTCGGCGACCACCCCTTAAGCTCGAAATTACAGACGTTGTTTTTAAATCAAGGTAAAAACTCAACTTTAAACTTGTCTTATCAGAAAAATCTTTTCAACAAGAAGTTTTGACACTTTTAATAAATTCTGATAAAAAAAACAACAACTTAAGAGGATGGTTTCATGTAGCAATCAATTGTCATAACAATTACATTAAAACACGAATTCAAGCAGATTAAAACTTGACACTTGAACTGGAACCCTGTTCTGAGGGTTCATCTTTTGGTCACTCAAGTGCTAAGACCATTGATTCAAGAAGAAAACTTTTGTCACTTGAATTTCGGCCAGAACCCTACTCTGAGGGTTCAAGTTGATTTTCAAGTGTTAGGACCATAATTTAAAAAGAAAACTTGACACTTGAACTTCAGCTTTTAAGATTGTTTTATGAACCGCTTATTTTGAAACTTTGATAATTGTGTTTTTTTTTTCACGAGCAAACTTGAGACAAAGGTTGAAAGTGTTTTTATAAACTAGGAGGGTAATGGTTTTTTTCTTTCATGTTGATTATCTTTTAAAATAAGCTTTTTACGTGAGTTTTTGTCTGTAAATAGTTTATTTTGAAAGATAATCAACGTGAAAATATAGCCTTAAGTGATTGAGTCATGCTGAGCCCTTCTAGTTTCTAAAATACTGTTCACAGTTTCCTGAAAGACTTAACTTTAAATAGCTTTAAATTGAGTTTGAATGGCGTATTTTAAACTTTGAAAAGCAGCTTTTAAAAGTTGAAGTTATAAAAGTGTGTTTAACTGTGAAAACTGTTATAGTAATAAAACTACTTTAAGATAAAAATCTTCGCTTTAAATTTTATTTTGAATCATAAATATTAATTTCTCTTTTGTGTTTTTTTTTGTATTTAACAATTGAATTTGATTTCATTTGAAATATTGTCGCATTAAGTGTGTCTTTTTTAATGACTTAATGTCACAAAAGTAGAATGGTAAAGTAATGAATCTCCGTTCTCATCTTTCTCACAGGTGCAAACAATTTACACACCTGAAGATGTGAAAAATGCGATGATGACGATTGTCTCCAACGGAACAACAACAACCACTTTGAATAATAATTCACATTTGGTTCTCAACGAGACTTTTGTCCAAATGAAAAGGACCCTCATCTATAGAAATCAAGCAAATTTCTTAGGTAAAAAAAAACGGACCTCGAAGGAGGTCACCCAAGTTGTGATTTTATTGTGAAATTTGAACTTTTGTTTGTTAAAAAAAATGTTTTTTCTTTTGTTTTCGAAATTAAAAAAGGGTTAATTGTGTTTTTCTTCGTGTTCGGAACCGTTCTCGGAGTTTTGGGCGAAAAAGGAAAACCTCTTGCAAATATTTTTGCCATTTTGGATAGTGCAATTTTAATAATTGTTGCGAAATTTACTTGGTTAGAATTTTATATTCAATTTTATAATATTTTATTTTTTGCAATTATGATTTTTTATGAGATTATACTCTGTGTTTCAGAAGAGGAATTAAATTAAAGGAAAACTAGGAAGTGTTTTTAAAAAAAAAACTAGAGGAGCTAAATCACTGAAGGATATTTTCATATTGATGATACATCTTTCAAAATAAACTTTTTCTAGTCAAAAATTAAAAAAAAAATATATATATTGTTTGCTTAAAGTTACAATCTGAGAATAAAAAGTTTATTTTGAAAAATATCATTATGAAAATTCATTCCGAACTAGAAGTTCATTAACTTAAGGGTACTTTAGTTTTTGATATCTTTTAAAATAAGCGTTTTATTTGAGTTTGAAAATCACCCAATTTATAAAAAGTTTATTTTAAAAAATATCAAGCATTAAAAAAAATACCCTGAAGTGATTGAACTTATCTATTACCCTTCTAGTTTCTAAAACATTTAAATTTTGTTCTCCTGAAAGACAAAGAATAACTCAAGGGTTCGAAGATCGTTTATAATTTAAAAGTAATTTATGTTTTAATATTTGTTATTTGAATTAGGTTCACTCCGATTGGAGTTGCGAGTCTGATTTGCGAGAAAGTGTTTTCGTTGCCGCAACTTGATCAATTAGTTGCTCAACTCGGAGCTTATTTTGTGACTGTCGTCATAACTCTAGTCATTCATATTTTCATATTTATACCATTGGTTTATTTCGTTATATCGAGACGAAATCCGTTTCGGTTTTTAACGAATGTCTTTCAGGCTTTGTTTGCTGCTTTCGCAACCGATTCCAGGTGAATATCATTCACTACTTTTAAGTGTTTTCTCTGGGTATCAAGTCACACTTTGCCTAAAGTTGTTCACCTAAAGAACAATTCACCTAAACCAAAATATCATCAATGTGTTTTTCATCTGAATGGCAGTAAACCTAATTAAACCTGTTTCACCTAATGAAGATTAACCTAAAAGTTCTTCGAATACATTTTAATTTTAAAAAAACATTTAACCTAATTTCATTCACCTAAAGTATATTTCACCTAAACTTTTTCATGTAAAGAAATTCATTCACCTAAAATAATTTTCATTCACGTGTTTTCTAAATAAATTCGTCTAAAATACATTTTATCTAATGCCCTTAAATGTCTTTAGATGAAAATGTATTAAAAAAAACTTTAGGTGAAAAGATTTAATGGAAGCAAATGCTCTAAATGTTTTTTTACCTAAAGAAAATTATTCTAAAGAAAGTTCTATTAAGGTTTAAACATTTTTCTCTAAACCTTTTCACCTAAAGAAATTCGCCTAAAATACATTTTATCTAATGCCCTTTTTTGTCTTTAGAAGAAAATGTATTAAAGGAACTTTCTTTAGGTTAATGTTCATTAGGTGAAAAGGTTTAGGTGTACTGTCATTTAGGTGAAAAACATTTATGATATTTTGTTTAGGCATAATTCTTTATGTGAAGTGTCTTTTAGGTGTGAACAACTGTAAGTAAACTGTCGTTTAGGTGAATAACTTTAGGCAAAACTATCTTCTAGGTGAAAAAATTTATGTCAACCGTCTTAGAATCGTTTTTGAGGCCACAAAATGAATTAAAACGTTTGTATTTTCAGTGCAATTGCTCTTCCGTTGACTCTTCATTGTATGGAAGAGAAACTTCGAGTGGATCGAAGAATAACTCGTTTTGTTCTTCCGCTCGGAGTTACGGTCAACATGAACGGAACTGCTGCATTTTTGGCTCTCGCTTCGGTCTTTTTGGCTCAGATGAAAGGAATCGAACCGACGTTTGGCGAACAAGTTTCCGTCCTGTGAGATTTTTTTTTTGTTTAGCTTCGAGAATCTTGGTTACGAGTAACGAATTTTATCTAATGTTTTATTTTGAAATAGATTCTGTGCCACACTTACGAGTGTGGCTACGGTGGCCGCTCCGAGCGCCTCTCTCTTCTTGCTGGGAGTTGTTGTTACTGTCATTCCAGGTGTCGGAATCGAAGGAATTGCGATTCTTTTCGCTTTCGATTGGCTTTTGTGAGTTTGGGTTTTAAAATTTAACTAAAAAAGGGGAATTTCTAGGCTGTTTGAAAAGTCCTCTAGTTTCGACAAGTTGGTTATTCCTGTTTTCCAAGTGCAAAATGCAGAGAAACTTGAAAAGTGTTTTTGAAACTAGAAGGGTAACGCAATCACTTTTATGGTATTTTTTATTTTGTTATCTTTTAAAATAAACTATTTATGTAAGTTCGTAAATGAGATTTGTGTCTATAAAAAGTTTATTTTGAAAGATATCAACAAGAAAATATCCTTAAGTGATTGTGCTGCCCTTCTAGTTTCTAAAACACTTTCTAGTTTCTCCTCATCTTATAATTTTTAAAACCCTGTTTAATATGAAATTTTTGTTACCGCGTTTCTTACTGAAGGAGTCGTTGCCGAGCCATCAGTAACGTTTTGGGTGATTGTTGTGGTGCGGTTGTCGTTCAACATTTCTGTCGAAAAGATCTGAAAGAAATCCAATTGGAAGAACCGATGGAATCGATCCGATTGTCAAAGACTTACGAGAACGACGATCATCATCATCATCATCATCATCGAGAGGTAGAAACATTAGAATACTAGAAATTGCCATTTTTTTTCTTCAGGGAGTTTGAAAAAAAGGTAGGTCCTTTATTTTATAATAATGATTATAATAATAAATAGGGTAGGGATTTGATTTGGATTGAATTTTTATTTCGGTTGTCCTCCGGATTCGGTATTTCGAAGGACTAGAATTCGGTATTTAGATAGAAACGTTTTTTTCTACTTAGTAATTTGCTTTTTTACGATCTTTTTGATTTCTTTTCGAAGTGATCTTTTTCGATAAAGTTGGGGCCTCAAAGAGGAAACGAATTTTAACATAAAATTTCACGATTTTCAGGAGCAAAACTTAAAGAAACTTAGAAAGTTTTTTTTTAGAAACTAGAAGGCTAGCTCAATCACTTAGATATTTTCGTTCAAGGATCTTTCAAAATAAACTTTTTATGGCAATTTGAAAATAATCGAACTATAAAAATGTTTATTTTAAACGATATCAACGTGAAAGTAGAATTTACTGATTTAGCTACCCTTCTTTTTTGTAACTTTTATGTTTTGATATAATTAGATTAATGTTTAAAACTGATTTTAATTAACTTTTAATTAAAAATTCAAAGATTTTTAGAAACGAAAAAAATTGCTAAAAATTTTTTTCATCAAAAATATCTTTCAAAATAAACTTTTTATTATTGAAGCTTTCGAAAGACATTTAAAAAGACATATTTGAATTTTGCATTAAAAACCCTATTTTTTTTTATAAAAAATGTCTTGAAAATTAAAAACAAATTAAAGGTTTGTTGGAAACTAGAATATCAACAGACGATTATACTTTTAAGTGTTTTCATGACGATAACTTTTAAAATAAGTTTTTTAAGATTGTTTTTCCCAAGAATGTTATTACAACAACAACAGAAATGAGAAATTTGATTATTTTCAAATATTTTATTTTATAGAAAGTGTATTTTAAAAGATTTAACCGATTATTTTTCTTTTTTCTAGTTTCCAACAAAGTTTTGAATTTGTTCTTTTTAAAATTACTGGTGTTTTTTTTAATGCAAAATTCAAATGAACCTACTTTTAGTATGTATATTCGCCTACTATTCTAGTTTCTAACAAACTGTGCATTTTGAAATAATTGCGACTTGTTGTTTTTATAGTTGTAACATAAATCCGTTTTTTTTTCTCTTCTTCTTTTCTTGTCAAAACTTCAAGAGATTTTGTTTTTGGAAAAATACTTTCCATAATTAATGTGTTCATAAATTAATTATGTATTCATAATTATGTAATAACATTTTATTTAAAAGTAAGGGATTTATTATTTAGAATATTTTAATTTTTTGTATTGTTGTTATTTTTCTGTTCTTCATAATTTTATATAAAATTGACCATCCATCATTAAAAAAAATCATAAATTAATTTGTAGGCTGTGTTTTTTTATATTTTATTAAATATTTACATAAAACAGAATTTGAATGCAAATATCATTTTATTAATTATTATATCAAACAAATGTTTCTCAATCTGTGGCTCAAGATCTTCCAATTTAGATAACCGAACAATTATGGTATTTTTTTTTCAATCAAAAGCACCTTTTTTTAGAGGCTAGAACTTCCGGGTTAACATCTGATAGTAACCAGACATTTAGCCTCTAATCAGCTTTTTTTTATTAGAAAAAAAAAACATAATTATTGCAGTTGTAATTAAGTGTTAATGATTAATTCACAATATTGGCACTTGGGCCACAAATTGAAAAACATTTGCTTGATATTTGCATAAAAATCAGAGCTCTAATTAATTAATTAAATATTACAATGAAAACGCTTCTCAAAACGCCCCTCAAACTAGCTGATTTTGGTTTTTAAGGAACCAAATATTAAAGAGAAACTTAGAAACTAGAAGGGCAGCACAGTCAGTTAAGATATATTCATGTTGTTATATTTCATAATATATTTATTTGAGTTTGAAAATTACCCAATTTTAAAAAGAAGAAATTTTTAAATAATTAATTGTTCTTTGAAAAGTTTATTTTGAAAAATATCAAATATGAAAATACAATTAAGTGATTTAACTACCCTTCTAGTTTCTAACGCACTTTGAATTTCTTATACTTGAAACCCTCTAAACAAGATTCCAACATAGAAAATTCTTAGTTTTAAGTGTTATTTAAAATAGTTTTCAGATGGTGGGAGCCTTGTTTAGAGGGTTCCAGTCTTAAGTTCTAAACGCAACGTGTTTTTCTCTTGAATATTATTTGAAAAGACGAATGTTTTTTCATTGAATTTGGTAGCCACTAATTATATATAGATTATTAATTGATTATCTTTCAAATTTAATCAAATGTCATTTTTTTTACTTTGTTAATATTTGCGATTGTTGTTATTTTAACATTTAGCTCCTCCTCCTCTTAAAAATCTATTGTTTTGAAATTATTTAAATTGGCTTGCTTTTTATACAAAATATTAAAGTGAGAAATATTGCGGAAAAGTAAAAGGTTGGAAAATAAAATTCGCTAAATAATATATTTTAAAATATTTATAATATATTGAATATTTATAAATAATTTTCTAAGGTGGTTTTTCTCTTTTAGTATTTTTACTTGGTGGATTTTTAGATTTTATATTTGGTAATTATTTTCTCGACATATTTTCTTTAACAATTTCAGAAACATGAAAATTTAATTATTTGCAATTTTTATATTTAATATTTTAGGTGTTTTTTTATGGTGAATTTTTTTTAAAAAAATTATGGAAAAATTGGCTTTTGTTTGTTGCATTTTAAGTCTTCTTACTTCAGTTTTTGGACAAAATTACACTTATGAAACGTGTTTTTACGAACAACAGGTAAATTGCTTCATTTTGAATAACTTTTTATAATTTTAAACAAATTTAATGATTAATTGATTAAATTATTAAATTATTTTTAATTAATTTTTTTTATAATTTTGTTCATTTCTTAAATTATAATTTAGATAATTTATGTATTTTTGATTATGTAATTTATTAATTTATTGTGTTGATATCTTTTAAAATAAGCTTTTTGAATCTGTTCGAAAATGACTCAAACTTCAATCAAAATATATTATTAAATTTTTTGTCTATAAAACGTTTATTTTGAAAGATATGAACATGAAAATACATTATAAGTGATTGAACTACTTTTCTAGTTTCTAACACCCTTTCAATTTCTCTTTATTTTGAAACTGCAGAATAATAAAATTATCTTAAAATGAAATTAAAATGCAATAATTATTTTGTAAAATCGTTCATTTTACAAAATTAACGCATTTTAATTAATTTTTTTAGATATAATTTTATTTCGGAATTATTTTAAGGGTTTTCTAATTAATGTAAAAGAATAATATTGAAAATAACGCTTGCCTAATAGATTACTGTTTTAAAATTTCACTGTTAATTAAAGTAATATTTTAATTTTTTTGATATTTTTCAGATTGATCATTTTTCATTTTTGAACAATGATAAATATTTGCAAAGATATTTAATTGCGGATCAATATTGGAATCGAAATTCTTCCGGACCAATTTTTTTCTACCCTGGAAATGAAGGGGATGTTCTTGCAATAGCAGAAAACACAGTATAAAATACTAGAAAGTTCATATTTTAAAATGTGATTTTCAATTTCAATTGAATGTTTTTTTTTCGCCAGGGATTTATGTGGGATATTGCTCCAGAGTTCGGAGCTTTGTTGGTTTTTGCGGAACACAGATATTATGGAGTTTCACAACCTTTTGGAAATCTTTCTTATTCTGTAAATATTTAGAATTTATTTTAATTTTTAATTTAATGTGTTATTTTAAATATTTTTAGAATTTTATCCAAATAAATGGCAGGCGCAGAAATAATTTAAAACTTTAAAGTTTATAAATTCTAAAAATGTTGAAAAAATTCTTGGTAAAAGTTCATAAATTCTTACTGTTATTTAGGGCTAAAATGGAACATAATGTTTGTGAGCCCTTGAATTTTAAGGGCCACTTACTCTGAGCTCTTGAATGAAAATGTATTAATATTTTTGTCTTTTTCAGAATTTGAAATATCTTGGATATCTGAGTTCGGAACAAGCTTTAGCTGATTTCGCACAATTAATAACGTATCTTAAGAAAACCATCGAGGGAGCTGAATCAGCTCCAGTAATTGCTTTTGGTGGTTCTTATGGTGGAATGTTAGCCGCTTGGGGTCGAATGAAATATCCTCATCTTATTCGAGGGTAAAAGATTCCAGAAGATTTAAATTTGTGATGGATTAAAAATAAATTAACATTAAACTGGGTTTAAAATGTAAAAGGCGCCTCTCGAACTCTTGTTTATTCTGTTTTTCGAGTGCATATTAAGAGAAACGTGAACGTGATTTATAAACTAGAAGGGTAGCTTAAAGTATTACTTTTCGTTTTGATATTTTTCAAAATAAACTATATGAGCAGAGATGACTTGCTTAAAGCTGAGTCATTTTCAAACTCACATAAAAAGCTTATTTTGAAAGATATCAAACATGAAAATACCTTTAAATGATTGAGTTACTGTTTTAGTTTCCAAAAACACTTTCAAGTTTCGATTTCTGCACTTTAAAGAGAGAACAATCAGTTCGAAAGGCCCCGTTTGCACTTAAAAAAAAACCCCTTTAATTTATTTTAAAATATTTCAGGGCAATTGCAGCTTCTGCACCAATTTTGCAATATACTGGGATAACTCCTTGTGGTTCATATTATCACATTGTGACCAATGATTTTAAATCGGTTTCGAACCAGTGTTCGGACAACATCCGAAAGAGTTGGGACATAATGGACAATTTTGGTAAAACAGGTAAAAAAAAATAGTGGGGACAAAATAGAATAAATATCTATTCATCCACCTGGTTTGTCGAGGTTTTGGTAGCCGTTTAACTTTTCAAAATAGCAAATTCTCTTACATTTTGAATTATTTATTTCAATGTAGATTCCGGTCGTCAGTGGTTGTCGAACAATTTTAAATTATGCAAACCTCTAAACGACACAGACGGAGATGTTTCGGATCTTAAGAATTGGTTTGTTTCTGTGTACGGAAATTTAGCCGAAGCTAATTATCCGTATCCAGCAAACTTTCTGGCGCCTTTACCAGCGTGGCCGGTTAAAGTAAGTACTTTAATAATTAATTGTATTTCCATACCGGTAGTTATGTTTTTCAAGCGAATGTTTTTCAAGATAAACATTACAAAAAAAAAATTCAGTGGTTTAGAAACTAAAATAGTTGGTGATAATGGTAAGTTTTTTCATGATGATATCTTTCAAATTAAACTTTTTATGACAGTTTGAAATTTCAATGGAAAAACCTAAAAAAACGGATCATTTTCAAACTGAACTATAAAATTGTTTATATTTTAAGATATTGCCATGAAAAAGCTTTTAACATAATCGTTTACTATTCTAGTTTTGAAAACAATTTTTTTTATTTTTTTCTTAATGTTGTGTCTAAAAAAACGTTTGCTTGACATTTGTGTCCAAATTTTACAAAAACGTCTATGGAGATCAGCAATTAGCCAATACTGTGATGTCATCCGGAGGAATAAAAGCAAAATAAATATCTATTGAGCCACCTTAACAAGACAAAAACATACTAACAGTGACGTCATTTTACAATTTATATTAATATATTATTATTATTTTAATTAAAGGTAGCGTGTTCCTTCATAAGTTCGGTTTTTGCGAGCGACCAACTCCTCCTCGAGGCCTTTTCGAAATTGGCTTCCGTTTATTACAATTACACTGGTGAAAATTCCTGTCTTGATCTCGATCAAACGGAAACTTCGGACATTGGAGCTCTTGGGTGGGATTTTCAGGTTTAATTTTTATTTTTTGAATAAAATTTCGCCCATTTTTTGTTATCAAAAAACTTTTTTTTTTCCATAAAGACTTGTACTGAACTGGTTTCACCATTATGTACGGATGGAATCAATGATATGTTTCAACCATCTCCTTTGAATATTACTGATTACGCCGATTATTGTCAAAATATGTTCAACGTCACTCCTGACGTATACATAGACGTAGTAGATTACGGTGGTCGAGACATTTCGGCTGCCAGTAATATTGTTTTCAGGTTTGTTCAAACTTGCTTATGTTTAATTATTTTATTTAAGAAGGATTAATTCTGAAGGAATTTCTTTTTAATGCATTTTTCTACGTCGACATCAGGAATGGCCGTTTTTTGAAGAAAATAACGGCCAAAACCCAACCAAACAATGTTTAAATACTCTTAAAACTAAAAAGACCTCAGGAGGCCACAAATAATGGGCCTCACATGGTCCCAATAAACGTCAAATAGAAAGTCGAAAACTCAAAATATGTTTGGAAGTGCAAAAAACGGCCAAAAATCGAAAATATTTAGTATGACATTAATAAATTATTCAATATTAAAATTCATTCGAGACTAGAAGATGCAGAGATAATTTTCATGATTGAGATTTCTTTGAAAATGAAGAACTGTTTTACAAACTGCCACAAAAAGTTTATTATAAAAGATGTTCATATTAACATTATTTAAGGACTTCCATTTACCCTTCGAGTTTCGAATGAATTTTTAAAGTTGCTTAAAAAAAAGTTGTCGTTTTTTCTGGATTCATTCGAAAAATGTAAAAAAAAAGTTTGTTTCGGCCTTTTTTCTGAATATTTCATTTTAAAATGTTTTTAGTAATGGTCTATTGGATCCCTGGTCTGGAAGTGGAGTTCTGGAGTCCGTTTCGGACACACTTGTTGCTGTTCTTATAGAAGATGGAGCTCACCACTTGGATCTAAGGGCTTCGAATCCCGCTGACCCTCAGTCCGTGATTAGAGCCAGAGAAATTGAAAAGTCCTACATTTGGACCTGGATTACGGAACCTCCTCAGAGGAATCCACAAAAGCCTCAAAATTCAATATAGTAATAGGGGGGTTGTAACAAAAACCACGAAACTACTCAATTCAGTTACGAATTAAGAAAAGGCACTTTTGAAAATACCAAAATTGATATAAAATAAAACCAAAACAGATATGCAAAATCACCAATTTTGATAATTTTGTTTTAAGTATTTTTTGCACATTGCCTACCAGGCAAAATAACAATCACCAACGAACTTAAAATGTGTTTTGGAGATGACGAGCGATCGAGGAGTTAACGCAACTGACCTAAGGTAATTCGAAACCCACTGGACTCCATTTCGCATGTCCTCTCCTGTCATATCTTCTCGACACTTTCAACCAAATCTTATGGGTTGTTGCAGACTAGAAGGTCTCTTCGGACGAGGTTGTAAAAACAACGTGCACAGGACCATGTACCGAACTAATTCTACAGAGAAGAATTGCTTATTTTCAGAATACGAATTGAACATAAGCAGCTCAGGGTTAGAGGTTTTAACCATCAGGCTATCCTGCCAATCATATCTTTAAGGATTTTTAAAAAAAATTATAATTATGTTTATTTTAACAATTTAATATATTAAAAAAATTGTGAACACTAGTGGGATCCGAACCAGGGAACCTCTTTAAGAAGACGTCATTTTTTAATTATTTTAAAAGATACCGTGATTGAGCAACCCTTGAAGTTTCGAAAACACTTTCTTCAGCAATTTCAGAAGAACAACACTTAAGTAGAAAATTAGAAATAGAAACGACATGTGTTTAGAAACTAGAACGGATAGTTGAATTACTTAATATTATTTTTCATGTTGATATTTTTCAAAATCAACTTTTTTTGTCAGTTTCAAAATGACCCAACTTTAAGCAGGCGGCATTTTTTTTAAATTTTTTCTATTAAAAAGTTTATTTTGAAAAAATATGAAAAATATGAAAGTACTGTTATTTTTCGTGTTAAACGGTTTCTACTGTACAATGAAAACCGTTTAAGGCGAAAAATCTGTTAACACAAAAAAAAATATTCTAAATGTTGAAATCCCAACGTTTTCAATCAGTTATTTTGAAACGAAAACCTCATTGAATCTTGGTGCCAAAAATATTGCATATATTTATAAAATGTAATAACATCCTAGAACTCAAAACACAAAAGACACAGATTTGCGACATTTTGCAATCATAAATTTTCTAACATTATTAGCTCCTCCTTTTTTTAATTATATTATTTTAAAGAAGAAAAAAAGAAGAAGAAAAAATCACTTGAATATATTTTAAAATTGATAACATATTGGATTTTGTTAAAAAGAAAAAGTTTACAAAAGTTTTGGTTTGTTTTTTTTGAAAGTCCAAAAGTTAAGATTTTCAATTTTATCAAAAGTAACTAACTGATAAAAGTAACTTTCTAAAGTGGTTTTCGTGGCACTTTTTATTTAGTATTATTTTACTACCAGCAATTGTTGGATTTGGTAATTAACTTCTCGACATATTTTCTTTAATAATTTCAGAAATATAAAAATTTAATTAATTTCAATTTTTATATTTAATATTTTAGGCGTTTTTTTTATGGTGGATTTTTTTTTTGAAAAAATTATGGAGAAATTGGTTTTTGTTTGTTGCATTTTAAGTCTTTTTACTTCGGTTTTTGGACAAAATTACACATTTAAAACATATTTTTACGAACAACAGGTAAATTATTTCATTTTGAATAAGTTTTTATAATATTTCTTCACAATTTAATTTTTGTTCAATTAGTTTTCATTTCAGAATTGTTTTTTTATTTAAAAAGATAATCTATTATATTATTAATATTATTCTTAATTTGTGATCAAAATGTCAATTGTGAAGTTAATAATCTTCATTAGAGCAACTGCAATTTATAGCTTTTTTTCTAAGGAAAAAGGCTGGTTAGAGGCTAGATCTATGGTTACTGATCAGTTGTCAACTGATGTTCTAGCCTCTAACCAGACGTTTTTGATTGAAAAATAACAATTGTTGGTTTGATGTCTGAAATAGAGATTGTTAATTACTTCAAAACTGGCCCTTGGAGCCACACATTGAGTAACCACATATCTTGACAATTGGCACTTACACCATTTTCTTGATATTGCATAAATTAATTTATTAATATTATTCATCTTGATAGTAATTTAATTTTGATATGTATTTTTGATTTTTTAATATTTTTCAGATTGATCATTTTTCATTTTTGAACAATGATAAATATTTGCAAAGATACTTAATTGCGGATCAATATTGGAATCGAAATTCTTCCGGACCGATTTTCTTCTACACTGGAAATGAAGGAGACATTGTTTTATTTGCAGAAAACACAGTATAAAATACTAGAAAGTTCATATTTTAAAATGTGATTTTCAATTTCAATTGAATGTTTTTTTTTTGCAAGGGATTTATGTGGGATATTGCTCCAGAGTTCGGAGCTTTGTTGGTTTTCGCGGAACATAGATATTATGGAGTTTCACAACCTTTTGGAAATCTTTCTTATTCTGTAAATATTTAGAATTTATTTAAATTTTAATTAATGTATTATTTTAAATATTTCTAATTTTTTTTTTCTTAAATTAATAATAAAAAATTTCAGAGCGAAATTTCAAGTTTATAAATTCTAAAAATATTGGAAAATTTCTCAAGATTCTCAAGTCCTAAAATGTCTATAAACTCTTAATGTTAATTAAGGGCAAAGTCTCTTGGCCCAAAATGGTGGAACCTTTGGATTTTAAGTGGCATTTGGAGCCCTTGATTCAACATTTGTTAATTTTTGTGTTTTTTTCTTCTTCAGAATATAGAATATCTTGGATATCTGAGTTCGGAACAAGCTTTAGCTGATTTTGCACAATTAATAACGTATCTTAAGAAAACCATCGCAGGAGCTGAATCAGCTCCTGTAATTGCTTTTGGTGGTTCTTATGGTGGAATGTTGTCCGCTTGGGGTCGAATGAAATATCCTCATATCTTTAAAGGGTGAGGATTTCAGAATAATTAAATCTGTCGTCGTGACTTTTAGAAAAAAAAAATATTCAAAGTTTCTTATAAACTAGAATAAGCAGAGAAAAAACCCTGTTAATATTCTTTTCATGGTGGCATTTTTCGAAATTAACTTTTCATGGCTGTTGATCGAATCTTTTTTGATCATAAATTTTCAATAAAGTCATAAAAAAAAAGTTTATTTTAAAAAATGCCACCATGGAAACGGATTATTTTTTCTTCTTCTTAAAATTACTCCAAAATGAAAAACATTTTACAAACTGAAATTATCGTAAATATTTCAGGGCAATTGCATCTTCTGCGCCAATTTTGCAATTTACTGGGATAACTCCTTGTACGGCTTTTAATCAAATTGTGACAAAGGTTTTTAAATCGGCTTCGAACCAGTGTTCGGACAATATCCGAAAGACTTGGGACGCAATGGACAATTGTAGTCAAACAGGTAAACAAAACTGTGTATCCCTAGAGGCCCTTTCAGGTAATTGCATGGCCACCTGAGTCTCCTGAGAGCCAACTGAGGTCACATTCCTATAAGTGGGATCACTGACCTTTTCTTGCTAAAAAATTATATTTTCATTGTTTAAAATGAACAATCTCGTAATTGTATTTAGTCATTCTTGTGACTATTTTTAATACTGGAGAATTTAATTACGTTTTTAATTATTTTTGTTGTCTCTCAAAATACAGACGGTGGTCGCCAGTGGTTGACGAACAATTTTCATTTGTGCAGTCCGTTGAAAGACGGAGACGTTGGGATCCTCAAGGATTGGTTTGGCGACCTGTATGGAAATTTGGCCATGATTAATTATCCGTATCCGGCCGACTTTTTAGAGCCTTTGCCAGCGTGGCCGGTTAAAGTAATAGCGAATATTAAGCTATATTAAACTATGAAACCACACACTGATGTACGCACACACCAATACTGTAAAACACGCACACTTCAGCACGTGCGCGTGCACGTGATCTACGTTTAGTCTCTAAGGGCCTTGGCAAACAGGCGCCCTTTGAAAGACTTTTTGGTGTCGCTTAGCATGTGGGCCACAGTTATTTGCAACACCTTAGAAGCACACAACCCCATTAGAAACACAGAGACTGCAAAACATGCGCACAAACAGAGGAATAGCCTTAGTAACAGTGACGTCATTTGACAATTTTATTAATATTTTAATTTGAAAGGCAGCTTGCACTTACATAAGTGGCACTTATACGAGTGACGAAGAACTTCTGGAGGCCCTTTCGAAAGTGGCTTCCTTTTATTTCAATTACACTGGTCAATCTCCATGTATTGATATCGATCAACAGGCTACTTCAGAACTTGGAGATTTGGGATGGAATTTCCAGGTTAATTGAATCTTCATTTGAAATAAAATTTCAGTCTTTTTTTTTGTTTGTTTGTTAAATTTTCAATTTTCGTGTATATTTTTATAATGAAAGGCTTGTTCTGAAATGGTGATGCCGATGTGTTCGGATGGAGTCACTGATATGTTTCAACCATCTCCTTGGAATTTCACGGATTTTGCCGAAACTTGTAAAGAAACCTTTAATGTGACCTCTCACGAATACATGGCTCAAACAGTTTACGGTGGTCGAGACATTTCTGCTGCCAGTAATATTGTTTTCAGGTTTGTTCTCTTATTTAAACAAGAAATTTCTTTATTTTTTCTACAGAAGAAGAATGGTCGTTTTTTTACTGAAAAAAAGGCCAAAGAAACAAAAAAAAATATTTAAAAGCTTTGAAAAAGAGTACTGGAGGGCAGGCACCAATGGCCTCTAGAAATGCCAAACTAAAAATAGTTAATAACTTTTTAAAAATAAAGTCGAAAACTAAAATTAAATTTAGGAAAATCGCCGAAAATCGAAAAAAATATTACAGATGATTTAAAAAGCCTAAAAAAGACCTCAGGAGAACAAAATAGACTTCAGAAAGTCAAATAGTCCTTAAATTCACCAAAGTTGGAAACTCAAAATAAATGTAAAAAAAAATGGCCAAAAATCGAAAAATGCTCTAAAAACCCTTGAAAATCACAGGAACATCAGAGGTTCCCAAATAAGAATTAATAGTTAGTAATAAGATTAAATAGAAAAATAGCCATAAATCGAAAAACGTTTAAATAAAGCCGTAAAAAGACAACAAAAAACGGCCAAAAAATCAAAAATGTTTAGTACAACATTAACAAGGTAATCTATATTAAGATTCATAGATAATTTTCATGATTTCATATTTCTTTGAAAATAATTTTTATAGCAAATTGCCTTAAAACGTTTATTTTAAAAGATATTCTCGTGAATTTTATAAGCACTTTTTTTTTAAAAAAAAGCTAATCTTTGAATAATTTTGAAAAATGTAAAAAAATATTATTTCAGCCTTTTTTTCTGAATATTTCATTTTAAAATATTTTTTTTAGTAATGGTCAGTTGGATCCCTGGTCAGGAGGAGGAGTTCTGGAGTCCGTTTCGGACACACTTGTTGCTGTTCTCATAGAAGATGGAGCTCACCACTTGGATCTTCGGGGTTCGAATCCCGCTGACCCTCAGTCCGTGATTAGAGCCAGAGAAATTGAAAAGTCCTACATTTGGACCTGGATTACGGAACCTTCTCAGAAAAATCCACAAAAGGCCAAAATTCACAATAATAAACGGCGTCAGAACAGAAATCACAACAAAATCAAGAAATTGACCAATTCAGTTACGAATTAACAAAATGCACTTTTGAAAAAGAAAAAAATTGAAGTTTATCAAATAAAAACAATTTAAATTTGCATTCTTCTTTTTTTTTTTAAGAAATCTGCAAAATCAACGATTTTGATAGTTGAGTTTATTTTAAATATTTTTTTGCACATTGCCTACAAACACTAGTCAATGTGAATATTGTAACATCCCCGTTTCCGTAGGGTTAGTAGAGAGATCTCTGCTAGCCATCTAGAAGTGTCGAATGGATGTTGATGATTAAGTCTTTCGGTCTATTGGCTCCTGTGTTGCTACTTAACCACAAGGGACACAAGGGTCGGTATCTCAGGAGACCTGTGGTAGAGAATATTGTAGAGATGTCTTACACGTGGCTGCTGGAGACTTCGTTGTCCGGTGGCTTCATCGACTAGGTGGCGGCTGTAACATAAGTCCCACTGCCCGAGAAATGACTGAGTCCACACATCGAGAGTACAAGTTGAAATATCGTCTTTATTCACAATAACAGCGACACGCTGTAGATTGAGAAGCAGAGTAACAGTGCTGTTTGGTAGTTGTAACCAATCTGCCTTCTCAATCTACACGGTCTAATATTTATACCAAATATTACAATAGAACATGTGATTATGATAACAAAGGCTCCAGGTGTGTCCAAGCCTCTTGGACACACTCGGACCTAGAAGTGAGCTATCACTTCAACCAGAACGAAAACATCTATAAGATGTATAAACTATAACAATACAGAAGGATCTTCGTTGATCCTTCTTCAAACGATAACAATACAATTTAATTACGAAAAGGACTTCTGTATCCTTTTCGTCACACTTGACCGGTGTTTCACTGGCCAAAAGTTCTATATCGTCAATTCTTCTAGGAATTATCCTATAAGATTTGAGGATACAATTCATTTGGCGTCTTTTCCTCATCCTGTGGGGTAGGGAGGTATCGTCTGGATAACCTCCCGCCCACCCCCAAGCATGAGGTGAAACCCATCGATCAAAATACTTAAAACTACAGGGTGTTTCAACACAACAACGAATTCTGACGATGAATTCGTTACAATATGGTTTATGATTTTTGAACTCTGATTAATAAAACACTTTCCAGTTTCTCTCAATTTTGCTATATTTTGCTTCAGGATAGCAAAATTGAGAGAAACTGGAAAGTGTTTTAGAAACTAGAAGGGTAGTTCCAATCACTTAAGAGTTTTTCATTTTGATATCATTCAAAATAAACTTTTTATAAGTATTAAAAGTAAGGGATTTATTATTTAGAATATTTTAAATTGCAGTTTTTTTTTTGTATTGTTATTTTTCTGTTCTTCATAATTTTATATAAAATTGACATCCATCATTAAAAAAAATCATAAATAATTTGTAGGCTGTGTTTTTTATATTTTATTAAATATTTACATAAAACAGAATTTGAATGCAAATATCATATTATTAATTATTATATCAAAAAAATGTTTCTCAATCTGTGGCCCAACATCTCCCATTTAAATAACCGAACAATTATGGTATTTTTTTCCACTAAAAGCACCTTTTTTAGAGGCTAGAACTTCCAGGTTAACATCTGATAGTAACCAGACATTTAGCCTCTAATCAGCTTTTTTTTATTAGAAAAAAAACATAATTATTGCAGTTGTAACTAAGTGATAATGATTACTTCACAATATTGGCACTTGGGCCACAAATTGAGAAACATTTGCTTGATATTTGCATAAAAATCAGTGCTCTAATTAATTAATTAAATATTACAATGAAAACGCTTCTCAAAACGCCCCTCAAACTATAGTTGATTTTGGTTTTTAAAAGAACCAAATATTAAAGAGAAACTTAGAAACTAGAAGGGTAGCCCAATCACTTAATTGTATTTTCATGTTGCTATCTTTCAAAATAAACTTATGTGAGTTTGAAAATTACCCAATTTTAAACAGAAGAAATTTTTAAATAATTATTCTTTGAAAAGTTTATTTTAAAAATATCAAACATGAAAATACAATTAAGTGATTGAACTACCCTTCTAGTTTCTAACGCACTTTGAATTTCGTATACTTGAAGCCCTATAAACAAAATTCCAAAATAGAAAATTCTTGGAGTTTTAAGTGTTATTATTTAAAATAGTTTTTAGATGTTGGGAACCCTGTTTAGAGGATTCCAGTCTTAAGTTCTAAACGTAACGTGTTTTTCTCTTGAATATTATTTGAAAAGACGAATGTTTTTTCATTGAATTTGGTAGCCACTAATTATATATAGATTATTAATTGATTATCTTTCAAATTTAATCAAATGTCATTTGTTAAAATGATGTCAAAATTATATATTAATTATTAATTGATTATATTTTAAAATTTAATCAGATGTCATTTGTTAAAATGATGTCAAAATTATATATTAATTATTAATTGATTATATTTTAAAATTTAATCAGATGTCATTTGTTTCCTTTGTTAATATTTGCGATTGTTGTTATTTTAACATTTAGCTCCTCCTCCTCTTTAAATCTATTGTTTTGAAATTATTTAAATTGGCTTTTTACGCAAAATATTTATAGTTAGAAATATTGCGGAAAAGTAAAAGGTAGGAAAATAAAATTCGCTAAATAATATATATTTTAAAATATTTATAATATATTGAATATTTTTAAATAATTTTCTAAGGTGGTTTTTCTCTTTTAGTATTTTTACTTGGTGCATTTTTATATCGATTTTGGTAATTATTTTCTCGACATATTTTATTTCATAATTTCAGATATATGAAAATTTAATTATTTGCAATTTTTATATTTAATATTTTAGGCGTTTTTTATGGTGATTTTTTTTTTTAAAAATTATGGAAAAATTGGTTTTTGTTTGTTGTATTTTAAGTCTTTTTGCTTCAGTTTTTGGACAAAATTACACTTATAAAACGTATTTTTACGAACAACAGGTAAATTGTTTCATTTTGAATAAGTTTTTTATAATTTTAATGCAAATTTAATGATTAATTGATTAAATTATTAGTTTATTTTTAATTAATTTTTTATAATTTTGTTCATTTTTTAAATTATAATTTATAATAATTTATGTATTTTTGAATAACTTTTATTATGAAAACTCTGTCCTTCACTTCAATTATTAATTTCTTAATTTATCGTGTTGATATCTTTTAAAATAAGCTTTTTGAGTCTGTTTGAAAATGACTCAAACTTCAATCAAAATATATTATTAATTTTTGTCTATAAAACGTTTATTTTGAAAGATATGAACATGAAAATACATTATAAGTGATTGAACTACCCTTCTAGTTTCTAACACCCTTTCAATTTTTCTTTATTTTTAAAATGCAGAATAATAAAGTTATCTCAAAATGGAATTAAAATGAAATTTTGTAAAATCGTTCATTTTACAATATTAACGCATTTTAATTATTTTTTTAGTAATTTTATTTCAGAATAATTAATCACTGTTCAAAATCCACCGTTAAATAAAATAATTTAATTTTTCAATATTTCAGATTGATCATTTTTCATTTTTGAACAATGATAAATATTTGCAAAGATATTTAATTGCGGATCAATATTGGAATCGAAATTCTTCCGGACCAATTTTCTTCTACACTGGAAATGAAGCAGATATTGTTTTATTTGCAGAAAACACAGTATAAAATACTAGAAAGTTCATATTTAAAAATGTGATTTTCAATTTCAATTGAATGTTTTTTTCTCGTCAGGGATTTATGTGGGATATTGCTCCAGAGTTCGGAGCTTTGTTGGTTTTTGCGGAACACAGATATTATGGAGTTTCACAACCTTTTGGAAATCTTTCGGATTCTGTAAATATTTAGAATTTATTTAAATTTTTATTTAATGTGTTATTTTAAATATTTTTAGAATTTTTTCCTCTTAATAATCAAAAATTTCTGAGCCAAATTTCAGGTTAGAGAAATAATTTAAAATATAAAAAGTCCATAAACTCTTACTGTTATTTAGAGCTAAAATGGAACATAATGTTTGTGAGCCCTTGAATTTTAAGGGCCACTTACTCTGAGCCCTTAAATGAAAATGTATTAATATTTTTGTATTTTTCAGAATATAGAATATCTTGCATATCTGAGTTCGGAACAAGCTTTAGCTGATTTTGCACAATTAATAACGTATCTTAAGAAAACCATCGCAGGAGCTGAATCAGCTCCTGTAATTGCTTTTGGTGGTTCTTATGGTGGAATGTTAGCCGCTTGGGGTCGAATGAAATATCCTCATATTTTTAAAGGGTAAAAGATTCCAGAAAATTTAAATTTGTGATGGATTAAAAATAAATTAACATTAAACTGGGTTTAAAATGTAAAAGGCGCCTCTCGAACTCTTGTTTATTCTGTTTTTCGAGTGCATATTAAGAGAAACTTGAACGTGATTTATAAACTAGAAGGGTAGCTTAAAGTATTACTTTTTGTGTTGATATTTTTCAAAATAAACTATACGAGCAGAGATGACCTGCTTAAAGCGGAGTCATTTTCAAACTCACATAAAAAGCTTATTTTGAAAGATATCAAACATGAAAATACCTTTAAATGATTGAGTTACCGTTCTAGTTTCTAAAACACTTTCAAGTTTCGATTTTTGCACTTGAAAGACAGAACAATCAGTTCAAAAGGCCCCGTTTGCACTTTAAAAAAAAACCTTTAATTTATTTTAAAATATTTCAGGGCAATTGCAGCTTCTGCACCAATTTTGCAATATACTGGGATAACTCCTTGTGGTTCATATTATCACATTGTGACCAATGATTTTAAATCGGTTTCGAACCAGTGTTCGGACAACATCCGAAAGAGTTGGGACATAATGGACAATTTTGGTAAAACAGGTAAAAAAAAAATAGTGGGGACAAAATAGAATAAATATCTATTCATCCACCTGGTTTGTCGAGGTTTTGGTAGCCGTTTTTTAACTTTTCAAAATAGCAAATTCTCTTATATTTTGAATTATTTATTTCAATGTAGATTCCGGTCGTCAGTGGTTGTCGAACAATTTTAAATTATGTAAACCTCTAAACGACACAGACGGAGATGTTTCGGATCTTAAGAATTGGTTTGTTTCTGTGTACGGAAATTTAGCCGAAGCTAATTATCCGTATCCAGCAAACTTTCTGGCGCCTTTACCAGCGTGGCCGGTTAAAGTAAGTACTTTAATAATTAATTGTATTTCAATACCGGTAGTTATGTTTTTCAAGCGAATGTTTTTCAAGAGAAACATTACAAAATAAAATTCAGTGGTTTAGAAACTAAAATAGTTGGTGATAATGCTAAGTTTTTTCATGATGATATCTTTCAAATTAAACTTTTTATGACAGTTTGAAATTTCAATGGAAAAACCTAAAAAACGGATCATTTTCAAACTGAACTATAAAATTGTTTATATTTTAAGATATTGCCATGAAAAAGCTTTTAACATAATCGTTTACTATTCTAGTTTTGAAAACAATTTTTTTTATTTTTTTCTTAATGTTGTGTCTAAAAAAACGTTTGCTTGACATTTGTGTCCAAATGGAGATTTGGAGATTTGCAATTAGCCAATACTGTGGTGTCATCCGGAGGAATAAAAGCAAAATAAATATCTATTGAGCCACCTTAACAAGACCAAAACATACTAACAGTGACGTCATTTTACAATTTATATTAATATATTATTATTATTTTAATTAAAGGTAGCGTGTTCCTTCATAAGTTCGGTTTTTGCGAGCGACCAACTCCTCCTCGAGGCCTTTTCGAAATTGGCTTCCGTTTATTACAATTACACTGGTGAAAATTCCTGTCTTGATCTCGATCAAACGGAAACTTCGGAGATTGGAGCTCTTGCGTGGGATTTTCAGGTTTAATTTTTATTTTTTAAATAAAATTTCGCCCATTTTTTGTTATCAAATTTTAATTTTTCGTGTACTTTTTTTTCCATAAAGAGTTGTACTGAACTGGTTTCACCATTTTGTACGGATGGAATCAATGATATGTTTCAACCATCTCCTTGGAATTTCACGGATTACGCCGATTATTGTCAAAATATGTTCAACGTCACTCCTGACGTATACATAGACGTAGTAGATTACGGTGGTCGAGACATTTCGGCTGCCAGTAATATTGTTTTCAGGTTTGTTCACACTTGCTTATGTTTAATTATTTTATTTAAGAAGGATTAATTCTGAAGGAATTTCTTTTTAAATTTTGAAAGATATTCACATCAAAATTATTTAAGGACTTCCATTTACCCTTCGGGTTTCAAATGAGTTTTTAAAGTTGATTAAAAATGTTGTCGTTTTTTTTCTGGATTTATTTTAAAAATATTAAATATTAAAATATTTTTAGTAATGGTCTATTGGATCCCTGGTCTGGAGGAGGAGTTCTGGAGTCCGTTTCGGACACACTTGTTGCTGTTCTCATAGAAGATGGAGCTCACCACTTGGATCTGAGGGGTTCGAATCCCGCTGACCCTCAGTCCGTGATTAGAGCCAGAGAAATTGAAAAGTCCTACATTTGGACCTGGATTACGGAACCTCCTCAGAGGAATCCACAAAAGCCTCAAAATTCAAAATAATAAACGGCGTCAGAACAGAAATCACAACAAAATCAAGAAATTGACCAATTCAGTTACGAATTAACAAAATACACTTTTGAAAAAGAAAAAAATTGAAGTTTATCAAATAAAAACAATTTAAATTTGCATTCTTCTTTTTTTTTTAAGAAATCTGCAAAATCAACGATTTTGATAGTTGAGTTTACTTTAAATATTTTTTTGCACATTGCCTACAAACACTAGTCAATGTGAATATGGTTTATGATTTTTGAACTCTGATTATTCTGTCTTTCAGGATAGCAAAATTGAGAGAAACTGGAAAGTGTTTTAGAAACTAGAAGGGTAGTTCTAATCACTTAAGAGTTTTTCATTTTGATATCATTCAAAATAAACTTTTTATAAACAAATCTTAAAAAATATTTTCTATTTAAAGTTAGGAGAGTTACGGATAGTTGAATTACTTAATGTTATTTTTCATGTTGATATTTTTCAAAATAAACTTTTTTTGTCAGTTTCAAAATGACCCAACTTTAAGCAGGCGGCATTTTTTTCTATTAAAAAGTTTATTTTGAAAGATATCAAAAATATGAAAGTACTGTTATTTTTCGTGTTAAACGGTTTCTACTGTACAATGCGAAAAATCGGTTAACACGAAAAAAAATATTCTAAATGTTGAAATTTCAACGTTCTCAATCGGTTATTTTGAAACGAAAACCTCATTGAATCTTGGTGCCAAAAATATTGCATATATTTAAAAAATGTAATAACATCTTGGAACTCAAAATAAAAAAGACACAGATTTGCGACATTTTGCAATCAGATTTTTTCATTTTGATATCTTTCAAAATAAACTTTTCAGAAACAAATCTTAAAAAATATTTTCTATTTAAAGTTGGGTCATTTTCAAACTGACATAAAAATTAATTTGAACGATATAAATATGAAAATACCCTTAAGTGACTAATTCACCATTCTTGTTTCTAAAACTCTTTTGAAATTCTCTTAATTTTGCTTCTGAAAAAACAAACAGAATAATCAGAATTCGTTGGGCGTTGTTTACACTTAACCGCGCTCATTGTGTAAATTTAGTTCTTATTAATCTTATTGATCTTATTGATTTTTTGGGAGAATCACTTCAATATATTTTAAAATTTAAGATTAAAAGTTAAGATTTTCAATTTTATCAAAAGTAACTAACTGATAAAAGTAACTTTATAAAGTGGTTTTCGTGGCACTTCTTATTTATTATTATTTTACTACCAGCAATTGGTGGATTTGGTAATTAACTTCTCGACATATTTTATTTCATTATTTCAGGAATATGAAAATTTAATTATTTGCAATTTTTATATTTAATATTTTAGGCATTTTTTTATGGTGGATTTTTTTAAAAAAATTATGGAAAAATTGGTTTTTGTTTGTTGCATTTTAAGTCTTTTTACTTCGGTTTTTGGACAAAATTACACTTATGAAACGTGTTTTTACGAACAACAGGTAAATTATTTCACTTTGAATAAGTTTTTATAATTTTTAAACCGATTTAATGATTAATTTTGTATAAAGTTAATCGCATTTTAAATTCTTTTACAAGTATATTTTATTTCATATTTATTTTAGACTATCAAAATAAAAGATAATCCATTTTAATTTTGAATTAATTATTAATTAATTATTATAAATTATAAATCAATTTTATTTATAATTAAAATTGAAATTTATTATAATTTATAAATTTCTTTGATGTCTTGAGAACAGTTGATTTTCTAATTCTGATAAAACTAGAAAGTGTTTTAGAAATTAGAAGGGTTCCACAATCACTTAAGGTTATTTTCATGTTGATATCTTTCAAAATTAACTTTTTATAGACAAAATTTAAAACAAAATATAAAGCTTATTTTAAAAGATGTATCGTCATTATTGAAAATTCTCTAAGTTATTCTTTAAAACCACCTTAATTTAATTTTCTTATATTTTAATTTTGATTATATTTTTGATTTTTTAATATTTTTCAGATTGATCATTTTTCATTTTTGAACAATGATAAATATTTGCAAAGATATTTAATTGCGGATCAATATTGGAATCGAAATTCTTCCGGACCGATTTTCTTCTACACTGGAAATGAAGGAGACATTGTATTATTTGCAGAAAACACAGTATAAAATACTAGAAAGTTCATATTTTAAAATGTGATTTTCAATTTAAAGTGAATGTTTTTTTTTTCTCGTCAGGGATTTATGTGGGATATTGCTCCAGAGTTCGGAGCTTTGTTGGTTTTTGCGGAACACAGATATTATGGAGTTTCACAACCTTTTGGAAATCTTTCTTATTCTGTAAATATTTAGAATTTATTTTAATTTTTATTTAATGTGTTATTTGAAATATTTTTAGATTTTTGTCTTAAATTAATAATAAATTTCTGAGCCAAATTTCAAGTTAGGGAAATAATTTTAAACTTAAAAAGTTCTTAAAATTCTAAAAATGTTCAAAAATTCCTAAAAAAAATGTCTTAATGCTATTTAGGGGCTAGGAGGGACTTGGGCCCTTGAATTTTAAGGGCCTCTTATTGGGTTCTTGAATTAAAATTTGTTAATTTTGTTTGTCTTTTTCAGAATATAGAATATCTTGGATATCTGAGTTCGGATCAAGCTTTAGCGGATTATGCTCAATTAATAACGCATCTTAAGAAAACCATCGCAGGAGCTGAATCAGCTCCTGTAATTGCTTTTGGCGGTTCTTATGGCGGATTGTTGTCCGCTTGGGGTCGAATGAAATATCCTCATATTTTTAAAGGGTAAAAGATTTCGGAAGATTTGTATGCATTTTTTTCGGATTTATCTTTCAAAATAAACTTTTTATTGACACAAATTTAAAATAAATATCTTCCACTGAAAATTGACTCATTTTCAAACCGACATAAAAAGCTTATTTTAAAAGTATGAAAATGAAAATTATCCTTAAGTGACTCAGCTACCATTCTAGTTTCTAAAACACTTTCTCGTTTATCTTTAATTTTGAAGATAAACTAGAATGGTTAGAGAGGAATGTGTTAAAATTATTTTCATGATGACATTGTTTAAATTAAACTTTTTTTTAATGACAATTTCAATTTGTTTTGATTAAAATGATCTAATTTTGAAGATAAAAGTTGTCCAAACTTATTCTAGTTTCAAATAAAGTTTGAAAGTTTTCTCTTTAAAGTTGGTTCTAAAAAAATAGGTGATGTTTAATTATATTTAATTAATATTTTTAAATATTTTAAAAAAATATTTCAGTGCAATTTCATCAGCTGGACCAATGTATCAGTTCACTGGAAAGATTCCTTGTAACAGATATTCTCAGATTGTGAGCGAGGTTTTTAATGCGACTTCGAACCAGTGTTACGAGAACATCCGAAAGACCTGGGACGTAATGATGAATTTTAGTAAATCAGGTAAAAAGTGTGGCCCTCAAGGTCTTTTCGGATTACTGGCCATCTAAAGGGAAGTTGGGACACAACTGTGGCCTCATTCCTTGTTAATATTCAATTTTAATTGTTTAAAATGACTAATTGTGTATTTTTTTTTTTTTAAATATATAGAGTCTGGACGTCAATGGCTGACTGACACTTTTCATTTGTGCAATCCGCTGAGTGAAATAGACATTTATAGATTCAAGTCATGGTTTTTTGAAATCTATCAAAATTTAGCCATGATGAATTATCCATATCCGGCGAATATGATGCAGCCTTTACCAGGGTGGCCAGTAAAAGTAATATAGTGAATATTGAAATATATTTTCAGTTATGAAATCATGCAAAAAAAACACTACACTTAAGGCGGCTTTATAAATGTTTATTATGTTTTCGTTTCTCCAGGTGGCGCGCCTCCAGTGGCTGTTATGTTCTGTAGGAGGTTTCCTCAAACCGCGGTTTTGAGATAATTTATATTTTTCATGCTGACATTTTTCAGGAGAAACATTAAGAAAAAATTCAAAATGTTTTACAAACTAGAATAGTTGGTGATAATGCTAAATAATTTTTTCATGATGATATCTTTCAAAATAAAACTTTTATGACAGTTTGAAAAAAGGCTAAAATAGTTTTTCATGAAATGTCAATGGAAAAACTTAAAAACGAGTCTTATTTTCAAACTGAACTATAAAATAGTTTATTTTTTAAGATATTGCAATAAAAAAAACTTTTAGCATAATCTTTTATCAGTTTAGTTTTTAAAACAATTTGAATTTTCTCATAATGTTGTTCCTAAAAAAAGTTCGCTTGACGTTTTTGCGTCCAAATTTTACAAAAAATATCTGTGGAGATCCACTGTAGTGGCGCCATTAGGTGGGACAAAAGCAAAATAAATATCTATAAAGCCACCTTAAACATTGGTCAGTTGAACTAAAAGTTCTGTTGGCCACTCAAAATGAACACATATTACAAAAAAAACATTCCCATACAGAATACAGTATTTCAGTTTGGTTTTTAATATAATTATATTATTAAAGGCAGTTTGCGGCTTAATTAATGGCACTTATGCAAATGACCAAGAACTATTGGAGGCCCTTTCCGATGTGGCTTTCCTTTATTCCAATTACACTGGCCAAACTCCATGTATTGATCTCGGTCAATCAGCAAGTGGAGTTGTGGGTGTTGCAGGATGGACTTTTCAGGTTAATTCCACTGTTACGAATATTAAAATTGAATGTCGGGTTTTTTTTAATTTATAAATTTATAAATTTGTTTCTACATTAAAGATTTGTTCGGAATTGGTGTTTCCGGTTTGTACGGATGGAGTCAACGATATGTTCTTTCCAATTACTTGGAACTTTACTGTTTATACCGAATATTGTAAACAAAAGTTTAACGTGACGCCTCACGAACACAGGGCCGTAACAGTTTACGGTGGTTACGACATTTATGCTGCCAGCAATATCGTTTTTAGGTTGGTTTGTCCTCCTACCTACTAGATTTTTAATTTTATAATATTGCAAATATTGCAAATGCGCAACACAAGTTGTGCAACTCTTTTGTCTCCATTGCCAGAAGTAGACATTTAGAAAAAAAAAATTACAAGAGTAAATTACTTGTTAGTATTTTTAAAAATAAACTTTATAGTTCAAAATTAACACAAAAAAAAATGGTCTACTATTATCTAAAAACTTAAAATGGACAATTTTGACAAACGAAAAACGTAACATAAACAACTTTCACGCTAAAAATTTAAAATGAACAATTTTAAAATTAAAACTTAAAAATGGACTATTTTCACACAAAAAAAAAATTAAAATGGGCCATTTTTACACGCGGAAAACGTAAAATAAACAATTTTCACACCAAAGATTGAAAATGAACAATTTTCACTTGTAAAAACTTAAAAAATAAACAATTTTCATCACGAAAACGTTTTTTTTTTAAAGATATGAAAGTGAAACTGTGATTCATATTTACTCTTCTAGTTTCTAATATGTATATTCAATAGTAAATGCTTAGTACTTGAACTTCAAGTTGAACTCTCTAAACAAGGTTTCAACAAAGAAAACAATTTTGACCCAAATGGGACCCTGTTCAGAGGATTCAAGTTGAAGTTGAGCTTGAAGTATGATGTAGAATTGAAGTAATATTTTAATTTGAAATATTATTTTTTTTAGTAATGGTCTATTGGATCCATGTTATGGAGGTGGAGTTCTCGAATCCATTTCGGACACACTTGTTGCTGTTCTCATAGAAGATGGAGCTCATCACTTGGACCTGAGGGGTTCGAATCCCGCTGACCCTCAGTCCGTGATTAGAGCCAGAGAAATTGAAAAGTCCTACATTTGGACCTGGATTAAGGAACCAGCTCATTAGAAGGAGTCCACAAAAAGCCCTCCAAAATTAATAATAATGATAAAACTAGTCATTTTTTTGAAATAAAAAAGCGAAATTTATCAAATAAAAACAATTTTTTAAATTGAATTAAATTTGAAATATTTTATTAAATTTGCAAAATCACTATAAGCACTTTGCAAAATCAAGGTGCAGATTTACTACCAACGAAATTGGTGATTTTGCACATTGTTTAGACAATCTGTAGAATGACTGATTGAAATATAATATGTATGCTTGTGAGTTTAGCTAAGGATAAAACTTTTAAACCCTGTTACGAGAGTTCAAGCTGAAATTCAAGTGCTAATATTAAGGACCATATTCAAGAAGGAAACTTGGCACTTGAACTCTTTTGTTCAAAATGCAACATAGAAACTGTCTGTTCAAGGCATAGGTTTGCAGGTTTTTTTTACATCTTGAAACCCTGCTCAGAGGATTCGAGTTGAAATTCCATGTTCTGACGTTGAGATTTAAGAAGGAAACTTGGCACTCAAAAGTTCAATTTGAACTTTCTAACTAGGGTTGCAACATTTGAGGCGTTCAAGCGTTCAACCATTAAAACAGGATTTTTCTATGTTGAAACCCTGTTTAGAGGGTTCAAATTAAAAGTTTAAGTGCCAAGTTTTCTTCTTGAATTTAGACCTTATAATTCTATAGGTCAAACATCATTTTATCTCTTGTTTTGAGGCTATCAAATAAGCCTATAAATTATATTTTAGTAGGACGGGGGGGGGGGGGAGACCCCCCATGAAGCGACCTTATGTTTTTTTTCTCGGTTAATTTAATATCTTGTTATAGTTTTAATTTCAGTAGCCTTTAATGTAATTAATCTACATTAAAATAATTAACATTACTTTTCCTTTTGGTTTATTTTGAGATTTTTTAATTTAATTTAATATCTAAGTGAGAATGAATTAGTTTTATGACGTGGATTTAATGAGATTATTAATTATTAATTGAATAAAATATTCAATTTTTTTATCGATTTTGAAGTCAGCCATTTTTCTAAATATTTTTTTTTAATAACAAAGAGATCAATAAAAATAGATTATTTGGCATTTTTCGAAGCAACATTAAGAAGAAATTGAAAGTGTTTTTAGAAACTAGAAAGGCAATCTAATAAATTATGTGTATTTTCAAAGTTTGATATCTTTCAAAATGAACTTTTTAAAGACAAAAAAAGTTAAAAAAAAAATTCGTCTGCTTAAAAGTTGGGTCATTTTTCAAACTGACATAAAAAGTTTATTTTGAAAGATATCATCATTAAAATATGTTGAAGTGATTGAGCTGCCCTTCTAGTTTCTAAAACACTTTTTAGTTTCTTTTAATTTTGCAACTAATAAGGCTGTGGTAGAGGTTAATTACATTAAATTATGACATATTTATTTGGACACATAATGGCGGACTAGAAATTCGAATTTTCATTATCGTTAATTTTAATCAATAGATGGCGCTATCTGTTCTTTTAAATGTCTTTAAATGTCCATTGTGTTATTCTCAATGGCACATTTTGCTGCGTGTTTCTCGTTGGCTCAGTTTGCGCGTCGGTTTTAAGCCAGCTGCACGCGACGCCGGAAAGCGCACATTTTTCTCCCCATTGAACTCAATGGAGAGAGAGAGAGAGAAGAGGAGAAAGTTTTAATTTTTAACTATTAATTAAAAAAGTTTTAACTGAGTTGAAATTATTTGTGTGTAAAATGCATTTCAGTGAAATTGAAGAATTTTGTGGAGAACGAGGACAATTCTGGGTAATGTTTTAAAACCAACTATTATTTTATATTTTAAACTATAATTTCTATTCCATTTAAATACACAAGGTTTTATTTAAATCGACGACCTTGGAACAGTTTTTTTTTTTGTTGCTGATTTTTTAATATTTTTTTGTTTGTAAAATTCACAAGGAAGTTAATTATGTAAAATACTGATTTTTTTATTGTTGCAAATAATTATTATTCATATTGAACAATTTTGTTCTATTAAAGAAAAATATTTATGTTATATAATAAATATTTAAATAATTATATGTTAATTTATTCACAATTATTTTAAAAATTCGAAAAGCTCGCAATCTGATTGGTTTTTTAATTATTAATTAATTTCGCTTAAAAAAGTATAAAATTCCCTTCGAACTCTTGATGAAGAGAAACTTGAAAATGTTTTAAGAGACTAGAAGGGTAGCTCAATCTGCACTTAAGAGGGGTATTTTCATGTTGATGTGGTGATATCTTTCAAATTAAACATTTTAGAGTTAAAATTTAAAAAAAATGTAGTCTGCATAATTGCTTTTGTCATTTTTAAACTGACATGAAATGTTTTATTTTGAAAGATTTCAAACATGAAAATATACTTTTTAAGTGATTGCGGTTACTCTTCTAGTTTCTTAAACACTTCCAAATTTCTCTTGATTTTTTTTAACAAAAAATAATCGGAGATCGAAAGGCTTTTACACTTTTAAAAAAAAAACCACATGAAGAGAAACTAGAAAGTGTTTTAGAAACTAGAAGGGTAGTTAAAAGTATGTTTTCATGTTTGATATATTTTAAAGGAAGATTATTTTTATGTCGATTTAAAAATGAACCTATTTTTTCAAACAGTCGTTTTTTAGATTTTGTTCATAAAATATTTATTTTGAAACATATATTCAGTCATTTAGTTACCCGTTCTAGTTTTTAACGCACTTTCAATTTCTTCTTGGTGTTGCTTTGCTAAAAATGTACAATAATCAAGAGTTACAAAATCACCTGTTCACAAAAACATTTTCAAAATTAAATTTAATTAGTGTTAGAAACTAGAATAGCAGATGATGATGATTTGCTCATCATGACGATATATCTTTTAAAATAAACGTTTTTATTAAATTTCTTCAAATAATATCTAATTTTGTAGGTTTTTTTTAAAAAAAAGTTTGATGTTTTGTTTTTTTAAACAAATTCAGCAAACTTTTTTTTATCGAAATATTAATCATAAATCTTCAAAAATGAAATATTTAAAATATTAACAATTTTGAATTTTGTTATGAAAAGGCCATTGAACCATGAAAGTTATTTAGGACCCACGAAATTGTGGATCCGTTTTTTTATCTAAACTTTTAAAAAGATTGGGGCACAAAGTTGAAAAACAAGTTGGAGGGGAAAAAAATAACCTAGAATTTCCCCATTTTCTTTGTTTGAAAACTACTTTTAGAAAACAATTGAAGGTGTTTTATATACTAGAAGAGTAACCGCGATTCACTTAAGTGGATTTTCATGTTGTGATATCTTTCAAAATAAACATTTTGTAGACAATTTTCAGATTAATCAGTTTTGTTTATTCCACTTCAAGTTTTGAACTTAAAAAAAAAGATGACGAAATCGCGAACTTTGCCCTTTTTTTGTCAAACTAGAATTATAGCTGATATTTCTTCAAATAAACTTTTTTTTTTGGTCACAATTTGTAAAATCAACAAATTTAGTTTATTTGGTCCTTTTTTTATAATAAACGACTTTTTTCTCAATTTTAATAAAAACTTGAAGTGAAAAAACGAATATGGTGAATTTTGAAATTGACATGAAAAGTTTATTTTGAAAGATATCAACATTTAAAATAAAAACATGATAAAAATTTGTTTTAGAAACTAGACGGGTAGCGGATATTTTTCAAAATAAGCTTTTTTATGTCAGTTTGAAAGCTTTAAGAAAATACTTTTTTTTAAAAATGTCTTTAGAAAGATAGGAAAATACCTCCTTAAGTGACTGAACTACCCTTCTAGTTTCTAAAACACTTATCTAAAAATAAACGGAAATTTTACACAATTAAATTTTGACACCTGTTACTAATATAATAACGATAATAATAATGATAATAATAACAAGAAAGGTGACAGAAACCTTTTTGGCAAAACAATTTTTTTGAAAATTTGCCAGATTTTTTTTTTTAAAGACTAGAGGGGTCATTAGCATAACCTTTAACTATTATATGAAATGAACTCATTTTATTTCGGATGTAAATTTCTTTATTTTAATTAACTTCCATATATAAAAGACACAAAATGAGGGTGTCCAACAAGTGGCCCTTTTTTCATAAGACTTTGTTATTGATGATGGGCTCGCGGGCCGTTTGTTGCTCATCTCTATTAAACCCTCCCATTTTAAAAGTGTTTTTAATAATCAACAATTTCGTCATTTCTAATTTGAAGTCAAGGCTAATTATCAAGTGTTTGTCCTCATTTATTAATTAATATAAAAAAAATCAGCACTTTTTAAAAGAAAGTAGGAAACTCACCGGTTAATCATCTGTGGCGTCACGACTCGTAGATGTCTACGGATGTGACGTCACTGATGAGGCAACTGGGTTGAATTTAAGAATGTGCGGAAATTTTTTTTTGACATTTATGGATTATCTTTGGTTAACAAAAATGAAACATAAATGTGATTTAATCCTCTTCTTTGTTCTTTGAAGTACATTAGAAAACGTCATAAATTTTAAGACAATTTACGAACTTATGACTCCCAAATGACCCCCTTTTTTAAAGAGAAAATTTCAGGAATTTGTTAGTTTTACAAATTATTTTCTTAAGGGTATTTTCATGTTTGATATCTTTCAAAATAAACTTTTTATATCAGTTTGAAAACGATCTAATTTTAAGCAAGCAAAATTTTCTTGAATTTTTTGCCTATAAAAAGTTTATTTTGAAAGATATCATCAACATGAAAATACCTTTAATTGATTGAGCTACCCTTCTAGTTTCTAAGTGTAAAAACGGAACCTGTCGTATATACGTATGATAAATTCTGTCTTTAAGATGAAAAATGAAGAAAATCTTGAATGTGCTTTAGAAACTAGAAGGGGTATCGCAATAATTTAAGGACATATTAAATATTTTCATGTTAATATCCTATAAATTAAGCGTTTTATGTCAAATTTGAAAAAAATTGTTTTGTTCGTCAAAAGTTTATTTTAAAAAAATAGAATTTACAAAAATTTTAAAAGAAAATCGATGAAAATAGGTTAAAAAATGCGAAACAAAAAATCAGTTTCCTTTTTAAGATAAATTGATGATAATTATTTTGGAACCTTCATTTTTTTTTTTTTTTTGCTTTTCTGGTATGAAATAAACCTTGAAATGGTTTCGTAATTAGTTGCTTTAAAAAATGTAATAATTGCAATAAATGCATTCTCATTGTGATTTGCGAAATACGATTGTCTCGAGGCTCAGAAAACTAAGCTACAATTAAGCTCACGCTTAAACTAAACATTCTTAGAATTGTCTTATTTTGAAAGATAATCTAAATATAAGCGGAAGATATTTTTTTAATTTTTGTCTATAAAAAGTTTATTTTGAAAGATATCAAATATGAAGAAAAAAAAAACTATTAAGTGATTGAGCTACCCTTCTAGTTTCTAAAACACATTCATGTTTCTCTTCCTTTTGCTTTACAAAATAATAAGAGCTTTATTTGTTTGAATGTTTAAATAGTAAATAATTCAATTTTTGTTTGTTTGTTTTTTTAAGGATATTTATTTAACATGGAATACAACCGGAAGTCCAGATTTTCCGGAATGTTTTCAAAAAACAGCATTGAGTTGGATTCCGTGTTTGATTCTCTTTCTATTGTCTCCAGTGGAGATTTATATTTTATATCATGGAAGAAGAGGGCAAATTCCATGGACAATACTCAATATCACAAAGATGGTAAAAATTAATTAATTCCTACATTTCTTAATTTGTTTTATTAATTAGTTCGAATAATTGGGGGAAGAATTTCAGCAAAATTGGTAAAAATTTAACAGCAACAGTTTGTAAATATTTCAGGGTCCTCTGAAAAGACCTTCCCTTAATCTCAAAGCAAGGCCCTCTGAATGGGGTCCACAAAGCCCATGAATGCATATGATGTATTTTTCTAATAGTATAGGTTCTCAGTGAAGTCTGCAAGACAACATTGTCTTCATTTCCTGAGTGCAATACGCGTCTCAGCTGGCTAGAAGTTAGGCCGATTCACAGTGAAGCGTGTTTGCTGTGTTTCTATTGGTGCTCGTGACAATTCAGTTTGGTAATTTCATTGCAAAGTGAACTGGCCTGAAGAGCTGGAATGGAGATCCTATAGGGTGCAATACATGAATGCAAGACATGATTGGCTTCATTTCCTTTGTGCAATTTGCATCTCAAAAGTTGGGCCATTTCAAAATAATCTTTTTATTGAAAAAAAAATTATGAAGTATCTTTCGAGCGCAAATTTGCTTAAAGTTTTGCTCATTTTCAAACTCTTAATAAAAGTTTAATTTAAAAGATATCAAAACATGAAAATATACTCTTTTTAAGTGCATGATATTGAACTACCCTTCTAGTTTCTAAATTACATTGAAGTTTCTCATAAATTGGCTCTTGAAAGACAGAGAATAATCAAGAGTTCCGAGATGCGTAAACCATGTTGTGGTTAATTTAATTGTGATTAATTTAACCATCTTAGTTTTCACTAAACTTAACTGCATTTAACTTTTCTAATGGAAACAAGGTTTATTAGTAAAAGATGTCTCTTTTGTTTTGTTTATAAATTATCAAATTTAAAGTTGGTTTTTTTAAGATTTACTTTTTGTTTTGTGTTATTTTTTTTAAAAGTTGTTTGAAAACAAATGGTTTTCGATGTTTTCTTTAGAAAGAAAGAAGAACCCCCTCTTGAAATAGTTTATTTTTTAAGTTTGTTGCCACTTAAAGTTTAAAACAAGACAGGAAACTATTAAGGAGAAAATATCAGCCTTTTTTTTTTTTTGAATATTTATACAAAGTGAAATAGTTTAAAATGTAATATGGTTGAAAATATTTCAAAAAGTGTTTGGTTTCAAATTGTGGCTCTCTCTCTCTCTTCTCAAGTATTAAATTCCACAACAATTTTTTAGTCAAATTTTCATTCAACTTGAAACAAAAAAAAAGGATTTAAAATCTTTTGCCATTTTTTTTACAAAAAGTTGTTATAAAAATGAATGAATGAATAAAAGTTGTTATAATATGGAAATTTATGAGAAAGTTTGAAAGAAAAGAATGTTTAAATTTGCACGATTTCGATACGAAATTCCTATTTGTAATGGTTTTTTTTCTATTTGTTTTACAAAAAAAAACTAATTGAAGTATGGACAATTAACTTTCTCAGGAAGTTCAACATTTTTTGTCGGCAGGAAACTCCACATTTTTTTGGTTGTTGTTGTTTTCGGAAAATTAACTTTTATTTTAAAAAGTTTCATTCTTTTACTGAAAAAACAAAAGTTTAAGGGTCAAACTTAAGAAGAAAACTTGACACTTTGAACTTTCAACCGCTTTGAATATCTTTTTATTGTTGATTTTTTTTGAAAAGTAGAATAACTAGATCTGTTCATGAAAACATTTTAATTATAATTTTAATTAAAATAATTTCTATTTTTGATTTTTTTTTTTTTCAGACACTTTGTTTAATTTTAGCGATGTTGTCATTGGTTAATGTTATTAACAGCGCAATACTAAGATCTCGAGACATTTTCGTTCCGAAAGTGGATTTTTTCACTCCTTCTCTTCACTTTTTCACTTTTGTAAGTTTTAATTTTATTGTTTTTTTACAAAAAAAAATTACGAGAATTTAAATTGGAAATTTTTTTTGTTTTTGTTTTATTTTCTAAAAATAAAAAAGGTTCTTATTTTTGGATTCACTTTGATGGAAAAGAGAAAAGGAATTCAGTCTTCGGGAGTTCAGTTCTTTGTTTTTCTCGTTTGGACCGTTCTCGAACTTCTCATCTATCGAAGTTACATTTTGAAAGCTTCCGATGAGGTCTGTGTCTCCTCCTCGTAAAACAATCATTTAGATTTTAGAAATCCATTCTTTGACATAGTAGTTTGAACTTCTGAAATGGACCAAAGTAACTTCACCTTCAGTTACTTTCGAAAGTAACTCTTGATATGCAAAAGTAACTTTTAAAAGTAACTTGATTTCCAGATACTTTCAGTTGTAACTAATTTTTTAGTTAAACTTCCAACATTAATTCAATTTTCAGTTACTTTCAAAAGTAACTTTAAAGTTTAGTTACTTTTTTTCAAAAAATAAAGCAAATGTCCTCAAAACTGGAATTCCGTATCCGAAACACTCATTTGCGTATTGCAAATTTATATTCAAGAAACAAAAACTTGGACACTTGAACCTTCCTTTCAGATCGGATTCAAGAACAAAGTTAAATTAATGGTTCATAATTAATGGGGCTCGGATTTTTATGCCAAATATCAAGGAAATGTTTCACAATTTGTGGCCCAAGTACCAATTATGCATAAAGTAATCATTATCATTAGAGAAACTACAATTATGCTTTTTCTAATAAAAAAAAGGATGATTAAAGGCTAGATGTCTGGATACTATCAGTTGTCCACTAGAAAGTTCTAACCTCTAACCTGTGTTTTCTTTATTAGAAAAAATAATGGATGGTTGATCTAAATTCGGGATTGTTACTTCACAATTGGCTCTTGGGCCACAGATTGGGAAACATTTGCTTTGATATTGCATAAAAATCCGAACCCTAATAAATTATAATTATTGTCATAATTTGCTCTAATTGAGTATCGAATTTTCCTTCGTCATAAAAAAAGTGGAAAAAAAAAATGAAATTTAATATAATAAAAGTTTTGTTTTCAGTTGTGAAATTTAATATTTCAAAATAAAAAATAACGGAAACACTTGAAAAAAAATATTTTTAATTTTAATAGAAAAGGGGGGGGGGGGCGACTCTGTTGTGTGTCAAATTCTCAGATCAAGAGACAAATTGTGAAAACTTTCAAGTAAAATTTCAATTTAAAAAAAAATAGAAGATGTTAATCGCGTTTTTTATAATATATTTTATAAAGTGAACGATGTTTTTCTTTGTTTAACTTTGTTATCTTTAACAACACTTCAAATTTGGAGGATATAAGGAGGAGCTCATGAAAAAGCTTTTAAAGTGTCTCGAACTCTTGACTTTTTCTATCTTTTAGAAGCCAAATTGAAGAGAAACTTGAAAAGTGTTTTAGAAACTAGAATAGTTGGTGATAATGCTCAAAGTATTTTCATGATGATATCTTGCAAAATAAACTTTTTATGGCAAGTTTGAAAAAGGCGAATCTTGTTTTTCATGAAATTTTCAATGGAAAAAACCACAAAAAAACGGATCATTTTTCAAACTGAACTATAAAATAGTTTTATTTTTTAAGATATTGCCATGAGCAAACTTTTAGCATAATTTTTTTTTTGCCATTCTAGTTTTGAAAACTATTTGAATTTTTTCGTAATGGTGTTTTGCAAAAAAAAACGTTCGCTTGACGTTTTTGCATCCAAATTTTTATCAAAAAAAAAACGTCTATGGAGATATAGCATTATAGCCATTGTAGTGGCGCCATCCGGTGGAACAAAAAGCAAATTGACTATCTATTCAGCCATTTTAGTTGATAACTCATTGAAATTCATTTGACATGAAGGCATTTATATATTTAACACTGAAAAACTTAACAAATTTAACCGATTTTTCCTTTGCTTTCAATGAAATATATTCTAATTAAAAAGGAGGAGCTAAAAATATTAGAAAATTTCTGATTGCAAAATGTCGCAAATGTCAATCTGTGTCTTTTGTGTTTTGAGTTCCAGGATGTTATTACATTTTTTAAATATATGCAATATTTTTGGCACCGAGATTCAATGAGGTTTTGGTTTCAAAATAACCAATTGAAAACATTGAAATTTCAACATTTACAAATAATTTAACAATGAAAGAGATCAGAATATATTTTCGTGTTAACCGATTTTTCGCGTAAAACGGTTTAACACGAAAGATATATCAATAATTTCACTGTTTGATATTTTTTAAAATAAAAATTTTTATCGACAAAAAGTTGGATCATTTTGAAGAAACTGACATAAAAAGTTTATTTTGAAAAATATCAACATGAAAAATAACATTAAGTGATTCAACTATCCGTTCTAGTTTTGAAACTAGGAAGTGTTTTAGAAACTAGAAGGGTATCTCAATCATTTTAATATCTTTTAGCTGACATTCCCGACCCAGGATTCTGTAGCCAGTAGCCTATGTGCCTGGTAGGCAATGTGCAAAAAAAAATACTTAAAACAAAACAAAATGACTAAAATTGGCCATTTTGTAGATAAAATAAAAAAACTAGAAGAAATGCAACATAATTTCGCTTTTGTTCGGAGGTTTTATTTTTTCAAAAGTGGATTTTCTTAATTCGTAACTGAATTGACTATAGTTTTATAATTATTATGAATTTTTATTGGGGCTTTTGGGGATTCCTCTGAGGAGGTTCCGTAATCCAGGTCCAAATGTAGGACTTTTCAATTTCTCTGGCTCTAATCACGGACTGAGGGTCAGCGGGATTCGAACCCCTCAGGTCCAAGTGATGAGCTCCATCTTCTATGAGAACAGCAACAAGTGTGTCCGAAACGGACTCCAGAACTCCACCTCCATAACATGGATCCAATAGACCATTACTAAAAATATTTAATTAAAATGAAATAGTCCGAAAAATATTCCTTCAGAATTAATCCTTCTTAAATAAAATATTGAATAAAATCAACTGAGAACAAACCTGAAAACAATATTACTGGCAGCCGAAATGTCTCGACCACCGTAAACTGTTTGAGCCATGTATTCGTGAGAGGTCACATTAAAGGTTTCTCTACAAGTTTCGGCAAAATCCGTGAAATTCCAAGGAGATGGTTGAAACATATCATTGATTCCATCCGAACACCTAAACAAAACCAGTTCAGAACACATCTTTATGGAAAAAAATACACGAAAAATTAAAATTTGATAACAAAAAAATGGGCGAAATTTTATTTAAAAAAGGAAAATTCACCTGAAATGCCCATGCTTTAGTTCCAACGGCCAAAGTTTCAGTTATTTGGAGATCAAGACAGGAATTTACCCCAGTGTAATTGTAATAAAAGGAAGCCAATTTCGAAAGGGCCTCGAGGAGGAGTTGGTCGCTCGCAAAATCGGAACTTATGAAGGAACACGCTACCTTTAATTAAAATAACAATATATTAATAGAAACTGTAAAATGACGTCACTGTTAGTATGTTTTTGTCTTGTTAAGGTGGCTCAATAGATATTTATTTTGCTTTTGTTTCTCCGGATGACACCACAGCAGTGGCTAATTGCTGATCTCCATAGACGTTTTTGTAAAATTTGAATGCAAAAAACGTCCAGCGAAAGTTTTTTTTTTGGAAACAGAAATTATTCAAAAAGACTAGAATGGTAACAGATTATACTTAAAGTTTTTTAATGGCAATATCTTAAAATTTACTTAATTTTTTAGTTGAGTTTGAAAAATGGCCCGTTTTCGGTTTTTTCCATTGACATTTCAATGAAAAACTATTTTCGCCTTTTTTTTTTTTTTTCAAACCGTCATAAAAAGTTTTATTTTGAAAGATATCATCAGGAAAACACTTTTATTATTATCACCAACTATTCTAGTTTTTAAAATACTTTGAATTTTTTTCCCCCGGAATGTTTCTCCTTGAAAAACATAACTTTTCTCAAAATCGCTTTGAGGGGAATTCAATTATGGAAATACAATTAATTATTAAAGTACTTGCTTTAACCGGCCACGCTGGTAAAGGCTCCAGATAGTTTGCTGGATACGGATAATTAAGCATGGCCAAATTTTCGTACACAGAAACAAACCAATTCTTAAGTTCGGAAACATCATCTCCGTCTTTGTTGTTTAGAGGTTTGCACAATTTAAAATTGTTCGACAACCACTGACGACCGGAATCTACATTAAAATAAATAAATAATTCAAGAAAAATTCAACAAAAATGGCTACCAAAACCTCGACAAACGAGGTGGCTGAATAGATATTTATTTTATTTTCGTCCGTCCTGATGGCAACACTGCAGTGTCTATAAATGTTCTCTGTAGGAAGTCTCTTCTCCCAAATTTGATAAAAAAATTTTATTTTTCAAGCTGACATTTTTCAGGAGAAAAACATTACGAAAAAATTCAAAGTGTTTTAAAAACTAGAATAGTTGGTGATAATGCTAAAAGTATTTTCATGATGATATCTTTCAAAATAAACTTTTTATAACAGTTTGAAAAAAAAAATGAAAATAGTTTTTCCATTGAAATGTCAATGGAAAATCCCCAAAAAAGGGCCATGTTTCAAACTGAACTATAAAATAGTTTGTTTTGTAAGATATTGCAATGAAAAAACTTTTAACATTTTTTTACCATTCTAGTTTTGAAAACAATTTGAATTGTTTCCGTAACGTTGTTTCTAATAAAAAAAAACCATTCGTTTGTCGTTTTTGCATCCAAATTTTGACAAAATCGTCTTTGGAGATTAGCATTAGCCACTGCAGTGGCGCCATCCTGAGAGATAAAAACAAAATAAATATCTATTCAGCCACCTTAAACAATAAAAAATGTTAGCTTCAGAAATGATACCTCAATTGTATCCCAACATTCCCTCAATTTACCAATAACCTGAAAGGGATGAGGGCCTCTTAGAAACAGTTATTTTTACCTGTTTTACCAAAATTATCCATTATGTCCCAACTCTTTCGGATGTTGTCCGAACACTGGTTCGAAACCGATTTAAAATCGTTGGTCACAATTTGAGCAAATGCAGTACATGGAGTTATCCCTGGAAACAGGAGAATTGGTGCAGAAGATGCAATTGCCCTGAAATATTTTAAAATAAAGTGGTTTTGAAGTGTGAACCAGGCTTCTCGAACTCTTCTCGATTATTCTGTCTTTCAGGTGCAAAAAAAAGGAAGAGAAACTTGAATGTGTTTTAGAAACTAGAATGGATAGCTTAATCAATTAAGGGTATTATCATGTTGATTGATATCTTTCAAAATAAGCTTTTCTTGTGTCTTGAGTTTTAAAATGACTCAGCTTTAAGCAGACCATCTATTCTTGTATAAAAAGTTTATTTTGAAAGATATCAATGTTATAAAAAAATTACCTTTAAATGGTTAAGCTACCCTTCTAGTTTCTAAAATGCGTTTAAGTTTCTCTTAATTTGCACTCTAAATACAGAATAATCAGAGTTCGCATTTTAAACCCAGTTTAATGTTAATTTATTTTTTAATTCATCACAAATTTAAATATTTCGAAATCTTTTACCCTTTAAAAATATGAGGATATTTCATTCGACCCCAAGCGGCTAACATTCCACCATAAGAACCACCAAAAGCAATTACTGGAGCTGATTCAGCTCCTTCGATGGTTTTCTTAAGATACGTTATTAATTGTGCGAAATCAGCTAAAGCTTGTTCCGAACTCAGATATGCAAGATATTCTATATTCTGAAAAATACAAAAATATTAATACATTTTCATTTAAGGGCTCAGAGTAAGTGGCCCTTAAAATTCAAGGGCTCACAAACATTATGTTCCATTTTAGCTCTAAATAACAGTAAGAGTTTATGGACTTTTTATATTTTAAATTATTTCTCTAACCTGAAATTTGGCTCAGAAATTTTTGATTATTAAGAGGAAAAAATTCTAAAAATATTTAAAATAACACATTAAATAAAAATTTAAATAAATTCTAAATATTTACAGAATCCGAAAGATTTCCAAAAGGTTGTGAAACTCCATAATATCTGTGTTCCGCAAAAACCAACAAAGCTCCGAACTCTGGAGCAATATCCCACATAAATCCCTGACGAGAAAAAAACATTCAATTGAAATTGAAAATCACATTTTAAAATATGAACTTTCTAGTATTTTATACTGTGTTTTCTGCAAATAAAACAATATCTGCTTCATTTCCAGTGTAGAAGAAAATTGGTCCGGAAGAATTTCGATTCCAATATTGATCCGCAATTAAATATCTTTGCAAATATTTATCATTGTTCAAAAATGAAAAATGATCAATCTGAAATATTGAAAAATTAAATTATTTTATTTAACGGTGGATTTTGAACAGTGATTAATTATTCTGAAATAAAATTACTAAAAAAATAATTAAAATGCGTTAATATTGTAAAATGAACGATTTTACAAAATTTCATTTTAATTCCATTTTGAGATAACTTTATTATTCTGCATTTTAAAAATAAAGAAAAATTGAAAGGGTGTTAGAAACTAGAAGGGTAGTTCAATCACTTATAATGTATTTTCATGTTCATATCTTTCAAAATAAACGTTTTATAGACAAAAATTAATAATATATTTTGATTGAAGTTTGAGTCATTTTCAAACAGACTCAAAAAGCTTATTTTAAAAGATATCAACACGATAAATTAAGAAATTAATAATTGAAGTGAAGGACAGAGTTTTCATAATAAAAGTTATTCAAAAATACATAAATTATTATAAATTATAATTTAAAAAATGAACAAAATTATAAAAAAATAATTAAAAATAATCTAATAATTTAATCAATTAATCATTAAATTTGCATTAAAATTATAAAAAACTTATTCAAAATGAAACAATTTACCTGTTGTTCGTAAAAATACGTTTTATAAGTGTAATTTTGTCCAAAAACTGAAGCAAAAAGACTTAAAATGCAACAAACAAAAACCAATTTTTCCATAATTTTTTTTAAAAAAAAAATCACCATAAAAAACGCCTAAAATATTAAATATAAAAATTGCAAATAATTAAATTTTCATATATCTGAAATTATGAAATAAAATATGTCGAGAAAATAATTACCAAAATCGATATAAAAATGCACCAAGTAAAAATACTAAAAGAGAAAAACCACCTTAGAAAATTATTTAAAAATATTCAATATATTATAAATATTTTAAAATATATATTATTTAGCGAATTTTATTTTCCTACCTTTTACTTTTCCGAATATTTCTAACTATAAATATTTTGCGTAAAAAGCCAATTTAAATAATTTCAAAACAATAGATTTAAAGAGGAGGAGGAGCTAAATGTTAAAATAACAACAATCGCAAATATTAACAAAGGAAACAAATGACATCTGATTAAATTTTAAAATGTAATCAATTAATAATTAATATATAATTAGTGGCTACCAAATTAAATGAAAAAACATCCGTGTTTTCAAATAATATTCAAGAGAAAAACACGTTACGTTTAGAACTTAAGACTGGAATCCTCTAAACAGGGTTCCCAACATCTAAAAACTATTTTAAATAATAACACTTAAAACTCCAAGAATTTTCTATTTTGGAATTTTGTTTATAGGGCTTCAAGTATACGAAATTCAAAGTGCGTTAGAAACTAGGAGGGTAGCCATGTCATAGTCATGTTGATATCTTTCAAAATAAACTTTTAAAAGAACAATTATTTAAAAAAAATTCTTCTGTTTAAAATTGGGGCATATTTTTTGTTAAATTGACATAAAAAAGCTTATTTTAAAAGATATTAAACATTAAAATACAGTCAAGTGATTGAGTTTCTAAATAACAAGTTACTACAATCAGGATTCAAAGTGCGTTTACATTTTCAAACAAAACTAAAACGGTTTTAGTGTTTTTAATTAAAATTTGTGGTTTTTGTTCTATTTTTTGTTTGTTAATTAAGACTTCTATGTTGGACTCAATAAGTTACGTCACCGAAATGATAAAGTTCCCGATAATTGTGGTTCTTTTTCTGTTGACATGGATTTCGGATGCGATTCCGATCAACTCGAAGATTGAAGAATCCAATGAGGTCACTCACTGGTTTTATTTTTTATTAATAATATTTGCTACTTTTTTTTAATTAATTTAATTTAATTTATTTTTTCACAGAACCCTTGTCCCGAATTGAGTGCATCATTTCCATCTTATTTATTTTTTACTTGGATTGATGGGTAGAAATTATTTTTAATTTTCGTTTTTCTAATTAAATCTTAAAACAAAAAGGAAATAAATTAATTCCCAATTTAAAGAAAACACAAAAGAAATTTTATATTTTATATTATCTTAAAAGCATTTTATAATTAGAAAAATAATATAATTTAATTTTTTAGGCTCGTGTTGACCGGTTATCGTCGTGATTTGGAACGTAAAGATCTTTGGGATCTGATTCCCGGAAACAAAACTCGACCCATTTACGACACATTTCAAAAACACTGGAAACGCGAACTGAAAAGATTTTCACTGTAAGAAAAACGTTTTTATACAGACATTATGGGTGCGGGAATTCAAGTACATCATTTTTTACAATTATCTTTTAAAAGAAATTCAAAGTGTGTTTGAAACTAGAAGACTAAAAGAATGGAGTGATGTAGTTTTTATGACGATGTCTTTTAAATTAAACTTTTTGTGACAGTTGGAAAATTTAAGAATTTTGTCTTTCAAAATGTTTTCTTGTTTTAAACTGTCGTAAGAAGTTTATTTTGAAAGATATAGTCATAAAAATACAACCACTGTATTCTTTTACCATTCTAGTTTAGAAAATACTTTGAATTTCTTTTAAAAGATGTTTCTAAAAAAAGTATGTACTTGAAATTCTGCCCCCTCCCAATTTTGCAAACAAATTGAGTTTTCTTCTTAAAATTATCTAAAAAGCTAGAATTTGTTTTAATTATTGTATTTGTTTATTTTGTTTAGTATTTCTTCATTTTCTACGTCGGATAAAGATGTAGAATCTTCGGCAATCCGACAACGAGTGACTTTAAAAAGCAAACCGGACGAGAATGTCGGAGAACCGAGTCTCCTTAAAGTTCTCTTCCGATCTTTCGGCTGCCTTTACTTCTTGGCTATAATTTTAAAACTCGTTTCGGACTTCCTTTTATTTGTCAATCCTCTTGTTCTCGAGTACGGCTTCTAAATTCTTACCAAATTTTTATAATTGATAAAATGATATTTTTTGTGCTTTTTGAAGTTTACTGATCAGTTTTGTGAAAAGCGATGAGCCACAATGGAAGGGCTTCCTTTACGCTTTTACGATGTTGGCGGTTGCGATAATCAACGTGACTCTCGTCGCTCGTGCGAGCCACATCTCGTATCTGGTCGGAATGAAAGTGAGATCGGCTCTCATTGCAGCTATCTATCGGAAAGTGAGTTACGAATACGGTTTTTTTTTTCGTCTCGAAATTGTACGAAAGAGGCCTCGTTTTGTAATTTTTTTTTTAAATAGGCAATGCTGCTGTCGAATGCGGGTAAACGCAAATACACTTTGGGCGAAATTGTCAATCTTATGTCGGTTGACGTTCAAAAGATGATGGATGTTGTGCTTTACTTCATTTTCGTTGTCACGTCTCCGATATTGTTCGGCGTAACGATGTATCTATTATGGCAAAGGCTTGGAGTTGCCGTTTTTGCAGGTATCGCGGCCATGATCATCACGCAGTCGGTTACGGTTACGGTACTTGACTATGCAAAACGTCTACAGGTTGGTTCGAAACCTTTTAAATTGTTTTAATTGTTGTTAACGAATACATTTTTGCATTGAAAGTGATTTTCGAGCGCAAAGGGCAAAGTGGCCTCTCGAACTCTTGATATTATTCTGTCTTTCAGATGCAAAAGGAAGAGAAACTTGAAAGTGTTTTAGAAACTAGAAAAGTAAATGAATTAATGCAATTCATATTTTCTTGTTATATTTTTCAAAATGAACTTTTTTTGCAGTTTAAAAATGAATAGAGAAAAAGTTTCTTTTAAAAGATTTCAACATTAACACTTTCTAGTTTCTAATACTTTCAATTTCTTCTGAATTTGCTTTCGAAAATTGATGCAATATTTTGTTTATGTATAAAATGCTAGGATGTTCTAAGATATTTTATTTTTTTATTAAAAACTTTTCCAAAATAAAACAGATTGATCAAATGCAGTTGAAAGACAGCCGAATAAAATTAATGAATGAAATTCTAAACGGAATAAAGGTACGAGAAATCATGAGAATTTTCGGCGTTCACAAACGAGTCACTTTTAGTGGTCGGGATGATCTGCAAAGGGTGATTGACGTTTGGGCGCGCTCAACCACTCCAGTCGACTTTATGCAAACATTTTGTGCAGATCACTTTCCTAACGCCGGCAGTGGACTCTGAGCCACACTCTAACCACCTTTCGCAGTTCATCTCGATTGCTAAAAGTCGCTCGGCTGTGAATGCTCTTAGTGAATTTTTTTAATGTTTGTAAATGTAGGTTTTGAAGCTTTACGGTTGGGAGAAATGTTTTATGGAGATCATAAACGGAATTCGTTCTCGTGAAGTTGTAGTCCTTCGTAAGTGTTCGTCTTTCGGCCTCGCGATGACGTTCTCGTGGTACACGTCCAGTGTCTTGGTGACTCTGACAAGTTTTGGAACTTACGTCTTGATGGATCCGACCCACGTTCTCGATGCCAACATCGCCTTTGTATCGTTCGCTCTCTTCAATGTGATGCAGGGTCCGATCATGTTGATGCCGATGGTCATCGTTACCATCATTCAGGCTTCGGTTTCGATGAAACGAATCGCTGGATTTCTTTACTGCGATGAGATCGATCCCGATGCCGTTCAATATGTTCACGACGAAGGCACGGATCGTTGTTTTTTGTCGTTCGGGTTCTTTCCGAAGGACTTTCTTTATTGAAATAAGTTTTTTTGTTAATTTTTTTCAGAACATCCGATTACGATCGAGAATGGAATCTTTAATTGGGGTGATCACGATCTTGCGATATTATCTGATATCAATTTGAGAGTGAAGGATAAAAGTTTAGTCGCTGTTGTCGGGACGGTCGGAGCTGGAAAATCTTCTCTCTTGTCGGCTATTTTAGGAGAAATGGAAAAATTTAGTGGAAAGGTCACAGTGTCGGTGGGTATTTTCTGTTTTTTTTTTAACATGTTGATTGAAATTTAACTTGTGGTCGTATTCTTAAGTCAAAGTAAAACTTAAAATATGATTTTAAGCAGCATTATTTTAACACGAGAGTTAGGCTAGAATTTAAGAAGAAAATTTGGCTGTTTAGCTTCAGTTTTTGAACCCTCTGAACAAGGTTCAAGGTTGAGTTCAAGTTCTAATTTTCCTACTTGAAAAAGTCTAAAATTTTATAAAAAGTTAGTAATGAAGTTTTAAGAAAGTTTTACTAAAGTTTTTAAAACAGTTTTAACCATGCTTTGAAAAAGCTTTTAAAAAAACGTTTTAAAGAAAGTTTTTAAAAAATTGATCATTTTGAAACTACGATTATTCCCAAACTATGAATTTGTTTTATTCACCAAAAAAGCTGAACGAAGCTTCCTAAAATGTACCTGTAGCCATGTTTACACTGCGTGCGTGCGTGTGTGCAAAATAAACGAATTAGTTTATATTTATTTAGGGTTCGGTTGCGTACGTTCCGCAACAAGCATGGTTACAGAATGCGACGCTTAAAGATAACATACTTTTTGGAAAACAAATCAACGGATCGTTTTACGAGAAAGTGATCGATGCTTGCGCTTTGAGACCGGATTTGCAAGTTCTTCCTGCTGGAGATAGCACGGAAATCGGTGAAAAGGGAATCAATTTGAGCGGTGGTCAGAAACAGCGGATTAGCCTCGCGAGAGCTGTTTATTCGGATGCGAATAATTACTTGTTGGACGATCCGTTAAGTGCTGTCGACGTTCATGTCGGTAAACACATATTTGATCATGTCATTGGACCGAAAGGAATTCTTAAAGATAAAGTACATACAGAACGATCTCTCGGATTTCGTGAGTAATTAATTGTATTTAATTAAAAATTTAATTTTTCGTTTTGAAATTAAGACGAGGATTTTGGTTACTCATCGTATTACGATATTACCGCAAGTTGATCTGATTGTGGTCGTTAACAACGGAGCCATATCTGAAATTGGGACCTATCGTGAATTGTTGGATAAGAAAGGAGTTTTTGCCGAGTTTCTCATGACGTATTTGACGGATGTTGAAGAAATGGCTGACGAGAAAGAAGAAGGTGGATATTCAACATGAAAATACTTCTTAATGATTTAACTATATACATTCTAGTTTCTCAACACATAAAAACCTTTTTCTGCTGACGAAACACAAACTCAGTGTTTCGACACAAATTGGCAACAATTCTAAAACATTCCTGTGACTTTTGTGTTTTGTTTTTGTCTGCAATTTCACAAACAATTCCATATTCCTCTACAAATTAGTAAACATCGAAAGGTGTTGTTTAGGTACCACGTAACATTTTGTCAATTGTTGTATGTGTAGTGTGGACAGTTAATATTAAAACAAAAACAGAACAGTTTACATAGTTTACGTAGAGGACAGCTATAGAAACAAAAACAAAACCCAAATTTATTTGTGTTGTGTCACAAATTTCTTGTGGTTTTTTGTCTTAAGTAACTGCTGACAGTTGTTTCAGGTTTGTTTTGTTTTCAAAATCTTCTTTTTCTGGCGGTTTTTGTTGTGTTTTTGTCTCGAACTCCTGTTGCACTTTTGTCAAGCTTGATGTGGATCGGGCATTACGTGTATAATATTAATTTAACAATGTTTTTCCGTGTTGTGGAACCCTGTTGAGAGGGTTTAAGTTGAATTTCAAGTGCCGAGTGTCTTGCTCTGAATTTCATAGTTACTTTTCAATTCAAACAATAACATGCATTAGTGAAAGTAACTTAGCTACTATACAAGTTACTTGTGGAAGTAACTTTTTTCAAGATTCAAATTGAAAAAAAAACCCCAAACTTTGATATTGTGATCTTAAAAAAGGGGTCAAACGAAATAAAAAAAGGACATGGTGGATAACATTTCAGAAGACAAGTGACAATGTGATAATTACTAAATATTAATTAATATATCAAGTTCTTTTCTTCGACTTTGGAGTTAAAATAATTAATATATTGTCAATATAAACAATATACAAGTGTCTCTTTTTATCTTGTAGTTGATTTGAACAAGAGTTAAAATTTTAAGGTCAAGTGGACAGATGATGACGGACATAAATAAGTTTGTTGTTGTTGCTTTTGCATGTATTGGCCAGTGCACTTTGACCTTTTAAGGCACTTGAAGTGGGATCCTAATGTGTGTGCCACCGACTGTTCATTTGAATAATGCAAAGTCTACTTTTTTTCATTATTTGAGGATATAATTTCATGTTGATATATTTCAAAATAAACTTTTTCAAGACAGAAATTTAAAAAAAATATATATCAAAATATTGAAAATGCCATAAAAAGCTTATTTTAAAGTACAGATCATATTTTATTTTAGAAATCGATGAAGTAAAATCTGAAATTCTTCCAAAGTTGAGTCTCGCATCGAAGGAACTGTCGTTATCGAGGTGACTATAAATGGAATCGAAACGATAATCGTTAAAACTGATCCGATTTCTTACAAAATTATTTCTAATAACGAAAGGTCTTATGGCTACAACGAAATCGAATCGAAGACTTTCCGGAGACAGTCGAGTGTTCCGAATCTGAGTAATAACGACGAAAGTTCCGAAGTGGATAAACTGAGACGATTTTCCAGTTACTCCATAACGAACCTTAGTTTGGAATCGTTGTCGCGGCCGCATATGAACAGCCAGATCATTGCCGAGAGTTCTCCGGTGGCCAGCGGCACTTTGATCATGGCCGAGAGCATGGAGACTGGAAAGGTAAAAGATTTTTCGATAGTACCGGGTATTTCACTATCGGAATTTAAAAATAGAAAGGTTGTTTCGTAATATTAGGTGAAGTTGTCCACTTACACGTACTATGCTCGTGCGGTCGGTTTCAAGACGATCTTCTTCTCGGTGTTATTTTACATGATGGCTTACGGTTGCTCAATGGGTTCTAGTATCTGGTTGAGTATGTGGAGTAACGATGTTCCGAATGCCGATGGAACTCAGGATGAGGCGCTGAGAAATCTTCGACTTATTGTCTACGGAGCTCTCGGCCTTTCGTTCGGTAAGTGGATTTTTTCTCGAATTCGGCGCCACCCGGGATACTCGACCAACCCGTGTCCACCGGCACCGTGTCTTTTTTTTTTTCTAGAAATTGTTAACCATTTTTTTCTTACACGTTGAACAGCCTCGTTGACTTTACTTGCGGGTGTCGTCTTTGTTTACGGCACGACGTTTGCAGCTGGAAACCTCCATCGTATGTTACTCGACAACATTCTCCGTTCTCCGATGTCCTTCTTCGATACGACACCTCTCGGTCGCATCATTAATCGTTTCTCGAAAGATATCGACATCTTGGACACGACAATGCCGCAGTGGCTTCAACAGTGGCTCACGTCGTTGTTTCAAGTTATTTCGACGATCATCGTGATTAGTATCAGTACTCCGGTCTTCGTTCTACTCGCTTTACCCATTGCAGTTATTTACTATTATCTTCAGGTTTGTTTTTGAACTTTTCGAATTAAAAACTCGATAGCTCGACTTCTCATTTACAAAGATAAACGAAGGTGCTGAGAGTTTTTTCAGAATTATTTTAAGCTTTACGAAACGCGATGACAGTTTTTCCATATTAATTTCCATAGATTGACTTTTATTAATTAGTTATGATCTATGTCTAGGTTCCAAGAATATTTTTACAATGATATATATTTAAAAATCAGCTTTTTTTTATGAAATTCTAAAAGAAAGTTTAATTTTGAAGATATTGTCGAATTTGACTTTTCGATTTCGTTTACTCTTCTAGTTTGAAATGAATCATAATTATTTTTTTATGAGAAACGACCCTTTGCTTTTTTTTTATTAGCGATTTTATGTTTCGACATCGAGACAGTTGAAACGATTGGAATCGGTGACGCGTTCTCCGATCTATTCTCATTTTTCGGAGTCCGTGATCGGTGCTGCGACTGTTCGAGCTTTCGGTCGTCAAGGAAGTTTCATAAGACAATCCGAAGAGAAAGTCGACGAGAATCAACTCTGTTATTATCCGAGTATCATATCGAATAGATGGATCGGAATTCGATTGGAGATTATCGGCAATGTTCTCGTATTCTGCGCTGCTCTTTTGGCCGTTTTGGGTCGGGAAACTCTCAGTCCTGGATTAGTTGGACTCTCAGTCAGCTATTCGCTTTCGGTGCGGTTACTACAAGAGGTTTCATTTAGTTTGCAAGTTCATTGTTTTAATGTTGGTTGTTTATTTTATTCTAGATTACTTTTATTCTCAATTGGGTTGTGAGGATGACGAGCGAAGTTGAAACCAACATCGTTGCGGTCGAAAGAGTCAAAGAATATACTGTTACTCCTACGGAGGTTCGGTTAATTTTTTTTTAAAGAAGTGTCTCGAAGTATTTTAATTATTTTTTATTGTTATTAATAAAAAAAAAGGCTGCATGGGAAATTCCCGAAAGTAAACCGCCTCCAATGTGGCCAACTAATGGAGAGGTTATCTTTAATGGGTATTCGACACGCTATCGGAAAGGTCTCGATTTGGTTTTACGTAAAGCCACTTGCAGCATAAAGAGTGGAGAAAAAGTGAGCCAAGAATAGTTTTGTTTTTGTATTAACTGGAATCTTAGCTGAGTGTAGAAGTGACTGGAGCTCCAGACGCCTCCAGAGGTGCCTGCAGCGCCAGTTTTCTTGTTTTGCAACATCATCTTGTTCGCAATTGACGTAGAAGTTTATTTCAGGTTGGAATTGTGGGTAGAACCGGAGCCGGCAAATCCTCTCTGACTCTGGCTTTGTTTCGAATCGTCGAAGCAGCTAGTGGAAGTATCGTTATCGATGACATCGACATCGCTAAACTTGGACTACACGATTTACGATCGCGGCTTACGATCATACCTCAGGAACCGGTTTTATTCTCTGGTTCACTTCGAATGAATCTCGATCCTTTCGATAATCACAGCGACGAAGAAATCTGGAAAGTTCTCGAACTGTCTCATCTGAAGAGCTTTGCTTCGACGCTTTCAAAAGGACTAATGCATGAAATTAACGAAGGTGGCGATAATTTAAGGTACGATTTGAAGGCCCCGAAGTGAAGGCCGCGAACAAGTTGCTGTAATTTCTTTTAAATATGCGTAGTGTCGGTCAGCGTCAACTCGTCTGTTTAGCTCGAGCTCTCCTGCGGAAGACGAAGATCTTGATCTTGGATGAAGCGACCGCTGCCGTAGATCTTGAAACGGATGATCTGATTCAGACAACGATCCGTAAAGAGTTTACAGAGTGTACGGTGTTGACAATTGCTCATCGTCTCAACACGATCATAGATAACGATCGGTGAGTTCGTTAAAACCTTTCAATCGAAAAGCCCCGAACCTTTTGTAATTGAAACATAGAAACTTTCTTAATTTTGCACCGTTTAAAATTAAAATATTGTCTTATTTTTCTCTCAGCGTGTTGGTCTTAGACCACGGAATCATCAAAGAGTTTGATTCACCAAAAACGTTAACTTCGAAGAAATCGTCGATATTTTACGGAATGGCAAGAGATGCCGGTCTCGTGACGATCGACGCGGACGTGACCACGTGACCCCCGGAGTATTCATCGGTACCGTGAGTAACAACGATCGTTTCTTTAATCATTTTTTTCTTTTCTTGTTAGTTGATTTTTTACAATTTCGTAGATTATTTTTTGTTAATATATTTTGTTCTTAAATGTGAAGTTCTGAATTTTGAATTAAAAATGCGATAATATTTTCTATGTAAGGAAAATTTTTGTTTTTGTAGAGATTTTTTGGGGGGATTTTTTTCTTCTTTATTGAGCTTCAAGATTATTTTGCTTTTTGTCGGCTAATTGTAGTTGTGGCTGTTCAAAAACATTCCTGCCTTCCATGAAGCTCAGCCTAAGTGAACATAGTTGAGATGCTGAGAAATTTCAGCTCGACTTGAGCATACGCAGAAGCATCTCTGGTGGAATTGGGCATGTTTTTAGAATTAGAGTAATAATGGGTTGGCCTTGAAGGGCCTTCACGAAGACGTCATCGCGGGGCAGCAAGGTCGATCCTGCAAAATCAACCCGAAAAAAAGAAAGAATAATCAAAGTTCGACGCGAACACATTTATTCAAATATTGAACTCGGTAAATCGATCTGCCATCAGCTCGAAAGCAACGTGGCAGATTGGAAGATAATTCCCAATCACCAATGATTGTCATTTAGACAAGATCGGCGTATAAATCGAATTCCAGGGTCCTAAAACAGATTAACTATATGTGCTGGAAGAAAATTCCATAGTCTAATTACATTTGGAAAGCAAAACCACTCGAAATTAATCATCGTAAATTGACGCATGGATCTCTACGAATCCATTAGAGTCCAAACAATTCCTCCGACACACGAGGAAAGAAAGGCATTGCCTATCAAATGACAAATAAACATAAAGTTGAACCATCGTAAGTTTTTCTCGTGATCGTCCCAACTGTCGAAACCGACTTCGTATCCGTAGAGCATGAATGCAACATGAATGAGCCAAGTACCAATCACTTGAAATACAAAGGCTCTCACCAGAGACCACAATACCGTGTTCTTGTGCCAGATTTCGCACAAAGCGGCACTCCACGAAAGCATGGACAATAAGACGAGCATCGTGTGAGCTCGGCTCGCGAGTGGCGTTACACTGTTCAGATGATAATGGAACAAAATGCCGTACATGGCAATTACAACCAAACCACCCACTGGTTCGAGTGAATTATTTCGAAGTATCCTAGTATGATGGAGAATTTCAAGGACGCCACAAAGGAAGATAGTCGTGTATACCATCATGTGTTGATAGTTTTCGGAACTAATAAGTCGTCCATTATTAGAACAGCAATCAATTTCAGCCAACACCATAGTGAGTGCTCCAGCAATTTTAGCGACTGATTCCAAAGGAATTAGATGGCAAAATGGACCGCTGTAGAACGCTCGTGATTTGTACGGTGGACCCCTTCTGGTTTTCTCCTTAAAATAACTCAGGTAGATGTTGATCGTAGACCAAATTGCTATTGTACTGATAAGTGTTCCGGGAATCATGTGGCCTCGATAAACACCATTCCAACGGGCATTTGGTTCCCCTTCCATGAACTGCACTCGTTAAAAACAGATTAGGAATTACTAAGCGCATTTTGTTCGTGATTTTTAGTCAAACAGTTGTTGCAATATTTGCGAAAACAAGTAAAAGGAATTTTTTTAGTATTTAAACAAAAAATCATCGCAAAAAAATGTCTGATTTTAAAATTTATGGTATCTTTTATTCAAAGTTTAAAATCAACTTTATGAACAATGAAGTTAATTTTGAACGAACTTTCAATCTCGTCTTAAATTGAGTAGAAACTAGAAGGGTTTTGAAGTTTATTTTGAAAGTACCGTAAGTACGATCCCTTCTAGTTTCTAAACACACTTAACTTTTAAATTGTTTAGCAAACTTTTGCAACATCTTGCCAGAATTGTTTTTTTTTTCTAAATGATACAAAAAAAAAAGAAAAAAGGTTCCACCTACCAACATATTTGTTTAGATTTGAATTTGTCCGATTGGATTTTGTCACAAACTTGGAAAAAGATGTGAAGACTAAAAATATTTGTGTCTTTTTCTGTGTATTGTTTTTCTAACTATTGTCATAAATGATTCACACGTATTCAAGTTTTTGTTTTTGTCATTGCATTTATTTACATTTAAACCTAATTAAATATTTCATTATGTATTCGTTTTCGTAACGTTGAAGGGGGGGGGGACAGGTGGTGTTGCGTCATTTGCCATATTTTTCTATTGAGAACGTAGGCATAAATTCATTGACAACAGTAAACAAGGAGACTTAGAATACATTCTTGTAGCATCAGGTGTTTTTGAGGATGCAAAACATACTGGAAAAGTTCACTTTACTAAATGCCACAACACTCACTAAACAAGTCGACAAGGTGGTTGGGCTGTGGTTGCAGTCCATTTTTTATTATTATTCCTTCAACGTTAACAAACGAATACATAACGATATTTATGTTTGCGTTTAAATATAGGATGAAAGTTAGTAGACAAACACAGGAAAGTCACAAATCTTTTTAGTCGATTTTGAAGAGTTTTTTCAAAGTTGTGACAAAATGTAATCCAACAAATTTCAATTTAAACAATGTGTGTAATTGGATAGGTGGAAAGTGTTTCATTTTGTATCATTTAGGAAAACAATCGAATTGTACATAACCAGAATGTTGGCAAAGTTTGCTAAACAATTTAAAGTTCGTTTAGAAACTAGAAGAGTAGCTGAATCACTTAATAGTAATTTTCATTTTAATATCTTTCAAAATAAACTTTTTATTGGAGGAAAAATTAAAAAAAATATCGTCTTCTTAAAGATGTATCGTTTTCAAACTGACATAAAAAGTTTATTTTGAAAGATTATCAAACATGAAAAATATATACCCTCTGAAGTGATTGAGGTCCCCCTTCTAGTTTTTTAAAAAAAAACGCTTTCAAAGTTTTTTTTGTAATTTTGTAACCAGATTTCGAAGTGGTATTTACATTATACTTAATAAGAAGAAATTGGAAATGTGTTAGAAACTAGAATAGTTAGTTGATTCACTTAATAGTTTTGTTTAAATACTAGAAAATTCTTTTTACTTGTTTTCGCAAATTTTACAACAAAAACTGAACAGAAATCACGAAGAAATGGTTTCGTTAACGTTAATTTTGCACTAATTTAATCTGTTTTAAACGAGTGTAGGGGCTTTGGAGGTTTCGCTATTGGCCAATTTGCCACAATTTTGATGAGGAAAATGAAAAGGTTTCTCGTCGTTTATTCTTGGCCATCAATGGATTACACAAGGCCAGTCCTTTGTTCAGGGTTTAGTGTGTCATATGCACCACAGTGTGTGGATTTTCATCATATTATTGTCTTGACTTTTGTAAAAGTTAGAAGGTTAAATTGTTCGGAATTATAAACCCATCCCACTGGAGTTCCTCTGTCATCAAACTGTCGAGTTCAAGGAGTCCTGATAACATGACGGTTGGACCATAGAGTATCGAATCCCCTATGTTATCGATTGTCTCTTGTACACCAATTGGAATAAGTGTAAGGATGTCATTCATTAGAACCACGTGTTGCGTCGAATGGCGCGACTCCCTGGCAGTTCACAACAACAATGTTATGCAAATATGTTTGTAAACAAATGCAACAATTCTAATTGATTTTTTTTGAACATTTGCAACAAGTAGGATGTTGTTGTATTAAGTCTAACGAACATTTTAGTGTTGAGAGGAGGTTTTCGAAAAAGTCGTTACAGAATTTTCTAGTTTGACTGACTACTGGTGGTAATTTCATTAATATGTCGTCGGTAGGTGAAAAGTTTGTTAAATTTTCATATTTTTCTTGTTATTTAGGAAAACAATTGTCAAAGTTTGTTAAACAATTTTTATTCAAAAAAAATGAAGGTGGTTTTAAATATCTGATTAATTCTGTCTTTTGGAAGGAAACCTAAAATTGGTTTTTAAAAAGTAGAAGAGTAGCTCAAGTTACTTTGAAGCTTTTTGTTGGCAAAAAGTTTATTTTGAATGATATATCAATCTTGTTTTTCTCGCCAGATTTCGAGCAAGAAGTAAGTCAAATATTGCAGTGAATCTTGTCTTAATTAAATATTTCCAAATGGGAGGATCTCCACTTTACCTATTAGGCCTACCTAGAAAAAAAATCATTATTATTATACAAATTAAACTTTCTACTATGAAAATTCAAATTATTTGCTTCATAGGAATGATACTTTTTTTAAGGTGGCATTATAAATATTTATTTTGGTTTTGTCCTCTCAGATGGCGCCACTGCATTCGCCATTATGTCTTTTTAGAAGAGGTCTCTTCCCTCTCAACTGTGGGTTTGAGAAAATTTATATTTTTAAAATTGAACGTTTTTCAGGAGAAACAATTTTCTTGATGATATCTTTCAAAATAAACTTTTTATAACAGTTTGAAAAAAAGGCGAGAATAATTCTTCATGAAATGGCAATTGAAAAAAAAAACTAAAAAACGGGTCATTTCCAAAGTGAACTACAAAATTGTTTATTTTGTAAGATAATTGCCATGAATCTAGTTTTGAAAACAATTTGAATTGTGTTTTTATAATGTTGCTGCTGCTGCATTGTTGTGATATTGATCTTTAACCTTTTGAATTTGAAGGTTTGGATTAAGTGGAAATCCATTTTATATTCGTTAAAGTTCTGTTAATTTATTTTAAAAATTGATGATCGTCTTAACTCTTAATGTGTTCTCAGTTTATGCAAAACTGGTATTAACAGCTTCGTTAATTGATTAGCGAGGAGATTTTAGCTTTGTCATTTTGCATAGTGCACACGTTCGCGACATTGACAGTAACTGAAAATGGTTTGTTAGTTGTGAATCTGTTTTTCATTTGTGTTCTTTTGACAATGAAAAAGAAGGAATACACACAGTTTCCATTTATTATTGAATATGAGTTAAGTGCAAATATGACTGAATGCCTATAATTACGAAGATACAAGTCAATCCAGCATGCCAATTTGTAAATTTACTTTAATCAGCCTTTTGGGATTATCTGGTGCCAGTGACATTAGTTGGATGGACATCTGGATTCCAGCTATTAAAGGTAAGTAAGTTCCTTGTTGGGTGTGTCCTTAGACACATCTGACAAAAGTGTCGCAACTTTGCTAGCGGCACAGCGCTTACCAAGGGAGCTTATACAGCGCAGTGTCGTCAGCCTACATTAAGTTAAAGGCACAACAATCAATCCAATACAGAGCAAATATGTGATTCATTTCCAGCTGTGCATACTATAACACGGGCATTGTTATTCCGTTGCAAGCAATTGCATCCGTTTCACCAATTAGCCTATAATTGCTATGTAAATGCCTCAACACGAGAATAAAACGTCGTTAAATATGTTTTAATATTATTTTTCACATTAGTGTGTTTTAATGATGCTTTTAGATTTTCACAAATGCTTTTGGTGCTTCTTAAGGTGGCTCAATAAATATTTATTTTGCTTTTGCCCCACCAGATGGCGCCGTCGTAGTTGGCTAATGCTATGCTGATCTATAGACATTTTTTTGTAAAATTTGAACACAAAAAGGCGATCAAACGGGTGTTGTTGTTTTTTAGAAACAACATTATGAAAAAATTAAAATTGTTTTCAAAACTAGAATAGTTAAAAGTATTTTAGTGGAAATATCTTAAAAAATGAACAATGGTTTGGAAATGATCTGTTTAATTTGATTTTTTTCTATTTCATGAAAAACTGTTTTCGCCTATTTTTCAAATTTGTCATAAAAAGTTCATTTTGAAAGATGTCACTATGAAAATACTTGTAGTATTATCCACACCAATCCTGCAAAATCAACCCGAAAAAAAGAAAGAATAATCAAAGTTCGACGCGAACACATTTATTCAAATATTGAACTCGGTAAATCGATCTGCCATCAGCTCGAAAGCAACGTGGCAGATAATTCCCAATCACCAATGATTGTCCTTTAGACAAGATCTGCGTATAAATCGAATTGCATGGTCCTAAAACAGATTAACTATATGTGCTGGAAGAAAATTCCATAGTCTAATTACATTTGGAAAGCAAAAACCACTCGAAAATCATCGTAAATTGACGCATGGATCTCTACGAATCCATTAGAGTCCAAACAATTCCTCCGACACACGAGGAAAGAAAGGCATTGCCTATCAAATGACAAATAAACATAAAGTTGAACCATCGTAAGTTTTTCACGTGATCGTCCCAACTTTCGTAACCGACTCCGTATCCGTAGAGCATAAATGAAACATGAATGAGCCAAGTACCAGTCACTTGCAGTACAAAGATTCTCACCAGAGACCACAATGCCGTGTTCTTGTGCCAGATTTCGCACAAAGTGGCACTCCACCAAAGCATGGACAATAAGACGAGCATCGTGTGAGCTCGGCTCGCGAGTGGCGTTACACTGTTCAGATGATAATGGAACAAAATGCCGTACATGGCAATTACAACCAAACCACCCACTGGTTCGAGGGAATTATTTCGAAGTATCCTAGTATGATGGAGAATTTCAAAGACGCCACAAAGGAAGATAGTCGTGTATACCATCATGTGTTGATGGCTTTCGGAACTAACAAGTCGTCCATAATCAGAACAGCAATCAATTTCAGACCATATCATAGCGAGTCCTCCAGCAATTTTAGCGACTGATTCCAAAGGAATTAGATGCCAAAATGGACCGCTGTAGAACGCTCGTGATTTGTACGGTGGACCCTTTCTAGTTTTCTCCTTAAAATAACTCAGGTAGATGTTGATCGTAGACCAAATTGCTATTGTGCAGGCAAGTGTTCCGGGAATCATGTGGCCTCGAAAAACACCAATCCAAATGGCATTTGGTTCCCATTCCTTGAACTGCACTCGTTAAAAATAGATTAGGAATTATTAAGCGCATTTTGTTCGTGATTTTTAGTCAAACAGTTGTTGAAATATTTGCGAAAACGAGTAAAAGGAATTTTTTTAGTATTTAAACAAAAAATCATCGCAAAAAAATGTCTGATTTTAAAATTTATGGTATCTTTTATTCAAAGTTTAAAATCAACTTTATGAACAATGAAGTTAATTTTGAACGAACTAGAAACTAGAAGGGTATAGCTGAATCACAAAAGTTTATTTTGAAAGAATACCAGTAAGTACGGTCCCTTCTAGTTTCCAAGTTGTTTAGCAAACTTTTGCAACATCTTGTCAGAATTGTTTTTTCTAAATGATACAAAAAAATGAAAAAAGGTTCCACCTACCAACATAATTGTTTAGATTTGAATTTGTCCGATTGGATTTTGTCACAAACTTCGAAAAAGATGCGAAGACTAAAAATATCTGTGTCTTTTTCTGTGTATTGTTTTTCTAACTATTGTCATAAACGATTCACACGTATTCAGGTTTTTGTTTTTTTTTCATTGCATTTATGTACTTTTAAACCTAATTAAATATTTTATTATTTATTCGTTTTCGCAACGTTGAAGGGGAGAACAGGTGGTGTTGTTAGTTGCCATATTTTTCTATTGAGAACGTTGGCATAAATTGATTGACAACAGTAAACAAGCAGACTTAGAATACATTCTTGTAGCATCAGGTGTTGTTTCTAAGGATGCAAAACATACTGGAAAAGTTCACTTTACTAAATGCCACAACACTCGCTAAACAGGTCGACAAGGTGGTTGGGCTGTGGTTGCAGTCCATTTTTTATTATTATTCCTTCAACGTTAACAAACGAATACATAACGATATTTATGTTTGCGTTTAAATATAGGATGAAAGTTAGTAGACAAACACAGGAAAGTCACAAATCTTTTTAGTCGATTTTGAAGAGTTTTTTCAAAGTTGTGACAAAATGTAATCCAACAAATTTCAATTTAAACAATGTGTGTAATTGGATAGGTGGAAAGTGTTTCATTTTGTATCATTTAGGAAAACAATCGAATTGTACATAACCAGAATGTTGGCAAAGTTTGCTAAACAATTTAAAGTTCGTTTAGAAACTAGAAGAGTAGCTGAATCACTTAATAGTAATTTTCATTTTAATATCTTTCAAAATAAACTTTTTATTAGAGGAAAAATTAAAAAAAATATCGTCTTCTTAAAGATGTATCGTTTTCAAACTGACATAAAAAGTTTATTTTGAAAGATTATCAAACATGAAAAATATATACCCTCTGAAGTGATTGAGGTCCCCTTCTAGTTTCTAAAAAAAAAACGCTTTCAAAGTTTTTTTTTTTGTAATTTTATAACCAGATTTCGAAGTGGTATTTACAGTATACTTAATAAGAAGAAATTGAAAATGTGTTAGAAACTAGAATAGTTAGTTGATTCACTTAATAGTTTTGTTTAAATACTAGAAAATTCTTTTTACTTGTTTTCGCAAATTTTACAACAAAAACTGTTTGAACAGAAATCACGAAAAAAATGGTTTCGAAAACGTTAATTTTGCACTAACTTAATCTGTTTTAAACGAGTGTAGGGGCTTTGGAGGTTTCGCTATTGGCCAATTTGCCACAATTTTGATGAGGAAAACGAAAAGGTTTCTCGTCGTTTATTGTTGGCCATCAATGGATTACACAAGGCCAGTCCTTTGTTCAGGGTTTAGTGTGTCATATGCACCACAGTGTGTGGATTTTCATCATATTTTCGTCTTGTCTTTTGTAAAAGTTAGAAGGTTGAATCGTTCTGTTATCGATTGTCCTCTTGTACACCAATTGGAATAAGTGTGAGGATGTCATTCAGTAGAACCACGTGGGGGGCGTCGAATGGCGCGACTCCCTGGCAGACAACAAAAATGTTATGCAAATGTTTGTAAACAAATGCAACAGATGCAACAATTCTAATTGATTTTTTTTAACATTTGCAACAAGTAGGATGTTGTTGTATTAAGTCTAACAAAAATATTCTAACGAACATTTTAGTGTTGAGAGGAGGTTTGCGAAAAAGTCGTTACAGAATTTTCTAGTTTGACTGACTACTGGTGTGAATTTCATTAATATGTCGTCGGTAGGTGAAAAGTTTGTTAAATTTTCATATTTTTCTTGTTATTTAGGAAAACAATTGTCAAAGTTTGTTAAACAATTTTTATTTAAAAAAAATGAAGGTGGTTTTCTGAAGTAAACTTAATGAAAACCTAAAATTGGTTTTAAGCTTTTTTGTTGGCAAAAGTTTATTTTGAATGATATGAATCTTGTTTTTTTCGCCATTCAGATTCCGAGCAAGAAGTAAGTCAAATATTGCAGTGAATCTAATTAAATATTTCCTCCAATGGGATCTTCACATTACCCACTTTACCCTAGAAAAAAATCATTATTATTATACAAATTAAACTTTCTACTATAAAATTTGCTTCATAGGAATGATACTTTTTTTAAGGTGGCATTATAAATATTTATTTTGGTTTTGTCCTCCCAGATGGCGCCACTGCAGTGGCTATTATGTCTTTATAGGAGAGGTAGGTCTCTTCCCTCTCAACTGTGGTTTTGAGGAAATTTATATTTTTTAAAGTGAACGTTTTTCAGGAGAAACAATTTTCTTAATGATATATCTTTCAAAATAAACTTTTTATAACAGTTTGAAAAAAGGCGAGAATAATTCTTCATGAAATGTCAATTGAAAAAAAAAAAACTAAAAAACGGGTCATTTCCTAAGTGAACTACAAAATTGTTTATTTTGTAAGATAATTGCCATGAAAAAAACTCTTAGCATAATCTTAATTACCATTCTAGTTTTGAAAACAATTTGAATTGTGTTTTTATAATGTTGCTGCTGCTGCATTGTTGTGATATTGATCTTTAACCTTTTGAATTTGAAGGTTTGGATTAAGTGGAAATCCATATTATATTAATTTCCTTTAAAAATTGATGATCGTCTTAACTCTTAATGTGTTCTCAGTTTATGCAAAACTGGCATTAACAGCTTCGTTAATTGATTAGCGAGGAGATTTTAGCTTTGTCATTTTGTACAATGGACAAGTCGCGACATTGACAGTAACTGAAAATGGTTTATTAGTTGTAAATCTGTTTTTCATTTGTGTTCTTTTGACAATGAAAAAGAAGGAATACACACAGTTTCCATTTATTTTTGAATATGAGTTAAGTGCAAATATGGCTGAATGCCTATAATTACGAAGATACAAGTCAATCCAGCATGCCAATTTGTAAATTTACTTTAATCAGCCTTTTGGGATTATCTGGTGCCAGTGACATTAGTTGGACGGACATCCTGGATTCCAGCTATTAAAGGTAAGTAAGCTCCTTGTTTTGTGGGTCTTGGACACATCTGACAAAAGTGTCGCAACTTTGCTAGCGGCACAGGCACATTAGGGTTGGGGGGGGGGGGTGCGCTTCCCAAGGGAGCTTATACAGTGCAGTGTCGTCAGCCTACATTAAGTTAAAGGCACAACAATCAATCCAATACAGAGCAAATATGTGATTCATTTCCAGCTGTGCATACTATAACACGGGCATTGTTATTCTGTTGCAAGCAATTGCATCCTTTAGCCTATAATTGCTATGTAAATGTCACAAAAGCTTTTACAGTGCTTCTTAAGGTTGCCCAATAGATATTTATTTTGCTTTTGGCTCTCCAGATGGCGCCATTGTAGTTGGCTAATGCTATGCTTCATAGACATTCTTTTAAAATTTGAACACAAAAAGGCGATCAAACGAGTATTTTTTTTTTAGAAACAACATTATGAAAAAAATTAAAATTGTTTTCAAAACTAGAATAGTAAAAGATTATGTTAAAAGTATTTTAGTGGAAATATATTTTAAAAAATCAACAATTGTTTGGAAATGATCCCTTTAATTTGATTTTTCCATTGATTACATTTCATGAAAAACTGCTTTCGCCTATTTTTCAAATTTGTCATAAAAAGTTAATTTTGAAAGATGTCACTATGAAAATACTTGTAGTATTATCACCAAATATTCTAGTTTCTTAAAGATTTTGAATATTCTTGTAATTTTTTTTTTCCTGAAAAACGTTCGCTTTGAAAAATCTAGATTTTCTCCAAACCACAGGTGGAGGGAGGAGGGGGGGGGGGAACCTCATTCCTATAGAATATAATAGCCACTGCAGTAAAGCCATCCCCGGGGAAACGAAAACAATATAAATATCTATAAAGACTAGAAAATCCTTTTTACTTGTTTAGCAAATTTTGCAACAACTTTTTGAAGATCACGAGAAAATGTTTGTAAAAGTAACTTGGTGAATTAATTAATGTGTTTTAATAAGTGCAGATAAAGGTGTGGTTTGGTCTTTTTTTCCGAGGCCACTTCATTCCCGGAATATGTATCCTTACAATAGGAATTCTGTGTACCGTCAACATGTTCGTGAATTATTTTAAGGAGAAAACTGGAAAGGGATCTTCGTACAAATCACGAGCGTTCTATAGCGGTCCATTTTTTCACAGAATCCCCTTGGAGTCGGTGGTTAAAATTGTTCTGGGACTCACTATGATGTGTTCCGAATCGGATTGTTGTCTCAGAAATGGAAAATTTATTAGTTCCGAAAGCATTCAACACGTGTCGATATATGCGACTATCTTCCTTTGTGGCGTACTTGAAATTCTCCATCATACTCGGATACTTGGAAGTAAATCACTCGAACCAATGGGTGGTTTGTGCATAATTGCCATGTACGGAATTATGTTTCATTTTCATCTGACCACTGTGACGCCACTCGAGAACCGAGCTCATGAGGTTCTCGTCATTTTGTCCGTAATTATGTGGAGTGCCGCTTTGTGCGAAATCTGGCATAAGAATACGGTCATGTGGTCTCTGGTGCGAGCATGTGTACTGCAAGTGTTAGGTTCTTGGCTCGTTCATGTGGCGTTCATACTCTACGGACACGAAATCGGTTTGGAAAGTTGGCAAAATGAAACGAAAAATTTAAGGTGGCTCAACTTTATGTTTATTTGTCATTTGATAGGAAATGCGTTTCTTTCTTCGTTTCTTGGAGGAATTTTTTGGTTTCTAATTTGATTTGTGCGGTTTTTTTTCTTCTGCATTCTGCGAACAGAAACTGAAAATTGTTTGGTGGAGGGATCGCGAATGGCACAGAATTTTCTGATTATATGAAATAGCGGCACACTGAACGTTTAAAGTTGGGTATTTAAGTATCTGAATAAGTAATCCGTTGAATAAATGTTGAATTTTTTTTTTCTCCTTTAAAACTGGTTATTGTTTAATTTGAAAAATTATTATTATTGGTAATAATTTTCTAAAACGTACTTTGGTTACAAAAGGTTTGTATTTTATGTCATTTTGGTTTTTCTGATGATGGCTCACTAATGTGATTGAACTGTTTTATTATTCTAGTAATTTGTTGGGGTTTTTTAAAAAAATGAAATCCACCTCAAAATAATGATTATACAGTATGTTAATTTTTTATATTAATTAAGAAGTTGGTAGGAAAATAATTGCGGTTTTTGTTTTCTCAGCTAATAAAGAAATTTATTAATTAATAATTAAGTTTGTTAATCGAAATAAGCGCCATTAGAATTGACGCATTTTTGCCAATTAATTACATAGTTTGTTTATTCCGGTGGACCGCGGTGGTGTCAAATTCCGGAGTCCTGTAGTTGTTAAAATCTAGAAATGCATTCCTAATCCTGCATTCTTGTCCATTTTCAATTCAGTAACCTAAATTGAAACACAATTAACAATAAAACCAAAGTTAATGTTAAGACCTGCATACACGACGACACCTAGAGGTCAAGAGCAGTGTCTGTGCCGTCTACACATACCGAACATTTTTGAGTCTAGAGCAGTGTCGCGTACACCCATGTCTAGATCAAGTGTCAATAAGTCATTGTTGCGTCTGTCTGCATGGCTCTAGGCTTCAGCTAGATTAAGGGTGTGAATCAGTCAACATGGACGAAGGTATTCTAGCAGCCGGCCGTGATAGCTGCTTGTGTATAGTAATGAAAAGGAAACATCCGTGCAACAAAATAAGAGAACTGTTTTATGTTGCTGCTGCTGATTATGATTTTATATGGTGGTGATGGTTATTGTGTGTCGACACTCATAAAAAAAATCCAAACGATTGGAAATTTGCCAGAACGATCTACGACACTAAATTGGACCTGTCCACACCAGAGTTCCATCTAGACTGAGGACACTGGAACTTAGTATAGGGACACCAGTCTATGTGCTGTATACACACACAAAGACACTTGTATATACACTTTTTCTAGACACAAAGGTGTCGTCTTGTAGACGATGCTTTACTCAAATACAGACCGCAAACTGCACTTTGAAATGATCTGCACACAAATACAATGTAATGACACTTACATTGAAAACAATTGAGTTTCAGTTGCAGTAAACAAAAACTGCAATTATTTTCCTACCAGCCGAATATATTTTAAGACTTATTTAATAAGAAAAATGAATTACTATTCTGAATTTAAACAAAAATTGAAATTAAAAATGTTCTAAAATAATATGTCGAATAATGAATAGACGTTTATTGTTAATGAACTAAATGTATTGATTTTTATGTCAATTTCTCAAATACAATAGGAAGTATGACTTTGTTGGCCCATTGTACGAATTTATCTTGGCAGTTGGTGAAAACCTTTTTTTTTTTTTTTGCTTTGATATTTGCATAAATATTCGTGACCTAATGACGACGTTAATACAGACACACTTATTAAACACCTAATTAAACAGCAGTTTGATTGGTTCGTGTCGTTTTAATTAATTATATAAGGAAAAGTTAATGTTTTAAGAAGTCTTTAAAACGAGAAAGAAAAGTTTCCATTAAAACATCTGAGAATAATTGGACATTTGATCTGAATGGCCGTAAGTTAGTCTCGTATTTTGTTAATTATGCACAATTAGCACTAATTTATACAGCTTAAAAATAAAGCTAAGCTTAAAACATGACTTTAATTAAATTACTGTTGATTATTTTCTTCAGGAAACCAATATGAAGTGAAACTTGACTGTGTGTGTTTAGAAACTAGAAGGGGCAATTCAATCACTTAAAAGGGTCTTTTCATGTTGATTTCTTTCAAAATAAACTTTATGTCACAGTTTGAAAATGAGGAAACTTTAAACTGACGATGTTTTTTTTAAATTTTTTATTTATAAAAAAAAAGTTGATTTTGAAAGATTATCAACGTGAAAAATATATCCTGAAGTGATTGAGCTACGGCCCTTCTAGTTTCTGAAACACTTTCAAGTTGCTATTTAATTTTGCACCTGCGAGATAAAGAATTATCAACACTTTTTTAATTTCAATTAATTTGCCAAAAAGTAAAATATTGTATTTAGAAAGATTTCAACCTAATTAATTGTTAATAATGCAATATTCGCAATAATTGCCTATGAAATGAACTAAATATTCTTAGAATGCAATTTGGACGGGCGCTATGCGAGCCCACGTCGTGCCCGGAATGTTTTGTTGGACAATAGGAACTTGGTCTATAATAAACATGTTCATAAGTTACTTTAAGGAGTGGACCAGAACCGGACCGGCGTTTAAAACCCGACTTTACTTCACCGGTCCATTTTATCATAAAATTTCTTTCGATTCCCTCGCTAAAATCGGTGCCGGAATCGCAATAGTTTATTCAGAAATGGACTACCGTATTGGATATGCAACATTCATCGATAGTGAAAGTTATCAGCACATGACATTGGCCCTTGCGATTTTCTTCAGCGGCCTCATGGACATGTTGCACCTTACGAACATATATGGTAGCGATACAACCTTACCAATAGGTATGTTGGTGGTCTCGGTCACATTTATGACAATGTTTCATTTTCACCTGTTAAATACGATGCCACTGACCAGCCGAGGCCACGATTTGGCCGTCGTCATAATGGCGGTTCTTTTTGGTATTGCTTTATATGAAATATGGCATAAGAATGTGGTAGTATGTTCTTTGGTGAGAACAGTGTTAATGCAGACGGTTGGTTCGTGGCTTGCTCATCTCGGAATTGTGGTCTATGCCAGTGATGTCGGTTGGGAACCTTGGGAAAATACTGTTGGACAAGTTCGCCGTTTGAATTTCGTCTGCCTTTGTCATTTACTTGGCAATTTTTGTTTTACTTTTTGTATTGGAATTGTTATCTGGTTTTTAATGAAAATTAAAACAGTTAAGTAATCAAGCAGATTTTTTAATTATTATTTGTTTTGTTTTTTATTTGAGAGAAGCTATCGGGGCGTGAAGAAAATGAGAGTATGATGCAATATCTGGTATAGCCTGGTATAACCATGGTGCGTGTTCGAAAAACTACGGTTTTCGAAAATCGCAGTTTCTCCAAACTCCGCCAAACACCACACCATGTTAAATGGCTATACCAGACATTGCGTCATACCATGTACGGATTTTCTTTATGACGTGACAGATAGCTTCTTAATTTGAATTCAATTTTGAAAGTGACAAATTGATCTCAGTCAGCATTTGACATTTTGCATGTAAAATATATATTTGTAGTACTTATCAAACAGTTCGGATGAAATTTATTCAGAGATGCATTGGAAACGTATTTTTTTTTCGTGATATTTATTGTAACCTTGATCATTTGATGTGTGTTTTCTTAACTTGACATATGACACAAGAAGAACAAAGGAAACATGCAATTGGTGTTTACATAATTTTGCAGGTTGACTGCAGGTAATGTAAAAAATAATGTAATTTCTGAGGTTGAAGAGAGAAAAATATATCAGAAAATGTTATCTGACATTTAGTATTCGGATTGAAATTAATATAATTAACGTGGGAATTTACAACTAAAGTAATTTAACATAGGAAATGTCGGTTAGTTTTTTGATTTTCTTCTTTTTTTTAAGGCAATGTTATAATTTCTAAATATATTTAGGAACAGTATATAATATGGATGTCTCTGTAACCACTTTAATTTTAAGGTGCAAAATCAACGGAAAGTTGAAGTAGTTTTGGAAACTAGAATTATAGCTTATTTTCATGTTGATATTTTTCAAAATAAGCGCTTGAAAATGATTCAACTTCAAGCAGACTATTTTTTTTAAAAAATTTCTGTCTATAAAAAGTTTATTTTGAAAGATTTCACCATGAAAAAATTCTCTTAAAGTGTGTAAAAGACCCTAGAGGGATTTATTTACCCTTCTAGTAAATCTGAAACGCAGACTAAATTCAATTATAATAAGTATTGTTTCTTCTTGATATCCAAATGAAGCGATCCATTTGCTATTCTAGTTTGTAAAAAAAATTCAAGTTTTTATTGTTTTTTTCTTTCTTTCAAGTGTCCAACAAAGTGATCAACAAATCACGATTATATTGTTCCTAAATGTCATTTAATTTCCAATAAATAATAATTTTTCTCTGATTATGCGTAATATGTTATATTTAATAATTTTGTAGCAATTGTCATCAATACTAGAAAGTTTGCTCTTATTAAATCTGAATGGATATTTACGTGGGCACCTTCTTCCTGGAATCGTTTATTCGGCATTACCAATCTGGTGGTCCATCAACATACTGAAGGATTACTTTAACGACAAGCGAAATGCCGAATCGACTTATTTGTCGCGTCCGTACTACGTCAGTACGATCTGCCCTAAAGTGCCCTTGGAATCGATCTTTAAAATTGTCGCTGGAATTGCGATGGTTCACGGCGATTACTATTACGGTTGGTTAAATGGTAGATTTTACACTGCCACGTTAACGCAACACATGCTAGCCTACGTGGCCACTTCGTTCAGTGGCATATTGGACACTTTGCATCATTGGAACGTTTATCCAAGTAATCTAGTCGCATCGATGGGTGGTTCGATGATAATTGCCAGTTTTGGATTTGCTTTCCATTATCACCTTGGGCATTTTCATCCAGTGACTGCTCGTGTTCACGTTGTGGTCGTGGTACTGTCTGCGGTTGCTATTGTCGCTATCGTCTACGAAATGTGGCATAAGAATAGCGCCATGTGTTCTCTTGTAAGGGCGTTCTTGATACAAGTGACTGGCACCTGGTTTATTCATATTGGATTTTTGCTTTCTGAACTGGACTTGTCAAGCATGTTCAATGATGATGATATTAATAAACAAATACGGCTCCTCAACATGATGCTCTTGTGGCATTTACTGGGAAACGTTTTCGTTTATTTGTGTCTAGGAATAATTGTTTGGTTTGCTACTAAACCTAAAACTAGGAAGAAGTGACTATCTTTGCTAAAACTGGAACGATTCTAGTATGCTTGTGGCATTCCCAATCAGTTATTTAAGTTGGATCAAACGCTTGCTAGTTAAGCATTCTTTAATTGTTTCTAAAACTGTTAATTGTGTTCTTTTTAATCTTTTAAACCGCTAGACATATACTGTTTACTTAAAGTGACCAGGCAGCTAACCAGCCGTCCCATTTTGAACGAGACAGTCCCGTTTTTGAAAGGCTTCTCACAGTGTTCCCAAGCTAACCTCGAGGACACCAAAATGTCTTGTTTTAATGCTGCTTAATAGTTGCTAGAAAAAAATATTCTAAGTTTTGCAAAAACGCATTTTATTTGTTTCTTTTTGTTTCCAAATAAAGAGGGCTGCTGTAATGTTTGTTGATTAGCGAGGAGATTTTAGCTTTGTCATTTTGTACAATGCACAAATGGCTCTAATAATCGCCATTTATTTTTGAATATGAGTTAAGTGCAAGTATGGCATACAAGTCAATTGTTTACCATCGAGCATGCCAATTTGCAAATCTACTTAAATAATCCTTTTGGGATTATCTGGTGCCAGTGACATTAGCCGGACGGACATCTGGATTCCAGCTATTAAAGGTAAGTAAACAGTCCCTTGTTGGGTGTGTCTTGGACACATCTGACAAAAGTGTCGCAACTTTGCTAGTGGCATGGTGCAGTTTGTCACGTACATTAGGGTGGATGCTTACCAAGGGAGCTTGGGTTGTTACAGCGCAGAGTGTCGTCAGTGTCGTCAGTTAAAAACACAACAATAAATCTAAACTTAAAAAACAACATGTGGGTCACAATACAAAGCAAATACACGTATTTGATTCGTTACCAGCTGTGCATACTATAACACGGACATTGTTATTCCGTTCCAGCAAGCATTTGCATCCGTTTCACTTTTTTAATATGTAAATAAATTATGTAAATTAAGTAAATTATGTAAATAAATGCCTCAACACCAAAATAACACGTTAAATATGTTTTAACCTCATCATCTCTCTTGAATTCCGGCATTATTTTTCACAAAAGCTTTTATAGTGCTTCTTAAGGTTGCCCAATAGATATTTATTTTGCTTTTGGCCCTCAAGATGGCGCCATTGTAGTTGTCTAATGCTATGCTCCATAGACGTTTTGTAAAATTAGACGCAAGAACGTCAAGCAGGCGTTTTTTTTTTAGAAACAACATTATGAAAAAATTCAAACTATTTTCAAAACTAGAATAGTAAAAGATTATGTTAAGTTTTTTCGTGGCAATATCTTAAACAATAAACAATTGTATAGTTCATTTTGAAATGACCTATTTTTTATTTTGGTCTTTCTATTGAAATTTCATGAAAAACTATTTTCGCAACATGAAAATACCTTTTAAGTGATTGAGTTACCCTTCTAGATTTTAAATTATCTTCTAGTTTCTCTTAATTTTGCTCTTCTCAAAAGACAGAAATAATCAAGAGTTCGAAAATCAGCTGTTGATAAACCATTTTTTGAAATTATTTCAAGGCAATTATTAGAATTAGAATTTTTTCTTTCAATTGACCAACAAATCACAATTGTTCCTAAATGTCATATTCCAATAAATAAATGTGATAATAATTTTTTTTAATAATGCATTTTTAGCAATTGTCATCAACACTAGAAAGTTTGCTCTTATTAAATCTGGATGCCTATTTACGTGGCCACCTTCTTCCTGGACTCATTTATTCAATATTGCCGATTTGGTGGACGATCAACATACTCAAAGATTACTTTAACGACAGGCGAAATGCCGATTCGACTTATTTGTCGCGTCAGTACTACGTCAGTACGATCTGCCCTAAAGTACCCTTGGAATCGATCTTTAAAATTGTCGCTGGAATTGCGATGATTCACAACGATTTCCATTACGGTTGGAAAAATGGTAGTCTTCGGACTACCTCGATAGTGCAACACATGCTGGGCTACGTGGCCACTTCGGCCTGTGGCATATTGGACATTTTGCATCATTGGAACATTTATCGAAATAATCTGGTTGCATCGATGGCCAGTTTGATGATATATGCAAGTTATGGATTTGGTTTCTATTATCATCTTCACTTTTTTTATCCGGTGGGTGCTCGCGTCCACGGTGTGGTCGTGGGAGTGTTTGCCGCTGCTATTGTCGCTATCGCCTACGAAATGTGGCATAAGAATAGTGCCATGTGTTCTCTTGTAAGGGCGTTCTTGATACAAGTGACTGGCACCTGGTTGATTCAAATTGGATTTTTTCTTTCTCAAGTGTACCAGTTAAGCACGATCACTGAGAATGGTGTTGAGGGTGGCGATGGTGGTGACATACAAGTACGGCTTATGAACTTGGTGTTCTTGTGGCATTTTCTTGGAAACGGCTTCGTTTATTTGTTTCTAGGAATAATTGTTTGGTTTGCAACTAAACCTAAAACTGAGAAATGAATGTCTTTGCTAAAACTGGAACGATCGTTGTATATGCGTGCCCAAATCGCCTGTTTAAGTTGGATCAGAAGCTTGCTAGTTGAGAATTATTTTAATTGTTGATATTCTGAGAGCATATGGATGGAATTTATTGTTAAAAAATTACTTGCTCAATTGTATAAAAATCATGTTTTTTTAAACATGCCTCAAATGACTATTAGAATATAGTTTTTTAAAGTTTAAAATAACTTTAAATTAGTCAGTTGAGGTTTGAGGACAACTATTATTATTATTATTGTTGTTGTTATTGTTATTGTTACTGTTATTATTATCGAGATGAGTGTGGATTCTGAGGTGGGAGGTCCGAGGTACATACGAAAGGTGTTAAAGAGGCGAAGTCAAAAATCGTTAACATGGACATCTGAGGGAATTTAGGTGCATTATCTGAGTTTTTTTGCATTTTTCTCAGTTAAGAATCAATAATTTTAATTTTACTCTTTTTTGGACGCACTTATATCATAATGGTTATACTTTCAGAATCACCGATTACTTTTTCAATATGACTAATAGTTTGAAAGTTATTAATTTTTTTTTTTGCTTTATTCAGTTGTCTTTAACGAATTTATTTCTTGTTTTCATAATTGTAAGTGTAAATATTAAATTTTGTTAATGGAAAAAAACTAATTGAATGAAGTCAATTATTTTTAATGCATAAAAATGAAGAAAATTAGAAAAGTATTAAAAAGTTATTAAAAAAGTTATTAAATTAAAAAGTATCAATTAGTTTCGTCTATAAACATAAAATATCTACACTTAAATTATGAAAACAGGACATAAATTAGTTAAACATGACAGTACTGACTAAAGCACAAAAAAAACTTGACAAAATTTAAAATTTTATAACTTTCAAACTATTAATTGTATCAAGAATGTAAGTTATGATTCTGAAAGTACAAACATTAGACTAAAATTACGAAAGAGGGGTAGAATTAAAGCTTTTGACTATTAACTGAGAAAAAAAGCAAAAACTCAGATAATGCACCTAAATTCCCATAACCTACCATGTTAACAATTTCTGTATTTGCCCCTATCGACGGCCATACTTTTAGTATCGCTACTAGAGGCGCTGAGTGTACATAAAGTTAATTGCCCGGATGTTTATTCACATTGAAAGCAAGATGGTGGCGAGCGGGAAGGAAGAATAGAAGACTAAATTAACGTGGTAAAATACTTGTTTTTCTACATTTTGTAACCAGATTTGTAAATTTAAAATGTCCGAACGTATGTTTTATTAATTATTATATGAATCAGCAAGATTTAAAACGCAGTAATTTAGAAATTATCGTGTTTTTAATGCAATAAACGAGAAAAAGATCGATTTTGAAGTTATTATCGATATAGTGCGTTTTAATCGATATCTTTTATTGACTTCGGCGGCGTCTTAAACAAGCCGCTAATTCATCATCGGCTGTAAGTTGAGATATTTTTTTTTATAGTAAGATACGCGAAATTTGGGCAAATATCTTAAATTTTTTGATCACAGTTTCAGTTTTGTGTTTTAGTATACCAGTAAAATATTAAAATATGTAGAATGGTGGACTTTTTTTGCGTTTTTTATGGAGTTGTTTGCCTTCGATTATTGGAGAAAATTGTCGGCTAGAACCAGCCGATTGATTGTTTATGGCGGCAGCTAGCTGTTCGTCGATGGCCGAACGAATTCAAAAGGTCAAAATCAGCCGAAAGCAAGGTAAAAACATCTTTTCTTTTAAGTTTTCGATCAAATTTTAGCGTACAAAAGATGAGTTTTATTGTTTGGACAAAAATACACATATTTACACCAAAATAACACGATGAATTTAATTGAAATAAGAAATTTTTGTGTATGTGTGGAGACGATATCAATGTTAAAAGATCGATATATATCGATCCAGTTGCGAGACACGCGCACGTGAACGAAAATTTAACGAGCGAGTGACGTCACGAGTATGAAAACGTATGCGATACAATAAACGATGAAGAATATCCTATCAATGGCAGTAGCTAATAGAATCCAATCGATGTGAACCGATGGTTTCATTTCGAAATGGTTTCGATGGTCCGATATCATTCCGTTTGACAGTTCCGATGGATCTCCAAGTTCGACGTGGTTATCGTCCAGTAATTTCGAACTTGCGACCTTTTTATTTAGAAAAAACGGCCGTTAAGACGGTTTTATGAACAGATGATTTTCTATTATTCTCTTTCAGAAGAGCAAGAATTAAAAGAAACTAGAAAAGTGTCTTAGAAACTAGAAGGGTAGCTAAATCACTAATGGGTTCATATTTTTCAAAATAAACTTTTTATAGACAAAAATTTAAAAAAAAAATTCGTCTGTTTAAAGTTGGGTCATTTTCAAACTGACACAAAAAAGCTTATTTTGAAAGATATTAACATGAAAAATTGCTCTTAATTGATTGAGAGCAGCTACCCTTCTAGTTTTCTAAAGCACTTTTCTAGTTTTCATTCTTTCTGCACCTGAAAGAGCAACCTGAGAGAGACCCCGTTTACACGTTATGCTCGTAAGTGAGATACGACTGTAGGTCTGTTTACCTGATACGGATGTAATCCGAGACAAAGAACCTTTTGAATCCAACCTCCGAGGAACATTTTAAGATAAGCCGGAACTGGAGTGTAATTTCTCGATCGACTCAGATTGATCACGACAACGGAAATGATAAGAGACAATCCAGTTATCACCAGAGAATTACCGCAGAATAAAACTATAGAATCGAGAAAATCTTAATGATGTTTGGTGGTCATTAGTAAATGATTTTCGGACATACTGACCGATTGTCGGCACGGATAATCCTCCGGGTGGAATACACCAACCGAGGAAAAACAACAGAGCAACTTGAATGATCAATGCGATTCCACCGACGGTGATTTTCTCGCCGGCATTCGGTGGTAACCAAAACAAAGCCAAGGTCAAGCCGACCGTCAAAACGCACGGTACGACCAACAGGAACTTGTAGAACGGCGCGCGACGTCGTATGTTTATCTTGTACTCGACGATACGATATTTTTCCGCACAACAATCTTGATGAATCTCTCGAGTTTTACCGATGATACTCAGTAGTTCCCATTGAGGATTCTCGGAAATATGTTCCAAGAGACTGACCTTGAGAAGGTAGGCTCATTTTATAAAGGGTCACCTTGAACAAGGTTACATGAAAGGTCATGCAAGGTTGCCAACCTTGAAAAAATTCAAGGTGACCTCTGCATGACCTTTAAACTGACTTGCGTGTCGTTGTGTTCTTCCGCGAGCTGGAGGTTGACGGCAGCGGTGTCGTAAGTCCACGATCCGAGCACGATGGGACACGAGTGTTCGTCGAACGGAAACAACTTGTGGTCTATCGGACACGTGGCACGGAACGTGACAGGGGGGAACCAATGAACCAGTCCGTCGCTGGTCAGATACAACATTGAATTGCCGTAATGATCCATTTCTACGGCTTGAGCGCTGAAACAAGAGTTCGGTTCTCGGTTACGAAACACCGTGTGACCCATCGGGCCATCAACGAAGCCATGAATACACGTACCTGTTGTAGAGTGTCACATCCGGTTGCCAAACCGTATTCTGAGGTACGATTATGTGGTCTAGGCCTCCAAACTCTTCGGGATCCCATCGGAACAACTGATCCTCCCAAATCAGTCTCACGAATCCGTTTACGGTTAGAGTTCCCGTCCATTCATCCTGTAAAACGGTTAAGAAAAACGGGTCTTTGAGGATTTTCTGGTTATATTTATGCGGGTCTTTACCATGCTGTGAATGTTTGCCAGGTCAAAGAGAAGTTCTACGGATACGGTGTCCGTGTGGTTCTGTACTGGGCGGTTGTGACGGTCAACGTGCTGGTCTTCGAATAAACGTTTTCGTAGTCGTGCCATTTCATTTCCTGTAATTGCAACGTGGAGATTTAATTCCAGGGTTACTTCTAAGGTGCATAAAGTCCAGTTCCGAAGAACCATGCTGCGCGTCACAAGTTCTAACAAGTACAGAGCTTTTCGGAAGCTACTTTGAAATGAAATTCAAAGCTGGTTAGAAACTAGACTAGTAAACGAATATACTGAATGTATTTTCGTGATTATATCTTTCAAATTAAACTATTTAAAAAAATGTTTGAAAAGATTGTATTTGTCTTTTGAAAAATTCAAAAAGCGATAGAAAGTTTATTTTTGTAATATATTGTCATGAAAACACTTTTAGCTCATTCGTTTACTATTCTAGTTTTTAAAACAGTTTGGATTTTTTCTTAAAATTACTTCAGAGAAGATCAGTACTTGTTTTAAGTATGTTTCAGTGTGTTTTTTTTGTTAACACAAACTATGAAAATCATTCGAAGAATAGAAATTTCCGAACTTATTTAAATTCTAGTCTAGAAATATCAAAGAATAGATTATATTAGGGTGAGTCGCGAGCCAACTTGTGGCCCTTATGAACCCTTAATGTCGTGGGTGGGGTTTTGTCTACTAAATTGAAGCCAATAAATGAAAGTGACTTTGCTTTTATTTCGACTAAATTGTGCGGAATAAAAAATCTGCAATGATAATATTTCATATTCTTTAAGGGGAGTTACAGAGGGAAGGGGGAGGTTTGAATTTAACCCCCAATTTTTGCATAAAATAACCCTCTGTTTTTATTGGGGTTGGGAGGAAGTTGACATCTTTTGTTTTGCGACATAAAAATCCAATTTGGTGAATTAGATTTTTTTAAAAGAGAAAGAAAGAAAAAAAAAAGGCTCTTCTACTCTTTAATTAAAACTTTCTAAAGTAAAAATGGGAATTGTCCAGCTGAGGTCCACTAATTTAACAGGCAATTAGAAAACGGGATGAACAGAAGTTGGCGCCGCCCTTTTTATGATGAAAGCAACTTCTAATTGGTTGGTTATGTAGTCTGACGTCATATGCTCCGCCCTTTTCAACGTCGAAGTTGTCGGTCGTCATAAAAAGGGCGGAGCCAACTTGTGTTTGTCCCGATTTCTAATTACCTGTCTAATTTAAGGGAGAAAAGCGATCAATAGAAGAACACACTCGGGTTATTCTACGTTTCAGAAATGACAAGAAATCGAAAGTGTTTTAGAAACTAGAAGGGTAAATAAATCATTTAAATTGCTAGTAGTGTAAACGCTTCCTTGAGATTACTTTTAAAAAAACTATCAAGAACTGTCAAGAGCAAGAAAGGGAGAGTAATTTTGAGGGGGGGGGGGAGGAGAAGAGACCGGAGAAGACCGGAAATTAACATATAAGTGTCATTAGATGAATTCCAAATTTAGACTCACTTTTCTAAATTTCCCCTCAAGTTGCAGTTTAGAAGAAAAAGAAGTCCACATTATGAAATCTTCTTCTTATTAATTTACTCTTGAGTTTGCTATCAAAAGTAGAAAATCAGGTATTCTACAGAATTACTAGACATTATGTAGATCTACAGCAATGAATAGCGCACTGTATTCAGTGTGCAGAACGCCCTACATAACTGAGCTTAGTTTACAGGCAGTTAGAAATCGGTCAGAACTTCAGTTGGTTCCGCCCTTGTTATGACGACCGGCAACTTCTAATTGGCTGGTTATGAAGTCTGTCGTTAAAAAGGGCGGAGCACAGACTACATAACCAGCCAATTAGAAGTTGCCGGTCGTCATAACAAGGGCGAAGCCAAAGAGTAAATTGAGGCACAAATTCAAGAAAGAAATCGTTTGTCATCTGAACTTCAACTTTTGAACCCTCAGAACAGGGATTCCAACTTAGAAAAACTCTTTGTTTCGGAAGAATTTTTATATCTTGGAATCCTATTGAGAGGCGGCTTCAAGTTAAAGTTTTAGGCCCGTAGCAAATTAGGCAACAAAATGAGCTTGTAACCAGCAACAGTCCCCAGAGAGTGTTGCTGGTGATGCTACACTAGCGCCACCACTGCAGTTGTAGGCACCAAAATGGTAGCTTGCAACAGTAGCAGGTGGATGTTGCCTCTGCTCAGTATAGTGAGCAGAGGGAACACAAGCAACCATTGTGTGCCAGCAACTACTTTCTTGTCACGTGATCATAATTCGGTTGCTCGCTCGTTTGGTTCTTTAATTTGCGGCCCGGCCTTCAGTAAAATAAAGAATTTTACTTGACCGCACTTATAACGACTTACAGGAAAAACAACATTTCAAGGGGGGGAGGAGGAGGAGGAGGAGGGGTGTATCTACAGATTCAAGTATGGAGCGCCTTAGAAATATTTTTGAAGTGAAATTCAAACTGTTTTTATAACTAGATGAATAAATTAACAAAGTGGTTAATTTTTTGTGGACGGATCTGTTTGGAAATAATCGTTTTATGACAGTTTTTTAAATGTCGATTTTTGTTTTCCAATTATTATCGACATCTTAAAAGTGTCACGAAATCGTTATTTCTGATCAATATGGTCACAAATAAGTAATCACTTGTTTAATTTATTCATCTAGTTATGAAAATACTTTGAATTTAATTCTAAAGATGTTTCTAAGAAGCGCCATACTTGTTTTGGTAAGTAACGCCATCTAAGTAACGCCATCTAAGAACGACGATTCATAAAACAAAAACAAAATTACAGTTCTATCCTTAATGGCATTATCACATTGCCTGATCCACTATTAAGTATGTGCAGGTTTACAATCGAATTGTGGATGTTGTTTTTACACATTGACTAGTGAATATGCAGAATACCCGATTTTCCACTTTTACAATTAGGAGATGACTGTACATTATATAAAATAATATATAAAATGACACACGACCAAAAATGACATAATAAAAGTCCACACTTCTCTCTCTCTCTCTCTCTCTCTCTTCATATTTAGTGCAATTACAAACACTTGTGCACTTTCTACTTTTTAATAGAATGTAACAAGTCAATTAGTGGGTCTCACCCCCCTGGACCCACATACGCACGTGGTGGCTCAACTACATGTTCTCAAAACGTGGGCTTTTCAGTGAAGAGGGAGGGGGGGGGGGGGGTGATGATATTTAGAGTCAGATAGGGATATTATTTTAGAGGAGATAGGTCTGTTTAAAGTGATATGAGATGGATGAGAGATGGATATTTACAGTGAGACAGGGACATTTAGAGTAAGATAGGGACATTTAGAGCGAGATAGGGATAATTTAAAACGAGATAGGGACAATTTAGAGCGAGATAGGGACAATTTAGAGCGAAATAGGGACATTTAGAGCGAGATAGGGACAATTTAGAGCGCGATAGGGACAAATTAGAGTGAGATATGGCCGTTTAGAGCGAGATAGCGACGTTTAAGAGTGAGATACGGACAATTTCAAACGAGATAGGGACAATTTAGAGCGAGATAGGGACATTTAGAGCGAGATAGGGACATTTAGAGTGAGATAGGGACAATTTAGAGCGAGATAGATGCTTAGAGCGAGATAGGGATACATAGTGAGATAAGGAAAGAGATAAAAGAGAAAAGATGGAATTTGATGCAAATTTATGACAAAATAGTCCAATTTGTTGTTGAACAAATTTCATTATGGATAATGGTTATAAGAAAAATAAAAGAGGGGGGGGGGGGGGGAAATTGTTTAGTTCTCCCTATTCTCCAATAGGGGGCTCCCCTATAAATATATCTCTGGAGCCATTTGGTCTTTTTTATTTTGGAGCCCTGGCTGAGATCTTTACATAAAGATATTACATAGAAACAGATATTTACGATGATAAAAACATAAATTGTTATTTTTATTGGCCAATTGGCTCCATATATAACATTTTAACTTGATAAAATTCCCATGATGCTTAGAGAGAAATGGACCACCCCCCTATTGCTAATGACAAATTTGGGTAGAAAATGTTTAGTAATTTACTCTTCAGTTGGTAAATTTGGTCGGTTTTCTAAGATAAAGACTTTTTCTGTATTTTGAAAACAACATTAACAACCAACTCACCAGGTGGCGCTTTTAGATTATGAGCCAATCCGTTTCTCATGTTATAAATTGCTTGTAATAAACAACTTTTGAAAAGAAATTTAAGATCTGTTAGAAACTAGAAGAGTAAACGAATCATGTACAAAGTAGTTTCAATATGATATCTTTCAAAATAAAACATTTCATAACAGTTTGAAAATTGACCATTTTTTGAAGAAACGAAAGTAGGCCATTTTCAAACTGTTATGAAATGTTTATTTTGAAAGATATCATATTGAAACTACTTGCACATGGCTTCGTTTACTCTTCTAGTTTCTAACAGATCTTAAATTTCTTTTTTAAAAGTTGTGTATTACAAGCAACTTATGACGTGAGAAACAGATTGGCTCATAATTTAAAAGCGCCACCTGGTGATAATCCTTATTTTTTTAAAAAAAGATAACAGGATGGATTTGTTTGAACCCGTGAAGAAGTTCAAATTGACATATTATTTTCATTTTAACATGAGAGATCATAAAACATATTTAACCCTTTCAAACTTGTCAGAACATTAATAATAATAATAATAATGGTGTTTCATTCTTTAACCTCCCACGCACTTAAAATGACAGGCAGTTAGAAATAGGTCAAAACTTCAGTTGGCTCCGCCCTTTTTTATTATGACGGCCAGCAACTTCTAATTGGTTGGTTATGAAGTCTGACGTCACATGCTTCGCCCCTTTTCAACGTCAGATTACATAACCAGCCAATTAGAAGTTGTCAGTCGTTATAACAAGGGCGGAGCCAACTGAAGTTTTCACCTATTTTTAATTGCCTGTCTTAAAATGATAAAGTGACATCTGGTGGTGGGTTTTTTTCTTTCATTTAAAAAAAAAATGGAAGTTGAGGGTATATAATTAAGGGGGAGGGGGCCTTATGGTACACCTCAGGGATTTCTGTTAAATTTTAATATTAAAAATTATAAAATTACGTACATTTACATAACTTAATTTGCATAATTAACGGTTATAATTAATGACACATTTATAACATTAAGACGAAAAACAAACACACTTTGAGTTGAGTAATCTTGAGTCTTTTGAAAGACTTCCGGTTTTGTTTTAAAAATGAAATTAAAACGAAGAAGAAAAAAAAACGAGGAGGAGGCTTCAGTTAGTAAAAATGACCACTGGTCAGTAAACTGACCATTTCTGTTTTTATTAGAAATAAAATTAGTTAATTTGAGGCACTGAGAAAAGGAGATGAGACATCTGGTTCACATTTAAAGACAGAATTGATTTTTATGAGGAAGATGTATCCGGGGGGCCCTCTAAGGAGGTTAACAATGAGGGGCCGAGGGGCCAAAATTCAAAATAGGGTCGTTAGAACACCCTGTATAATGGAATACTACGTTTAGTGTAAATTTTAGGGGTATTTTTTTAGTGTTATTTACATCTGAGAGTTTGTTGACAGTTTCTTGCATAAGTAAAATTGTTTTGAGAGTTTTTTATAGGGCTCTCAAGTGTCTTGAGAGCTTTCAATAGATCTAAGAAAAAACACAAAGTGAGTTATTTACTGAGAGTTTATTTAGATTTGACACACATATTTGCGAGTGTCTTGATAGTTTTCTTTAGGGTTTCATTAAGAGTGTTTTTGACAGTTTTTTTTATAGAACTGAGTGTATATTCTGAGAGCTTCGAAAAGATCTCAGAAATTGAGACTGTCTTGAAAAGTTTGGAAGTTTTTTTTTAGATCTGACAGTTTCTCTTAGAATTAAGAATGTTGTGAGAGTTTCCAAAAGAACTGACAGTATTAGGAGTGCTGAGAGTATCTTGAGAGCTTATGAAAAATATCAGAAATTGAGACTGTCTTGAAAAGTTTGGGAGTTTTTTTTTAGATCTGACAGTTTCTCTTAGAATTAAGAGTATTGTGTGAGTTTCCGAAATAACTGACAGTATTTTGAGAGCATCTTGGAGCGCTGAGAGTATTTTGAGAGCGTCATTTAGTACTGAGAGTATCTTGAGAGCCTCATTTAGTACTGAGAGTATCTTGAGAGCTTACGAAAGATCTCAGAAATTGAGAAATGTCTTGAAAGGTTTAGACATTTTTTTTAGATCTGACAGTTTCTCTTAGAATTAAGAGTATTGTGTGAGTTTCCGAAATAACTGACAGTATTTTGAGAGCCTCATGTTGTACTGAGAGTATTTTGAGAGCTTACGAAAGATCTCAGAAATTGAGACTTGTCTTGAAAAGTTTTTTTTTTAGATCTGACAATTTCCCTTAGAATTAGTATTTTGAAAGTTTCCAGTGGAACTGATAGTATCTTGAAAGCTTTCTGGAGCACTAAGAGTATTTTGATAGCTTTCTGGAGCACTGCGAGTAGTTTGATAGCTTTTTCTAACGCTGAGAGTACCTTGAGAGCTCTCAAAAAAAAAAAAAGGTCAAGAATGTCTTGAAAGTCAAAAGTTTTGTGTGAATTCATCATTTTGAGAATGTTATGAGAGATGTGAGTTTTAAGTAACTCTCAGTATACTCTCAGATATCAAAAACAATTCTCAGAAAAACTCTCGAGATACGTGGTGTAAAAAACGTATTAAAAATGAGGAGAAACATTTTTTAAAAAAAGAAAAATACTGAAAAGTGAATAACATTTCAGGTTTCTTTTGAGGCATTTTCAGTGAGTGAGTGAGTGAGAGGCCATATATGTGTACACACACATGTGACGTCACACACATTTTGAAAGATGTGTTTTTATTGGTGTGATTTATGACGTTTAATCTTCTTGCAAAATGTTTACATGAAAAATGATCTCAATTTGGCTAAATGCCATTTAAAGTGAGCTTCAATGGGGGAGAGAGAACATCTTTTAGATACAATTAACTCCATTATATTACAAAATAAAAAATATCACAAATTAAACAATATATATGTTACTGTCAATCTACAGATTGCCTAGGCAATCTGAAAATCCACCAACCTGTTAGTGGAATCTGCAAGATTCAATACATTTTAGGTGTTGAATTTTGCAGATTCACTAGCAGGATTGGTTGCTTTGCATATTGTCTAGGCAATGTGCAGATTGACTGACTCCGCAGATTGACAGTAACATATTATATGTTAGTTTTTTCAATGAGTAAGAAAAACATCTGTTTCAAAGTGGCTCGCGAGCCACACTTGAGTTTTTAGAGCAAAATTTAGACAAAAATATGTTAGAAACTAGAAGAGCAAATCAATAAAGTTGGTTTTGCAATATTGTAAATGACCCTCCTACTCCAATTCTCAATTATTCTTGTCTCTCAGAAGAAAAAAAAAAAAAATTAAGAGAAACTAGGAAGTGTTTTAGAAACTAGAAAGGTGACTCACATTAAGAACATTTTCATGTTGTGATATCGTTCAAAATAAACTTTTTTATGGACAAAAATTAAAAATATAAGTTGGGATCATAATTTGAAATATATCAACGTGAAAATATTGAGCTACCCTTCTAGTTTCTAAAACACTTTCAAGTTTTTCTTCATTTTGCTTCTGGGTTACTCTTCTAGTTTTAACAAAACTCATGGCCTTTAAGGGGCCTCCTTCTCTCTCCTTCTTTCAGGTGCAAAATAAATAGAAACTAGAAAGTGTTTTAGAAACTAGAAGGGTAGAAGTAAACCACTTAAAGGTATTTTTTCATGTTTGATATCTTTTAAAATAAGCTTTTTTTTGTCAATTTGAAAATTACCCAATTTTAAGCAGATGATATTTTGCCTATAAATATAAAAAAAAAGTTTATTTTGAAAGATATCTAACATGAAAATAACCTTAGAAGTGATTGAGTTTTACCCTCCTAGTTTTTAAAACACTTTTTAGTTTCTCTTAATTTAAAACCATCTTAAATGATTCTGTTACTCTTCTAGTATTTAACAAAACACATAAATTCAAGTAGTTTGACTGTCAAAATGTTACAATTTGAACGATTTTAAAAGGTGTTTTCTTACCTTGAGACTGAACCATAGAAAGAAGACATAAAATAATAGTAATAATTATGAGGAATATGTTTGTGGCCCTTTGTTGAAAGTGGCCCTTAACGAAGTGCCCATCTCTTATCATAGTTAACTTATATCACTTATATTATTATTATGAATGATATAAGAAGGAAAAAGAGAGAATGAATTTCGGACGTGTGTTTTCCACTGAAAGAGAGAAAGAAACGAAATGAAGAAACTGAATGAAAAGAGAGAGAGAGAGATTCCTTTCTGATGCTTTTCATTCATCCAATTGGGACACTGAGAAGTGTGAGAGGGGGGGGAGGGAGGATAAAGGGAGAGGAGGAGGAGTAGTGGGTCAATCCTTAATCCCTGGTAAACACCCACGCAAATCCTAACCCCCCACGGCCGTGTGGGCTGGTGATGTCCCTCCTCCTCCTCCTCCTATGGGGAATTTACAGATTGTGGTTGCAATTTGGTTCCTTCCTTTTTCTAAAGAAATTTCACCCGAAAAACAAGAAGGTTTTCAAGTGTAAACAAGGCCTTCTTGCGAACTTTCGAATAATTTCTGTCTTTCAGGTGTTAAAAGTGAAGAGAAACTTGAATGCGTTTTAGAAACTAGAAGGGTAGCTCAAGCACTTCATGTTAATATCGTTCAAATCAGATGCTAAGGAGTGATTTGAGACATTTGAAAGTGTGAATTAAGATGCTTGAGAGTTATTCGAGACACTTGCAAGTGATTTCAGATGTCCGAGAGTGATTTGCGACATAGAGAAATGATTTCGGGCACTTGAGAGTGATTTCGGATGTTTGAGACTGATTTGACGCATTTGAACGTGTGGATTTCTGATGCTTTGAGAGTGATTCGAAACACTTGCAAGTGATTTCAGATGTCTGAGAGCTATTTGAGACATTGAGAAGTGATTTTCGGGTGCTTGAGAGTAATTTCGGATGTTTGAGAGTGATTTGAGACATTTGAAAGTGTAAAGTTGAGCTGCTTGAGTGATTTGAAAGATTTGCGAGTGATTTCAGGTGTTTCAAAATGATTTGTAGTGCTGGAGAGGGATTTTTAGATGCTTGAGAGAGTGATTTGAGATGTTTGAGAGTTGCAAAGTGTTCAGATGACACTCCGAGTGTGCTTTGAGGTTTTCGAGAGTTTTAAAATGGCTCGAGAGTGGTTTTCCAGATGCTTTTCTTTTTAAAGCGATTTGAAAAAGACACTCTTGAGAGTGAGTTGAGAGAGACTCTCAGAAGTCACATTGATTGTAAAAAGTGTTGCTAAATTTAACAAGATGTGATTAATGATCACATCTAAAGAGAAGAAAGAGGGATGAGGATTATTATTCTGCAGGTCAATTTACAGCATAAAAACATGTGATGGAATTGAGGTTAAACAAAGATGACCAATGTCCACATTTAACTTTGTTTACAAAGTAGAAACACTTTTTTTTTTGTAACCTTTGTTATAAGGTGTCACTTTTAGGACCCCTCCCCTCCCCCCCCCCCCCCCCTCATTCTTCTTCTTCAACTGAGAGCAAGTTGAATGTCTTCAGAGAGTTGTTTTCAACACTTTTGAGAGTTCTTTTTGTGTTGAGAGAGTTCTTTCTATTTTTTGGAGATTTCTTTCTGTTTTCAGAAAAAGTTCTTTCTGGTTTCAGAGAGTTCTTTCTGTTTTTGGAAAGTTTTTTCTGTTTTGAGAGAGGTTTTTCTGTTTTCAGAGAGTTCTTTCGGTTTTTGGAGAGTTCTTTCTGTTTTCAGAGAGTTCTTTCTGTTTTCAGAGAGTTCTTTCTATTTTCAGAGAGTTCTTTCTATTTTCAGAGAGTTCTTTCTGTTTTCAGAGAGTTATTTCTATTTTCAGAGAGTTCCTTCTGTTTTCGGAGAGTTCTTTCTATTTTCAGAGAGTTCTTTCTATTTTCAGAGAGTTCTTTCTGTTTTCAGAGAGTTATTTCTATTTTCAGAGAGTTCCTTCTGTTTTCGGAGAGTTCTTTCTGTTTTCAGAGAGTTCTTTCTATTTTCAGAGAGTTCTTTCTATTTTCAGAGAGTTCTTTCTGTTTTCAGAGAGTTATTTCTATTTTCAGAGAGTTCCTTCTGTTTTCGGAGAGTTCTTTCTATTTTCAGAGAGTTTTTTATGTTTTCAGAGAGTTCTTTTCGTTTTCGGAGAGTTCTTTTCGTTTTCGGAGAGTTCTTTTCGTTTTCGGAGAGTTCTTTTCATTTTCGGAGAGTTCCTTCTGTTTTCAGAGAGTTCTTTATGTTTTCAGAGAGTTCCTTCTGTTTTCAGAGAGTTCCTTCTGTTTTGGAGAGTTCCTTCTGTTTTCGGAGAGTTCCTTCTGTTTTCAGAGAGTTCTTTCTGTTTTCAGAGAGTTCTTTCTATTTTCAGAGAGTTCTTTCTATTTTCAGAGAGTTCTTTCTGTTTTCAGAGAGTTATTTCTATTTTCAGAGAGTTCCTTCTGTTTTCGGAGAGTTCTTTCTATTTTCAGAGAGTTTTTTATGTTTTCAGAGAGTTCTTTTCGTTTTCGGAGAGTTCTTTTCGTTTTCGGAGAGTTCTTTTCGTTTTCGGAGAGTTCCTTCTGTTTTCAGAGAGTTCTTTATGTTTTCAGAGAGTTCCTTCTGTTTTCAGAGAGTTCTTTCTATTTTTCGGAGAGTTTCTTCTGTTTTCAGAGAGTTCCTTCTGTTTTCAGAGAGTTCTTTCTATTTTTCAGAGAGTTCTATTTGTTTTCAGAGAGTTCCTTCTGACTTTTCTCTTCAGGATTTGATGATTTTCTGACGATTTTCGATTTATCTAGCGGTTTGTTTTTATTCTATTGGCTTTTGAGAGATTTTCCTCAATGTATTGAGTGTTTTCTTTACGATTTACTGAATTTTGAGGGTTAACTCGATAAGACGTTTGAGGGGTTTAAAGTGTTTAACGCCTTTAAAACTGATTATTCTGCCTTTCAGATCCAAAATGTAGAGAAACTGGAAAGTGTTTTAGAAACTAGAAGGGTAACTCACTAACTTAACGATATTTATAATGTTTAATATCGTTCAAAATAAGCTTTTTTTATGTCCGTTTGGTAAAAATCACCCAACATTAAACAGACGACAGAAGAAAAAAATGGAATTAGCTTTTTCTTTTGGGACTTTGTGATTTTGAAATGGGTGGTTTCACCGCCGCCACCCACCCACCACCTCATTAATATATATTATAGATGGGTCATCTCCTAGAAACTAGAAGAGACTTTTTTTTAGAAGCTTTTGTGAGCCTTTTGAGGGATGAAATTTTGCTTAAGGGTGGAGGAGATTCAATATATTTGATTAGAAAAAAGGGTCCTTACTTATATGAGTTTTGGTCCAATTGGGGGGAGGGGGTCACACTGGAGAGATGTTATTTAAAGGGGGAGGGGGTGAAAGAGGGGCCGCCAGTAAGATGCACAATTTCATCATAATATCTGATTTTAGATGTTTCAAAATGAATTTTCTACCCTGAAGGTAGTAAAATTATTAAATTCACAAAATTTCTTATTTTTTCCATTTTGGTTGACTTATGTCAACTGAATATAGAGGGCGCTTTCTAAAAGAAAAATAGTAATATATGGAATTTAATGCCTTCAAGACATAAGAACATATTGAACCAATCAATTGTTGCTTTTGTTTGGATAAAAGAAAACTGAAGTAAAATTGAAGGTTGTTTTCAAGTGTAAACGGGGCCAATTCTGTCTTTCAGGTGAAAAATGAAGAGAAACGTGAATTTGTTTTAGAAACTAGAAGGGTAGAAGGGCATATTTTCATGTTGATATCTTTCAAAATAAACTTTATATGTCAGCTTGAAAAATAACTTCAAGCAGATGATATTTTTTTTTTAATTTGTGGTCTATAAAAAGTTTATTTTGAAAGATATCAACTTGAAAATACCTTCTTAAGTGTGATTGAGGTGTTACCCTTCTAGTCTTTTCTTCATTTTGTTCCTCGAAAATGAGCTGTTTATAAATTATAATATGATTAATTTTTATGATTTTTAAAATAAACTTTTTTTTAAAAAAAAATTCAGAAAAAGTTTATTTTTCAAGATATTAAACATTAAATTTCATTTCAGTTGTACTCTTCTAGTTTTCAAAACACTTTCAATTTATTCTTAAGATAAGTTTGTGAACTGCTGATTTTCGAACTTTCTGATTTTTCTGTCTGTTTGTCAGGTTTAAAATTAAGAAGAAGAAAAAACTAGAAACTGCTTTAGAAACTAGAAGGGTAAGCTCAATTTTCATGTTGATATCTTTCAAAATAAACTTTTTTGATCTATAAAAAGTTTATTTTGAAAAATATCAACATGAAAATACCTTTTTAAGTGATTAATTTTGCTTTTCTTCTTAAAAGACAGAATAATTAAGAGTTTGAAAATCAGCTGTTCATAAAAATAAGAGAAATAAAACTATAACAAATTTACGGTAGCTGGCAACACTGGACTTTCCTATGTTTTTAAATACGCCATACAGTGTATGTGATTATATAATGTATAATAGGATGTCAGTGTTGCCAGATAGTCTAAATTAGTTTTCAGATGTAAGCGATTTTTTTTTCCCGCTCCTCTCAGGAAAAAAAAGACTTTCATTTCCGGTTTAATATGATCTCATGTGTTTTGATGATGATGATGATCGTTTTGGTGTTGTGAACCAGGTTTTGTGTCGCCGATTGTGGCGTATTTTATAAATAGATAAAACAAATAAAAAGAGAATCCAATTTCAAGAAGAGATTCTTCTTTTCTTATTGCTTTTTTTTTTGTAGAACAAGGATCAATTTGATATTAGATTTTCGATTATCCGGATTTCCGAGTAAACCGGACCGACTTTTTAAAAATCATATTATAGTTTTTAGTTTAGCTTTTAAAAAGAGAAGGAAAGAATTAACATAAAAACCGGCGATTTTCCGAATTATCCGGACTTTCGGTAATCCGGACCCGGTTTCCCCCCACCCCCATTTAAACCGGATAATCGAGATTCTACTGTGATTCATTTCGAGCTGTTTTGTCCGTCCTCCTTTTTATTTGATAAAATTTACATACAAAGAGACGAATCACTGAGACACCTGGTGGTGCGTTTAGAAAACATTTTTTTTTGTGTTTTCTCATTGGAGCCAATTGTGTGTGGCGCCATCTAGGGACACTTTCAATTTATCAGTGGGTTTAAAACAGGCATCTGTAAACACAGGCAGTTAGAAATCGGGACATACAGAAGTTGGCTCCACCCCTTTTTATTATAACGGCCAGCAACTTCTAATTGGTTGGTTATGTAGTCTGACGTCACATATGCTCCGCCCTTTTCAACGTCGAACCACATAACAAACCAATTAGAACTTGCCAGTCGTCATAAAAAGGGCGGAGCCAACTTCTGTATGCCCCGATTTCTAATTGCCTGTTCTGTAGACAGCTTCAGAATTTCTTTAGCTCCGCCCTTTTATGAGCGTCTTGAATTTCTAATTGGTTTGTTACTGGGTCTGATTTCACATGCTCCGCCTTTTTTATTTCTAATTGGTTGATAATTGGTCTGACGCTCATAAAAGGGCGGAGCCATAGAAATTCTCAAGCTGTCTACAGATGCCTGTGTTTATAACACACAGGCAGTTAGAAATCGGTCAGAACTTCAGTTGGCTCCGCCCTTGTTATGACGACCGGCAACTTCTAATTGGCTGGTTATGAAGTCTGACGTCACATGCTCCGCCCTTTTCAACGTCAGACGACATAACCAGCCAATTAGAAGTTGCCAGTTGCCATAACAAGGGCGGAGCCAACTGAAATTCTTCCCGATTTCTAACTGCCTGTGTTTATAACACATTCATTTATCTGACCAGTGGTCAGTGGTCACGTAAGGGAGAGGGTCAACAGCCTCATTCTTAATTTGTGTTTGGCTTAAAAACCATTCATCTTATTATTGGAATTGATGAAAAGGACTGATAGAAAGGGCTAAAAATAAATAAAGGCTAAACATGATATAAATCTGGTCCAAGTTTAGCTTTTTTTTTCTTCTTCAAAACAAGAGCTAAAGTGTTCAATGGTTAAATAAGAAAAGTGCTAAAGCAGAATAAAATCTGAAGCCTGGATTGTGGAAATCAGAAAATCTTAAAAATGTTTCTCAATTTGTGGCCCCAAAGTGCCAATTGTGAAGTAAAAATCATTATTAGATTACAAGTTACAACTACAATTACGCATTTTCTAATCATAAAAACTGATTAGAGGCTAGATGTCTGGTTGTCAACTAGAAAGTTCTAGCCTCTAACCAGTGTTTTTGATTGAAAAAAAAATCTTATTGTTGGTTGAACTATAAATCTGTGGGATTGTTCACAATTCACAATTATTGGGCTCTTGAGGGCCACAGATTAAGAAACATTTGCTTTGTAATTTGCATAAAAATCCGAGCCCTACTTATAATTGTGATTGAGTTACCCTTCTAGTTTCTAAAAACACTTTCAAGTTTCTCTTTTAATTCTGTTCTTCTGAAACACAGACCAGATGTTCAATAAATAGAAAATGGGATTTAAAAAATAAGCTTTTTTATTATTCACAATTGGGTTTAAATAATTCACTTCCGGTTTTTCTCTGTTTGTAATTTGGGTTTTTTTCCCCCATATTATTGAGTGTGCCTTCAAGTGCCATTACTATTATTATTATTATTGCTAAGGAGGGGGTTCTATAGAAAAAGGATGAGGAGAGTCATTCAGAGAGTGAGATTTCGAACTCTCGAGAGTCTTTCTGTCTCTCTCTCTCTCTTTTGAAAAATAAAAGATAATCCACTTCAAGAAACAACAATATTTCTCCCCTCAAACGGTGTTTAATCTCACAAATTTACAATTAATCGGTTTCATTGTACGGTTCGCCGGGGACATTCAGTTACTTTTCGAATAGTTACTTTTGTTTTTCGAACAGTTACTTTTTGCTTTTATTTTTCAATTACTTTTACTTTCCAAACAGTTACTTTTATTTTTCAAACAGTTACTTTTAATTTTCCAAACAGTTACTTTTAATTTTTAAACAGTTACTTTTATTTTTCGAACCAGTTTTACTTTTAATCTTCAAACAGTTACTTTTATTTTTCGAACAGTTACTTTTATTTTTCGAACAGTTACTTTTAATCTTCAAACAGTTACTTTTATTTTTCGAACAGTTACTTTTATTTTTCGAACAGTTACTTTTAATTTTTCGAACAGTTATTAGGCCTATTTTTAAAACAGTTAAGAATCTTATGATGATTGTTAGTTATTTTTTTAAACTGCTTGATTTACTTTTTTCTAACAGTTACAGTTACTTATTGCACAGTTAAAAGTTTCTTTGAAACAGATAAGGTTATTTTTCAAAAAAGTTACAGTTCCTTTCAAGCAAAATATGGTTACTTTTTTTTAAATGTAACAGACTTTACCGTTTATTTAAAAAAAAAAACTAGAAGATTCTAGTTTATTTTTCAATTTAAATCATTTTAAATAATTTAAAACTGTTTAGCTTTATTTTAAATGTAAAATATACCTTCGTGTTTTGCTATTTTTCAATCTCAACACAGTTGAAGTAAACTGTTATAACAGTTAAGAGGTCGTTCAGTCAGTTACAGTTACTTTTTTTTAACACAGCCACAATGATGGATGGATGGATGGATTGATGGGACTCCCCATCGAACAAAATAAAGAAATTGACTAAATTAAAAAGAGAGAGAGAGAGAGAGAGAGAGAGGATGAGAAATCTTGTGATAATAATGACAAGATTACGAACATAAAACGCAATCATCAGAAATCATATTTGGGTGGAAACTACAATAATAACAAAGGCAACTTATTCAACATCCTTTAGAGACTAGGAGGGCTAGAGACACAATAAGAGTTAGGGGATTTGTTGCTCTGGTTTTTTGAATCCTAGGGATTAAATAAGGGAAAACAGGAGAATCCCCATCGAAGCATGTGTGTGAATCTAATGAGGGATTCTTCTATTCTTCTATACAGAAAAAAATACAAGACTTAACTGGATTTGTAACACGTTTAAAGACGTGCTCGGAGTGTAATTCACTTCATTCGTATCTCACACACACAAAACCCCTTTCGATATACTTAACATCAACCAACAGTAATTCTCTCTCTCGACCTTAACTACGTTTAAAGTAACTGCAGTTACTCTTTTAAGTTACTGTTTACTGAGAAATACTAACCTCCATAATTCTAAAAAAAAACATTGCTCAAAATAAAATAGGGATGGGGGCCATTCGAATCCTCGAATCCCGCAAATCTTGAAAAATATTTGAGATTTGAAAACTCGAATCTTCGGCGCTTTTTTCGTCTTTCGAATTCTAATCCTAAAAAAAAACTGTTAAAAACTTTGGTAAAATTAGTTTTAACTCCATTGATGTCCAATAGAAGCGTTCACTAACCCCCCCCCCCCCCCCCCCCAAAAAAAAAACCGGCGATTGTTGCAATTTCGGTTGGTATCCGGATCACCTTGTGGCGACCCTGAGTGAAGCCACACTTTTGTTTTTTAATTATTAATAATTTAATATTATTTCATTTATTTGTATATTTCTTAATGAATAACAGAGGATTTTCTTATATTTGAAGGATTCGAGAACCTTTTAAGGATTCGGATTCGATAAAATTTAGGATTCGTCCCCCACCTCTAAAATAAAGCTAAACTTAAACAAGAATTTAGCAAAATTCTGTACAGCAAAGTCTTTAAAAAAAACTTAAGTGTTACTTTGTTTTAAGATTTGCTTTGTCGTAAGTAGGGCTCGGATTTTTATGCAACTGATTCTCAATCTTTGGCCCACAAGAGCCGATTGTGAAATGACAATCTTTGTTTAGAGATCAACCAACAATTATGGTTTTAATCAAAAACATTAGTTAGAGGCTAGAACTTTCTAGTTGACGACTGATAATAATCACACATCTAGCCTCTAACCAGCGTTTTTTTTTTATTAAAAAAAAGCAATAATTGGGAATAACTTTTGTTGCTCTCTAGAATCAGTTACTTTTATAATAGAGCAGTTTCTCAGTTAAATTTAACTGTAATTACAGTTACGTTACTTGCCAGAAAAAAAAATTGTAGCCTCAGTTACATTTTAAACTTTAAAGTAGCAGCAGTTGCAGTTACTTTCGAAAGCTACTCTCGAACGCAGAAATAGCCTCAGTTAATCTTGAAAACAACTAATTTTAGGTACTTTTTTAAGGTGTAACTGGATTCCAGTTACATTCTCAAAGTAACTTTCAAACAGTTACTTTAGTTAACCGTTAGAAATGAAAATCCAAACTCAATGATTAAATTTCATTTCGTTTTGAATTTTATTTTTTGCAAATTTTGAAACAAACAAGAAAAGGAAAAAATGATGAGATTTTCAAACGAAAATTGAAAAATTTAAAAGTTGAGGTGAAAATTAGGCACAAAAAAAACTTTTAGTCTAGTTGCATCCGTTCTTCGTCCTCTGCATCCGGTTGCGGATCGGCCGCCGCATCTGGAGCCACCGCCGGAGGATCGGCAGCGGCCGGTTCTCCATCTCTTTTGTCTTCCTCCATCGGTACATCCGGTTGCGGAAGACGGCGACTTCGTTCCTCGCCTTCTATTCCAGCGAGCTTTATTTAAACCGGTTAAGGGATATTCCTGTAGTTTTTCTAGTTTCTTTCGCTTTTACTAAAAATTATTTAAATCTGAAAGGATACAAATGGCGCAACCGCTTCATCGTCGTAAATTTTGAACTTCTGGTCCTTTCCGACGACGGCAAACGAACAGTTTTTCGTATTAAGGTCCTCCTCGTTTGGAAGAGTGTCTCTTAATGCTCTCAGCCCGTGTTTGATAAGCTCCTGAAGGTTGCAAGTACGGAATTCATCTAGATGCTTTTCGAGATAAGTTCTTGCCGATTGAGAGCGAGCTCCAAGAGCCATCGCCTTGCAGTCGAAGAAGTTTGCCGATGGACATGTCTGATAGAGGTGCGGTTCGCCATCCTATTTATAAAGAGAAAAAAATGGAGACTAACGAAACAAAAATGGCGCCGTAAAGGCGAAGAAGTGGAAGGTTACGTCGTATCCTGCGATCAAGAGGCCGACGCCAAATGGACGACGGTCGTAACGCTGAGTACAAACTTGCATTTCTTTAAAAGGTTTTTCGGTCAAAGAAAATAAAAAGTTACTCATTGAAAAGTAACTGCAAAGTTACAGTTACTTTTCATGATGTAACAGTTACTAAAAATGTTGTTTTAATTACTTTTTTCAAGCTTCCAACTTCAGTTACTTTTTTCCATCAGTTACCATTACTTTTCCCATAATTTACAGTTACTTTTCATCAGTTACAGTTATTTTTTTAAAAAGTTGAACCTCAGTTACTTTTTCTATCTGTTCTAACCCATTCTAATAAAAGCATTATTTTGAAAGATAAAAAAGGCAGCAATTTTTAACAAGAAAATAAAAAGTGTCTTAGAAACTAGAATGGTTATACGAATTTTCTAAAAATATTTTACGTTACTTTTTAAGCAGTTCGAAGATTTCGATATCTTCGAACAAATCCTTAAAAAAGCTCATTTTGAAAAATATCATAATTAAAACATAAATTTCTGCTCAAGTCATTTACTATTCTAGTTTCTAATCTGAAATAAGAGCGAATTAAATGTAAAATTTAATAGAAGAACAAATAAAAAGGATACTGTTTCCGAGTAGTTTCGCTAAACGGCTCGTCTTGAGCGGCGCATCGCTCGAGAACCTATTACTGAGACACTCTGCACGCATGAAGCGGCTGAGCACGTGCGCGTCTGCCGTGAGTCCCGCGATGCTCATTCCGATGTGGTCATCGATCGGAATGATCTTCTTCTGATGGGCCGACAGTTCGGACGAAGCTCTCTTCATCGAAACGAGAAAAAAACAAAAAACATTGTTAGTAATTTTCTCGAGACACCTCTTGACCGCGCTCTTCAATTGACCTCTGACCTTAAGAGCCACCAGAATGGCATGAGTGTTGTTCTTAAGACCAACCGTTGCTGACCCTTGCTTGACCGCTTCCATTGCATATTCCACTTGATGGAGACGTCCCTGAGGACTCCACACGGTCACTTCGTTATCGTATTGGTTGCGAAACTAAACGAACATAACGAGAACATTAGAATAATATCGGTAAATACAGAGCACGTGGCCACCATATCTCAAAACTCGCGAAAACTCTTAACCATTAAAGTCTATGGAGAAAAAGTGCCACATTAGTTTTACTTCGAAACCGCTAAAACGATTTCTGGCATAAAAATCGGCTTTTTAGATCATATTCAAATCGATTTTGAAGTTTTTTATAAGTTACTTAATATATTTATTATTTCATATAACGGTAGAAGCTATTATTTGGGTCTGAAATTGTTTTAGAGACGGGAGAAGTAAAAGAAAATTGCATACTCACCATGGTTGACAATCAATTTCTTTGTAACTTTGTTTGTTAGGGGGAAATGTGACTTGGAATCTGGCAACACGGACGGTTTTAATTAGCTGCCGCCGTTACGTTCTAGTTTTAACGGCGGCTGCAGTTGTTTGTCCTCGTAGATTTTTATTTTTTTGTGAAAGTAAAGTAGTTTTTTTTTAATATTTGCTATTTTACATATTTTGAGTTACTTTTTAGGGTTTCATAAAATATAAAAAATGAAAACTTTCTAAAAAGACCTTTTAACTCGATTTTATTGTAAAGCCGCCGATAAACAATCGGCGGCTGTTTGACAGTAAGTGAATAAGTGTGTGACATTACGTTGTTTTATTGATGCCAGTCAAGGGTAACGTTTCTTTCATAGGATAATTGGGTGATAGACGCCATATTGATTTATTTTTTGATTAATTTTCTACGGTATTTTAGCCATCAAGGTGTCACTTAAGCAGGCTTCATTTTTTCCAATTTTTGTTCCAAAATTTGTTTTATTTTAAGCTTATTAGTGTATGTGCTGCCTCCTGCCAATCGTTTGTAGAACTAACAAGAAACGTTTATAGCGCCAACTAAAGAAATAGAATTAAACTTTTAATATGTTTTTAATTAAAAAAAACTAATTTTAATTTAATAAATTATTTAAATTTTCGTTCTTAAAATAGAAAATAATTCTAATTTTTTTAATAGATGGTGACAAGTCAAGAGGGTCAATATAACCAATGTCCAGGTAATAAGAAATTTATTATTTCATTTATTAACAAAGTAATAGGAATTTTGTTTAGCAGTTACAGTTACTTTTTTCTTTAGAAAAAAAGAGACACACCCTCAAAACAATTATCTCCACTGAAGTTAAAAAGTTATCTTTTTTTATGATTTAAAGTGAGTGAGGTTGTTTTTATTTTATGTTTTAATCTATTTTTCTACTGTTGTTTTTTTGTTTGTTTTGTTTATTTAAAAGTTTTTGATAATTTAATTTTTATTAATAATCTCTTCTCCTTATTGTATATATATACTTGTGATAAAATAATTTCTCATATTTTTGTCTCCTCTCTTCACAGAAATGAGATAATAATAATTTTTATTGCTTTATTATCGTTTTTTGTTGGATCCGTGATGGAATGCTTTAAATGTAAGGGGAGGGGGCTATTAGGGCCCCTTGGAACTTTTTTTTTAAATTTTATATCGGTGTTTTTAATCTTTTAATTGTGTGTCATCATCAGAATTTGAGATAATATCAAAAAGTTTCTTTATTGACAATAGTAAAAATTGTACGGAATCCAAGAAGTTTCGAAAAAAAATGCATTGCTGAAATTGAAATAATCTTGATTTCAATGGAAAAGTGCATTATTTTCGATTGAAATTTGTATTGTTTTCGATTGAAATTTGTATTGTTTTCGATTGAAATTTGCATTCTTTTCGATTGAAATTTGCATTCTTTTCAATTGAAATTTGCATTCTTTTCAATTGAAATTTGCATTCTTTTCGATTGAAATTTGCATTCTTTTCGATTGAAATTTGCATTCTTTTCGATTGAAATTTGCATTCTTTTCGATTGAAATTTGCATTCTTTTCGATTGAAATTTGCATTCTTTTCAATTGAAATTTGCATTCTTTTCAATTGAAATTTGCATTATTTTTCATTCAAATTTGCATTATTTTCCATTGAAAGTTGCATTATTTTCAGTTAAGTCATATATTAATTTCAATTGATACGTGCATTTATTCCAATTGAAACGTGTGTTCTAGCAATTGAAATTGCATTTTTTCAATTAGAACGCGCATTATTGCAAACGGAACATACATTTTTTAATGTAAAATGTTTTTTTCTTTCTATATGATTATCAATGGCTGCAAAGTGCAAATTGAACTTAAGTTACATTTTTTATTTAAAAATTAAGTTCTATTCAAATCGAAGATCAATGATAAACTAATAATTACTTAATATTTATAACTGTATTTTTACATTTTAAATGAGTGATTTGTGTTTTTTTGCATGTGTAAACATATTAAATATTAAAAAAGAGGAGGAGTTAAAGAAAGAATTCTGTTTCAATTTTGTATCAACAATGGAATTGAAAGATCAGAGGTCAAACCATTGAAACAATTCGAAACCATTGACATTCTGACATTGAATTTTAAAATATATAAGCAAAAATTTGAACTTATTTTTTCTTTCAAATTTATTTATTCTATTAAATTAAAAATACTAAAAATTTCAATATTTCTCCTCAAAAATTATACTTTTTGGAATATTTTTTTTTTTGACATATGGTAGAAAAAAAGTGCAACATGTGGTTTAACCCACGTGTTTTTGCGACCATTTAATTTTTTTTATTGTAACCAATTCATTGATTGGTTGCAGTTTGAATCAATTTAGACCAATCATGTGGCAAAGCGTGGCTGAATTAATTCGCCTCTTCACTTGAATATCAATCCGAAGTATGAAATATGACGTCTCTTGGGGCTGTATCTGTTTCATTCACGTTGCTAAATGCGTTTGATAGTTGCTTGTGACGTCAACGTTACTATGATGTACGTCACCTGTAGTAAAATACCTCTTAATGTTTGCGTATATAAATTCATATGTAGATTGGGCGGGAGCTGTCGTCATCTTGTTAAATAATGAAGCATGTGGTTTTGCTTTTAAAATATGAGATAAATATATGAAGGGTGAACTAGTATGTCCTTTTTGCCATTAAAAAACTTGTATCATGCACTCCATATTCATTTACCCTATACGCACAATTATTTGACGTAACGTCATTTCAAATTATTTCCAATTTGTGTGGGCACTGGTCAGCTTCTGTCGTTGATAATTTGATGCATAAGGCGTGGTTTTTGTTGTATAGAAATATATAGCAAGGGTAATCCATTATGGCGTCTTACTACCATAAAAATATACGGAAACACTGCCATTTTCGTTTACCCAAGATTGGCTTCGTAAATGAGTTGTTTTGTCACATACGCACTTAACTCGTTTTAAAAATTAAAGATAGCCATACGCAAGCTTTGTGCATTTTTTGTTTTGATGCCATCGTAGTTATATGAAGTTAAAGAGAAGGGTTGTACGAAAATGGCGTCTTGTTACTTGTTAATGTATGTGAATGACGTCATCTACCGTTCACCCTATTGTAGCTTCATAATGATGACGTTCAATTTTACTGTCAATATATTCTATTTTTCTATGCGTAGTTACACATTTTACTTGTTGCATCTTTTGCGTTGGTGAATTTCTCCTCATGTGAACTTGTCCATTAGGTTGTTAGATTATCGTCGCGTTGAGTTTGTGTTTTTATTAGTTAGTTATTATAGAAGATTCTTGTTTTAATCTTTTTGAATTTTCTGTTTGGTTGTTATTTTTACTTCTCCCCCCTCCCCCTTGTCCTCCGGTTTGATATTTGTTCTTATTTGACCTCAGTGACCGTCCCCGGACATTCCTCTATTGAAAAATGGAAAGTTTTGCAGTTGATAAATCTCTGTACGACATCGAAGATCATGATTTAAAGGAGTTTTGGGAGCCGGCTTTTGACTCTGTGAGTAACCGGCAAAATCTTGTTCCTCTTACCGCTTAAGAGAGAAAACAAAATTTTCCACCCTTGTTTTTCTCGCTCTTGTCAACTTTTACGTGAACTTAAATTATCATTTGTTAAATCATTAAATATATATTAATTACTAGTTTATGTTATCATTACGATGGTTTCCTATGGATTTTACTGGTTATAATTTGTGTTTTTACTGGTAACATATGTTTAGTTAAAAACTTTTTTTTAAAGAGCCGGTTTTGTGTGCCGGTCAGATTTCTAATCGGAACTTTTTCTTTTTCTTGCCGCGAAAGGAAACTTTTTTTGCCGCGTAAAAAAGTTTTCTTCACGTGCTTTTAAAACTTTTTCTATTGGCTTACTGTCTCGAGAAAAGAGTTCGGCGGGTGGTGAATGAGTTAGGGAGGGAGGGGGGGGGGGGAACGAAAGAACGTGTCGCGTGCTCGATCGGTTGCTACGGCAACGAGGTTTAATAAGAGAATGAATTATTCTTATTATTATTACCTTCCACCCCTACGATTGCAGATGATATTGTTAAATGGCCGTGACCCTATTGTCATTTGTTTCAATGGTAGTTTTAAGTGGGGGTTTTTTTTTGTCGGACGAGTCCATTATTTGTCAAAAAGTTATGGTTTTTAACTAATTAACTAAATTGACGTGCGGTTCTAATTTATGCGGTTTGGTTGCGGATTTTATTTATTTATTCATAACCGGCAACGTGAAGGAAAAAATTTATAATAATTATTTTTACAGAGATTATTAAGGCGAAATAATTATGCTATTTTGCAATGAAAGAGACCGGTTAGAGGCTAGAGTTTTTCTAGAGAATTAAATTACGACTTGAATTAGTGAAGTTGTAGGTTAACTCTAGCCTCTAGTCAGCTTCTGTGATCGCAAAAAAAAGTAATTTTTTTCGTCTTAAAAAATTGCTAGGCAATCTGCAAAACGACTTACTGGCATTTAGGCATTGTGCAAAATGTCAGTCATTTAAATTCGAATAAATTAAGACGAAAATTTAAGATGTTTGCTATCAGAGAGGCTATAGTGGAGTTACTCTAGAATTATGAGGATTAGGTTAAGGGTTTAGGTCAACGTCTTTGTAATTAAGAGGATTGTTAGAGGCTAGTCCTAAACCTCTTTAATTCAGCTACAATTTTGCACATTGGCTAAGTACTCGTGCAAGTCATTTTAAATATTTTACTATCGAAATTGATGAAGGTTTTTTGGGCACATTTTTCTTCAGTCATTTTGTAAAGTGACTTAATTTCAAGTTTGACGATATTAAAAATGACAATAAGAAATAACCGAACTTTTTAGAATTGAAAAAGTTCCTCTTGATAAATGAAATTCAAGAGAAACTTTGTATTTTTCTGAACTTTCGGACATTGGTCACTTGTTATCCATTATGAAATTAAAATTGTAATTGAGTTGGAGAGGTTTTGGTCAAATTTCGTCGAAATTTGATGCATTGTTTTGGATTTTAGAATTGAAAAGATGAATTGGTACTCGGACCTGAGTGGGGCTTGGTTTAAAGGGGGCCCCGATAAAAGAGAAGGGGGGGTCTTAGAATGGGTTTAGGTTCAGGTTAAAAGGGGCCAAAGAAGAGCTTAATTTAGAAGGGAGGGGCTTGATATAAAAAGTTGGAACCTGAAAAAGTTTTTAAAGTGGGAGGGGCCAGGTTTACTGAAAGGAAGGGGACAGGCAGTTAGAAATAGGAGAGAACTTCATGCAGTTGGCTCCGCCCTTTTTATGACGACTTATGGTAACTTCTAATTGGTTTGTTGTGTGGGTTCGACGTTGAAATGACGTCAGACTACATAACCAACCAATTAGAAGTTGCCGGTCGTCATAAAAAGGGCTGAGCCAACTTCTGTTTGTCCCGATTTCTATCTGCCTGTGTGTTTACTGAAAGGAAAGGGCCAGAGAAGGAGGCTCGATAGTGAGAGGGGGGGGCCTGGTTAGAGAGGGGGGGCTCGCGTTATAAGTGAACTTCAGTCTCATTTCTGGTTATTATCCAATTCGTTACGTTCCACTTGTTATTCTTCGTTGTATCACTTTGTGTGTGTGTGACACATGTGTGTTTCATTGAAGCACCTGTGTCCATAGTGGTACCTATTATGGTGATAGACGTCATTTCACGGAAATTGCTTTTTTGGATTAATTTAAACGTTGTTTGAAAAACGCGACATTCTCTCTCCTCCTCCTCCTCCTTCCTTTTCCACCTGAATTAAAACGCATTTCAGTTTAGGAAAAAAAGGAAAAATGTTTTTTTTTCTTCCCCCAGGTTTATTTTCATTTGAATGGCGGCCATATTGGAAAATATTAAATGAGTTTTAATTAACTTCTGTAATATAAGAAATAAAGAAGAGAGTGACTAAGATGAATAAATGTCACTGTGACCTGTGAAATGACGTTTTTTTTTTCTTCCTTATGGTTGAAAAAAGTGCATAATGAGCTTGAATTGTGCAAAATATAACATTTTTAATAGGGGAATTTTGTAATTAAATACACTTCATGTGGTTTATAAAAGCTGTAAACGGTTCATATTGTCTTTCAAGGAAATACAATTAAGAAAACTAGAAGGGTAGGTCAATCACTTATAGATATTTTCATGTTTTTGATATCTTTCAAAATAAGCTTTTTCATAAGTTTTAAAATGACTCAACAATATTTTTGTGTTAATTTTTGACTTTTTAAAAGTTTATTTTGAACGATATCAACATGAAAAAAGTAATACCTTTTTTAAGTGATGAGAGCTACCATTCTAGTTTCTAAAAAAACACTTTCTAGTTTTTATTCGTTTTTGCTCTTTTGATAAAAACACAATAAATTCGCTCTTAATTAACCAGTTTTATTCTGTCTTGCAGATGAGCAAACTGAAGAAGAAACTTGAAAGTGTTTTAGATACTAGAAGGGTAACTGAATCACTTAAGGGTTTTTTTATGTTGATATTTTTCAAAATAAACTTTTTATGTCAGTTTCAAAAATGACTCAACTTTAAGCAGACGAGATTTTTTAAAAAAAATTTGTCTATAAAAAGTTTATTTTGAAATATAATGAATCCTTAAGTGATTGAGCTACCCTTCTAGTTTCTAAGACACTTTCAACTTCTCTTTATATTAACGGCAAAATGAGTTTTTTTTTCAATAAATATGACGAATAAATGCGGTTAAATTCTATAAAAATTCAAGCGTCGTTGGATAATAATGTGAATAAGGTGTGACCTTATTTGACCTTCAATTTGTGTTACTCGTGTTTTATTATATTGCTCATTTTGATAAGATCATTATTTTACATAATAAAACATAACAATGAGCGTTTCTCAGCACGCGAAAGATTTCTTATGAAAGACAAGTTACGAATGTCAGCAATTTCTAAATGAAATTTTATTAAGTTTGTTAGAAACTAGAATAGTAAACGCGAATGCGTTTTTGAAAGTATTTTCAAAATATCTTTCAAAATAAGCTTTTTATTATAAGTTTGAAAACGCCGGTTTTGATTTGTTTAAACTTTAGAAAGTTTGATTTTAGTCATCGCAATCTAGAAGAATCTTTAAAAGTTCGCAAGAATTTAGAAACTAGAAAGGCAAAGATGTTTTATTAAAAAAACCATCCAGAAGAATCTTTAAAAGTTTGCAAGAATTTAAAAACTAGAAAGGCAAGATGTTTTATTAAAAAACCATCTAGAAGAAACTAAATGTTTGCAAAAAAATTTAGAAACTAGAAAGGGCAACAGAAGGAGTTAAAAATATTTTTATCACTTAAATATTTTTTTCAAAATAAACAAAGTTTGAAAGGGAAAAATGTCAAAAAGTTTAGCTTTTTCAATTTTGTGGATGATAACAAATTTATTTTGCAAAAAAAAAAGATACCGGTGATTGCCTTTCTAGTTTCGAAATTCTAGTAAACTTTTCAAAATTTTCAACGTTTTAAATAATAAGAAATTATAAACCCCCCTCACATTATTTACGTTTATTGAAGAAAAAACAAGTCCCTTAAAAACCTGAGCAAGTTTTATTTAAAAAAAAAAAGTGGATGATAACAAAAAATCCTTCAAGGATTTTCAAGGTCTTTTCGTTGGAAATGGTGTCCTTTAGTTCCATGCTCCTGTTTGTGTGACGTCATAAGATTCCACTTTTATGTCGTCACTTGGGTTTCTTGAAGTGACCTTGACTTTGAAAAAAAAGAGGGTTTTTTTTTTAAAGTAAACATTTTCAGAGAGAGAGAGAGAGAGAGAGAGAGAGAGAGAGAGAGAGAGACTGAATAGAGAATGAATGTAGGGATGGATAGAGAGAGAGAATGAAGGAGCTAGAGAGAGAGAGAGACTATGAAGGATGGATTGAGAGAGCATGCTACAGATGGAGAGAGAGAGAGAGAAATTGAAGGAGCTGGAGAGAAAAGGAATGAATGAAGGATAGATGGATGAAGAGAGAGAGAGAGAGAGAGAGAGAGAGAGCTAGCTAGCTAGCTGGATGGATGGATGGAGAGAGGTCGTCCTATTTGCTTATCATGCATGGGAAGTTTAGAAACCCCAGATTTTTTTGTAAAATGAAGACGGAGGAGGAGAGTACATTCACCCTGAGGAAGTGTCAGTGCCTCACTCGAGGCCTCAAACTCACTGGCTCCATTTCAACTCACTTTTGGAAAAAAAAAAAAGGGGTGGAGGAGAGAGGTTACCTTTTCAGGGAGAAGGGAGATAAATGGGGATTTCTGGCAAAACACTGACATTCAAGAAAGAAAACTTGACACTTGAACCCTCTGTGTGTGATTAGAGCAAGAGGGTTTCATAAGGGGAGGTGGGGGGCGGCGTCAAGTTTTACTTCTTCTTGAATTTGTGCCTTAATTTCTTGAGAAATATTTTTGTTTTGTGTGGGAATTGACAACTTTATAAAAGATCAAAAAAATTACATGAGACTGTTTAGAGGCTAGCTATTAATCCAAGGTTTGTAGACGAATACAAACTTCCATTTAATCTAAAGGTCATTTTTGGTTCTAGCCTCTAAACAGTCTCACTGATACTTATCAAACCTCACTAAGTCTTGGATCATTTTTTAAATTGCCGTAATAAAAGTTTATTTTAAAAGATAAGGCGAACAAAAATAGGCTTTTTTTCTCAATCACAAAGACTTGTTTAGAGGCTAAAAATCTATTAAAAATTGTTGATCATAATATTATGATTAAATTGGAGAATTTCTAGCCTCTAAACAACCTTTTGGTTTGGCCTTAAATTGTAAAAGACGGTCTCTCGAACTCAAAATGAAGAGAATCTGGAGTATGCTTTAAAAACTAGAAGGGTAGTTCAATCATGTAAGAGTATTTTCATGTTTAATATCTTTTAAAATAAACTTTTTATATCAGTTTGAAAATTGCCCAAAACTTTAAGCCAAAAATTAAAGTTTATTTTGAAAGATATCAAACATGAAAATACTTTCTATTACCCTTCTAGTTTCTAAAAGATTTTCAAGTTTCTATTAATTTTGTTCTCCTGAAAGGATGAGTCTTAAAAATTAAAATTTATAAGTAGGTGAAAAAAGGAAGCCATTTTATGCGAATTGAAACGCGCAAAAGGTAATTGTGTCCCTAAATGACCTCCTCCTCCTCACTTTATAGGAAGTTGAATGTAAACTGTTCCATAAATTAAAATATGTATATTAATAAACACATCATAATTAGAAACAAAAGCTTAATTTGCATATTTAGGTGGGGGTGGATGACACACAACCAATAAAAGAGGGGGTGGAATTGTTTAGTTTTTAATTATTGTAGAAAAATGGGCAGGGGGGGGAGGTGGGTGAGAGGTCAACCGTTTAAAATAAAAAGATGTGTTCATTGACTTGAATAATTTAATTTCTTTCTTTTGTCTTCATTATTTTATCATTGGATTCGAAGGAATTTTTAAAGATTTATGAACTTGAACGTGATTTTGAGCACAAAATGGCCGCCGGTAGCTCTTTTCAGTTTGAACTTGATTTTTTGAGCACAAAATGGCCGCCGCTCTTTTGAGTTTTAGACTTTGGAATTTGAACTTGATTTTGGGCACAAAATGGCCGCCGCTCTTTTGAGATTTAGGCATTTGAACTTGATTTTGGGCACAAAATGGCCGCCGCTCTTTTGAGTTTTAGGCAGCTTTTTTAAACTATACATCATTTTGAAGCTAAAATTTTTGCAAAATATCAAATTTGTATATTTGATCCATTGTTCAAAATCTGATTATTTTGCAGCTTCAGAAGCGAGAAATTGAAAGTGTTAGAAACTAGAAGGGTAATTGAGTTATATAATAGTTTATTCTAGTTTTGATATCTTTTAAAATAAACTTTTTATAGACAAAAAAATAGTAAATAACTGATTTTAAATTGTCTTTCAGGTAGCAAAATTAAAAAAAAAATTAGAAAGTGTTTTAGAAACTAGAAGGGTAAATAAATTACTTAAGGGTATTTTCATGTTGATATTTTTTTTTAAATAAGCTTTTTATTGTGAGTTTGAAAAGAACTTTTAAGATGATGATATTTTTAAAATTTCTCTCTATAAAAAGCTTATTTTGAAAGATATCTTAACACGAAAATAGACTTAAATGATAGGCGGTTACCCTTCTAGTTTCTAAAACACTTTCTAATTTTTTTTTAAATTTTGCACCTGAAAGACAGTTTAAAATCAGTTATTACTATTTTTTTTGTCTATAAAAAGTTTAATTTTAAAAGATAGTAAAATCAAGTAAAAATGAGTCAAAAACTAAAACCTCAGTCGTTCAGTAGTTCATTTTGTAATAATAATTCATTTTTAATTACATGGGGTGTTGTTTACTTTTGACTCTTGTGTAATTAATTAATTTTATAGTTTTAATTATGAATTTTAAGACATTTTTCTCTGAAAAGGAAAACTTTAAAAAGGATTGTTCCTAGTGTTTTTCTAACTTCCGGATTTTTGTCTTTCATTTTTCACTTATTTTGATTAATTATCAATTTTGTTAAATAATTAAGTGATATGACTGTCATTACCTGTATTGATATGGGTTGTGTTGACAGGCAGTTAGAAATCGGGGAGAACTTCAGTTGGTTCCGCCCTTGTTATGAGACCTGGCAACTTCTAATTTGGTTGGTTATGAAGTCTGACGTCACATGCTCCTCCCTTTTCAACGTCAGACTACATAACCAACCAATTAGAAGTTGCCAGGTCTCATAACAAGGGCGGAGCCAACTGAAGTTCTCCCCGATTTCTAACTGCCTGTGTTGTGTTGTTTGTTCTCTACTGCTGGTCATTTGGTCACTTATACTGGTCAGTGACGTGTATCGATCTGAAGGAAATGGGAATCGATTGAGTCAGATAATTAGGTTAAGGTAGTTTTGAAAGTATAAACGGGGTAACCCTTGAACTCTTATGATTATTCTATCTTTTAAAAGAGCCAAAATCAAGAAATAAACTAGTGTTTTAGAAACTAGAAGCGTCGTAGCTCAATCACTTAATAGTAGTTTCATATTTGATATCGTTCAAAATAAGCTTTTTATGGCAGTTTGAAGATGATTGAAGAAGAAGAGACGATATTTTTAATTATAGTTGATAAAAAGTTCATTTTAAAAGATATCAACATGAACAATATCTTTCTAGTTTTTAATAAACTTTCAGTTTTTCTTTATTGTTCTTCTAAAACTGCAGAATAATACAGAGTTCGATTATGGGCTGTTTTTAAAGGATTTAAAGAAGAAAATGAATGTGTTTTAGAAACTAGAAGGGTAGCTCATTCACTTAAGGGTAATTTCATATTGATTGATCTTACAAAATAAACTTTTTAAGGCAGTTTGGCAATGACACAGTTTTAAGCTGACAGTATTTTTTAATTTTTGGTCTGTAAAAAGTTTATTTTGAAAGATCAATCAATATGTGATTACCCTTAAGTGAATGAGCTACCCTTCTAGTTTCTAAAACACTTTCAATTTCATCTTAAAGTTACTTTAAAAAAAAAGTTGAACAACCAACCAGCTTAAAGAATAACGGATTTTAAGCTTCGGGAAAAAAAGATGATTGCGGATTAAAATCCTTTGAAGAGATTTTTTTTCCGCAAGTTCATTGACACATTCAAAGACTTGTCTGCTCTTAATATATATTTTTTTGTGGTTCATAAACATCTTAATTAACTACGAGGTTATGAGAAATCAAATTAAAATTAAGAATCATTTTTTCTTTACTTTCAATTTTTCCGTAAGATCTGCAACAGTTCAGCATCCACTTGCTTTGAATTGTTTGCAGACAATTGGCGGAAATGGAAGACTTTCCCGATATTGAAATTAACAGCTCAGATTGGAAAATTAAGAAAGAATTATATTTAAAAAAAACGGCCAAAAAATCTGGGAAGAATCAGGATTGAAAAAGGTCAAAGTCGGATATTAAATGGTCAAATTCGGGATCGAATCAGGAATGGAAAAAAAAAACGTTCACGAATTAGGAAGTGAGTGAATCAGGAATGAAAAACAGCCACAAAAAAAAGTGACTGAAAAAAACGATCTAAATTGGATGCTACTAAGGAACCAAAAAAACGGCCAAAGTTGGGATTGAATCAGGAACGAAAATATGGTCTAAATGTTATGTTATTCTGGAATGAAAAACGGCTAAAAATTCGAGTGATTTAGGAATGAAAAAAAGTGATCTAAATCGGATGCTACTAAGGAACCAAAAAAAACGGCCAAAGTTGGGATTGAATCAGGAACTCTTCTAGTAACGACCCAAAATCAGATGTTATTCGAAGATGAAAAACAGCCAAAATCGGGAATCAAAACCGGCCTAAATCGGAAGGGAAAATTGTGAGTTTCTGGAAGAAAAAAACGGCCATTTTTCATAACTGCGCATGCTCAGAATGGATTATCGGCCATAAATATAGCCGAAAATAAAGATCGTATAAATAGCGGTTTGGTTCAGTTCCTATGCACATTTGTGTACATGTAGTTATAAATAGGTGAAAACTTCAGTTGGCTCCGCCCCTTTTTTATGACGACCGGCAACTTCTAATTGGTTGGTTATGTAGTCTGACGTCACATGCTCCGCCCTTTTCAACTGTCATTTGTGTTCAAGTTTGTTCTGCGGATGTAATGTAGTCGCCTTACAAGCGAGCCAAAGGAACCTGTTGTGCACACAGTGGCTCCGTCTGGTGGCACTTTTAAGTTTTTGTTTACAATTTTGTGTTTTGGTGGAGGCGGTTGTTTGATGCTTGAATGAACGGCAGCCAAAATAAAGATGTGGGCGTTTTTGAGAGAATCAAGAATATTATTCTAATGGGATTTTCTTTCTAGTCTCCTTCGTGTCTAAAAATAGTTCCGTTTCACTTCATGTATTCGGAATGGGCAGCCGTTTTGAATTGCGTGGGTGATTATGACGTCATCATTATCGTCAATATCAGACATTTTTTTCCAGAAGTGATCAACATTATTAGGTTTGTTGTCAACCCCCCCCCCCCCCCCCCCCCCCCCCCCCCTTTCCACATTTGACGTCATTGATTCCGTATGAGTTACGTTAGTGGAGTCATGTAGCAGTGGACTGTTATATTGGTGGACATTTATGACAGGCGTTTTCTGTGTGTGACTGAATCTTTTGAATATTGTGGCGGCCATATTTGATGAAATGCCTAACAGAATAAAGTGCTAAAGTGAAGAAACGCCAACTTGAGCCTAAGTGCCAAATTAAACAAGCGCCAAACCATCTAAGTGCCAAATTGAACAAGGGCCAAACGTAATTAGCCCAAAATTGAACAAGCGCCAAACGTAATTAGCCCAAAATTGAACAAATGGCTAAAAACTGAATAACTGCTCAAAATTTTGTGGTTATTTTTCTTGGCACTTGTTTAGTTTGGCCCTTGTTCAGTTTGGCACACAGGCAATTAGAAATCGTGACATACAGAAGTTGGCTCCGCCCTTTTTATGACGACCGGCAACTTCTAATTGGTTGGTTATGTAGTCTGACGTCACATGCTCCGCCCTTTTCAACGTCGAACCACACAACAAACCAATTAGAAGTTGCCGGTCGTCATAAAAAGGGCGGAGCCAACTTCTGTATGTCACGATTTATAATTGCCTGTGTTTGGCTCTTGTTCCGTTTAATGGTTAGTCCAATTGGCGCTTGATCAGTGCGCCATCTAGTGGAATTACTTAGCCGTGGGTTGTTACAACATTGGGCTTTTTAATGATCGTCCATATGTAATCCAATTTTTTTGACTGGTTGACCACTTTATTTTGAGTGACCCCCCTCCTAATTGATGGGTCACTTTGTGGTCACTTATAAAAAAAAATTCCAGTTTGAACTTGATATAATACTCTGACCCCTCCTTCAATTGTTCCTTTTCATGTTGATCAATTGGGCGTCTTTTTCAAATGACAGGTAGAAATGAAATGGGAGGAGGAGGAGGAGGGTCAGTATAGGAAGGTGGTGGTGGACACTGGTCAGACACAGATGAATATAATGTACAGTCTGGACAGTTTGTCTTCATTGACCAGTGGTCATCCTCTTTCAAATCAGAGGGGAGATTAACGTCTTTTGTTATCAGGATTTGACTTCTTCAAAGGAATAAAATTGGAGTCGACTCCATATTTTAATAATAAATTCAGACAAACTGGAGTCAACATTTTTCCCACAATTTTCTCCATCTTTTTTTAAGGGTCAATATTTTTCCTCCTGTCTTTTCTAGTTTTTATCTAACTTGAGAGTGAAATGGCTGAGACACAGTTTCAAGAAAGACATTTTTGTAGTCCTTGAACTCTCTATGCAGGGTTTCAACATTCTCAAACCACCAATTTTATTGAGTATCAATCACTCCAACTCTGGTTATTCTGGTTTTCATGAACAAAATTTAGTATTTTAGAAACTAGAGGGGGCAGCTGAATCGCTTCTCTAATCTGGCTCTAACTTTTTGGTCAACCCCCCTTTTTTTTTATGACGTCACAAGCTTCAAGTTACAGTGAGTCGACTACAGTAAATCCGGTTCCTTGTGAAAAATGTTATTTGAGGCCTGTTTTTAGTCAAGTGGTTTTTTCTTCCGGAAGTTGGTTTAAATAATTTGTCGCCTTTTTCTTTTTCTCAAATTAATGAATATATTATAACAATTAATTAGCATGGTTCTCTGTGACGTCACAAATAGCTATTGTTTTCTGTGTTGACATTCTTAAAATTATTTCAGATTTAATTTACGAATTGTTTTAATTTGATTACAAATTTTAATTCATAAAATAATTGGCGGGGGGGGGGGGCAGTTGTCTGATTAAAAAAAAAGGTGTGAAATTAACACTTCATCTTGAAATAGTGTTTTGGGTTTTACGAAGAGTTAATTGGGAGTCCGGAGACTCAGAGGAGAGTCCGGAGACTCAGAGGAGAGTCCGGAGACTCAGAGGAGAGTCCGGAGACTCAGAGGAGAGTCCGGAGACTCAGAGGAGAGTCCGGAGACTCAGAGGAGAGTCCGGAGACTCAGTGGAGAGTCCGGAGACTCAGTGGAGAGTCCGGAGACTCAGTGGAGAGTCCGGAGACTCAGTGGAGAGTCCGGAGCTTTCTTAATAGTTTACTGGATTACCAAATAGTTCTTTGAAGGCTCTTGAGAGCTAACTGAATGGTTTGAGTTACTGAATAAGCCTGATAGTTTATTGACAGTTGACAAACTTTATTGAGAGTCCGGAGAGTTTCCTGAATTACTTGAGTCTATTGAAGCCGCTTGAGAGTTAACTGTCAGTAACTAGGCTTATTTATCCAAATTTATTAAGAAAAAACTCTTGTGTATTTGAACTTGAACCCTCTCACCAGGGTTTCCAACATAGAAGAACTTCTGTTCTAAACAGGAATGTTTAGAAGGTTTTCTCTCTTGAATTTGAGCCTCTTTTAATTTCATTGATTCTTAAATTCCTGCCTCTCGTTACGTCATTATCTCAAAGGAGGGGGGGGGGTTATTTTTCTATTGACGGAAGTTTCAAAAAAACTTTTCAGTTGTTTTAAAAGTTGAAAGGCCTCTTTTTCAGTGAAAGTGTGTGTATTATTCAAAGAAGAAGGAAGGTGGCCGATTTAGGGAGAGAGAGAAAAAATGTTACCTGTTTTCTGGGTAGGACAGTCAGTCAGGTGGGGTTCTCTCTCTCTCTCCCCTGAAATACAAAAATCCCATCGTCCGCAAAGAGGCGTAACATTTAGGGAGTTGAGGGGGGGGAGGTTTTCACTGAATGAGGCAAGGTCTAGGTCAGTGGCTTTCTGGGGTTTTTGCCCTCTTTTATTACCCCCTCTACTCTCCATGTAATCAAAACTCTCTCAATGCTTTTTAAGGTGCATTTTTAAAGTGTGAACCTGCCTTTCGAATTTCTTGGTTATTTTTTCTGTCTTTTTCAGGTTCAAAATGACAAGAAATTTAAGTGTTTTAGAAACTAGAAGGGTAGCTAAATAATTTGGAGGGTGTTTTCAGTGTTAGATATCTTTCAAAATAAACTTCTTATGTCAGTTTTAAAATGACCCAACGATATTTTTTAAAAATTTCTCTGTAAAACGTTTATTTTGAAAGATATATCTAACATGAAAAAAATACCCTCTTAAGCGATTGAGCTGCCCTTCTAGTATCTAAAACACTTTCTATGATGTGTCGTCTCTCATCACAGTGGGACCTGAATACCTTTTTTTCCTAATTTCACAATGGTTTTTTAAAATTTGTCTTTTTTAAAATCTAAAAAAAGAAGGAATAAAAGTTAAAATTTATTGTTTAAAATTTAAGATCTTCCTAGTGGGTGGTAAGGGGGGATGGAATTTAAATTTAAAAAAAACTATGGAGAAAAAGAAGTAAATTCCGGAAATTCTGGTTTTTGTGTATGTGGTGGTAATTTATGTCATAAATTGAAAACGTGATTTGTATGGACTATCCCAGAGGGTCTTTTTTAATTTATTAACTTCTTTTCTCGAGGCCCCTTTGAAGCTTTGTTTAGTTAGAAAAATGTGATTAATTGATTATAACTGGATTTAGATCTAAACTAATGAAACAAGAACTAAACTTTGTAATAAATCAAAAGAGCTAAAACATGAAGAACTACATAAGAGCTAAATGGAGCAAGATTTAAAATTACACTAACGACTAAAACACAATGAACAGCTAAAGCTGACAATTTGTTAAATTAATAGGAGCTAAAAAAATGAACAATGGCTAAAATCACAGGCAGTTAGAAATAGGGGAGAACTTCAGTTGGCTCCGCCCTTGTTATGAACGATCGGCAACTTCTAATTGGTTTCTTGTGTGGTTTGACGTTGAAAAGGGACGAAGCATGTGACGTCAAACTACATAACCAACCAATTAGAAGTTGCCGGTCGTTCATAAAAAGGGCGGAGCCAACTTTAGTTCTTCCCGATTTCTAATTGTCTGTCTAAAATCTGGTCCTGAAACTAAACGTGAACAAGAGCTAAACCCTGGACAAAAGAGGCTAAGAGCTGTATCTGGACAAAAAGGGTAAACCCGGATAAAAGCTAAAGTAATGAATTGCTAATAATTGAGTTTTCTAAAAGGTTTGGTTTCCACATTTAAAAAAAACCCTTATCCACACTAGCAACTTTTAATAAAACATTTAATGCAATAAAACTTGCAATGTGACATGCAACTTCAATGTTTATATAGTGTGATGCGACTCATGCAACTTGATAAAACTTTCTTTTTAACTAGTGTGAGACTCAAAGTCTTATAAACACAGGTAGTTAGAAATAGGTGAAAACTTCAGTTCGCTCCGCCCTCGTTATGACGACTGGCAACTTCTAATTGGCTGGTTATGTAGTTTGACGTTGAAAAGGGGCGAAGCATGTGACGTCAGACTACATAACCTACCAATTAAAGTTGCCGGTCGTTATAACAAGGGCAGAGCCAACTGAAGTTCTGACCTATTTCTAACTACCTGTGTTTATAAGACTTTGAGTCTCACACTAGTTAAAAAGAAAGTTTTATCAAGTTGCATGAGTCGCATCACACTATATAAACATTGAAGTTGCATGTCACATTGCAAGTTTTATTGCATTAAAAGTTTATTATTCACTATTCAGTGATTACAGTTAAGACAATATTAACACATTCTTTATTTGCATTGTTGACATTTTGTTTTGTCCCTTTGCAACTTCCTATGTTACATTATTAGAGGGGGGGTGGTAGGATATAATTTACACCCTCTAAACAAACCCCTCCTTTCTAGTTTTTAATCTCTCTCCCCTCAACAATTATTATTTGGTTAGGGAAAGACTATTTATTTGTATTTCGTTAATGATAATTATAATTTGTACAATTTTCTGTGACAGGTTTTAAATTTTATCCTTGTTTTCAATAAATAGTGAGGGGGAGAGGTGGGGGGGGGGGTTTGTACGGGGAAATCGTAAAGTGGATTCCGTCAGGTATTTTTTAAAAGTTAATTTGCTTCCTTGACTCTCTTTTGAGGGGTTAGGAAGAGAGGTTAAACTTAGGGGAAGAGGTTAGAAGGAGGAGGAGGAGGGGGGATTGTTATCTCTATGACCACTTGACCCCCCCCCCCTTCTGCTCCCCCTTCTCTCCTCCCTTTGATGATGGACAACGTCCAGCCTCATCATCATCATCATCAAGGGGGAAGGAAACAATTGGTTTGTTTCTTTTTCTGAAAATGTTATTCTAGTCTATAATAGTTGTGTTATTTGTTTGAAGAAAATAAAAAAAACACTTGCTCTTAAGAAATATGCAGGTCAAAGGTCAAATTTGATTGGTTCATCTTTGTTGGTGGTCATTCAAGAGTCGAAGGTATCCTCCTCTAAAATATAGAGGTCCATTTGAAAGCCTTGAATGTTTCAATTTGCAATATTTTGAACATTTTTAAAGTGGAAAAACGGCTTTCGAATTTTGATTATTCTGTCTTTCAGAAGAGAGCAAAATGAATGTTTTAGAAACTAGAAGGGTAGCTCAATCATTTTAAGAAAGTGATTGAGTTACCCTTCTAGTTTATAAAACACTTTCAAGTTTCTCTAAGTTGTTTAATGAACCAGGTATACTTCAGGTTATTTTTGCAGTTTCAGAAAACCAACACTATGAATAAATTGAAAGTTTGTTGGAAACTAGAAGGGTAACTGAATCACTTAATAGAGTATTATGGAAAATATTATTTTCATGTTTTTTTGATATCTTTCAAAATAAACTTTTTATAGAAAAAGAATTAGCAAAATAGCATCCGGTTTGAAATTGGGTCATTTTCGAACTGACATAAAAAGTTTATTTTGAACGATATTAATATGAAAATAGTATTTTCCATAATACTCTATTAAGTGATTTCAACTTTCCTTCTAGTTTCTAACAAACTTTCAATTTATTCTTAGTGTGTTGCTTTTCTGAAACTGCAAGAAATTAACCTACAGTACCTGGTTCATATGACAAAACTTGAAAGTACACTTTAGAAACTAGAAGGGTAGCTTTTATTGCATGTTGGTGTTATTTTTTAAAATAAGCTTTTTTTTATGGCGTTTGAGCTAACAGGCAGTTTAGAAATCGGTCAGAATTACAGTTGGCTCCGCCCTTGTTATGACGACTGGCAACTTCTAATTGGTTGGTTATGTAGTCTGACGTTACATGCTCCGCCCTTTTCAACGTCGAACCACACAACAAACCAATTAGAAGTTGCCGGTCGTCATAACAAGGGCGGAGCCAACTTCTGTTCATCCCGTTTTCTAATTGCCTGTTTTGAACTACTACCCTTCTAGTTTTTAAATTGATTCTAAAAAATTTTGTTGAAAATTGAAAGAATAATCAATATTTTAAGTGAAAAAAGGGGGGTCACGTATGAGGGCCCCCGCCCCATTTAATATAGGAAGAGGAGGGGCCCTTGCCCTAACAGGTTTCAATCCGTTTGTGGTTTGTTTTTCCTTATTATTATTATTATTATTATTATTATTATTATTATTATTATTATGACACACATGTTTGAAATTATAAACTATAATTAGACAAAGGTATAACCTGAGTAATATTTGTCATTTTAAAACATAAATGGAGGAGGAGGAGGTAGGGAAGAGGGGGAGGTTTCTTCCTTTTGCAATTGAAACATATTTTGAATTTTCTACAATTTTACTTCCTCTCTCTCTCTGTTCTTTCAATAATATGGTTTTATTATTATTATTATTATGAGGCGGGGGGGGGGTCCATGTTTTTCTAGGTCTCTCCTTTATATTGAATATTGAATAATATAATAATGAACAAAAATGGCCTTTTTCAAAATGAAAGATACGCAAGTGTTTCTTATCAATTGATAGAACAAATGTTTTTTTTTGGGTCCTTTTTATCATTTGTTCAATAATATTTTTGTTTAAAAAAACCACCACATGTGTTGTGCTGTGTTGATCTTCAAGGTTATTCTAGTTTTTTAGAAAATGAGACCGGCAGCCATCTTGAATTTCAAATGGCAACTTTTATTAAATTTAAAATGTTTGCATTTCTAATAAAAATCTTTGGACAAAGAGTTTAAAACATTTGCTCTGTTAAATGGATGAGGGTTCAAGTTGAAAGTTGAAAGTGTCAATTTTTTGTTCTTGAATTTGTGCCTTTGCACTTGAATTTCAACTTGTACCCTCTGAACAGGGTTTCAAAATTTTAAGAGAAAATCCCCTATTTATTCAAAATTACGTTCAGGATTATTCTGTGTGACGATTCGTCTTGAGGGTACAAGTTGAAGTTCAAGTGCCAAGTTTTATAATTGAATTTGTGCCTTTGCACTTGAACTTCAACTTGTACCCTCTAAAAAGGGTTCCAATGCTCTTAAAAACCCTATTTTGTTTAAGAATATTTTTAAAATGAGTTATTCTATGTTTGGAACCCTGTTTGGAGGGTTCAAGTTGAAGTTAATGTCAAGTTTTTCTTCTTGAATTTGTGCCTTTGCACTGGAATTTCAATTTGTAGCCTCTGAACAGGGTTCAAAATTTTAAGAAAAATTCCCTATTTATTCAAGATTACGTTCAGGATTAATTATTCTGTGTGAAGCTTCATTTTGAGGGTTCAAGTTGAAGTTCAAGTGCCAAGCTTTCTAATTGGATTTTTGCCTTTGCACTTGAACTTCAACTTGTACCCTCTACCCTCCAAAAGGGTTCCAATGTTTTTTTTTAAAACAAAACTGCTGTTTTGTTTAAGAATAGTCTCACTATGAGTTATTCTATTTTGGAACCCTGTTTGGAGGGTTCAAGTTGAAATTAATGTCAAGTTTTCTTTTTGAATTTGTGTATCAGCACTTGATTACAACTCATACCCTCTGAACAGGGTTCCATTACATATAAAATCCCTGTTTGTTCAAGAATCAAGATTATTCGGATTAGCTTAGAAATGGGGGTTCAAGTTCCGAGTTTTAATTATTCAATTGAACCTACGGGGCCCTTCTAGGCTCCAACTAAACTACTGTAAATGTGGGACAGTGAATAATAATTGTATTATTGGCCCCCTCCTCCCCCCCCCCCCCGGTTCCTGTCTCAAATGATGATAATTTCCTTAAATTTCAGGCAAATAACCAACTTTTTTCTGAAAATAAATTCAGTTCACATTTTTTTGTTGTATTTATTCGGTCATATTTTTTGTCAATTATCATTTTCCACCCTCCAAAAAAATTCAATGGCCCCACCCCCTCAACCTCACCACTTATTAATGAGTTTTCAATAGACCACCAAATTATTCAATTTTTTTTGTGAAAAAAAAAAGTTCATAATGAAACATAAATATATTTTTATTATTGGTTTGATTTTTCAATATTAGAAAATCAGAAATATATTGGAAAAATCATGTTCTGCTCTGATTCATTTGTATGTGAAGCGGAAGTCACGTGATGGGAGGAGAGAGGGAACGGCATTTTTGTAGGTTTTTAAGTTGCGCGCGAGGTTACCATATTTAGCAGTCAATTTGCGCATACATGACAAACCCTTTATGACCCTTTATGACGTCACAAGCTTCCAGTTGCAGTAAGGCGACTGTATTTTGAGCTTCTTTTTATTTCTACTCCCCCCCCCTCCTCCTCCTCCTCCACACGTGCAATCTGAAATCAGTTTCTTGTTAATTCTGAATAAGGCAGGGGGGCCCGGGCCCCCCTGTTATGATTGTTAACCTATAATTTCTTATGTAAGAGATTCAAATCAGAGATAATTTGCATATTTTGTTGTTTTTTTGTCTTTAATCTTGATTGAGATTCATGATCTTAATAAGAATTTTGAGTTGTTTTTATTAGTTTTTTTTTTTTGGTTTAAAATAAAAGATGAATTTTTCTAATAAAAGATAAAGAAGAACAAGATGGCGGATTAAAGTAAAAAAAGGAACGGGTTATTCCAGTTTGGTGGGTCATTCAATTGGTTGAACAAAAAGGGTTATTTATTACATGGTTAATGGTGAATATAGAGGGTTCTTTTCTCTCTCTCTCTTTTCGGTGTCTGGACAGTCAGTCTAGTCTGCTGTTTTGTGTGTAACTTATTTTGCCCTAAATATTTTTTAACCCTTTATTTTTTTCAGAAATTTTTTTTTTTGATGCTCTGAATTTTTCTTTTGTTTTCTGTGAATTTTTTTTATGACAAAAAGAAGTGGCAGTGACACGATTTTTTTATATGTTATAATAATTATATATATTAGTGTTTAAACACTTGGATTGAATCAAAATTTATTAGGGCGCATTCGGAAACTTAAAAAGGAGGGGGGGGGGGGCTTCATAGAAAAATACTTGTGTAAATTGCAAGGTAGATGTCGCTTGCAACCTCCATAGATGACAAACTACACTCTTCGCCAATTAGTTGAAATAGAATGCACCCTTTTCAGAGCACGTGGACAAACTTATACCCAGAACATAATATAAGTGAAGAGAGAGAGAGAGAGAGAGAGAGAGAGCACGTGGAGAGAAATAGCGAATGACGCAATTAAATATTTGTCACGTGCAAAAAAAAAGGAAGTCACTCAGTACATTTATATGGGAAGAGGGCTAGTGGCGCCATCTAATGCTAAAGGAAGAAAATAAATGATCTACTTGCATTCTTAAGGAAAACTTTAAAGTAGAGTTCGGAAACGGATACACTAATACTTCGTTTTCTGCCTGCCTCAAACACAGGCAGTTAGAAATCGGAGAGAACTTCAGTTGGCTCCGCCCTTTTTATGACGACTGGCAACTTCTAATTGGTTTGTTGTGTGAGTTCGACGTTGAAAAGGGCGGAGCATGTGACGTCAGACACTACATAACAAACCAATTAGAAGTTGCCGGTCGTCATAAAAAGGGCGGAGCCAACTGAAGTTCTCTCCGATTTCTAACTGCCTGTGCCTCAAACCGCCTCAGACCGTTTTGAATTATTTAGTTTGTGTGCGGCCTTAAGTGGACGGCCATTCTAGTTTCTAAACCATTTCTTAAAGCTTCTCTGAGTTTGAAGAATCAGCTGTTCATAAATCATCTTAATGAATCTTGTGGAGTGAAATCACTCTTCTAGTTTCTTTTCTTTCGTGGTGTTAAAGAATCTAGAAGGGTCATTGTTTACTCCATTTCCTAGTTTTTTTTAAGAGAAAATAATTTCCGAGTGTGCTTTTATTTTCTGCCATTTTCTACTCAAATATGAGGTCATTGAAAGCTTTAATTTGACGTGTTTTGTTTTACAAGGTGATTAAAAATGATTTTCTTTCTCCATTTTGTCGATTTTTTTAGCCGATTCACGATGCGTTCAGTACAGATCAGGATTGGACTAACATCCTGGATAACCAACCGGTCATCCTGAATGACCGTATGATTACGGATGCGGCGCAGTCGCCGAGGATTCAGTCGGAACACAGTTACTCACTGTCTGCCAGTGATGATAACATGCCAGGATCACCTTTGGGAATCCATGACAGGTTCAAGATGGAAGAAGATTTTGGAAAAGGTTAGTTTTAGCAGTCATATTTTACATTGGTTAGATGGTTTTTGGAAGGAGGGGGCAAAATTTTAGGGTTTCGTTTCGTTTTTGCATCGATTTATAAATTGCGTTTTCCGTTGTTTTGATGTTGGTTCACTTTTTGGTGAAATTTGCAAGAAAATATCGTTATTTTTTAGAGCAAGTTTAACTTAAGAATGAAGTTTAACTTATGCTTCTGGTTGAGTCTGAGTCTTGAGTTGGAGATTTGAGTTGAGGGCGGGTTTCATGGGCCTGGTGGATTTTGTTGGCCTCGTCGACCTTCTAAGCTTCGTAGATCTCATGGACCTGCTATACTTTATGTGGTTCATGGATCTGGTAAACTTTGTGGCCCTCATGGATCTGGTTGTCTTTGTGGGCTCTCATGGATCTGGTGATCTTTGTGGGCCCTCATGGATCTGGTGGTCTTTGTGGGCCCTCATGGATCTGGTGGTCTTTGTGGGCCCTCGAGGACCCATTGATCTTCGTGGGCCTCTTGAATCTGTTGTACTTTTTATCTCAAGGACCTGGTACACTTTGTGGGCCTCACAGACCTGGAAACCTTTGTGGGCCTCATAGGTTTTTGTTGCACTTTATTGTGACTACTGAATACTGACTAGAACATAATGAGTTTTCATGCATTTAATTGGTCCTTGCGGTGCCCCAATCACCTCCATCAAAGAAATGCCTGAACATTCCAACAAATTACAGGGTGTTACTCTAGTTATAGTTGGTTTCGTACTTGGTTTCGTATTGAGATACAGAAGAAGAAGAAGAAAAAGAAGTGAGAAAACTAGTTCTCATTTTTAGGTAAGAGATCTATTGAAATGCCCAGTTGTTGTTCTTGACCTCGAACCACGTCTGGTTTTTAATAATTTCCTCCTAAATTATCATCGTCGTCATTATATTATTATTGGTGATAGATTCCTTCTTTTGTGTGTGTGTTATCGTCTTCCGTAACCTGTTTTAGTTTTCTTCATTGTAAATTTATGAGCAATTCATTCATTATATATTATAGAAAATTTAATCTCGTGTCTTGTAACCGGTTACAATGAGTAACATTTTCAAATTGAGGTCAACTTCTTTGAAAAGAGAGGAAAAAAACGGAATTTTTAGCAAAAAAAAAATTATTCTGGTTGCAAATTTCATTTTTTTTAGTGAAATTTTGAAAAAAATTAAGTAATTTTTGTTAGATTTTTTTTCTTTTCCGAAATATGGAAAAGAAAAAAATATTTGAACTCTTTGATTCTTTGATTCTTGTCTTTTAGAAGAGCAAAATTTAAGTTTTTTAAAAAAAAACTAGAAGGGTAATTTGATCACTTAAAGATGGCATTTTCATGTTTGATATCTTTCAAAATAAACTTTTTACAGACAAAATATATTGTTGGGTGGTCATTTCTAAACTGTTATAAATAACTTATTTTTTAAAGATATCGACATGAAAATGCTATTAAGCGATTAAATTACCCTTCTAGTTTCTAAAATATACTCGGGTTTTTCTTCATTTTGCACCTAAAAGACAGAAAAATCAAGAGTTTGAGTTAAACCACAGTATAAAAGTGGCGCTGAAGATCCACATTTTGTAGCTTGAAGGTGAAAATTTTGTAGCTGAAGATCGAAAATGTGTAGCTGGAGTCGAAAATGTGTAGCTGAAGATCGGAAATTTGTAGCTGAAGATCGGAAATTTGTAGCTGGAGTCGAAAATTCCTATCTGAAGATCAAAATTTTGTAGCCGAAGGTGTAAAATGTGTAGCTGGAGTCGAAAATGTGTAGCTGGAGTCGAAAATGTGTAGCTGGAGTCGAAAATTTGTAGACGACGATCGACACTTTGTAGCTAAAGATCAAAATTTGTAGCCTCTAACCAGAAATTTTAATTGAAATAAAAGCATTAACCTACTTATTAACTACTGTAAGAAAATGTTGGCTCGCGAGCCACTCATTGGTTAGTTTCAGTTGGCTGGCAAATCACTTATTTCTTCTACGTTTGGTTAGTTCGCGAGCCCGTTATTTTTTTATTGGCTCGCGAGCCATTTTGCGGTTTTATTTTGTTGGCTTCTGAGCCACTTATTTGTGCAATTCTGTTGGCTCACGAGACAACCTGTTTTTTGTGAGCCACTTATTTTTTTTGTTGGCTCGTGAGCCACGTATTGGCTTTATTTTAGTCGGCTCGCGAGCCAACATAATATGACTTGATTATTGGCTCACATAAGTCATAGCCTCATTATCGAAATCGTGCGAAAATATCTGTAATTTTGTGTTCCCCAGCCGTTTAATTCTTCACGATCTCGACCTCAAGTAAAAAAAAAAAAGCCATTAACCCTATCACTGTTTCGTCCCGTAACCGCGCGTCCCTGGGAACATTACTGGTTACAATTTAACCCCCTCTTCGCTCAGTCTCCTCATAATTTCCGTCCTCCCGAAACCAAAATAGTATTGTTATTTTTTTAGTTTCATTTATTTATTTTAATTGTTTAAAAATTTGTAACGCATGAAAAAAATTAAGAACAAATTTTATTATTAATTGGAGGTGAAACAGGTTATAAAGGTTATAACCTCGGGTATTCCGGCACTACTTCATTTGAAAACGACGACTAGAATATTTGGTAGGAGAAATTGCCTGAAATGTTTACAGGTTTCAAATGTCTCATTGTTTTAGAATCAAAAGTTTCCAAAAACGTTTAAAAATTGCGGAAATTTTGATTAAAAAAATAGCCAAAATTTCTTAAAATTCTCAAAAAATTATTAAAAATAGTTAAAATACGGAAATTTGAGTAATTTTAAAATAAAAAATGGCCAAATTTTAAAGTTGAAGTATTTAATATACCTGAAAATGTCCGAAAAGGGCTCAATTTTGGGTCTGGAAATTCTTAAAAAGGTTTAAATTGTTTGTACGGAAAATTGGAGAAATTTTAAAAGTAAAAAATGGCCAAAAGGAGGACTGAATTGGCCTCAAAAACGTTTAAAAATTACGGAAATTGGAGACATTTTTGCAGCTTCGAAAAAATAGCAAAATTTCCCTAAAGGAAAAAATAAAATTGTTTTGAAATTATGGAAATTTGATTGAATTTCAACCATTTTTTTTTGTTTTAAATTTTATGAATTTTCTGTTGTTTTTAATCCTTGGGGCATTTTCAGGTTTGTTTTAATTACAATTAAAAAAAAGCCTTGAAAATGCCTCAGGAAGGAAGGGGCATAACTGGCTTCAGAAGTCTCCTCCCACTAAGGTTTAAAATTTACGGAAATTAGGAAAATTTTAAAACTCGAGAAATTTCCCAAAATAATTAAAAATTAGAGACATTTTATAAATTTAAAAACTCAAAAAATATTCAAAGCCCTGAAAAGGCCTCATAAGGGGGGGGGGGGAGTCTCCATAACTGGTTTCAAAAGAAGAAGTCTTCTGAAAAGGGGTTTTTTTTTTTAAAAAATTGAAATTTGAGAAAATTTATAAATTTCAAAAAGTTTTATTATGTTTTAAGTATTTACATAAAATGAAACTTACATAAATTAGCATAAATTATAAAATATATTTTGCTCTAAAATTCTAAATTATTTGACATAAAACTTTTTTTTTTAAATTTGACAAAATTTATTAGTTTCTTAACTTTAACGTATTTTAAAATATATAAAAAATGAAATTTATTTTCAAACAATTATGACTTATTTTTCTTTAAAAGTAATTTCTTTTTAACTTGTTTCTGATATTGTAAATTTTTTTTTAGAAAAATATGATAAATGATGGATTTTTTAAAAAACAAAAACATATTTTTCATATTTTTACAAGTTTTTTTGATTATTTTTATTCTGTACTTCCGTCACATTAATTATAAACTTATTATTAATATTTATAATATATTAATAATAGAAATTGGCAATTTATGAAACTTTTTATTTGGGCATTGATCCAAGCCTCTCTCAAAATAGTGAAATTTGAACAAGTTTTCAACTTTACAAACAGCTAAAACCCATTAATTACACCTTGTTTCCATTGAAATTAAATGTGTTTAGGTGAATTATACGGAATCCAGTTAAGGACATGAATTCAAATAAAAATTGACTTTAATTATTAATATTTTAAATTAAAATTACTAAATCAATATTTTAATGTCAATAGTTTATTTAATTATGTTTAAGTATTAACTCAATATTTTCAGATTAATTAACTAAATAAATTGAATTCGACATATTGTTTGTTTGTCCTTCACAGGGCTCTGTAGAACACGTTTATTATTTAAATGCATTTAAATTATCAGCTGTGTGTGAACAAGGTCTAACTAAGGTGGTTAAATTAACCACAATTAAATTTGTCACAACATGGTTAAGGTGTTTTTTTTTAAAGTGTAAATGCCTCTCGAACCTCCATGTCTTTCAGATGCAAAATGGAGAGAAACTTGAATGTGTTTTAGAAACTAGAAGGGTCAGCTCAGTCATTTAAGAGGGTATTTTCAATTTTTCGTATTGATATATTTTAAAATAAACTTTTTAAATATCTTCTACTTAAAGTTTGGTCATTTTCAAACTGAAATAACATGAAACTAGGTAAACAGGAAACTAGGGATTGAGCTACCCTTCTAGTTTCTAAAACACATTGAAGTTTGTCTTCATTTTACACCTGAAAAGCATTAATAATCAAGAGTTCAAGAAGAGGCGTTTTAAACTTTAAAACAACGTGTGGTTAAGCCTTTTTTTTAGGCCTTTTTCAGGACAATTTTCGAGACTGAAATTCTCCATTGTTTTTTTTAATTGGACTTTCTTTTCTAGTCAGTAATTTCTATTGTTATCGAATTCAATATTTAAAATATCGATCAGTATCATTGGTGAGATTTAACTTTTATTTTCTCATTGGTTCAAACTTTTGTCAGTTTTAATTGTAATTTAGCGAAAAAGACGAAACAAATAAAAAGTTCAGTTGCCAAAAAATGAAATTCTGAATTTTTATAAACAATTTTAATTGTTAATTATTTATTATTTCATTAATAAAACATTTAAAAAAATTATTGGCGAGAAGATCATTAAAATTAAATGAACAGGTGAACGACACTAATAAGAAATTGAAAGTGTGTTAAAGACTAGAATGGTAGCTGAATCACTTAAAAGTAGATTTTCATGTTGATATATCTTTCAAAATAAACTTTTTTTTAGACGAAAATCTTACTTTAAATGTGGATCATTTTCAAATTACCATAAATAGTTTATTTTGAAAGATATTAGAAAAATTTAAGATTTATTTACTCTTCTAGTTTATAAATTATAATACACTTCGAAGATACTTTTTTTTTTTTAAAAAAAATCTCTTTAAAAATGTATGGTCGAAATTTAAGAAGAAAACTTGGGCACTTGAAGTCTCGAAACAGGGTTCCAACATAGAAAAACTCAGCTTTATTGTGAATAACCTTGAATATAAAGTACTTCCATGTTATATGAGTCCTTTTGAGAGAGTTCAAGTGAGAAATTAAGGTTCTAAGGGTCAAATTCAATAAGAAAAATTTGACACTTGAACCTTAACTTTTGAACTCTCAGAGCAAAGAGTTCCAACATAGAAAAACACTGCTTTGAGAGTATTAATTGCATTGAGTAAGTTTATTTTGACAATGCATTTTCAATGCTTCGTTTGGACTAAATAGTTCTTCTGCCACAGGCCCTCTTCACTGCTTGCAGAGGAATTTAAATTAAAATCACTCTTAGCAAAAGGTTTTTCTTATGTTAGTAACTTAGTACCCTGTTTAGAGGGTTCAAGTTGAACTTTTTTTTATTATTAAATATAGGTCAAAGTATTCAGATTTTTTGTTAATTTAGTAAAATTAACAAAAAAGTTCAAATTAAAACTTAAATCTTTCAAGTTTAAAGTTAAAAATTTTTAAATTCATTTATTCTTTCTTAGTTTAGACTTTTTATTGGAAGTTTTTTTAAAAATTCATTTAAAAAACGCCAAGTTTCAAGGGAGAGAGAGATAGAATTTCCTTGAGGTCATTGTCAGGTAAAAACAATATTATGAAAGAATTTGAGGTGGGGAGAAATTATATTTTGATCCCAGAGGGGGCGCTGTTTTACCTTCATTCTTTTTCAATGTTGAAGCTACTACTGAATTGAGATTTCTTTTGATAAGAAAATTCTCCTCTCTGTTTTTAATTTGATACATTTTTCCATTTTTCATGGTTAAATCACTTGAGCGTTAATTGCAATTAAAACGTTTTTTTAAAACTTAATTTTAAAAACATTTTAAGATTTTTTTCATAAAAAAATGATTAGCTTTTTTTTAATTTAAAAGATAAACATAAAAACTGGTTTGGTTATAAACGGTGCTAATTTGCATAATTGAACACGATTAGACAACTCATTCACTTGAGGTGTAAAATAACGGATTTATTTTGTAGAAAAATTTGCATATTTGACATAAATACAGGGTGTTTTCAAAAGAAGTAGCGAAGCTACTTAAATAATAAAATCAAAAGTTCAAAATTTGTAATGAAAAAGTAAAAAAAGCTTGGGTCCCACATGTGTGAAAAAAGTTTCCTCTATTTCGGCTTTCTTTTGGGTTCAATGCTGAATTACGCATTCTACCTCTTTTCTGCCGAAGAAATAGAATAGAATGGAATTAGTCAAATTGGAGAAATTCAAATTTTCATTTGGCTTTTTCTAAAAAAGACAAATTTTGAAAGTTTTTTTTTTTAGAAACTGGAAGAGTAAAATGAGTCAATTAAGAAAACTAAAAAATATTCAAAGGAGGAATACAAAGTAGACAATATTTTTGTCTATAAAAAGTTTATTTTAAAAAATAACCTGAAAACACCATTATAACGATTAAGCTACCCTTCTAGTTTTCTAAAATACTTTCTAGTTTCTTTTAATTTTGTTCTTCTGAAAGAATAATTAATAAACCATATTAAGAAATTAACTTTTTAAAAAAAATAGTCTGAAGAATTTTTTTTTAAAGTTCTTTTTAGGCGAATTGCAACTTTAGTAGTTTTGACCACATTCTTTGCAATATTTTTCATTCAATGTTTTGAATATTATGTAAAATATGCATCAAGTGTGTTTTGTAAGAGCAAAAAAAAAAGGTAGAAGGTAAAAAGTCGGTGAGATTGCAAATTACAAGATGTTATAAAATAGAAAGTGGGGTAAGTGACCCCTCAACAAGATTCTCTTCTCTCTTTCCTCGGGTGAAATAAGAGAAAATAATGGCTTTTTCATATTGAAAATTCCATTGCCACCAACCACACTTGTTGTGTTGTTTACATTTTTAACACTTCATTGATTCAGGTGTGGCTGGCCTGCCGGGGCCTCCCTACGTTTTTACCCCCTTTTTTTGCCATCAAAAGGCCAAAATTCAAGAATGAAATTTACCATATAAAACCCTTTCTAATCAGGGTATCAACACAGGAAAATCCCTGTTTATTCAAGAATACTTTCAATATGAATTATTCTAAGTTGTGGAACCCCTGTTTGAGGGTTCAAAATTGAAGTTCACGTCAAGTTTTCTAATTGAATTTGTGCTTTGGAACTTGTAGTTGAACGTGTGTACCCTTTGAGCAGGGTTCAAAGAGAGGAAAGAAACCCTTGTTTATTCAAGAGTACTTTCAATAAGAGGTTTTTGATATTGGAAAACCCTATTGAGAGAGGGTTCAAAGTGAAGTTGATGTCGAGTTTACTTTTTTGAATTTGTACCTTAGCACTTGGACCCTCTAAACAAGGTTCCAACACACAGAAAACTCTCTCACAAAGAGGTATATTGGAACCCTGTTGAGAGGGTTCAGATTTATTTTGATGTCAAATTTTGCTCCTTGAATTCGTGCCTCAGCGCTTGAACTTTAATTTGTACCCTTTAAACAGGGTTCCAACACGCAAACCCCCTATTTGTTCAATGCATACTCGCATTAAGTGGTTTTCATGGTTAAAAACCCTGTTGAAGAAGAGGGCTCAATTTTTATTTTACTTTGAAATTATTCTTATAACAATCCATTGTTACGTGAAATTGGTCTGTTAATGAGAGAGAATGAAATATTATAGGGGATTTTATAAATTAGCGTGTGCTGCTGAGTACATTGACTTTTTTTTTTAGTTTAATTTGTACGACGACGACGAGCATTGAAGCCAATAACAACAAGAAGATATTTCAAAATGAAAAGTTTATTGCATTCTTTAAATATTATTGAAACACTCTGTACAACAAAGACAAATATATAAATTACAGGGTGTTTCAAAAAGAATGTGAACTATGAGAAAACTATGAAATGTAATAAAAGGTCAAAGGTAAAAAAAACAGGCATTTAGAAATCGGAAAGAATTTCAGTTGGCTCCGCCCTATTTATGACGACCGGCAACTTCTAATTGGTTGGTTATGTATAGTCTGCCGTCACATATGCTCCGCCCTTTTCAACGTCGAAACCAATTAGAAGTTGCCAGTCGTCATAAAAAGGGCGGAGCCAACTGAAGTTCATCCCGATTTCTAAATGCCTGTAAAAACCAGCATTAAACACAAAACGAAGAGAGAGTGTGTGAAAATGCATGTTTTTATTTACTGTTATTTATTATTTATTTATATTATTTATGTTACATTTTTCAATATTTCTTTGTCAGTTAAGTCTCTTTTCTAGAAATGCTCTCATTTTTTTTTGCAAATGAGGCTAATAATGGTTAATAATGATATGTGATGTTATCATCATCATCATCATCATCATTTGATTCTTTGTGTGTGTTTTTACCTGGCGCAAAGTCTACAATTTTTCACCTATTGTCTTTTATTTTACATTTTATACTATTAACAAAACGGAGAAAGAAAAAGATAACAAAGATAATGGCTGCTTTTTTTATTGGTTACAACAAGAATGTCTCTCGCTCTCTCGAGGTGATTTGTGTCACCAAAAATGAGTCATTCTGTACAATCACTAGACAATGTACAAAATGACAAAATTTCTTTGAATCTGCTTCGTAAGTGCTTAGAAACAGAACGGCACCCGTTATAACTTATAATTAGAGGCTATTCTTAATAATAATACTTTTTATAGAGTGAGGTAGAGGGCGCTGTGGGTTCGTTTATGACGTAAATGAGGTTCCAGGTAAGTTCATGTGAATGAAAATTTGACATGAACAGCGATTCATACATAAACAAGTTCGAGTTGCTTTGAAATCGCTTAGATACCGAACGCACCCATTATTATTGTGTATATTTTTAATACTTGTTATATGGCAAGATAGAGGGCGCTGCGGATCAATTTACGGAGTAAATGGGAGAAAGCATTGGTTCGAAGAAGTTCATATGAATTAAAATTTGACATAATAAACTGTGATTCATATATAGCAAGCTTCGAGACACTCAATTAGAAATCGGGACAAACAGAAGTTGGCTCCGCCCTTTTTATGACGGCCGGCAACTTCTAATTGGTTTGTTGTGTGGTTCGACGTTGAAAAGGGCGGAGCAAGTGACGTCACACTACATAACCAACCAATTAGAAGTTGCTGTTCGTCATAAAAAGGGCGGAGCCAACTTCTGTTTGTCCCGATTTCTAATTGCGTGCAGCTTCGAGCTGCTTCGTAAGCGCTTAAAAACAGAACGCACTCGTTATATTGGGTGCATTCGAAAACTAAAGAAAAACCTAATATTTTGTGAAGAAAACAGAAAACTAGAAAGCGTGTTAGAAACTAGAACGGTAGATGAATCACTTAAGGCTATTTTCATGACATGCAGTTAGAAATCGGTCAGAACTTCAGTTGGCTCCGCCCTTGTTATGACGACCGCAGCAACTTCTAATTGGTTTGTTGTGTGGTTCGACGTTGAAAAGGGCGGAGCATGTGACGTCAGACTAAATAACCAACCAATTAGAAGTTGCCGTTCGTCATAAAAAGGGCAGAGCCAACTGAAGTTCTGACCGATTTCTAACTGCCTGTATTTTCATGTTATCTTTCAAAATAAACTTTTTGTAGACCAAAAATTAAAAAAAAAATATCTTCTCAACGTTTGGTCATTTTTTTTTACAAAAAACTGCTCAAAAAAGTTTTATTTTGAAAGATAACATAATACCTTTTAAGATTATAAGCCACCCTTCTAGTTTATAACATACTTTCTAGTTTTCTAACTGCTAAAAGACAAAAGAATAATCAAGAATTTAAGAATCGTTTACATTTTAATTTTTAAAACTTACTGAAGTACTTTATTGTTTTTTTGCACTTTGTCTAGTTATTTTCTATAATGACTGATCTTATACGGTTTTTTTAGTAATGTGTGGTAAAGGGAAAAAGAGGTTCCCACAGAACACCTTTCATTATACAAGATTTAAATTACATTTTAAACAAGTTCAAAATAAAAGACCACACACACATGATGAGAGAAAATAACACACATTACAATTGGCCAATTTTTTCTTCTAGAAAATGAAAAAAATGTAAACTTTTTTCTTTTAAAACAAAAAAAAATATCAAAGTTTGTTAGAAACTAGAATAGTGTATATGTGAGAGCATGTTAAAAGGAATTTTTCAGAACGATATCTTTTAAAATAAACTTTTTGTCAGTTTGAAAAATGACAAATAGATTTTTTGGTTTAAATTTCATATACTTTATTTTGAAAGATAACAAATGTGAAAAATACACCTTAAATGATTGAAGCTGCTACCCTTCTAGTTTCTCTTCATTTTTTACTCCTGAAAAACACAATATAAACAAGAGTTTTAGAAACTAGAAGGGTAACATAATCACTTAAAGGGTATTTTCATGTTTTTGATATCTTTTAAAATAAACTTTTTAAGTCAGTTTGAAAATGGCCCAACTTTAAGAATATTTTTTTTTAAGTTCTATAAAAAGTTTATTTTGAAATATATCAACATGAAAACATACACTTAAATTGATTGAGTTTATTTAAATGCTGATTAATTTAAATGCATTTAAATAATAAACGATGTTCTACAGAGGCCTGTGAAGGCCAAACAAACAATATGTCGAATTCAATGTATTCAGTTAATTAATCTGAAAATATTGATTTAATACTTAAATATAATTAAACTATTTGACAAAAATATTGATTTAGTATTTCAATTTAAAATATTAATAATTAAAGTCAATTTTTTTTGTTCATGTCCTCAACTGGATTCCGTAGAATTCACCTAAACACATTTAATTTCAATTTATTTAATACCTTGTACGCACACATGAGTTAAATGAATTGAAATTAAATGTGTTTAGGTGAATTATACGGAATCCAGTTGAGGACATGAACACCAAATAAAAATTGACTTTAATTATTAATATTTTAAATTGAAAAATACTAAATCAATATTTAAGTATTAACTCAATATTTTCAGATTAATTAACTGAATAAATTGAATTCAACATATTGTTCGTTTGTCCTTCACAGGGCTCTGTAGAACATCGTTTATTATTTAAATGCATTTAAATTATCAGGTGTGCATTAAGTATAACTCTAGTTTCTTAAGACATTCAAGTTTTAAATTTTCTGAAAAAACAAGAATTCCAAAAGGGGAGCTGTTCCTAAACCATCTTAATGTTGGTTCTGAAATGCAGAAAAAACGACCAAAAATTCTTACTCGTCTAATTTGCATAATTTGCATATTATGTCTACAAATTACAGGGAGCTTCTAAAATAACAGCACGCGTTCGGTTCCTATTGTGTGTACACACATTGAGAAAAAGGTACAAAAGTGCAGAAAAAAATAGATAGATAGAGAGAGAAAACTGCATTCTTTTGCGAACATTCACCCAGGCAGTTTATGCATTAAAAAAAAGACAATTGGTGGCCCAAAGTGATGATGGCTGCTTTGTGAAACACGCATATATTCAAAAGAATAATTGTAAAAAATAAAACATTTCATGCTCATCATCATCATCACTCCCCCGACCGACCCCTTCTACTCTTTTAACTCTTATCCAACCTCCTCCTCCTCCTCCTTCTCTGTACTTGATTCCTTTCCTTGTCTTTTATTATATTTTAACTTCAAGGTCTGTTACACCTGAGATGATTTTAAAACAAATCAAGAAACACCCTGTAATTTATTTCTTCTTCTTCTTCCTCACTATGAAAAATCCAAATCCACCTGTTTGTTTGTTAAAACTTTTTCTATTCAATAAACTTGTTGAAATGAACATTTTTCGGGATTAGATTAAATGAAATTGAAAGACTAGAAGAAGAAAAGAAAGAAAAAAAAAAAAAACGTAGCTTTAAAATGGGTCCAAATTCAAGAAAAAGGAATTTTGCACTTGAATTTTTGAAGCCTCTAAACGTGAAACATAAACGATCCGATTTGTTGGAAACAACAAATTGGATCGTGTATGCCCCTGTGTTGGTTCTAATTAGGCTTGCCACCTACCTTTCCACCTTTGTGGAGGACAGTCCCCTCCATTTGGAAGAAATGTCTTCTGGCCAAGGACTGTCCTCCACAGGCAATTAGAAAACGGGATGAACAGAAGTTGGCTCCGCCCTTTTTATGACTACCGGCAACTTCTAACTGGCTGGTTATGTAGTGGCTGACGTCACATGCTCCGCCCTTTTCAACGTCGAACCACACAACACACCAATTAGAAGTTGCCGTTCGTCATAAAAAGGGCGGAGCCAACTTCTGTTCATCCCGTTTTCTAATTGCCTGTTCCGTCCTCCACGAAGGCAAACTTGTCCTCCACACAATAAATTGTATAAAAGCTTAAATACGTGCCGGAGCACAGTTCTTCCGAATAGACGACTGTCCTCCACAGGTGGCAAGCCTTGTTCCAATATCCGATATTGCCCAACAAAAGTAGGGCCTGCTGTACTTCAATCCAGCAAAATAAACTGTTGGAAGACTTACAGCCAATCAGGAGCCAAGTATAAGTTAGAATAACTAAAGTAAAGGTTAAATTCATAAATAGTTTTGATGTTTTCTGCTGCTGCTGCTGCTAGATGATACGTTGACCCGTGCATTGTAGACATCTTGAACTGTCTTGGTTTGTTGGTTCCACCATTGTTGGTTCCAATAAATCGGACTTTGTATGTTCACCTTTAGCACAAGGGATCGTTGATTCGAAAATTCGTTGCATCATGTGATCCGGAATAACAGCAGTGCTAATGTTGAATGCAGTACATTTCCAGTGTAATTTGCAAGACAAGAATGTCTTCATTTCCTGTGTGCTGCAGTACGCGCCTCGATAGTTAGCCCGATTCATAGTGGGCGTGGTTGAGGTGTTTCTATTGGATGCTCGTGACAATGCAACTTTAAAAATTCATTGCACGTGTGAACCAGGAAAGCGGAAATGGAAATGTTGAATTGCAATACATTTCCAGTGAAGTCTGCAAGACAAGAATGTCTTCATTTCCAGTGTGTTTGAAATGCTCAAAAGTTTGAGTCTTTCTACTCTGAAAAAAAGTCTTGAACAGAAAATGACAATAATTTCAGTTATTTTGTGTAAAAGATGAAACAAGATGGCTGCCAATTTTACATGCAATCAGCAAATAGTAGAAGATTGATGTTTTGACATTTCAACACTTGGTGTAAAAAGTGATCTTTTTAACATCTGGATTCGAGTTGGAAGCAATTTAGTTTTTTTTTTTTCGTAAATTGAAATCCGGATAATGTCAAGTTTTATCATTTTTTTTTGACAACTGCCTAATTTCATTCTAAAAAAAAAGGGGAGGGGGGTCATAATTATTTAAGATTTAGAATTTGTATCCAAGTTTAAAAACATCCGAAATTTTTATTAGAAAATTTTTTACACCCGATTTATTTTACTTGATATTTTTTCTTCTTCTTCTTCTGGTTGAACTTTTGAAACACGAAATCAGAAAATGAGTTTTTTTAAAAAAAATTACGTGTAAACCTGCTTTTAGGGCTGGATCTCACATACGTAAAAACAAGTAGAAAATAAAAACAAAAATTCAGAAGAAAGCTTCAGCTATATTTCTGCTTTTCGTTGCGTTTAGCGGTTTTTAACCACAAAGACATTGTTGAATTTATAGAAGGAATTATAAATACAGGCAAGTGTAGCCAACAGGCATGTAAAGACAGGGACACGCAGACGTTTGCTCCACCCCTTTTATGAGCGTCAGACCAAATATCAACCAATTAAGAATTGATAAGGGCGGAGCATGTGACGTCAGACCACGTAACAAACCAATTAGAAGTACCCAGTCCTCATCAAAGGGGCGGTATTCCTGTCTTTACTTGCTTGTGTGTGTGTGTGTAGCCAGCACTAGCTTTTCGTTTGCTCCGCCCTTTTATGAGCATCAGACCAAATATCAACCAATTAGGAATTGATGACGCTTATAAAAGGGCGGAGCAAACAAAAAGCTAGTGCTGGCTACATTTGCCTGTATTTATAAATTGAAGGAGAGGAGCCATAACAGAAGGATGCAACTGAAAAACGAATTCCTATTGGCTGATAAAATGTAATTCCGCATGGCAGAATAGAAACGAGTAAAAACCGTTGTTTTCTGCCTACATTTCAGTCTGATAAACAGAATTTTGAATTAGTATTTTTTCGAGCAGACATGAAGACCTGTGGCAGTGGGAGAAGAATCCAATTGCAGGCAGCAAGCAGCCATGTGAAATTTGAAGAATGGAAATTACAGTAGAATCTCGGTTAACCGGATCTCGATAATCCCGACCGGATTTCATCATAATATCGGTGTTTTTCGACTTAATTTTCCGCTAATGATGGAGAGAATTAAAGTAAAGACAAAAATTGGTGATTTTCAGGATTATCCGGATTTTCGGTAAACCGGACCAGGTTCGATCCGAATTTTGTCAAAATAATGGAGTTTCTTCTACTGTATTCAAACGAGATACATTTGATTTTTTTCTGCCTGTGTGATCCAACCTTATAGTCTTTTAAACGCTTCTTTTATTTCGTCACGTTTTTCATAATATGTGTAATTATTATAATATTTACGTAAAATATAAGAAAAATGACGTAAAATTATAATAAAAAACGGTTGTTTTAAGTTCTCAAATCACAACTTGTGATGTCTGATGTAATTGAGCTTAAAAGTAGTTAAAATAAAAAGTAATAGGGGGGGGGGGGGTTAGTGAACTTGAAAAACGTTACAAGTTACAAGTTACTAGAAACTTAACATGAAATAAACATAAAAACAACACATATTCAATGTTAACACGTCTGTGTAAAGTCAGCCATTTGCAAAATATGCAAATAATGGATTAATAATTCTAGAATAGAAGTCTCTCTCTCTGATTGGTTATTTTACAACTTCAGTAAAGCAGAAATTGAAGAAAAAAAGAATTGGTGTTTTAGAAACTAGAAGAGTAAAATGAGTCACTTAAGATGGGTTTAATCGACTCTTTTATTATTATTCTGTCTTTCAGGAGCAAAACTTCAAAAATGTTTTAGAAACTAGAAGGGTAGTTAATATATCTTTTAAAATAAACGTTTTTTAAAGACAAAAGGGTTATTTTAAAAGATATATCAAATAAGTGTCCGGAACTACCCTTCTAGTTTCTAAAAACACTTAAGTTTATTTTTGAGACGTTTATATTCACAGATGATGCTTATTTTGCATTTCTGAAGAGAAATTGAAAATTTTGTTAGAAACTAGAAAGGGTAGTTCAATAACTTAAGGGTATTTAAATGTTGATGATATCTTTCAAAATAAACTTTTTCTGTCAGTTTGAAAATGATTCAACTTTTAAACAGAAGATATTTAATATTTTTTCTATAAAAAGTTTATTTTGAAAGATAATCAACATGAAAATATGTACTTTAGTGATTGAGTTACCCTTCTAGTTTCTAAAAGCAATCCAAGTTTCTCCATTTTTTTTAAAATTTTATTTTGGGTTCGTTTTTTTTTTGTTGTTGTTGTTCAGATTTGGATTCGGATTGTTTCGGATCGATTCCAATGGATTCCAGGTCGAGTGGTTCTTCTGAGATTCACGTCAAACAGGAGCCACTTTCAGCTCCCGGTTCACCTCAGACGCCACTTTTGTCCGCGTCTCCCTTTACTTGCCTCAGTCCTTACCATCCAAGCAGTGGTCATCATAATCATCATCATAACCACCATCATCCGCATCATAACCACCATCACAATAACCACAGTAACCACCATCAGAACCACACGACGACGTTACTCAAACAACCGACCATCGTATTGGCCACCACCACCACCACCAAATCCTCGTCATCTTCTACCTTAAAAGGCCACGGTCGACAGGTGTTTTCCAAAGTCACTGTCAAAGTAGAACCAACGCATTCAGGTGGGTCACAAATGCCTCTTCTACTTTTTAAGAAAAACACATTCTGATTTAAATTCATCTGGAGACGAATGAAAACATAAATGGCCCATTAATTGTTAATTTAATGGCCGTTTTTGTGGATTTTATCAAATTCGATTCAACAATTGAAGTGAAAAATGTGTTTTTCATTGTTGTTTTTTAAAAAAACCAACAGGGGGCGCTTTTAGATCACTTATGGACACAGGCAAGTGTGCTTAGCACAATACAGTAATTTGCCCCGCCCTTTTATGAGCGTCATACCAAATATCAACCAATTAGAAATTGAAAAGTTCGGGGCATGTGACGTCAGACCAAATATCAACCAATCCAAATTTGAAAAGGGCGGAGCATGTGACAGACCAAAAGTAACAAATCAATTAGAAGTTGCTGTTCCTCATAAAAGGGGCGGGACAAACGACATGTATTGTGCTGAGCACACTTGCCTGTGCCCATAAGACAGGCAGTTCTATCCAGCACTAAGATTACGTTTGCCCCGCCCTTTCAATAAGCGTCAGACCAAATATCAAACCAATTAGAAATTGAAAAGGGTGGAGCATGTGACGTCAGACTACATATCCAACCAATTAGAAGTTGCCGGTCGTCATAACAAGGGCGGAACCAACTGAAGTTCTCCCCTATTTCTAACTGCCTATCTCACTCACGGCATTTTTTCTTTAACATACGGAGTTGAGCTACCTCTATGTATCTATTATATATTTCTAAAAATGAATGAAATTTGACTGAATTTCATTAGTTAACCCCGAGGTAGGTTAAGATATTATTGATATACAATTACAATTGTGTGATATCATGATTATATTTCTGTGATCGATGATATTTTTATCTCTTCTTTTATATTATTCGTCCTTTTAAAATGTTGTTCAAATTGAATTATTGATATTAAGGCGCATTCGGATACTTCAAACTAGAAAAAGCAAATTATGATCCGGTGAAGAAAACTTAACAGAACAAAAAAAGGTATATTCGAAAAAATAATCTAAAGATAACGTGATTGGGAACGATGCCAGCGCCACCTATATCTTTCTCAAGAAAACAAAAACCTAATCAAAACTTACTTAAATATAGTGAACTTTCAGGTTTTGAAGGTCAGAATGTAGGAACACATGTTTGCACAAAAAAAAATGGCCTAATTTTTCAGAGAAGAAAAATGGCGGAATGAAGCACTTCCGGAAATTCTTTGTAAAGCATTTTAAAGTGTTTTTTGTTTCCGATTGCACCTCCATTGTTATCAAAGGGAGAGAGAGAGAGAGAGAGTAATAAAAATGCAATATGTGTGTGTGTTGTATATCTTAGCAACTTTGTTCGATGGTTAGCAACATCGATTTAGCACAAAACTAATTTTAATTTGAGCTTTTTATATTTTATAACTTATTAAATTCATTCGTTGCTTAGAATTAAACCTTTTTTTTAATTTTAACAATTTTTCTTTCAAATTTTTATTAAAATTTCATCTTTTAATCTTCTTCTTCTTTTTCGGGATTTAATGATTTATTTTTTATTATATACTTTATATTAAATTATACACTATATAATTAATTATATATAAAAATGTAATTAGAAGAAAAAAAATTGTTTAAATTGTGCAATATATTGAATATTAGATTTTAGGAATAGCTGATTTTGGAAGAAAAAAAAATCTGTCTTTTCAGAACAGCAAAATGAAGAGAAAAACTAGAAAGTATTTTAGAAACTAGAAGGGTAGCTCCATCAGCAGTCTGTCGAGCGAGAGGCGCAGTCTGTCGAGCGAGAGGCGCAGTCTGACGAGCGAGAGCCGCAGTCTGACGAGCGAGAGCCGCAGTCTGTCGAGCGAGAGCCGCAGTCTGTCGAGCGAGAGCCGCAGTCTGTCGAGCGAGAGCCGCAGTCTGTCGAGCGAGAGCCGCAGTCTGTCGAGCGAGAGCCGCAGTCTGTCGAGCGAGAGCCGCAGTCTGTCGAGCGAGAGCCGCAGTCTGTCGAGCGAGAGCCGCAGTTTCAAAAATATTTCTCATTATTTTGTGTTTAAATTTTAAGTCTTATTTTTCAAATTATCTTTTTAGCTTTCGGTCTGCCACCGACGCCTCCTTCGAGTAACAGCAGCGACTCCGAAGGAAGTTTAAGTCCGATTTACTCTCAGCAGCCTTCTAGTCCTCCGAGCCTCTTGTCTTCTTGCCCATTATCATCTCCGTCCTCTTCTTCGTCATCTTCGTCGTCGTCGTCATCTTCGTCATCATCGCGAAGGCACGGATCGCAGGCTAGAACCATGGGTTCCCTCGGATCCAGTTTCACCTCATCGTCGTCGTCATCGAAAAACTCTTTCAATTCTCCTCTCATCAGCACTCAACCAGTTAGTGGATTTTAATTTTTATATTTTCTAATTTCAGTCAAAATTAAAAAAAGGTGCTGGGGGTCAAAGGGTTAAATTATGGGTGCATTCGGAAACTAAAGAAAAACCTATATAACTGGTAAAGAAAAATAGTGAAACATTCTTAAAGAAAACGTGTTCGGGAACAACAATACTAACGCCACCTACCCTTCTCAAGAAAGAATTAAAATCCGGACATTCTTGGCTTTCTTGAGAAGATTAAATTGAATGTGGCGACCTCTAGTGTGAAAGTCAGAATGCAAAAAAATGGCTTTCTTTATATGAGGCTTATAGAAAATGGCTGAAAAAGCACGCACATCCGGAGCAAAATCTCTCACTCTTAAAGGGTCTATATGTAACATAAGGCCGGCTTTACATGGACCACTTTGTGGTGCCTCAAAGTGGTTGGTATGGTATGCTTCACAAGAGCCACCATTTAAAATAATGGCCGTGTGGACCACTGATCGTCAATTGACAGGCGATTGTCACGTCACTTAAGTTGTGGCAGAATTTCAACAAATACGGGGGTGGCGCCACAAAGTGGTTCGTGTAAAGTAGGTCTTAGTTTCCGATTGCACCCTATGTTATATTTAATGAGATTTGTATTAAAGGTGTCACAGTGTTAAATGTGTTTATTTTGAATTTTTTGTAGAAAGGAGCCACTGGATTGCTTCTTCTAACGGAAGAGGAAAAAAGAACGTTGGTGGCGGAAGGATATCCGGTCCCAACTCGGTTGCCCCTTACGAAATCCGAAGAGAAATCGCTTAAGAAGATCAGGCGGAAGATTAAAAATAAGGTTCATTTTCGTTTCTTCCATTCATTTTCTTGTTTTTTTTTTGGGATGAAATTTCAGATAAAAGCAAACAACACTAAGGAGAAATTGAAAGTGTGTTAGAAACTAGAATGGAGGATATCTGTGATATCTTTCAAAATAAACTTTTTATATAAAAAAATTAAAATATCGTCTGCTTAAAATTGAATTATTTTTAAAACAGACATGAAAAAAGCTTATTTTGAAAGATATCTCAAAAATGAAAAATACCCTTCTAGTTTCTAAAACCACTTATCAATGTTTTTCTTAAAATGTTTTATGAGCAAGGTGAATTTTAAACTATTGAGGTTATTCTACAATTTTCGAAGATCAAAACAACACTGAGGAGACATTGAAAGTGTGTTAGAAACTAGAAGGGTTAGCTACGGAATATAAGGATAATTTTCATGTTTGATAAAATATCTTTCAAAATAAACTTTTTAATAAGAGAAAAATTAAAGAATATCATCAGCTTAAAATTAGATTACTATCATACTGACATAAAAAGTTTATTTTGAAAGATATATCAACGTGAAATCACACTTAACTGTGATTGATAGCTGACCCTTCTAGTTTCTAAGAAAAACACTTTGAATTAATTTTTTAAAATATTTTATGAACATCCGATTTTGGAACTCCCAAGGTTATTCTACAGTTTCAGGAGAGAAATTGAAAGTGTTAAAAACTAGAAGGGTAATTTCCTGTTACAATTACAATCACTCTGCTAGCAGCCAAATAGGCCTATGGCAGAGGGATATAAAAGTCCACACGCAGCAATTAATGTTAAATTTGAATATGTTCCAAAGTTAAGCAGACGTTTAAATTTGTCTAGAAATTAATTAATACTACAATAAAGCTTATTTTGAAAGATTTAAATATTAAAATACCATTAAGCGGATTCAGCTTCTCTTCTAGTTTATAACATACTTTTCAGTTTTTGTTTTTTTTCTAAAATCAGCTGCTCATAATTTATAATCTTTAAAAGTTGAGTAAAACGTATTTTCATCTCATTTCATTTTGAGCAATAATTTTAGACAAATTATAATTAATTGTTTTAAGCACAGATGATGCAATGATTCATTTTGAATAATTTACACCAATTTCCTCGAAAGGTCATCCATATTTTATGCACCAATTTTAATATTTTTATTTAAGCTTTGAAAAAGGATATTAAAAGATGGACGGTTTAATTAAAAACTATTAATTGCCAATTATTATTTTTTCTAATTTGTTGCAATCTCTGAAAATAACATAAATTTTTTTGGAGATTTTCAAACTTTAATTAGAATTTAATTTCAATTTCAATTATTTTTCTGCTTTAAAGTTGAGTCATTTTAAAAACTCAAGACATAAAAAGTTTATTTTGAAAAATATCAACATGAAAACAGCCTTAAATGATGTTGAGTTACCCTTCTAGTTTCTAAAACACATCCAAGTTTCTTTTTATTTTGAACCTGATTAAGACCTAATAATTAACAGTTCGCGAGGCCCCACCCCTCGGGTTTAGACTTTAAAACCACCTTAATAGACACGCAGTTAGAAATCGGTCAGAACTTCAGTTGGCTCCGCCCTTGTTATGACGACCGGCAACTTTTAATTGGTTGGTTATTGTAGTCTGACGTCACATGCTCCGCCCTTTTCAAACCAATTAGAAGTTGCCGGTCGGCATAAAAACGGCGGAGCCGACTTCTGTTCATCCCGTTTTCTAATTGCCTGTCATTAATAGATGGAACTGAATAGATTTTATTATTGTACTACCAGATGGCGCCATTGTAGTGGCTATTATGTTCTCTATCGGAGGGTCTCCTCTTCCCACAACTGCGGTTTTTTGAGAGAATTTATATTTTTCAAGCGAACGTTTTTTCAGAAGAATTATTACGAAAAAAAAAAAAAATCAAAACTGTTTTAGAAACTAGAATAGTTCGTGATAATTCTAAAAAAAAATTCATGTTGATATCTTTCAAAATAAACTTTTTAGTTGAGTTCGAAAAAGGCGAAAATCGTTTTTCATGAAATTTCAATGGAAAAACCTAAAAAAACGGGTCCATTTTTCAAACTGAACTATTAAAATTTTTTATTTTTTAATATGTCGCCATTTAACATAATCTTTTACCATTCTAGTTTAGAAAGCTATAAATTTTTTTCTAATGTTTTTTAGAAAAAAACGTTCAAATTGACGAAAAAATTAAAAAAAAAAGTCTACGGAGCTTAGCATTAGCCACTACAATGGCGCCATCTGGGGGAAGGGGAAAACAAAATTGAATATATCTATTGAGCCACCTTAAGGCGGTTTTCATTTCGAAAAAAAAAAAACTTCGATGTTTCTGACAATTTTTATGTTAAGTTTTTCTACTTTTTTTCTTGGTTTTCAGATTTCTGCTCAGGAAAGTCGGAGAAAGAAGAAGGAATACATGGACGCCTTAGAAAAGAAGTACGAAGATCCTCTTTTTCTTTCTCGAAACCGTCGTTTCCTCCTCCTCCTTCTTTCTTATTTGAAAGAAAGAGAGAGAAAAACAGTAACTAAAACTTGTTTTTTTCCGTGTTTTTCTTTTTTTTTCTAGGGTGGAAAATTTGGCTCACGAAAACTGTGACTACAAGCGAAAAGTGGACTCATTGGAAACGAATAACAAGTTTGTTTTTTTCCCTTTCTAGTCTTCTTTATTGTTTATCTAACGAAGTTCGTTTTCGTGTCTGGTTGTGTAATGTGTGTGTGTGGTTTTTTTTTTCTTCCATTTTTTTCCCAGATCTTTGTTGTCACAGCTGCACAAACTACAGGCAATGTTGGGAGAGTTACCAAATAAAATGTCGAGAACAGTTTGTACGCAGACTTCCAATAATTCTGCAACGGTGAGAAAAAACATTGAATAATTAATTCTAAAGAGAGAGAGAGAGAAATATATTAAAAGTTCGAACTTGGCGCTCTTTTGTTTGTTCTCTACTGTTTTTAATTTACTTCTGTTTTATAAAAAACCACATCTGTTTTTGGTTTTGCGCAAATTGCTTTTGTGTCTCGTTTCGCGTCTCGTCAATCGAAAGTAAACTCAATTAAATATGATTGTGTTTATCTTGTTTTTTTATGGCGACAACTGTTCTTCGGAACTTTATATTTTTAAAAGTTATGATCGAAACAAACTTTTATTTGAATTTTTAATATTAAGGTGGCTGAATAGATATTAATTTTGTTTTTATTGTCCCTCCAGATGGCGCCACTGCAGTGATTATAATATCTTCCTCTGAAAGTTTTGAGAAAATTTCTATTTTTTAAACAAACGTTTTTTCATTATGAAAGAAATTCAAATTGTTTTAGAAACTAGAATAGTTGGTGATAATGCTAAAAGTATTTTCAATAATGATATCTTTCAAAATAAACTTTTTATGACAAGTTTGAAAAAAAAGGCCGGAAATAGTTTTTCATGAAATTTCAATGAAAAAAACGTAAAAAAACGGATGATTTTTTAAACTGAACTATAAAATTGTTTATTTTTTAAGATATTTTCATGAAGAAACTTTCTAGCATAATCTTTTTTGCCATTCTAGTTTTGAAAACAATTTGAATTTTTTCTTAATGGTGTTTTTAATAAAATAAAACGTTCGTTTGACGTTTTTGCGTCGAAATTTGACCCAAAAAAACGTCTATAGAGCTTAGCATTAGCCACTGCAGTGGCGCCATCCGGGGAGACGAAAGCAAAGTAATTATCTATAATGCCACCTTAAAAGAAGAAGCACAATTTTCAGAACTTGACAAAAATTAACTAAAATTAACCAGAACTTCTAATAAAAATGATAACCAATTTAGCTTCCAAGCTTTTCATTGCTGAGCGGCGCGCAAAATGACGAAAGGCTGTACATAGAGGCTAAAATGAACAATGAGACCTTGTCAAACACGATTCTTCAATTTAGAAAACTGAATAAGCTGCCAAATTGAAGAAATGTCAAACTGAGATTTAATTTGGTGCTTATTCAGCGCCTATTTCGTTGCGTTGAGGTTAATTTTAGTTTTCTTTGTTTTCGTACAGCTGAAACGTGTTAATACCAAGTGTGGTAAGTCGTGATGTGTCGCCGTGGCCAAGTTCTTCCACCTTCCCCTCAAAAAACAAGTGCAATTTTGCAAAGCGGGAGAAATCATGCAATAAAGGTCATTCTACTTTTTAACATTCTTCTTCTTTAGGTGTTTTATTTCTTTCTGATTTATGACATAATTCAGTTTTAAAGTGTGAACCCGCCTCTCAAGCTCTTGTTTATTCTGAAATTTCAGAATAATAACAACACGAAGAAGAAATTTTAAATTGTTTTAAAAACTAGAAGAGGTAGTTGAATCACTTAATAGAATTTTCATGTTGATATTTTTCAAAATAAACGTTTTTTAATTTAAATTTAATTTTAATTTTATTTAATTTTAATTTTATTTAATTTTAATTTTATTTAATTTTAATTTTAATTTTATTTAATTTTAATTTTATTTAATTTTAATTTTATTTAATTTTAATTTTATTTAATTTTAATTTTATTTAATTTTAATTTTATTTAATTTTAATTTTATTTAATTTTAATTTTATTTAATTTTAATTTTATTTAATTTTATTTAATTTTAATTTTATTTAATTTTAATTTTATTTAATTTTAATTTTATTTAATTTTAATTTTATTTAATTTTAATTTTATTTAATTTTAATTTTATTTAATTTTAATTTTATTTAATTTTAATTTTATTTAATTTTAATTTTATTTAATTTTAATTTTATTTAATTTTAATTTTATTTAATTTTAATTTTATTTAATTTTAATTTTATTTAATTTTAATTTTATTTAATTTTAATTTTATTTAATTTTAATTTTATTTAATTTTAATTTTATTTAATTTTAATTTTATTTAATTTTAATTTTATTTAATTTTAATTTTATTTAATTTTAATTTTATTTAATTTTAATTTTATTTAATTTTAATTTTATTTAATTTTAATTTTATTTAATTTTAATTTTATTTAATTTTAATTTTATTTAATTTTAATTTTATTTAATTTTAATTTTATTTAATTTTAATTTTATTTAATTTTAATTTTATTTAATTTTAATTTTATTTAATTTTAATTTTATTTAATTTTAATTTTATTTAATTTTAATTTTATTTAATTTTAATTTTATTTAATTTTAATTTTATTTAATTTTAATTTTATTTAATTTTAATTTTATTTAATTTTAATTTTATTTAATTTTAATTTTATTTAATTTTAATTTTATTTAATTTTAATTTTATTTAATTTTAATTTTATTTAATTTTAATTTTATTTAATTTTAATTTTATTTAATTTTAATTTTATTTAATTTTAATTTTATTTAATTTTAATTTTATTTAATTTTAATTTTATTTAATTTTAATTTTATTTAATTTTAATTTTATTTAATTTTAATTTTATTTAATTTTAATTTTATTTAATTTTAATTTTATTTAATTTTAATTTTATTTAATTTTAATTTTATTTAATTTTAATTTTATTTAATTTTAATTTTATTTAATTTTAATTTTATTTAATTTTAATTTTATTTAATTTTAATTTTATTTAATTTTAATTTTATTTAATTTTAATTTTATTTAATTTTAATTTTATTTAATTTTAATTTTATTTAATTTTAATTTTATTTAATTTTAATTTTATTTAATTTTAATTTTATTTAATTTTAATTTTATTTAATTTTAATTTTATTTAATTTTAATTTTATTTAATTTTAATTTTATTTAATTTTAATTTTATTTAATTTTAATTTTATTTAATTTTAATTTTATTTAATTTTAATTTTATTTAATTTTAATTTTATTTAATTTTAATTTTATTTAATTTTAATTTTATTTAATTTTAATTTTATTTAATTTTAATTTTATTTAATTTTAATTTTATTTAATTTTAATTTTATTTAATTTTAATTTTATTTAATTTTAATTTTATTTAATTTTAATTTTATTTAATTTTAATTTTATTTAATTTTAATTTTATTTAATTTTAATTTTATTTAATTTTAATTTTATTTAATTTTAATTTTATTTAATTTTAATTTTATTTAATTTTAATTTTATTTAATTTTAATTTTATTTAATTTTAATTTTATTTAATTTTAATTTTATTTAATTTTAATTTTATTTAATTTTAATTTTATTTAATTTTAATTTTATTTAATTTTAATTTTATTTAATTTTAATTTTATTTAATTTTAATTTTATTTAATTTTAATTTTATTTAATTTTAATTTTATTTAATTTTAATTTTATTTAATTTTAATTTTATTTAATTTTAATTTTATTTAATTTTAATTTTATTTAATTTTAATTTTATTTAATTTTAATTTTATTTAATTTTAATTTTATTTAATTTTAATTTTATTTAATTTTAATTTTATTTAATTTTAATTTTATTTAATTTTAATTTTATTTAATTTTAATTTTATTTAATTTTAATTTTATTTAATTTTAATTTTATTTAATTTTAATTTTATTTAATTTTAATTTTATTTAATTTTAATTTTATTTAATTTTAATTTTATTTAATTTTAATTTTATTTAATTTTAATTTTATTTAATTTTAATTTTATTTAATTTTAATTTTATTTAATTTTAATTTTATTTAATTTTAATTTTATTTAATTTTAATTTTATTTAATTTTAATTTTATTTAATTTTAATTTTATTTAATTTTAATTTTATTTAATTTTAATTTTATTTAATTTTAATTTTATTTAATTTTAATTTTATTTAATTTTAATTTTATTTAATTTTAATTTTATTTAATTTTAATTTTATTTAATTTTAATTTTATTTAATTTTAATTTTATTTAATTTTATTTAATTTTAATTTTATTTAATTTTAATTTTATTTAATTTTAATTTTATTTAATTTTAATTTTATTTAATTTTAATTTATGCTGACAAGTTGGTTATCTTTTAAAATAAACGTTTTACGTCAAGTTTTTTGACGTAAAATGTTTTACGAGCTCGTATTTTAAAAGATAACCAACTTGTCAGCATAAATAAAAATTACCTGTAAGTGAATGAACTACCCTTCTAGTTTCTAAAACACATTCAAATTTACTCTTTAAGTTTGCTGTTCTGAAAAATAAAATTAAGAGTTCGAAGAGGCGGATTCACACTTTTAAAAGCCACGAAAACCAATGAATGATTTTGAAACCTAGATTTTTTTTTCTATTTGTGGTTTTCTAGACCGTTTTTTAGCGTCTTGTTCGTCATTTCCGTTGAAAATGGCCGCCGCCAACGACGATGATGATTCTAGTAAATATGTGATTTCTTAATTTCACGGTCTCTTTTTTTTCTCTCGATGTTTTTCATTTTATAAAATGAAAATCGATGAACACAAACAAAGAAAGAGAGATATTTTTAAAAGAAAAAATAGTTTCTCTCTCGATAATATATCCAAAAAAAACATGTGTTTGTAAAAAAAATTCATTTGCCTTGACCACTGTCCGAAAGCCAAGCAAAAATAAATAAACAGGGGAGGAGAGGAGGTGGTTAAGTGACCCGTAAGGACGAATCGTGCGTTGTTGCTGCTGCGGTTCGATGTCCGTAGTCTCGTGGTCACTCGTAACTTAAGTTAACACTGGTTTTACGGCACTGGACAATGTGTCCATATTTAAAAGTAAATAAAAATAATATTACGCGTAATTTGGTTTAAGGGTATTTTAAGTTTAAGGTTGTTGTTTGTTTGTGTTAATTTTATAAACACACGTAAAACGTACGTTCTTCTTCAGGGTAAAGAAATAGAAAAATGCTTTGTTAATTTTTTCTAATATTATTAATTATTCTTTTTTTTTTGTTTTGTTTTCGACTCTTTTCTCTCTCTCTCTTTCTCTCGAGTGAAACTCGAACGTTTTTCGGTTATTTATTTGTATTATTTTGTTGTTGTTGAAATTATCTTTTAATAACGGTGCTCGTTAGAAGGTAGAAGAGTGGTTTCTATATCCACACAACGATGGAGGTTTGGAGGTGGAGGCTAGCAAGGTTTCTAATAGTGCAACCGGACGTGAGTAGGAGTGCTTGCATCGTTAAAGAATATTCTTGTTTAGAAAAACCGCTTTTAAAAATATTTTTAACATCGTAATCACAAAGCATCTTTATCTCACGAATGAGAAAAGATTAATCTATCTCCGTAATTTATTATACAGCAATACCTCGCTTTACGGCGGAGGTACGTTCTGAGAAAGTTGTCCATAAAGTGAAATTGCCGTCTAACGAATCATTTATTTTCACCATAAGCAAAAAACATAGTAAATTGTATATACACATGTGGTTTCCCCCTATTTTTCTGGCCGTATATCGAAAAATTTTGAGCTGTTAGTAGAAACTGAGCTATAACTTAAAAAAGTCCGTTATAGCGACGTACAGTATAACGTGGTATGAGTATATTTCCATTTTAACGCTCAGAAAAGGAGAAAAAGCTTCGATTGCATCCACAACTGGTAAATTTTATTTTGTTTCTATTTTTTGGATACTATTGATTCGGCTGTGACGTCATTATCCTTTCGTTAATACGCCAATGCTAACAGAAAAACGAAAAATCCCATTTGCCAGTTGTATTTGCAGTCGAGGCTTTTTCTCTTTTTCTAAGCGTTCAAATGGGATATAATAAATTATGGGGAGGTAGGTTAATATTTTCTTAATGATGAGATATGATTTTTATTCTAATTAAAAGTGGGTTTTCTAAGCGTTAATAATTAGTGCTGCAAGCGGCCGTTTCACATTTTCGGCTATACCAGATATTGCATCATCTTAATCTTAGTTTTTTTCTATATAAGTTATATAGGAAATGTGTATATTAATGGAGATGCTGATGCCATCTAGTGGTTACTTTTTTAAGTTTACCCATGCCGCGATAGCCTCTTAATGGGGTTGGAGTATTGTGACTGCGCCCACACCTGACTGCGCCATCTAGTAACAAGAAAAAAAAACTCCGAATAGAGAATACTGCTGTTTTCTATGAGGACAGATATTTTTCCGTAAATTTAATTGACTTTATTGTTACTAGATGGCGCTTTTAGGTATATATGCACTGGTACAGTTGGTAGAATTAACAGGTTGGCTCGTTACTAAAGGTTATTTGGTTGTTAGGGATGAATCGTCGTCGAGAACGCAACCAAATTTAGCACACGAGCGAACCTTTTAATTCTACCGACCTTGTCTGCAAGGTGCCTATTAGCCTAGCCTTCACCTCCAACCCTCGTTGTCGTTTGTGATTCAATCAGCTCTCTCTGAGAAAAGTCTGCAAAAACACAAAAAGAAAACAAAAGATGCAATTTAATGTATTCGTAAATAAAAAAAAGACAAATGTGTGTGGTACAAATGATATATATTTAAAGACAATATTATATTATATATTAAATATATATTACATAAAGAAATTTATTTAGATTTAAAAAGAGAAGTTACTCTCAAATGAAAAATATTTTTATATAAAATAGAAGAAGAAAAAAATTCATCAATTTTTGAGATTTATTATTATTGCATCTTATTTGTTAAAGCGCTTCACGAATTTATAATATTATGAAAGTGGACAGTGTCCACTAACAGATAAAAAAAAAACACTGGATGAAGACTCTTGAGAGAGTTGAAAATGAAATCTTATGTTTAACAGTGTATGATGAACCAAGTGGTTACTTCAAGTAACATATGGTTATAATCCAACATTCGGACCAAGTAAGTTACTTGGTCTGAAACCTCTAAGGTTGTTAAGAGGCTTTTTGAGCCAGCCAATGGGTGTTTGTGGTTCGCAGGAACACTGGTGTCTGTTCTTGAGGTTCACGAGAGCAAACTGGTTGGTGTATTTATTAGCCACTGGTTTTGTTGTGGTTCACAAAGACATCAGTTGTCTTTTTGAAGTTCAAGTGTTGAGCAACCGGTGTCTTTACGAACCACAAGTGAGTTGCTGATTTTGTTGTGATCCAGACTATACAAAGCCACTGGTTTTGTTGTGATCCAGGCTATACAGAGCCACTGGTTTTGTTCTGGCTTATTATGAAACTATTGTGGACATTTGGTGGTTCTCAAAGACATCGGTGTCTTTTTGAGGTTCACTAGAACAACCGGTGTCTTAACGGGCCACACTGGTTTTGTTGTGAGCCACAAGAGAGCGTCTAGTTCATTACAAAATCATTATAGACTTTTGTGGTTGACAAAGACACTGGTGTTTTCATGTGGTTCACGAGAACCACTGTCCTTCTAGAGGTGCAATTGGCCACTTACTCGCTGTTCGTATTTTAAGACCATTTTTCATCATTTCTGAAAGTGATAAACATATTTATTTAAAAATATTACGAGAGTAATTTAAATTAAAAGCCTCTTTATGATTTTTCTGTCGTTTTTTTGTACCTGCACCAACATTAAATAATTAATTAGTTACGAAATCATTCCGCATAAAAAACTAATTAAGGTAAAAAAATAATTATGCTTTCATCAATCAAAAAACCCTGTTTAGAGGCTAGAGTTTTTTTTTTTTTTCTTCAGAAGGAATCATCACTTAATCAAATAGTTCTCCTAGATTTTTTTAGCCTCTAAACAAGTCTTTTTGATTTTGAAAAAAAAAACTTAAATGATGTCGCCTTAATTACTATTAATTCGCTAATTAACAGTAACTATTTTTTTTTCTTTTGTTAATTAATCATTAAGCTAATTATTTTGATTATTATATCATAAGTGTGTGTGTGGCCCATTTGTAAATATTAAGCATTCCAAAAAAATTAACATTTAATTTTATTCCATTTTTCACAATAATTTTTCTCTTATTGTTTTTTTCTTTGTATTATTTTTCACTTTTTATTTTTCAAAATTTGCACTTTTTTTTAAAAAAGTTTTTTTTGTCTTTTTTGTTTTGTTTTGTTTTGAGGGATTTATTTTTGGTTATATTAATTTCATGTTCATTTTTCATTTTGCATATTTTTTTTTCTTTCAAAGTTATGAAATTTGCGGTATATTTTTGTTTGTTTGTCTTTAAATCATTTGTGCAAAAAAATATTGCAGAAAAATGTAATTAAAATTGATGACAATTCAAAGAACATTTAAATTATTGTTGAAAATTCACTAAAATTTATTTTTTAAAATTAATGGCACATTCACAAAAAATATTTTAAATTGAAGATTATTTAGAAGTTTTAATTGAAATTGGTGAAAATTCAGGTAATTTTCTTTATATTGATGGAAATTCAGAAAACGTATTTAAAATTGTTAGGTAGAAAAAAATTCAGAAATTTTTATCAAATTAATGAAAATTCAGTAATTTTAATTATTTGATAAAAATTCAGGCATTTTATTTAAAATTGATGAAACTTCAGAAATTTAATTTAAATCAATGAAAATATACAAAAAATTTTAATTTAAATTAAAGAAAACATACAAAATTTATTTTCAAATTTTGATAAAAAACTAAGAAACTTTATTTAAAATTGATGAAAATTCAGAAAGTATATTTTATAAAAAGGTTGATAAATAATGCTCAAATTAAGAAAAATTCAAAAATTTGAATTTAAATTGATGAAAATTCAGAAATTTTATTTAAAATTTATATAAATTATGAATGCTGAATTTTTTTTTGTCTAATGTTAATTAATTCGGAATTAATTTGAATTTCTAATTTATGTCTTGTTATTGTAGAGAGGGGGGGGGGGGGGGGGGGGTTAATTAAATTTCATTTTTTTTTTTGCCATAAACTAATTCATTATCATCCAATTAGTTAGTTAAATATCAAATGACGCGTCCACATTGTAAAAATGAGTCTTAATTTGGTTTATTAATCAGTATATATTTTGGCTTTTATTTTAAATTTTAATTAACTAATATTATGTCTAATCGGGGTTATTGTTTGTTGTGATTATAGGAAAGCGGAACTTAATGCAATTTGGGGGACATTTTTACATATTTTAATTTAATTTCATATTTTGGAATATTTGATGATATTTTTCGGTGAAAAAGACTTGCTCAATACAGTAATTTTATTTGATAAAAATTCAAAAGTTTGTTAGAAACTAGAATAGTAGAAGTGTTTTCATTACCCCAATATCTTTAAAAATAAATCAAATTTAACGATTTTTTTCCCTTTGCGCATGCGTGTGATCGTTCAAAATGAAAAATAAAAATTAGTATTTTACAAAAACTGCCATAAAAATATTTTGAAAGATATTGTGTAGTGAAAATTCGCCCTTTCGGGAACATTTATTTACAATTCTAGTCTGTAACACACTTTTTAATTTATTTCTTAATTTTCAAGTCGAAAATATCTCCTTAAAAATGTGAGATTTGATAATTTTCAAACTTTCATTAAAAAAAAAAGTTTATTTTCAAAGATATCATTATTAAAATTATCTCTAGACCTTTAGCTAACTATTCTAGTTTCTAAAACTTAGAAATTTTATTCTAGTTCAAGTTATTTCTGAAGGGATTTAAATCCATTTTAGTAAAATTATATTCTAAACTTTGTTAAGAAAGTTTAACTTTTGAATGCATTTTGTTTATGCATTTTAAGCATAATGTTCCGCTTTCTAATCATTTGCATATTTTGAATATATAATTTTTCATTATTTTTTCATTTATTAAGTTTTTTTTTTATTCTTCCAAAACAAAATCCCATAATTCACATTTTAAGTCATATTTTATGATATCATTGAAATCATTAAAGATATTACATATAATCACAAATTACATTTCAATACAAAAATTACCATTTCTCAAATACCATTAAAGATAATTTTCTTTTCACTTTAATATAAATTAATTTCGTTTAAATTATTATCAATTTATTAAACAAGAAAAGATTCAAGATGATATATTTTATGTGATTTCTTTTTCTCTGCTAATATTGTGCCTTTTTTTTGTATGTTATAAAATAAAAGATAGGACCATTTCTCATTTTTTTGCGTTTCTCATAAATTTCTATTGTTCCTAAAAACATTTTACCATTTTTTTGTTTGTTTATCTTTAAAAAAAGCTGCATTTATAAGAATTAAAACACATTAATTTCATTATTCACTTTGCAAAATATGTTGCTATTTTTTTTTTTCAATGGTGGTTGTGTTTTAATATTGACTTTTTTTGAAAATTGTGCTTAATTTTCATTTATTGTAGAAAAATATTCCAGTGTTTATTCTTAATTTTTTTTCTCTCTATGTGTTTTTGAGTTTCTCTTAAGAAATGTAAAAAATGAAGAGATTTTTGTGTAAATTTGAAATAAAATGTGCAATTTTTGAAACTTTTATTTTTCATTATATGAAGAGATGTTTTAGAAACAGTTGCTTTTCGAACTCTGTGATTTTTACATTTTCAGAAGAGTAACAACTAAGTCGAGAAATTTAAAGTGTGTTAAAAACTAGAATGGGTAGCTGAATTACTTAATATAGATATCTTTCAAAATTAACTTTCATGGACAGATATTAACATATACTCTTTTTTGAATCTTTATTAATCTTGTGAATTTTTATGAATCTCTTACAATGATATTCTTCTATGTCGTCCCCCTTTTTGACAAGACTCAAGGGAGTACGACACAGGAGGGTTATTTTAGGGGCTATTTTACTTTTTATTCACGTTTTTACTGGATTTTCATAAATCAATTCCATTCTGGATGTCCAGTAAAACGCAGATAAAAAGTAAAACGGCTTACCATACATACCTTGTGCTGTGAATCTTCATGAATCTTAATTGAATCTCGTTCATGATTTTGATCTATATCGTCCCCGTTTTGCGAGACTTAAGATTTGCGACACAGTAGAGGTGAATCTTGAACAGTATAGCTAGCTATTTTACCTGTTATCCGGAATTTTTGAATTTCAGTTTTATTATTCGTATTAAGTTAAATGTGGATAAAAATGTAAAACGGTTTGCCATACATACGCACTGCTGTGAATTTTGATGAATCTTAGTGAATCCCCTTACATGATTTTCTTGTAGGTCGTTTTCCTTGGCGACAAGAATAGAAAACATTAAATTGAAAGACTTTGGTAAAAGCGCTTTAGTAGTTTATTTTTTTCCCGCCATCCGTTAATGTTGGTGATGGCACTACCATCGTTTTTTTGTCGTCATCAATCCAGTAATCGGACGATGGCATTTCACTGTGCAGCTATTTTAAGAAGGAATTTAATCGTTTTAAAGACAAAATATTCATTTGTAAACGCGTTTTATTTATTCTTTTAATAATGTACAATATATTTAAAAAGAAACGGGTTTATTACGACTGTTTTAAGCTAAGAAAAACGGTTTAAAAAGGCATTTGGGTCCGCATTGGGTCAACCGGAAGATCAATTTTACGTTTTTTGTGGTCCTTTTTAATCAATTTTTCGTTTCATTTTCCGAACATAATACGGCAATGGAAGTGTGATAACATTCTGGTCTCAATTCGAGACGTTTATTGAGATTATAAAGTTCAGATAGGGTCAAGGTCAACCTCCGTTTTTGGACGATGGACACTTGACCTCTTTTAATTTTTCTTGGACGTAATTCTTATCGCAACCGGCTAAAAGACGAGTCGATCACGGCTAAATCACGCCACTTGCGGATGACGTAACAATTGACTACTGCCTTTTATTTCATTCCCTTTAAATAGTCTTCCAATCTATTTATTTCTCTTGTCGTATCGCGTCGCTTGTTTCTCAATACATGTCGGCGGAGGACGTCAGCTGTGATCTAACGTGAGTTCTGATTGGTCTACAGTTTAAACCAATATTATTTCTATTTAAATTTTTGTAACTGCGCGCGGGGATTTTATATATTGACATGTCATCGTATGCGAAAGTTTGCGTTTAGGTGTACTAATATGGCGTCTTTTTATGTGGTTTAGTACGATGTGCAGACGCCATATTATGTTACAACTTTTCATTCTGCTTCAAATGTTTACAGCGTGATACATAGCCGATGTCCTTTATTGCTGTTCGATAGTTGTATAGATTCGTAAACGAGTGCATGGCGTCATAGCTGTTCGTGTATGTCATACGTTAGTTTGCTGATCTTGCGGATGCGGTTGCAGTGACAGGTGTAAAGCGAAAGTTGGCCCTCTCGGATTAATTGTGCCCTTGCGTAGCCTCCTTCTGAAGGCTTCCGTCAAAATGCAATGCAATGCATTGAAAATGAATCACTTCTGACTAGAAAGGGTCCGAGAGAGAGAGAGAGAGAGACGTAACATTCATTCATGGGGCCATCGTTGCCGACCATGCTGATCTATGCCGGAATCACTTTTCTCATTGCCGTTATTCTACGTGGATTCATCGAAGGCGCGAACAAACTTCGAAGGTGTGTCTCTCTCTTATCATTTGTCTTTATTGTTTGAATTTGTTAACGCCCCGTCAATACTTTTTTGACCACGCCCCCTTTTTTTCTCCGTTCACCTACATTACATAACAGGTGAGGGGGTGGAGTGAATGCATTGATTGACAACGCCCATTATGTTAATGATGTTAACCCTTCTTCATTATTTTTTTCGTGACGTCATTGCATTTTGCTCTTCCTCTATTTGTTATTTACCTTTTGTGATGTTATGACTTGTGGGCGGAGTCTTGTTGGTCTCTTTTTTTTGTTTTTGTATTTACTCTTGTTTATTTACTGTTTATGACGTAATTGTATGGGTGGAGCCTATCTTGAAAACAAAGAAGAAGAAGAATAATAAAAAAGGCACGTGTCACGTTTTGTTTCTGGTGGAGGGGGGGGGGGGGGGTTTGTTTGGTGACGTCACACAGCAGCCGCGTTAACAGCTGTCGTTAGTTTACTGTCCTGAACTTTGTACAGGGTGCTTCGAATGTATTTCTAATAAGAGGAAAAATAAAGAATCGAAAGTTTGTTAGAAACTAGAATGGATTGCTCTACTGTGGATCACTTCAAAATTATTTTGATATATTTTAAAATAAACGTTTTATTTTATAAAAAAAAAGTTTATTTTAAAAGATTTCAACGTGAAAATATCCTGATTGATCTTACCCTTCTAGTTTCTAAAACGGTTTCAAGTATGTCTTCATACCTGAAAGATGGAAAGTGCGTTAAACACTAGAAAGATAGTATTTTCACGTTGATATTTTTCAAAATAAACTATTTATAGATTAAGAAAAATTTAACTCTTTGATTTCTTCTGCTTTTTCAGGTGCAAAATGAAAAGAAACTTGAATGTGTTTTAGAAACTAGAAGGGTTGTTGTTTCATCACTTGATATGATAGAAACTCATGAAGAGCAATTTCAACTTAAAAGATGACCTCCAAAATGAAGAACAAATTTAGAAACTAGAAAGGGTTAGGAGGTGTTTATAATCATATTGATTATCTTTCAAAATAAACTTTTTCTAAACAAAAATTAGATGATTTTTCAAACTGAGAAATAAAAAGCTTATTTTGAAAGATAATCGATATGATTATAAACACCTTTGTAACCCTTTCTAGTTTCTAAATTTGTTCTTCATTTTGGAGGTCATCTTTTAAGTTGAAATTGCTCTTTCATGAGTTTCGCCATTTTTTTTTTACAGTTTTAAATATGGATACTAATACTTTGGTCACGTTCTGTATATTTCTATTGTTTCATTCATGAATCATTATTATATAATTCTAATTAATATTTGATCACATCTGTTTAGTAATAAGAGGGTTATAAGTTATAACTCGTGTGTGTGTGGTTGCTATCATGTTTCTCAGTCATCTTGTGACTGATGTGTGTTCTCCTCCTCCTCCTCCCCTTCCTCCTCCTCCTCCCTTTCTGTTATCCTTGAAGAGAGAGAGTGACCTTTGAACTGTGAACCCACGTGGTTCTCACTTCGGGACGTCCTGCACCCAACTTTTTAATAGAAATCGTCTTCGTTCGTTCGTGTTCTTTCTCCGGTTGTCCACTCTTCTCGGTGGTTTGGAGAACCTTTTTTTGTTCCGTGTTCGGTCTTCCAGCTGTGAAGGAGAGAGATTCCCCTCCTATTTTTTTATTATTAAGATTTATAATTATAGGTCTTTTACAATCGACAAGGTAACAAACTAGTAGTGGACATTGGTCATTTTTTTTGTTTGTATTTATTTCTTCTTATGGATTTTAAGAGATTTGGTGTTTGTTTTTCTTTTGATTGTTTTCGACTTAGGTTTCGAACGATGTCCGAACATAATCAATCGGAACTTCATAATGGTGATGGAGGAGGAGGAGGAGAAGGAGAAGGGGGGTCAGTTGCCGTCGTAAATGGACGCAAAATTTCAAACTCATCAGAGTGAGTTTCAAAAATTGCAAACTCTTATATCTTTTAAAATTAAAAATTTCTCAAGGGAAAAAATGACGAAATTTGGCCTCAAAAATTCAAAATTTGTTATTTTTTCATTTTAAAATATAAACTTTTATTTTTAATAATTTTTAAATATTTCAAATAATAAAATAAAATTAATTAAGATTTTAATAAATTTAAAATTAATTAAGTAAAAATGTTTTAGAAAATTAAAAATTACTTGATTATTTAGAATGATTAATTAATTTTAATAAATATTTATTTTAAAAGAAATATTTGAAATAAAAATAATGAATAAAAAAATTCAAAATTAATTAGTTAAAATTTTAATAAATTCAAAATGAATGAAGTAAAAATGTTTTAGAAACTTAAAAATTACATGATTATTTAGAATTATTAATTAATTTTAAAAGAAATATTTGTAATAAAAATAATAAATAAAAAAATTCAAAATTAGTAAAAATATTTTTAATAAAAATTCAACATTAGTAATTAATTTATGTGGTAAAAAATTGCTATTTAAAATTAGTTTAATTTTATGAATTTGAATCATTATTTCTTTCATTTTTTCAAAAAAAATAGAAAATATAAATCAAAAATATTCTAATAAAATAATTTATTCATAAAAAATTTTAAAATTTTCGCAAAAAAAAAATAATTTCATTAAATTTTATTAAATATTTTAATTTTTATCCAAAGGTAAATTAACGATTTCAATGATTTTTTTTAATTAAAAAAAATACTAAATTCTAAATAAATTGTTATTAATTTTCGTAATTTTTTTTTTCTGGAACATTTTTTTCTTTAAATTTTATTTATAAAAAAAAATGAAAAAAAATTTAATTTGGCAGAAGTTTTTATTTTTCTGTATTTTTCGTGTCAATGAGTTCGATTATTTTTTTTTAAATAAAATAATTGATAATAATTGATATTTTAATTGATATCTTGATATATTGTAGCCATGAAAATCATGTAACTTTTGCATTGAACGAGGACGACGAAGTTTCTTCTTCGGTTTCGTCTATCGAGGAGATTGGAGGAAATTACGACACTTACCCGAAGAATTTACCGTCTAAACTTACGACCAGAGATCGGCGTCGAAGGCTAAGGTAATTCTTCTTATAATATTAATAATTACAATTGTTAAAAATGAAATATTTTATGAAAATGTCCGGCGGCTTTGCAAATTATTCTTCAGTTGTTTATTCAATTGAATTCAACTTAGTAGAAAATGTAATCAACACGAGACTCAATTTACCAAAGAGAAACAGAAAAGACAATAATTACTTTCAATTGTTATTTAAAATGTCGCGTTTACAGTCGACATTTCAAGTGTTTCAGCATCAGGGTTAAGATCGCAACAACAAAATATGGCGGAAGAAAATTTGAGACACAAATTCAAGAAGGAAACTTCAAATTTTGCACCTCTTAAACCTTGCAAAGGTTTTTTTTATTGTTTCTATTTTAGTGATTTAGTACCCTGTTTGGAGGGTTCAAGCTGAAAGTTTTAAGAGGCACAGATTCAAGAAGAAAACTTGACACTTGAACCTCAACTTGTATCTTTCGAAGCTGAGTTTCAACCTAGAAAAAAAAACCCAGATTTATTGAGTAACTTTGCAAAGGTTTATTTTTTTTTTTAACTTGGAACCCTGTTTGGAGTGTTCAAGTTGGTAGTTATAAAGGTCAAATTCAAGAAGGAAACTTGACACTTGAACCAAACACTTATTCTCTTGGAATAAATGTTTTTTTGTTAATAACTTAGCGCCCTGTTGAGAGAGTACAAGTTTGAAGTTGTGGTTCTAAGGCCTAAATTCAAAGAAGTGAGAAACACGACACTTGAAATTCAACTTTTTAACCCTTTGAAATAGGGTTTCACACATCCGTTTAATAGATGGGGAACCCTGTTTAGAGGGTTAAAGTTGGAATTCAAGTGTCAACTTTTTCGTTTTAAATTTAATCCTAAATCACAAATTTTAAAAAGTTTGATTAGAGTGAGTTTTATAATCAAAAAAAGGGTTGTTCTATACTGAGAATTAAAATCTACAATTGTTTATATTTTAATATTATATAAACTGGATTATATTTCAAAATGTACAATTAAAAATTTAATCAATAATAACAATGGGTTTAATAACAATAATAGATTAATTTTTCAGATAACTCTTCTATCTCTTTTTTTAAATTATAATTTTGTTTGAAAATTATTTGAAATTTATAAATTATTTCAAACTTATTTAAAGAAATTAAATCGAAATTAAATTGCAATCAATCATAATTAGGGCTCAGATTTTTATGCAAAATATATCAAAAGCACAAATGTTTCTCAATCTGTGGCGCCCAAGAGCCAATTGTGAAGTAACAATCAACCGCCAATTATGGAGTTTTTCAATCAAAAACACTGGTTAGAGGCTAGAACTCTAGTTGACAACTGTTGGTAACTAAACATCTAGCCTCTAACCAGTCTTTTTGACTAGCAATACTGTAATATTGTATGATGATGATGATAATTGCGTCACAATTGGCTCTTTTTGTTCACAAATTGGGAAACGTTTGCTTGATTTTGCATAAAAAGCCGAGCACTATTCAGAATTACAGATTTTTTTTTATTCGAAATTTTAATTTTAGTTTTTTAATTACAATTAAACAATAATTAAAATTTCATTTTTAAATTTTAATTTTTTAAAATTGTAATTAAAACAAAGATTTAAAATTGAATTACGATTAACCTGTAATTAAAACTGAATCACTTTTTAACTATAATTAAATAATTGCAAATATTTCATATGAAATTACAATTTTTTTTATTAAAACTACAGATTTTTAAATTATTTTTTTGAAAATTTAATCACAATTAATTAGTTTTAAGTCTGGTTATTCTGCGTTTTATAAGTTAAAAAAGGTGTCTTAGAAACTAGAATGAGTAATTGATTCACTTAATAGTATTTTCATGTAGATATCTTTCAAAATAAACTTTTTCTATAAACAAAAATTAAAAAAATATCGTCTGCTTAAAATTTGCTCGTTTTCAAATTCATAAAAGTTTATTTTGAAAGATAAAATCAACATGAAAAAACAACTTAAGTGATTCACTGACTGTTCTAGTTTCTAAAACGCATAACGTTTTTTCTTAATTTTGCTACTAAGAGGCGTTTACACCTTAAAAGTAATTAAAAATTAATTAAGATTTGAAATTGCACCCTTTTTTACATTTTAATTGAAATTTAATTACATTGGAATTGCATTGTATTGAAAATTAGGATATGCAAATTATATTTTAATTACACAAATGGTGAATTTATAATAATTAATTGCATAATTTGCAATAAATAATAATTCAATATAATTTAATAAATTCTTTTTTTCAGACAGAAATTTAATATTCCATTGATATTAATATTCTTATCGCATCAATTACGATTGATTTAATGCATTACGTCACACACACACGAAATGACGTCATCATAGAATAGATTGAATGGAATCCAAGGTTATTCTTACTGATAGAAACATAGGCGACTATCAGCTGATTGCCAGCCAAGAAGCCGCTTTCCGCTCTGTTTTTTTGCTCTTGTCTTTTTCGACGATGATGATGACGTCACTCTTTTGCTTGTGAGATGAATGCCAATTGGTTCGAATTAATCATACCACGTGTGACGTCACAATCTTATGGGAGGTTTCTCTTTTGAATCCGCTTATTTTCCGCTTTTCTTCAATACAAACACAAAAAAAATGACGTTTCCTCATAGAAAATTTTTGTATTTTATTTTTTCTAGGATATTCAGTAAATTAGTTGTTTACTCAAATTGTGTTTTCCTCAAGGCGTTATTTATTATAAATTACGGTGCAGTTAATTTTCTAAAATATGGTTTACGGCGTTTGACGTAAATATAAATTAGGATTCAGAACGTGGTTTTTTAGAAAATTCAGTTTGCAAAACTTTTTTACTTGAGCTGTTTTTAGCTTATTTTTTTAATTGAAGATTTTTCTTTGAAACAAAAATCTTTATTTGACAGTTCAGGAAATCATGTGATGGTAGGTTTTTATAGGCGCCATTTTGCTTTTTATGGGCGCCATTTTGCTTTTTTAGCACCGTTTTGCTTCTGATTTCCTCTTGTTTTGCTGCCATCTTGCTTTCATGAGCGCCAGTTTTGATTTGTGTTGAGGGTAATTGTCTGCTTTGTTTTAGCACTTTCTAGCTTTGTTTTAGCACTTTCCAGCTTTGTTTAGCACTTTCCAGCTTTGTTTAGCACTTTCCAGCTTTGTTTAGCACTTTCCAGCTTTGTTTAGCACTTTCCAGCTTTGTTTAGCACTTTCCAGCTTTGTTTTAGCACTTTCCAGCTTTGTTTAGCACTTTCCAGCTTTGTTTAGCACTTTCCAGCTTTGTTTAGCACTTTCCAGCTTTGTTTAGCACTTTCCAGCTTTGTTTAGCACTTTCCAGCTTTGTTTAGCACTTTCCAGCTTTGTTTAGCACTTTCCAGCTTTGTTTAGCACTTTCCAGCTTTGTTTTAGCATTTTCTAGCACTTTCTAGCTTCTTTTGGCTTTATTTTTTTTTTAAGCACGATTTTCATTTGATTTGGTACCTTTTTGCATTGACTTTATCTTGCTCTTGTAAGCGCCATTTTGATTTGTTTTAGTGCTAGTTTTTGTCTGTCAGTGTTAGGATATGTTATGGTGCTAGTTTTTTTTTTGGCGCCATTTTAATTAATTCTGGCGCCGTCTTGCATTGTTTAGCTTTATGCTCCTTGTTTTGGGCGCCATTTTGCTTTTAAGAGGTTAATTTCGCTTTGGTTGGCAACTAATTTGGGATTTTTTTGTTGCTCTTCTTTGTATTCTGAGCAGATTGCCATTTTGATCTGTTTAGCTTCATTTGGCGCCTAACTTGTTATTGAAAGTTTTTTTTTAAAACTGAAAGCAATTTAAGGTTTTTTCTTCTTCATCATGACGTCATATTGAATTTTTTGCTTCATGGTTTTTTCTAGCCTCAAAACGGGGCGACTCTTTTGTGTGGTTTCTCCTTAGAGCTCAATGATAAAAAACACACACATTTAATGTAGGTTTGGTGGTTGTCTCCCGTTCTTTTGTTTTGTCACGTCTACCTACGAGGAGACATTTATCCCGATATATCCCGCCCTCCCTTACTACAAACATACGGTTTATCACATTTATTAAATATTTACGATATGTTCGATTTTATAATAATAATAATAATAACAATGGTGGTTCCATCGTGTTTTGTTTATTCATTGTTTACTTTGATGGATTTGAACACATTCATGTTTTTTTATGAAACACTTTACAAAACCAAACAACAGTTAAAATAACCCCCTCCACCCAACCGAACACACTAAAACCTAGTAACTGATTAAAAATTGTAACTGGTTACTTCATTAAGTAACTCTCCCGAATTGTATCTTAATAAGTAAAGTAATACTTTTAAAAAAACTAACTTGTAACAGTTACTTCATGTTCAGAGTAAAGCTTTTAGAAACGAAACCTTCGAGTAACTGTTAAAAAGTAACTGGTTACTTACTGAATAGGTAACTGCATTTCATATCTTAGTTAAATAATGAACTAAATTAATTTTTAAAAAAGTAACTGGTAACTGTAATTCATGTTCAGTGTAAAGTTCTTAGAAACAAACACGAAAAAATTGTATCTTAGTAAGTAAAGCACTTACTAAGATACAATTTAGAGTTACTTAATAAGTAATCAGTAACGCTGTTACTTAAAAATGTAACTTGTAACTGATCCTTCAAAGATCAATAACTGAAAGTAACTTTCCCCAAACTAGGTAACTATAGTTACTTAATGAAAAACTAATCGAATTCAAAATTCAAAATCAAACATAAACCGAGTAATTGATTAAAAGTGTAACTGGGTTACTTATTAAATAAGTAACTGTCAATTAATTAACTTAGTTAATAAAGCAACTGGTAACTCAGTTACTTTTTAAACTGATAAAAGGCAAAATATTCCAAAGTAACTGACTAAATAAGAGTAACTTTTTCAAAACTTAAAAGTAACTGTAACTTATCTGATTAACTAATGACAGGCGAAGTAATTTAAATTATTATTAGAAGAAGTAATTCTTAAATCTAATCGTTTTGGTTGTAATTTGATTTCGTTAAAAAAAATCAGATTATGAAATCGAAATGTTTTATTTCTGAAACGGATATTAAATTTTGGTTTCACGTTTTAAAATCGAAGATCTTATTTCATTTTTAATCATTTTTTTCTTCTTCTAATAATTTGTCCTTGGTTCTTCTTTATCTTAATTAACATTGAACCTTATTATCTCTTATTTCAAATGCCAGTTAACCATCATAGTTAACCATTATTTTATTAATCTGAATAGAAAATTAAAAGAAATTTTATTTTATTCAAAATTTTAATATATTAATTTTTAATAAATTTATAAAATACCAAAACATTTTAATTCCTTGTCATCAGAAGAGCGAAATGAGGAGAAAGTTGAGTGTTTTAGAAACTAGAAGGGTAGCTCAATCGCTTAAAATCATATTTTCTCGTTGATATCTTTCAAAATAAACTTTTTATAGACATTTTTTTTTTAAAAATATTGTTTACTTAAAAGTTGGTTCGTTTTTAAACTTAACATAAAAAAAGCTTATTTTGAAAGATATCTAACATGAAAATAACATATTTAAGTGATTGAGCGCTGCCCTTCTAGTTTCTAAAACACATTCAAGTTTCTCTTCGTTTTGCACTAGAAAGATAAAATAGTGAAGAGTTCGAGTTGTCCCGTTTACACTTAAAAGCTGAGAAACTTGAAAGTGGTTTAAATACTAGAAGGGTAACTCGATCACTTAGATCTTTCAAAATAAGCATTTTTTACGTCAATCCAAAAACAACCCAACTTTAAGCAGATATTTTTTCGAACTATTGATTGTTCTGTTTTTCAGGAGCAAATTTAATGTGTTTTAGAAACTAGAAGGGTAACTCAATTTGCTTCAGGCTATTTTCATGTTGTCATCTTTCAAAATAAAATTTATTTAAGAGACGAAAATTAACAAAAAATATCGTCTGCTTAAAGTTGGATCATTATCAAAGTGACATAATTAAATATCACTTAAGTGATAGAGCGCTAATACCTAGTACACACACACACAGCTGATAATTTAAATGCATTTAAATAATAAACGTGTTCTACAGAGCCCTGTGAAGGACAAACAAACAAATATATCGAATTCAATTTATTCAGTTAATTAATCTGAAAATATTGAGTTAATTAACTTAAATATAATCAGATAAACTATTGATTTAGTATTTCAATTTAAAATATTAATAATAAAGTCAATTTTTATTTGGTATTCATGTCCTTAACAGGATTCCGTATAATTCACTTAATCACATTTAATTCACCTAAAACACGTTTCTCTTCATTTTTGCTTTTCTGAAAATGCAAGTGTTTTGAGAGGCGTGCGTCGTTTACACTCAGCTACCCCTTCTAGTTTCTAACAACTTCTCTGGTTTAGTGTTGCTCTTCTGAAAGTAGATTTTTACTTTGTAGCCTCCAAACAAGCCTTCTTTGAATTCAAAATAAACATGTTTAGCTAACTTAATTTGTATTCAAGTAACAGGTTTTTCTTTCCTCCTCCCTCCTTCTTTCCTCGTGATTTTCCTCCCAATTCCTGATTTCGATCCTCCATGTTTTGCTTAACTTTGTTTTGACCCCCTTTTTGAGAGGCTTTTTTTTTACTTCTGGGCATTTTTTTGCATTTAAGATGATAGTTTTTATTTTACCTTGTTTTTCTTACCTGATTTTTGTTCTAAGAGATAGACAGAGAGAGAGAGATAGGTAGAAAGAGAGAAAGATAGAGATAGAAAGAGAGAAAGAGAGTCCAGTCTTTTGGTCAGTTTAGTTAAATCGGGTTTTTTCCACGTAGAAAGTTGTGTTGTTTATTTAATTCTCGGAATGTTCACTATAAAAAGGTAGAAGTAACTTTTTTCTTAATTTTATGAATTTTTTCATAAAAATATTTTCTAAAATGCCTGATCCTCATTCCAGGATTTGTGTTTTTAGGGTTTTTTTTTTATTTATTTAGAAATCAGGGCAAATAGTTTAAAATCTCAGAATTTACTTATGTTTTTCTCTTGAGTGTAACTCAGTTACTTTATATGAAAGTAACTTTAGTTACTTTTTCTGTTGTATCCTCAAGGTGATTTGCGTTACTTCGTCGAAGTAACTAAAGTTACTTTTTTATAGTTTTGTGTAATTAATTTGTTGTTAACCCTTTTTTTAAAAAGAGAAAAGAGAAACTCAATTATTTTTTGTTGTTGAAAGTAACTGAAGTAACTTGAGTTACATATGGAAAGTAACTGAAATGAGTTGGTTGTAACTGCGTTGATTTTAGATCAAGTATTTACTTATTTCTTGAAAGTAATTGGTGTTTCGTCTGGAAAGTAACTTAAACCTCTTCTTCAAAGTTACTTTTCAGCTGTATTTTGAAAGTAACTAGTTAAATAAATCTTGGTTGTAGTTAAGTTACTTTTTTTTCATAGGGGGATCTTCAAATATTTCTTGAAAGTAACTGAAGCACCTTCAGTTAGTTCGGAAAAGTAACTTGCGTTGTTTCTTAAAAGTAACTGAAGTAGGGGCCTATGTTAGTTTTTGTAATAGTAGAGAACTTACTTCTTGAAAAGTTACTTTTACTTTTGCAAATCAAGTTACTTTTATTTAAACACAATTTTTTTTAATTACTTTTGAAAATTAAATGCAGTTAAGGTTGTTGTTGAGTAGAAATGTCAAGGTTTTTTGGATCATAATTAGTTTTATAGAAATCAAATAATAAAAAAATACCAAAAAATAATGAAGTTAGTTGTATGAGTTGCCAATCAGTGCATAACATCAACGACACGCATTTGTAATCTTAATTTAATTTCAACGAAAAGAGAACAGAAATTCTTCTTTATTGAAAAAAAAACTTGAAATTTTCAAAGTTTTGGGTCAAAAGAAAATTTTTGTAAAATAGTTCAGACGTCACATCGGAGTTTTTGTTAGAAATTAGATTAGTTTGTGCCTCAAAGTCATCATTCATGACCGAGATATCTTTCAAAATAAACTTTTTATGCCAACTTTGAAAATTTCGCAAAATTAGCTCAAAATTTGGTTGATAATTTTCAAAACTTGTCTTGAAAAGTTTAATTTTAAAGATTAGGCCCTTTTGGCACACGGGCGACTTTTGGAAAGACTTTTTTTTTTCGGCGACAAAAAGAAGTCGAAGGTCGTGTGACACACGTGACTTTCTGTTTTCGAGAAGCGTTTGATCCCCGCGACCGGCGGCGACATCGTTATGTTAAAGGTTTAAATGCTAATGCTCAAATTGGAGAAGGCAAGAAGCTGGCACTTGAAGTTTAACTTCAACTTGAACCCTCTTCCGAACGGGCGGAGGGGGAGAGTTCAAGTTGAACTTCAAGTGCCAGCTTTCTTTCTCGAATTTTGTTGAGGCTTTAAAAGGTGGCTTTACAGCGAAGAAAGAATACAAACATTGTTAGTAGCAAAATGTTATTAACAAATAATGTTAATTAACAGTTTTTTTGACAAATTTTGATAAATGTCGATAACAAAATGCTAATAACAATGTTTTTGACCGAAAAAATGTTAGTATCATGTCGTCAGGAAACTGATTCACGAGTGGAATGTTATTAACAGTGTTGACAACAGAAATAACATTTTGTTATCAACATCCTTTGATGAGGACTGTCTCCTCCATAGCGGTTGCAAAATAATCTGCTGTTAACAAAGTTAGCAACAATATTATCGACATGTGAATGGAAAAAAATAACAATTTCTGAAAGCAAATGTTAATAGCAAAATGTTATTAACATTTCTAGAGACTTTTAACAATGTTAATAGCAAATAAAATTAATTACAGCAACAAAAGTTATTAACATAATATAGGTTGATTTTTAATATTTGTTAAAAACATTGCTAATAACACTGAGGTGTATTTGGGACCTTAAATGTTACGGAAGTGGAAATTCTACCATTGTTTTTTTGTTAAATTTAAGGCCGAGTATGTCTACCGGAACTTTACTTCACAACAGTCGCGTAGGAGACTCTAAGGATTTCACGGTGGCCACTCCGGAAGAGTTCGTCCATCGCTTCGGTGGCAAACTAGTCATAAACAAAGTGATTATTACGGTTTCTTCTTAAATAAGAGATCACGATGTTTAAACCGTTCTTATTTTTCGTAGGTTCTGATTGCCAACAATGGAATCGCAGCAGTCAAATGCATGCGTTCGATACGTAGGTGGTCGTACGAGATGTTCAAGAACGACAAAGCGATTCGTTTCGTCGTTATGGTCACTCCCGAGGACTTGAAGGCTAATGCCGGTTTGTGGTGTTTTCGCACTCTCGACGATTCGAGCTGCTTTTTTTTTTAACATTTCGTTAATATAATTACGATTGTATATAGAATACATCAAGATGGCCGACCATTACGTTCCTGTTCCTGGTGGAACGAATAACAACAATTATGCAAATGTCGAACTTATCTTGGACATTGCGAAGAGGATGCAAGTTCAGGTTGGTTTTTGTGTCATTCGAAAAAAAGGAACTTCAATTAAGTTTGTAAAAAATTAACTGGATTAAAAAAAGAAAAGTAACTGAAAAAAATTACAGAGAAAAGTAGTTTTTTAAGCTTGTTGGAAAAGTAACTGATAAATGTAACTTGGAAGCAACTGTCATTGCCAATTGTAATTGTAACAAAAGTGGAAAAAGTAACTACGATAGTAACTGTTCGACGGTTGGGAAAGTAATTACCAGAAAAACTGTGACAAAAGTCGTAAAAGTAACTTCAAAAGTAACTGTAACCGAGATTAGAAAAGTATCTTGTCAAATGTAAATCAAAACGTAACTTTAAAAAGGAAGTTACTTTGTTTTTGTAGGCTGTTTGGGCCGGATGGGGCCACGCATCAGAAAACCCAAAACTTCCCGAACTGCTCCACAAACAAGGAATTGCATTCATTGGACCACCGGAGAAGGCAATGTGGGCACTGGGAGACAAGATCGCCTCTTCCATCGTGGCGCAAACCGCCAATATTCCGACGCTTCCTTGGAGTGGAAGCGGTAAAAGCGCCCTCGCTTGACGGATTGGTAGAAAAAAATGACAAGAAAAATGATTTCGTTTCAGGTTTGAAGGCGATTTATGACGAGAAAGAAGCTCAGAAGAACAGAATTGGTATTAAGATCTCACCGGACCTTTACAGGCAAGGTTGCGTCGAGAATGCCGAAGAAGGTTTACAGGTTAAAAAGATAGTTTAAAACTAGAAAGGGCTTTCGTTTTGTTTTTTTGACGTTTCCTTTGTTGTTTTATTGTCAGGCGGCTCTTAAAATCGGATTTCCGGTTATGGTTAAAGCGTCAGAAGGCGGTGGTGGTAAAGGTATCAGGAAAGTTGATAACGTTGAGGATTTTCCCAACCTTTTCAGACAGGTAATTCAAAAGTTTGTTACCGTTTTGAAGGAGCAAATTAAATAAGGGTAACTTGGCACTTGAATCTTGAATCCTATTTCGAGGGGTGAGGGGGGGTTGAGATTCAAGTTTTAAGGCCCAAATTAAAGAACATAACGTGGCGCCTGAACTTAACCCTTGAACTCTGTTTTAGAGGCTTAAAGTTCTAAGTTTAGATTTTTTGGAACTTTTGTTCTTCTGCGTTTTGTAAACTGGCATTAAATATAAATTGAAAATGTTTTAAAAAGTAGAAGAGTAACTAGATCACTTTTAAGGTGATTTTCATGTTAATATTTTTCAAAACGAACTTAAAGTGAAAAAAAATAGAAATTAAGAACTTTAAATTGATGTAGATACTAGATAGTTCATTTTGAAAAGCTTATTTTGAAAAAATATCCACATGAAAAAATACCCTTAAAAGTGATTGAGCTACCCTTCTAGTCTCTAAAACACTTTCTAGTTACTCTTCTGAAAGAAAGCGGCAGGCATTACACTTTAGAACCATCTTAAGTGACTCATTTACTCTTCTAGTCACTTAAAACACTTTTAATTTTTAGTTTAAATTTGTCTTTTTGAAAACTGCAGAATAATTAAGAATTGGATTCTAGTTTTTATCTCCTTCATTTGCATATTATGCAAATTACTGAATTATTATTTGGTTTGTTTTATTCAGGTTCAAGCGGAAGTTCCCGGGTCTCCCATCTTTGTGATGAAACTCGCGACTTGCGCTCGTCATCTTGAAGTCCAGTTGCTTGCCGACATGTACGGAAATGCGATCTCTTTGTTCGGAAGAGATTGTTCCATACAGAGACGTCATCAGAAGATCATTGAAGAAGCTCCGGCTGCAATTGCAATTCCGGAGGTTTTCGTCGAGATGGAGAAGGTTTTTTTTCTTTCGACTTTCACGATTTCTCTCCGTACTCGACTCGACTTTTACCTGATCTTTGTCGTTTATTTTTTTAGGCGGCCGTACGATTGGCCAAAATGGTCGGTTACGTCAGTGCTGGAACTGTAGAATATCTTTACAACGAAGAAGGAAGTTTTTACTTCTTGGAGCTGAATCCTAGGCTTCAGGTGGAGCATCCTTGTACTGAAATGGTTTCAGACGTGAATTTACCGGCAGCACAACTTCAAGTAGCGATGGGAATTCCATTGTATCGTATCAAAGACATTCGTCTTCTGTACGGAGAGTCTCCTTGGGCCGATACTCCGATCGAGTTCGATAATCCGAAAGTCCGAGCTCGTCCTTGGGGTCATGTCATTGCAGCCAGAATAACCAGTGAGAATCCCGAAGACGGTCAGTTAGAAGCGAACGCTCTGCAGATGGTTTTTCGATTTTACTAAAACATCATGTTTTTTCTGTCTGTAGGCTTCAAGCCGAGTTCCGGAACCGTTCAAGAGTTGAATTTTCGAAGCAATAAGAACGTTTGGGGTTATTTCAGTGTTGCAGCGTCGGGAGGACTTCACGAGTTTGCCGATTCTCAGTTCGGACATTGTTTCTCTTGGGGTGAAGACAGAGAAGATGCTCGAGAGTAAGATTTGTCGATCGAGTCTTGATGCGATCTGTGATCACTATTAAATCTGCTCTCTAAGGATGAATTATAATTGCAAATACGGTTTGTCGTTCGTTTTTAACAGGAATCTGGTTATTGCTCTGAAAGAACTTTCGATTCGTGGTGATTTCCGTACGACGGTCGAATATCTGATTACGTTACTCGAAACGGATTGTTTTCAAGAAAACAGAATCAATACGGCCTGGTTGGATCTATTGATATCGGAAAGAGTTCAGGTAACGACACCAGATTTACACTTTTTAAAACAAAACTAAAAGTGTGCTTAAAGGTTAATTTCGTGTTTTCGTTTTTCTAGTCTGAAAAACCGGATACGATGTTGGGTGTCGTGTGCGGCGCTTTACACGTAGCCGATCAAACTATTTTGAGCAGCTTTCAGAACTTTCAGTCGACTCTCGAAAGGTTCTTGCTTCGTTATTTTGTTTTTTGTTCTCATTTTTGTCATATGTGAACTGAAACTTAAATGATTTATATATTTAAACAAATTCTTATAAAGTTACTTTGAAAAGTTTAATAATAATAAATTGAAAAATTAAAACAGAAAATCTGAAGAAATTTTGAAAAAATAATATATAAAATTATTATATATTAAATATATTTATTAAAATTAATTAAAATTTATCAAAATTGAATATTAGAATTGTTGAAATTAATTAAAATATTAAATATCAAAATTAATTAAATTCTTAAAATCATTATAATTAAATTATTTAAAATTTAAAATTACTAAATATTAAAATTAAATAGTTAAATTATTTAAAATTAAACTTAATTAAAAGAATTTAAAAGTAAAATATTTATAAGAAAAAAATAATTAAAAGCAAATTAGCTATTGTTATTAATTTACTATTATTGATGTTACAAAAATTCTTTCGTTAGAGGACAGATTTTGCCGGCAAATACGTTAAACAATACGGTTGATGTCGAGTTGATCTACGACGGGTTCAAATACAAAGTTCAGGTGATTACGACGAAAACTTTGAAGAGAGACGAATATTTCGTAGTCGAAAATTTTCTAAATTTAAAGATCTTAATTTTTCGTTCGTCGTTTAGGCAACGAAATCGAGTGCGAGCAGTTACTTTTTATTGATGAACGATTCTTACAAGGAAGTCGACGTCCACCGTTTGAGCGACGGTGGTTTGCTTTTGTGCGTCGACGGAAGCAGTTACACGACTTACATGAAAGAGGAAGTGGACAGATATCGTATCGTTATCGGAAACTTGACTTGTATCTTCGAAAAAGATAAAGATCCTTCGATTCTGAGGTTTTTAAAGATGTTTTTTCTATTGTTTTTGAAGTTGTACGCTTCATTTTGGTTGTTATTTGTTGTCTCGTAGGTCTCTTTCGGCTGGAAAACTTCTCGGTTTTCTCGTTGAGGACGGTGGCCACGTTCATGCCGGTCAAGCGTATGCTGAGATCGAAGTTATGAAGATGGTGATGACGTTGACCGTCACCGAAAGTGGATGGTAATTCATTTAAGATGGATCTTGTAAACGGCTAATTTTCGAACTTTGATTAATTCTGTCTTTCAGAAGAACAGTACTATGAAGAAATTGGACGTTTATTAGAAACTAGAAGGGCAGCTGAATCACTTAATAGTATTTTCAGTTTGATATTGTTCAAAATAAACTTTCTATAAACAACATAAAAAGTTTATTTTGAAACATATCAGCTTGAAAATACCCTTAACCCTTCTAGTTTCTAAAACACTTTCAAGTTTGTGTTCATTTTGAACCCGAGAGACAAAAATAGTCAAATCGTTTACATTTTTAAACCACCTTAAATTGTTTTTTTTTTGTTGAATTGTTAACTTTTAGTTTACATTTTGCTAAACGGCCCGGTGCCGTTCTCGAAGCCGGAAGTATTCTTGCTCATCTCACACTCGATGATCCAACAAGAGTGCATCAAGTAAAACCAAAAAAAACAACGTTAACTAGAAAGAAAAATGTTATATTTTAAATTTTAATCTTAAATTTTTGAAGACCCTTCTTTTCTGTGGTCAATTTCCTCATTCCGATGGACTACACGTTCACGGCGACAAACTGAATCAAGTTTTTCAGGCTACACGAACAAATCTCGAGAGCATCCTTCAGGGTATGACATTTTAAAAGAACTCAGCCTCTCGGACGGTTTCGTTTTTTCGATTGTTATGGATTTCTTTTTTTTTTTCCATTTACGTTTCTAGGTTATTGTCTTCCAGAGCCGTGTTTTTCACGACTTCTTGCAGAAACAGTGAACAAATTTATGAGAGCTTTAAGAGATCCGAATTTGCCTCTCTTAGAGTTACAGGAGATAATCTCTTCGATATCGGGTCGTATTCCGGCTTCGGTCGAGAAGAAGATCAGAAAACTGATGTCACTCTATCAGAGTAACATCACTTCTGTTTTGGCTCAGTTTCCAAGTCAACAGGTTATTTTTTTTTTTGGCCGGTTTCGTTAATAACGTTTCAAGTGAACAAATACGAATCGGTTCTTTTTCTATCTCTTCTCTGGGATTTGTAGATTGCAAATGTGATTGATAGTTATGCTGCGACGTTACAACGAAGAGCTGATCGAGATGTGTTCTTTATGACAACTCAGGGAATTGTGCAATTGGTGCAGAGGTTAATATTTTGTCCTCCTCTTGATTATAGTTATTGTTAGAAATTGTTTTTTTAAAACGTTTTTAAAAATCGAAAAGTTGTCAAGTGTTTACTTTTTTTAAAAGACATATTTATAAAAGTTTAAAATATACTTTCAATAAATTGCTAAACTTTAAAATTTTTTTTTAAAACTTCACAATAAATTTAAAAAAAAAAAAAACTAATAAAACAATTTTCAAAATTAATGAGCTTTTTAAAAACAATTTTAAAATTTCAAAAATACTTTGAAAACTGTCCGAAACTCGTCTTAATGTTGCGATTTTGTTGCGATGTTGACTTTTAGGTACAGAAATGGAATTCGTGGTCGAATGAAGGCCGTGGTTCAGGAACTTCTTCGTCAGTATCTGATGGTCGAGATTCAGTTTCAACATGGTAACAGATTTGGAATTGCAAGATTTAAAATTTTGTTTTAAGATTGCTAAGTTTCCTCGCAAACAAAAAACTTTTTTTATCTAGGTCATTACGACAAATGCGTGTCGCAGTTGAGAGAGAAACACAAGGACGACATGGCGGCTGTTGTCTCAAACATCTTTTCGCATTCCAACGTTCAGAAAAAGAACACCCTAGTCATCATGTTAATCGTACGTTGCAATCTAAGAAAAGTATCTTTGGTAAACCCGAAACTTATATGAGTTTGTTTTGTGATATGACAGGATCACCTTTGTGGTCACGAACCCGGTCTTACGGACGACTTGGCGATCATCTTAAATGAACTGACGACACTTAACAAGACGGAGAATTCGAAAGTTGCTCTCAGAGCTCGTCAAGTACGTTTTATTCGTTTCATTTTTTTTTTCTTCTAAACCTTCCTATTCCTAGTTAACTCGTATTTTTCGTTTTAGGTTCTGATTGCAGCTCATCTTCCGGCGTACGAATTACGTCACAACCAAATGGAATCGATTTTCTTGTCCGCTATCGATATGTACGGACACGATTTCTGTCCCGAGAACCTTCAAGTAAGGCTCCTTCCTTCGACGGTTCCCTCCTCGGGTTTTAGAGTCCTCGGCGTTAAGTAGCATTAAGGCTTTTTTGTACAATGGTTACAAAAAATGCATGTGAATGCTTTTAATTAATCACAAATTGATAATTTTGTCGTAAAATGCCGTAATTAACGCAGAATTAACACAACGATCGGATGAGTGGAGTTAATAACGGGACTTCCTGTCGTTTATGTCGTAAGCATGCTTCTGTGGTGGCGGTTTAATGAAGAACCTAGTATTTAACTGGTTTAGATTAAGGTTGGACCGAAGGTTTTTTAGTTATAAATCGTGCTCTTAAGGCGGTGTTGCCGTCACTTAAGTGTCAACGAATCCTCCGAAAAACATGTATTGGAGCTTCTTATAAGCTTCTTTTAAATTTCATTCAAAGTGTTTTGGAAAATACTTGATTAAATTAATAGGATTGTTATTTTTTTGTGGCTATTTGTTTGAAAATAATTGTTTTCTGACAGTTTAAAAGTACCGATAATGATCGAAAGGGAAAATCAGCTTTTTAAAACAGTTATAAAGCGATTATTTCTAATAAAAAAAAAATATCGTTACAAAAAAGTAACCATACGCTTAATTTATTGAATTAGCTTCGAAAACACTTTGAATTTTGTTTAAAATATGCTTTTAAGAAGCTTCAGACTTATTTTTTACGTAGATTATGGGCATGGTCAAGTGCAAGACCAGTAACGCCATTTAGGAGCACAATATGTAATCAATACTAATGAAAAATCTATTGGTCCCACTTTGATTTTGTTTTAAGACCGTCACCTAAGAAAGCATTGCGTTTTTAAAGAACTATCGTTGGCCCCCTACAGGGCTGTTTTGTTTCTTCATTAAATTTGCAGAAGTTGATTCTTTCCGAGACTTCGATTTTTGACGTTTTACACGATTTCTTCTATCACAATAACATCATCGTTAGAAAAGCAGCTTTGGAGGTTCGGATTTTTTTTTTTAGTTTCGACGAAATAGTTAATTTACGAACGTGTTTTTTTTTTTACGATAAGGTTTACGTACGACGAGCTTACATTTCGTACGATCTGACTTGTTTGCAACATCAGGATCTTCCTGGAGGACTTTGTGTTGTTCAATTTCAGTTTTTGTTGCCTTCTTCTCATCCGAATAGGTACGTCGAGTGATCTTTATCACAAAACAACTTTTTAAAACCAACTTAAACTGCATTAAATTTTTGGTGGATTTTTTTCTTCTTCTAGGATACCTCATAACAAAGCCATTGGATCCGGAATCGACGAAAGTCCGAGTGGTGTCGATCTGACGCAGTTGGTCTTAGATCTGGAAAACTGTCAACGAACCGGAATCATGGCGGCGTTTAATAAATTTGAAGATTTTGTCAGGTGAGTCGATGCGGTAAGTGTTTTTCATTGTTGAAGTTTCAATTTATTGTGTTGTTACATCTTAACAGCAACTTTGATCACCTGATGGAGTTATTAGAAATGACTCCACCATCTACTCCTCGTGTTTCCGAAAGTGAAGATTCGAGTCCTCACGATTGTCACGGCTCTAATTCTTTCGGCGACGACGATAATCAAAAAACGACGGAACCGATTCACATTATAAACATCGCTCTAAAGTGCGAAGATAACGTTGATGATCGTGCTCTAACTTTGAAGCTTGCTGCTTTCTGTTCAGAGAAGAGAGAACAGTTTCAGGAGGCGAGCATTCGAAGGGTCACCTTCGTTGCGCTGTCTAGGGTAAAATATGAGAAAAAAATGTCTTCTATGCGATTGAATATCTGTTGATTCATAAAGACACTTGAAATTTAAGAACTTTTTTCTGAAATTATGTCTCTCTAATTGTAATTTGTGGTTTTCAGCATGAGTTTCCACGATATTTCACTTTCCGGGCGAGATCAAACTTCGAAGAAGATCGTATCTATCGTCACTTGGAGCCAGCTCTCGCGTTTCAGCTCGAAATCAATCGTATGCGGAACTACGACCTCGAAGCTTTGACGACATCCAATCAGAAAATGCATCTGTATCTGGGAAAGGCGAAGGTTTTATTTCTTTCTTCGACGTTAGGTTTTTTGACTCTTCATCGTTGTTCTCGTTTAAAAGGTTGCGAAGGGTCAGGAGGTGACCGATTTCCGTTTCTTCGTTCGTACGATCATTCGGCATTCGGATCTGATTACGAAAGAAGCATCTTTCGAATACATGCAGAATGAAGGAGAGAGATTGCTTCTCGAGTCGATGGATGAACTTGAAGTTGCTTTCTCGCATCCTTACGTAAGGCTCGACACTTTTGATAAAATTTCACGAGCAGACTAACTAACTCTTATTTGTACCTTTCTCGTTTCTTTAGTCGAGACGTACGGATTGTAATCACATCTTCTTGAACTTCGTACCGAATGTCATCATGGATCCTTCGAAGGTTTTTTTTTCTCTTTTGCCTCCGTCGAGCTTTTTTCGCTTTATGATCTTGATTTATATGAAGCTTGTTTCTCTTTTTTAGCTCGAGGAAAGTGTACGGTCGATGGTTATGCGTTACGGTCCTCGTCTTTGGAAGTTGCGTGTATTGCAGGCCGAAATTAAGATGACCATCAGGTACGGAAACTCGACTATAGCTTTATGACATTGTCTAATCGATCTATTCGTGCTCAGGTTGACCCCGAATGGAAATCCTTTCACGATTCGGCTGTTTTTAGCGAACGAAAGTGGTTATTTTCTGGACATTAACCTTTATAAGGAAGTTACCGATCCAAAGACCGGAATCGTGAGTTTATCGTGTGTGATTTTTTTTTTTATGTGATCCATACCTTAACCGCTGTTTTTTTTCTCTCTTGTAATAGATTAAATTTGAAGCTTGGGGTTCGAAACAGGGTCCACTTCACGGACTTCCAATCAGTTCTCCGTACATAACCAAAGATTATCTACAACAAAAACGGTTTCAGGCGCAGTCGAATGGAACAACTTACGTATACGACTTTCCAGATATGTTTAAACAGGTTAAGTGGGTTTTGTGCGTTTCTTTTTATGTTTAATCGAGAATTCGAACGTAAAAAAACGTGAACAATTTAAAACAAATTGTTTTCAAGGAGAAATTTTGAAAAGTTTTTTTTTTTTAGAAACTAGAATAGCAAATGGATAATACACCCATTTGTTATTCTAGTTTCTATTAAACTTTCAATAGTATTTTTGTAATGATATCTTTCAAATTGAACTTCATATCACAGTTTGAAAGAATCATGAATTAGTCTTGAAAACTTTAAAATGCCAAATTTAGTCTTTTTCAAAATTAAAAATTATCTTTTATAAATGAAAAGTTTGTTAGAAACTAGAATAGCAAATGAATGGATTATGAAAATTTTATATTTTTTAAAATTAAATTCCTATCGCTGTTTGAGTTACCCTTCTAGTTTCTGAAACACTTTCAAGTTTCGTTTCGTTTTTTTCCCAGAAAAGACAAAATTAACCAGAGTTCGAAGGGCCTGTCTAACTTTTAAAACCAATTTGTAATGTATTTTATTTTTTTAATTGTAAAATGAAGGCCCTAATGAAGCAGTGGGCCGAATACAAAAAGGATCGACCGAACGTCGAGATCCCTCCTCAGGTTATGTCATACGTTGAACTGGTTCTCGACTCCGAACGACAACTGGTTGAGCAAAAGAGACTTCCGGGAGAGAACAAAGTATTTAAACTTGTTTGGAAAGTAAACAACGGCTGAAATAACTTTGTTCTGCATTTTTTCTTTGTTTTTGATTTTAGATCGGAATGGTGGCCTGGAGAATGACACTTTACACTCCAGAATACGTTGGTGGCCGTGATGTGATTGTCATCAGTAACGACATCACGCATCAGATTGGATCTTTCAGTCCGCAGGAAGACTACGTCTTTGTCGTAAGCATTTCGATCGTGAAATCGTTTCGAGGGAGCAGACTGTTAATCTCGTTATGTTTTTTAGCGTGCTTCCGAACTGGCTCGAAAGCTGCGTATTCCTAGAATTTATCTGTCAGCAAACAGTGGAGCTCGAATCGGATTGGCTGAAGAGATTAAACAATTGTTTCAGATCTGCTGGGAAGATCCTAGTGAACCCGAAGAAGTATAAAAAGGGGGTTTTTAGCAATTGCTTTTGAAAATATCGGTTCGGAAAATAATAAACTGGTTGAAAAATGCGTTTTTTAGGGATTTAAATATTTGTATTTGAGTCCGGAAAATTACAAGAAAGTGAGTTCGATGAATTCCGTTCGAGCGGAACTCATTGAGGACGAAGGAGAATCACGATACAAGATAACGACAGTTATCGGTTAGGATTTTTTTTTAATTGATCTTGTCTTTCTGGGGAATTTTGATTCGGAGTTAGCCGAAAAAAAACCCTGTTTGATGGTATTTTTGTATGTTGGAACTCTCCGTAGAGGGTTTGAATTTCAGCTTAGCACTTGAGATTCAACTTCAACCTTTTGAGAAGGGTTTGAATACGAAATGGGTTAAAAGGATTTTTCTATATTTGGAACTCTTCTCAAAGAGATGAATTTGAAACTCCAAGTGTCAAAGCTGAAATTCAAGCTGAAACCTCAAAACAGGGTTCTAACATGCAAAAACCGTTTAAATTGTACTCTATTTTTAATTTGATTAAATCTTTTGTTTGTATAATTTCACAAATAAAAAGGAAAAGACGATGGTCTCGGCGTTGAGAATCTTCGTTATTCGGGAATGATTGCTGGAGAAACATCTCAAGCTTACAACGAAATCCCAACCATCAGCATGGTAAGTCCACTGTTCTTCCCCTCCCCTCCCCCGCTCCGAAGCACGCACGTTACTCGTGTTCTTAAACCTATTCACTTTTTAGGTCACTTGTCGTGCCATTGGTATCGGAGCTTACTTGGTCCGTCTCGGTCAAAGAGTCATTCAAGTTGAAAACTCTCCGATTATCTTGACCGGGTGCGGAGCTCTGAACAAGGTACTCGGTCGCGAAGTTTATTCTTCAAACAATCAATTGGGAGGTGTTCAGATTATGCACAACAACGGTGTTTCGCATTTGACGGCCACCGACGATCTTGATGGCGTTTTTTCCATTCTGAAATGGCTTTCTTATGTGCCGAAGGTCTCGATTCTAAAGGTTTTTTCTTGTCGATAACAGAATGATAATTTAAGTTTTTATGTTTAGATACAAGGAGAAGGACTTCCGATAATCGATACGGTCGATCCTATCGAACGTGAGATTCAGTACATGCCGACTGGAGCTCCGTACGATCCTCGTTGGATGTTAGCCGGTCGACCGAGTCCTGGCAAGTGGATCTCTTGACCTTAATTTTCAATTTCGCGACAACGAACTAAACTAAACTCTGAGCTTTTTTTTATCTTTTCAATAATTAGTGAATCCCGATATCTGGGAGAACGGATTTTTCGATAGAGACTCTTTTATCGAAGTGATGCGTCCTTGGGCTCAAACGATCGTCGCCGGAAGAGCGAGGTTGGGTGGAATTCCAATCGGAATCATTGCCGTCGAGACTAGAACGGTCGAAGTGACAATTCCGGCCGATCCGGCTAATCTGGACTCCGAAGCGAAGGTTTTTTTCGTTACATTTTCGTTTTTTTATTGTACTTTTTGGCTTCATTTTTGGTTATTTGTCGTTGTTATAGGTTATTTCACAAGCTGGTCAGGTTTGGTTTCCGGATTCTGCTTATAAAACATCGCAAGCGATCAAAGATTTCAATCGAGAATCTCTTCCGTTGATTATTTTTGCCAATTGGAGAGGTTTCTCTGGAGGAATGAAAGGTGAGGAAGAACCTTTGTTCAACCGGTTGATTTTCCATTTCAGAAGCGGCACTTAAGATGAAATTGAATGTATTTTTTAGAAACTAGAAGAGTAAATAAGCAATGTTATGGACTGTTGTCTTTCAAAATAAGCTTTTTGTGTCGTTTTAAAAATTATTCCAACTTTAAGCAGAGAAACGGAAATACTATTGGTTCATTTACCTTTCCAGTTTCTAAATCACTTTCAATTTCTTCCTAATGTTGCCTTTTCTGAAACTTAACGGAATAACTAAGGGCTGTATTCTCTTGTCCCTCCTTCATTTGCATATTATGCAAATTATCTAAAATTGTTTACAAGTTTAGGAAGAAAGGCAAATCTGAAGATAATTTTTAAACTTCTTGCAATTTTTTTCTTCATTAAAGATATGTACGATCAAGTGTTGAAGTTTGGTGCATACATCGTGGATGCCCTTCGAGAGTACACACAACCGATTCTAGTTTACATTCCACCGTACGGAGAAATACGAGGAGGTGCCTGGGTCGTAGTCGATCCGACGATTAACCTCCAACACATGGAGATGTACGCAGATCCAGAGAGCAGGTAATTTTGAGATACCCTCGGCTCCTGTTTATTTAAAAAAGATGCGATTTAATAGGATACTTTTACGTTTTTCTTTTACAGAGGCGGTGTTCTTGAACCCGAGGGTATAGTAGAGGTGAAATACCGTGCGAGAGATCTTTTAAAGACGATGCATCGTCTCGATCCCGAGTGCATTCAAATCAGAGAGACTCTGAATAATCCTGAACTTACAACCGATCAACGAAAGGAATTCGAAAAGAAACTACAATTAAGAGAACAGCAACTGTTGCCGATTTATTATCAGATTGCGATCCATTTTGCCGATCTTCACGATACGGCCGTCAGAATGCAAGAAAAGGGTGTCATTCAGGTGATTGACGCTTCTTGTCCCCTCCCGGCGCCTCTTGTCCACTCTGGTCACCTCTTTTCCGTTGTTGTCACCCTCCAATTATGTCTTATGTCCAGTCTATAACGTCCTGCCGACTTCACCGTGAAGTAATTTGAGCTGACCAGAGTCATTTCCACCTTTTCTTACCGCGTAACCAATCGTTACTAACTCTTGCCAACCGGCCGCAGTAACTAAAATGTCGATTCGTTTAATCTTAGGACATCGTTCCATGGAGACAATCTCGTCGTATCCTGTATTGGAGGCTAAGGAGGTTGCTCCTTCAAGGAGAGGTTACCAACAAGATATTAAAGGTTAAATCCGATCTGACTCATGGTCAAGTGGAATCCATGTTGAGACGTTGGTTCGTCGAAGTCAAAGGAGCCGTCGAGGTGGAACTTCTTTTTTTTTTTTTTTCCTCGAAGTTTCATTTTCGAATTTATGTTTTATCTTAAATTGTGTTTTCGCTTCCCACTTTTAAAGGGTTATTTATGGGAGGACAACAGGGTCGTTGTCGATTGGTTGATGGATCAGATCGACGAGAACAATCCTCAGTCGATCGTTTTCGACAACATTCGTAGTATTCGTAGGGACACGATGATCGATAATGTTAAAAGGTGAGTGACCGAGACACGGTTTCACATAAGAACCAATCATTTGGCACAGTGTGCCGAAGCCGAAAACGTTTATGAGAGCTGATCTGGTTGAACTCTCATCTAAAGTGTAAAAGAGCTAAAGACTAAGAATAAGAGCTGCATGATAACTAAACCTAATAAAAGCTAAAATGAAAAACAAAATTCTACAAAAGATAAAACTGAAAAATGGCTAAATTTTAAAACAGCTAAATTGAAAAACAACTAAACTGTAAAATAGCTAAACTTGTAAAAGAGCTAAACTGTAAACGATCCAAAATTAATAACTAAATTCTACAAGAGCTAAAACCGTAAAAATGAGCTAGAATGCATAATAACTAAACAGAACAAGAGCTAAACTTATTAACTAACCATGAATATTATTGAAACAGAAAATTGTACAAGTGCTAAACTAAAAAAAAGAGCTAAACTGAAAAATGTATAAATTTCACAAGATATGAACTGGAAAAGAACGAAAACCGTACTAGAGCTAAACTGAAAAAGAGCTAAATTGAAAAGTGCTAAATTGAATAGAATTCCCCATGTTTTTTTTTTCATTTTCTGATAAAATGATGTGTTATCGATTAAACTTTGCTAGACTTGCTAAAAAGCTAAAACCACCCTCGAAATAAGTGCTAAAAGCTATAGTTTTTAGTTCTCTCACTCTTGTTTCGTTCTATATGGAGAAGTCTCGTGTAATTGTTATATGGTTTTTATTTTCCGTACGTTTTTTCTTAATCTTTAGTCTACTTCAGGAACACCCCGAGGTCGCAATGGATACCATCGTCCAATTAATGCAACACGTTCCTTCCACACAAAGCGCCGAACTGCTAAGGACACTTTCTACAATGGACGGTAATGAGTGAATTTTGAAATAAATGAAATCGCGAATTTTAGAATCAAATTAAATTACAACAAAAAAACACCCCCCCCCCCCTCTTTTTTTTCGTATTATGGAGTAAGTTCGGATCGCAGGTTTTTGTTTTTTTGTGAATACTAATTTTTCATTTTATATAATTAGCTGCGGTTTGGTTTTTAACCATTTTTTTTCAGTCGTTTTCAGATATCAGTTCTAAAATTTTTCCTGAATGAATTTGTTTTAAAAGCCGTTTTCTGTATAGAGTTAATTATATTAATTGTTATGTCGATCATTCCATCAGGGATTTTTTTTCTTCGTCTTTTTTTTATGCAAAAAAAAAAAGTGAAAATAAGTGAAATTTTTGAATGAAAAAAAAAAAGGATCCCATTGTTTTTCAGTGTAATTATGTGTGGAACGGTCCGATCTGAAATATCTGATCTGATATATATTTAAATAAGAGCTATTTATACAATTTTCGAGAGCTGATTTTGTGGCGGCTTCTTTTTTTCGAAGATCATTGTTAAAAATTTCAGTTGATTGTTTTTTCTTTCTCTCTATTCTCTTCTTCTTCTTAAACTGATTTATTTTTTGTCAATTAAATTGGTTTTTGTTTCAAATTATTTTTCATTTCTTCTAACTTTCAATTGTTGTAATTATATTTATTAGGTGTGTGTGTGTGTAGGATATAAAGTAAATGTAAAACTTTTATTTCAGATGATGGTTTTTTAAGAAACTAGAATAGGAAATATTTTCATGACAATATCTTTCAAAATAAACTTTTTATGGTAGAGAGAAAAAAGACATTCAAAATGTTAGAAAAAGTTAATTTTAATTTTGTCTTAACGATGAAATTTTTATTTTTTAAAGATGTCGGTTTGAAAATTAAACAATTAAGTAGTTTGTTAGAAACTAGAATAGTAAGAGATTGAATTGAAGGTGTTTTCGTGACGAAATCTTTCAAAATAAACTTTTTATGGTAGTTGGCAGAAAAAAGACCTTCAAACTTTCAGAAAAAGTTTATTTTAAAAGAATTTAGTAGTTACTGGATTCATAATTAAAAATTAATTAACATGTTAATTATATCATTTATATTTTAATTTTAATTATTTTCTTACAATATTTGGTTTTGTAATTAATTTGTTAACAAAGTGTCATAGCGTCAGCTTTTTGAAGAGAGACGTGGCAAGGCGGGTTTCCTAATATGGCGTGTGTTTTGTTATTATACATGTATAGCCAAGAAGACATATTGGTTTACCCCTTTTTCGTAAATTCTTCATTAACCTTGCAGCTTCCGCTCTTCTATTTTAAGGCGTTGTGTAACGCCTTCTTTTGTGAGAAGCGACGAGCTTGAAATGACACCATATTGCGCATGAGATATGCGCATAGGTATTGCATAATGTGATTTCATTGAATTTTTTTCATTCCGTGAGAGTTTGGCGAAGGAGGAGGATGTGTTTATGTCGAGCTCCTGGTCCTAATCATTTTTACTGTAAAAACGTGATTAGTTAACAGGGGAAACGCCGAGAAGATTCTAAGATTTGCGTCGTTAAGTGGACGCCTGTGGATCATTATCTTTTAATGTATGTTTTTCATTGTAATTTAGCCATTTATCGATCTCTTAATTCGAGCTAAATGTCAATCACACGAGCATTGAGGATCATTTAGCGCCAAAAACTTAGCAATTGCATTTTACTAGCAATAATGTCGCCATATTGTGTCCTTAACGATCTGTCAATTTAACAAGAAAAGGGCACAAAATGACCACTATTGCTTATGCTAATGAATCTTGTACATAGGAGACAGGGTTGATGGAATTTTGCGGTTTCGACGTTAGTTGCAATTGGTACATGTGCCATCGGAGAGTATAGAGAGGCTGATACTCAGTGTGCTCAACCTTTTGTACGGAATGAATGAATTGAGGGCCGTTTTCTTATTGAAGGACTGGCACTTGTGTTGTTTTTTCAGGGCCAATGCAATCAATACTATAATACCGGCTTGCTGTGTCATTATCGCTTGCGCAATATCCCTTTAACCTTGGTCACGTGACCTTGATGTTTGTACAGGAGATTAGGAATTTCATTGTGAACTAGCGTTGCGTTTACTTTATTGGCTTTTATCATAATCTCGAAATGTGATTACAAGGATCATGAATTTAAAAAGCGTGGAGGGCCGCACGTTGATTATCAGTTTGATAAAGAAGGGGGCGTGGTTAAGTCGGTTTTAAACGTCATTTGTGACTCAGCATCTCTGGGTTACAATCCTTTCATCTGATTGGGTGGTCTTTTATTATTCAGTGCCGTGTGGATAGTGAATATTCTTGTGTTTGTATTAAGTGAAGAAGCGGGTTTTTTTTTTGCGCTCTCAAATGAACGTGTTTATATAAGCCAGTGATAAGAGAGCGTTGACTGAGCGTTTCTCTTATGTTTTGCAGCTGATTTTGTCCCGTGTGTTATTATTATTAGGAGCTTTGCGGCGGTGCCTGCTTTTTATGTGTTTATTATTTTTGTGGGACAACTTCCGTGTAATGAATAATGCGCTACTGACGATTTAATTTCGTTTATCACTCATTTTTAACTTTGTGTTTGTTTCATTTTGAAGTGTCTCAGTTTTGTAATTAATTCCTTACAATGGATGCAAAGTTAGATGATTTCTGTGGATCACCATTTTGGGTAAGTTAACAATGTGGAGATGATGTTGAGGAGGCGGAGCTTAAAAGTAAAGAGGGCGGAGCTTCGTTTTTCCTGATTCGTCTGCCCCTCTTTTTTGTGTGTGCACGTGCGGCGTGTGTATGTTGCAGTCAAAATGGAAAATTAGTCATTCTGAAAAAAATACTAAAATTCAGGTTGTAATGCCATTGACTAGAGTTTTAGGCAGTTTGTAGAATGTCAGTGTCTTTCAAGTCGAGATTAATGGTTTTGTAGATTGGCGTGTTATTATAGGCGTTTTGTATATTGCCAGTCAGTGTGCAAAATTGCAGACTTTGCACTTGGCGTTGTGTTTAGTATACGAAATAGATAATCAGTCAATCTACAAAATCACTAAAATTCTGTTTGTAGTACCATCATTTGAAGATTGACTGAAGTTTTAGGCAATTTGTAGAATGTCAGTTTTAATGTCAATCTAAATACATGGTTATGTAGATTGGCATTTTATTATAGGCGTTTTGCACATTGACTGTAATGCCAGTCAATGTGCATAATGACTGATTTTCTACTTAGGCTGGTTTTCTTTTTTTCTTTCTCGTGTTGATTCAGTTGGTGCGTATCATAGTTAATTGGTTAATTAACTGTGATTATTACAAGTTTTTCTATTTGCAAATCTGCTGTGTTCATTTTCATTCAGCTTTTGTTTGATAAATATAAACTAATTAAGAGTGGTTCGCGGGTCAGACGTTGAGTAACGTGCGTGTGACGCGGAATGTGTCTAGTCATTGTAACTGTTATTATCAAATCAGATATGAGCGAGGGGGTGGAGCTATAATCTCATTATCAAGATATTTTTGTTATAATAGGGGAGGAGCTTAGCTTATTTGTCGGTTTCAATGACGTCATCACAATGTCGATCAATTGTTTATGTTGCACGATCAGGGGGGGGGGAGGTTCGATTGGGGCTCATGGGGCTTTGATTGACAGGTGATTGTTGTCTCGTGTTTTCCAATGGGTGTCGTCGGTTCGAGGCGGTTAATTTCCTGTCTCGAGTGATGTCGGTTGGAGGCGACAGATTGATTCTTGACGTCACGCCTCTTTTTGTTATGTGTCTTCTTAAGACCACGCCCTCTTATGTCTTTTAATCGGGGGGGGGGGGGGGGAGTCTGTTGTCTAATTTTGAATCTTAATTAAAGTAATTGTAGAATTAAATGGATTATTTAATGAGGCTTAAAAGGTTTGATGTCTGAAATTTAATTACAATGTTTACGATTGTCCTTCGCATGTTTCCTTCCTTTTGTTGAAAAATAAGCGATAAGTTAAAATTTATTTCTCTTTTCGGAGAAAATAATACTAAAAAGTTTTTATGGTTCTTAAAAAGTTTTAAAATTTCCTAGTTTTTAAGTTTCTTCAAGTTAGATTTTCAAGAAAGTTTACGAATTTTCAAGAAAGTTTATAAATTTTCAAGAAAGTTTATGTATTTTCAAGAAAGTTTATGTATTTTCAAGAAAGTTTATGAATTTTCAAGAAAGTTTATGAATTTTCAAGAAAGTTTATGTATTTTCAAGAAAGTTTATTTAAATTTTCAAGAGAAAGTTTATTTAAATTTTCAAGAGAAAGTTCATGAATTTTCGAGAAAGTTCATGAATTTTCGAGAAAGTTTATGAATTTTCAAGAAAGTTTATTTAAATTTTCAAGAGAAAGTTTATGAATTTTCAAGAGAAAGTTTATGAATTTTCAAGAAAGTTTTTAAAAATTTCTTAAAAGTTCTTAAAGTTTCAAAGTTTTCTTGAAATTTATTATTTTTGTTGAAAGTTTTGAAGTTTTCTGAAAAATTCTTAAGTTTGATTTCCTTGTGTCGTCGTTCTCAATTAAAGTGAATACGGTTTCTTTTGACCTTTGAACGACGTGTCATTTAAGATGATGTTAACATCTTTATGAACATGTAAACATGTCGTCTCCATAAATTATGATTAGGTGAGAAAGGCGGCCCTTTTTTTTTCTAGATTAGAACGGAGGGCCTCACTCAGTTCAATGGTCAAGTCTCCTTAAAGGAGCCCTTGTGGGGCTTATTTTATCCTTCTTAGCTTGACCTTAATCCGTCCTTAATTACTTCTTCTTTTTTTTTGTTCTCAAATAGCAGACATTTTGGTTTTCTCTTTATTTCTAAAGAAAGCTTGAAAAATGTTGTTGACATTTTTTTGCTTTTATTTGATTAATAGACAAGAAAGGGGTTGACCTTCGAAATAAAAGTTGTCTTAAGATTAAGGGGGTGGGGGAGGGCCAATAAGTGGCACCTTCAATGCAAAAGGGGGGAGGGAGAGATCGACCTTAATTAAGGTGGGAGATTACCTGATCGAGCTTTGAGTTTAGAAACGCGGGGGGGGGGGGGGGGGGGGAAATAGTGAAGTTGTAGGATTGTGGGCGTGGTAAGCAGTGATTGACAGCTTGGCCACACCCTCTCGTCACATGATTGGAAAATAAATCATTTTTTGAAGATTTCTAAGCGCTTTCAAAGCGGCTGGAGGAAAAATTGCTTTGTATGGGACGCCGTGTGTGTCAAAAAGTAGATTTAATTTTTTTTTTATTACTTAATGAGCTTTTAAGAGAGAGTTTTATGTTAATTAATTCTTGAAAATTACTTTTAAAAATATAATTTACAAGTAAACATAATTTAAATAATATAATTATATAAAATATAATTATTAATTTAAATAATTTGCGTAAAACGTATGTTTCAATTTAAGAAAAATGGGAAAAGTTAAGATTTTTTATGAACTTGAAAATAAATAATTAAAATAAATTTAAAAAGTTCAAATTTACCACAAAATTATTAAAAATATAGAAATATGTTTAAAAAGTATGTTTGTTTTTTCTTACAAACTTTAAAATTAATTATTAATTAAAATAAATTCAAATGTTAAAATAGATTTTCATAAAAAAAAAATTACTAAAATTAAGGAAAAACGTGAAAAAAGTTGTAATTTTTAAAATTTATTATTTAAAATAAATTCAGTTGAAATTGATTTTGAATAAAATAGTTATTAAAAGTGAGAAAAAAAAAGTTTTAAAAACTTTTGTTTACGAACTTTAAAATAAATAATATTAAAATTTGAAGAAAAATAAATGAATGAATTAATGTGTTTTTGTTGTAAATGTCGTTTAGGACCACGAAGTCGTTTGGAACACAACGAGTCCCGACTTTACGGACTGTTTTCAAAAGACGGTCCTAATCTGGTTTCCTTGCGCTTTTCTTTGGCTTCTTTCTCCTCTCGAGATCCATTTCTTGATCAGTAGCAAAAGCAGGAACATTCCATGGACCGGACTCAACATAACGAAACTCGTTCGTAAAAAACAGCACTCCAAACTTCATTTTTTTTTTTTTTTCGACATTTCTTTTTCTAAATATCTTAGGCGGTGAACGTGATCCTTGTCCTTCTGATGCTGGTCGAAATGAGCTACAGCGTCCACAGGTTCAGCCGTGGAGAAAATCTTCCTCCGGTCCATTACTACACGCCTTTCGTTCTCTTCGGAACATTCGTACTTTGTTTTGTTTTTTACTTATAAATATTATGAGACGGCGGATTTTCTAACGAAATGTTTTCTTTTCTCTCTTTGTCTGTTTTAAGTGTCTTGCAGTGACTTTCAATGTTCTCGAGAGACAGAGAGGAGTTCAGTCTTCCGGAGTTATGTTTATGTTTTGGTTGCTTCTTTCGGTGGCCGGAATCGTCACTTACCGGACTTTGCTTATGAAGGCCACCGACGATGTAAGAAAGGAAATTTTAAGACAAAATTCAAAGATTGTTAGAAATTAGAATAACAAAAAGAAGAAGTTAGAATTGTTTCTGTGATGATATCTTTCAAAATGAATGGTTTTTTATCTGCTGTAAAAAGTTCATTTTTAAAGATCTCATCAGTTAGTAAGTTTGTTAGAAACTAGAATAGTAAATGAATGAACCAAAATTTAAATAAGAAATTGTTAATGCTGGTATTTTAGCTTCAAATGAATTTCAAGTGAAGTTCATTACGAACTTGGGCCAAGGTTTGGTTTGAACGATGTTCAATGTATTTTAGAAGTATTTTTGCGGTTCTTCCGAAATTCCAAATTACTTTTGGAACTTCGGAAGAACCGCGAAAATACTTATGAAAAAATACATTGAACATCGTTCAAACCAAATCATAAAAAATACATCTCAGCACATTTGTTAGGTCAAGGATGAAATACGATAACATCCATTTGCCAAAATCATTCCGGTTACGTTTTATCATTAAAGAGAAAACCGTAATACCGGAAGCCCGAAACGTTTGTTGTTTCTTGTTGTCGGATCTGGTCCAAGTTCGAAAATATTTGAATTTCATCTTTTTTTTTTTTCTTCGGAAACTCGATACTTGCGGTTTTTTTTTTCATTTTTTAAAAAAGTCGGGGAGGTCAGAGGTGGAAGTGGTTTTTAGTAATTACTGATATGAGTTTCCATCAGTGGTCGCTGTAAATTTAATTTTTGGTTTGACTAAAGCTTTTAATGAATCTGGTTAAGATGATGATGGAGGAATTTTTTCTAAAAATAGGTTTCGGAAGTTGACGTTTTCTCTTTCGTCCTCTACATGATCTATTATCCTCTTGTGGTCACTGTTTTGGTGTTGTCCAGCATGGCCGACAGTGCGCCTTCTTTTAAAGAAGTCGAAGATCCAGAAGATGTAATAAGAAATGATCTCGATTTGTCGATTATGGTCGTTTGAAGTTTTTTTTTGTTTTTTTTTTTGTTTTTTTAGAATCCTTGTCCCGAACGAGAATCTTCGTTTCTATCACAAATCCTTTTTACTTGGTTTGATAGGTAACAACAATTATTTCTAGCTTTTAACTGTTTCTGCAGTCACTTTAAAGAGTTATTTTCTTGTCGATATATATTTTAAAATAAAATTTTCTCGAACTCTTTATTATTCTGTCTTAATCAGGTGAAAAATGGAGAGAAATTCAGATTTAGAAACTGGAAGAGAAGCTCAGTCACTAGTTTTGAATTTAGTTTCTAGTTTCCTTTCATTTTTCACCTGAGACGCAGAATAATCTAAGTTCGAGAAGCCGTTTTACGCTTCAAAACTACCTTAACAACAGTTTTTTTTACTAATTTGTTTTTGGGTTTTAAGTTTGACGTGGTACGGATATCGCAATCCATTAGAACCGAAAGATCTTTGGTCGCTGAATCCGGAAGACAAATCAAAGAGCATAGTTCCTTTATTCGAGGCGAATTGGAACAAAGAGATCGAACGGAACTTAGGGTAAGGCCCTTTGAATATATTTCCCAGCATTCGGTAACGAATCTGTCGGACTTTTAAACCTTTAAATTGTGCGCTGCTTTTTAGGATTTTGATTGTGAAATTTTTTTTCAAACAGAGAAAGTAAAAAAAAAAATTAAAAAAAAGGACTTTCGTAATTTTCTTTACAGACAAACTAATAGAGAAAAGGCTTCGTTTTCGGCCAAGAGACAACAAGTTTCGGTCGATTCGGAGACGAAGGTGAAACAACCTTCTCTCATTAAAGCTCTAATTAAGACTTATGGATTTAAATTCGTTTACGGCGCTTTTCTTAAACTCATGAGTGATTTGCTCATCTTCGTAGGTCCGGTTGTTCTCGAGTACGTAATGGACTTCCGTATCTCTTTTTCTCTCGATGGAATCGTGCGATTGTTGCAAGTGGCGGTTGTTAGTGAGGCCTCGATTGTGGTCGAATTTGTGCATAAAACCGCCTCTTGCAACAAGCAAAAAAACAACTGATTAATTCGTTTTGTTTTCGATTCGTGAGCAGTTTATTGATCAAGTTCGTGTCGTCTGATGAACCGTTGTGGCGAGGTTACGTCTATGCCATCGTCCTTTTTGTCTCTGCTTCGTTACAGTCCATTTTTCTGAATCAATACTTCCATCACATGATGGTGCTCGGACTGAGAGTTAGGACTTCTGTTATCGCAACCATCTATAAGAAAGTGCGTTTCGATTATGGGGGATCGTGAATGACGAAATCATGAGTAAATTTTCTGTATAAATTTGCATCGTTTTGTTTTTTCTTTGAAAAACAGTCTTTGAAGATGTCAAATTCGGCCAAGAAAACGTCGACTGTTGGTGAAATAGTGAACCTGATGTCGGTGGATGCACAAAAGATTATGGATCTGATTCCGTACTTGAATATGGTTTGGTCGGCTCCCCTTCAGATCGTTTTGGCGCTCTACTTTTTATGGAACACTCTCGGTCCTTCCGTTCTTGCTGGTCTCGCCATCATGATCTTGCTTATTCCTTTCAATGCGGTCTTTGCGAATGTCATGAAGAAACTTCAGGTTTTTCAGTCTGGCTTTCGGTTCGTTTCTTCTTTACGGAACTGTTTTCTAATTTTAAGATTGGATTGTTTTCAGATAAAACAAATGAAGAACAAAGACGAAAGAGTGAAGTTGATGAACGAAGTTCTGAACGGAATGAAAGTGTTGAAGTTGTACGCTTGGGAACAGTCTTTTGAGGATCAAATTCAAGAGATTCGTTTGAGAGAAATAAAGGTTTTAAGGAAGAACGCTTACATCGGAGCTGTTTCGTCTTTCATTTGGATGTGTGCACCTTATCTCGTAAATTAATGCCTCACCTCGAGCTGATTTCTTTTTCGAAATAGATCGACTTTCGTTGTTTCGGAATACAAAGAAATTTACTTTTCTCGATAGTTATTTTTAAATCACGATTGTAAAAAAATACGCTTCTTTTTCAAAGAAAAGGATTGTTTAGAGGCTAAAAAAAGCGAAAATTTTTCTGCTTTGTTTTCTGACCGAAGAAACTTAAGAAGCGATTGAAAGTTGTAAAAAAAAAGTTTACATTCTATTTGCTAATTGTTGCTATCGGAAAGTAACTTTTTTTGTTAATTTCTGAACAATTGTCTCTGCGATAATCTTGATTTCGTTCTTCGTAAATTTCACATTTACCTTTTTCTCTTTAATCTCTTTTTTTCGAGGTGGCTCTAGCCTCGTTTGCGACGTTTGTTTTATCAGACGAACATCACATCTTAAATGCTTCGAAGGCATTTGTTTCGATCTCCGTCTTTAATATCATTCGAATGCCGATGAATTTCATTCCCATGTTGATCGTGTTCGTCATTCAAGCCGGAGTTTCGATTAAACGTTTGAATAAGTTTCTCTGTAACGACGAACTTGACGACGATGCGCTTCAACACGATACTTTTGAGTGTAAGCTTCGCTTTTTGGTGGAGGGAAATTTCTCGAAGTGACTTTCTTTTTAATATTGATTGAGGTTTCTTTTTTGTGGCGTTTTTAGCCAATCCTATAGTTGTCGAAAGAGGTTCTTTCACCTGGGAAAGTGCGGAAGCTCGGACGCTGACAAATATTAATCTTGAAGTTAAAGAAGGAAGCCTCGTTGCCGTTGTTGGTCCAGTTGGATCCGGAAAATCTTCTCTCATATCGGCGCTTTTGGGTGAAATGGATAAATTAGAGGGACGAGTCAACACGAAGGTTATATTTTTGTTTGTTTTGTCGATCGATCTCGGGTCGTTACTCATCGTTGTTTTTTTTTCTCTCTGTAGGGTAGCGTTGCATTTGTGCCGCAACAGGCGTGGATTCAAAATGCAACTTTAAGAGATAATATTCTTTTTGGAAAACAATTTAATTTGAAATTATACAACAGTTGTATCGATGCTTGTGCTTTGAGGGCTGATTTCGATATGTTGCCCGGTGGGGATCAGACAGAGATTGGAGAAAAGGTCATTTTTAACTTAAAACAAATTTTTTGTGGTCGTTTTAATTCAAATAATTCAGTTTATTCGTCAATTTCAACAAAAATTTCAGGGAATAAATCTGAGCGGTGGTCAAAAGCAGAGAGTAAGTTTAGCGAGAGCCGTTTACAACGATGCGAGTAATTATTATCTGGATGATCCTCTGAGTGCAGTCGATTCTCACGTTGGGAAACATATTTTTGAGAATGTGATCGGACCGAACGGACTTCTAAAGAGAAAAGTAATTGCATCTCGGCTCAAGGAGTCTCGATGGAGTGTTTTTACTACGGATTGTCTTTTTTTCCTTCTTTGGCTTAGACTCGCCTTCTCGTAACTCACGGTATAACGTATTTACCTCAAGTGGATCTAATCGTCGTTCTGAGCAACGGAACGATCTCGGAAGTCGGAACTTATAAAGAACTGTTGGATAAAAAAGGAGCTTTTGCCGAATTTCTAATGAACTATTTGGTTAACGATGACGAGATGCAAGAAATTGATGTCGAAGGTTTGGCCGAAATGAAGGACGAGATTCTTTCCAAGATCGGATCTCCGGAACTCGAACGGTCAGTTCCCAACCAATTTTTTCGTTCTTCTTTCGTGTCTCGTTTCCATTGCAATTGTTTATTCTTAACGAAAGTTTTTTAGTTTTATGAATTTCTTCTTCTTTTTTTTCTCTCTTTTCAATTGTCTTTTTCATGCTTAACTTTATTTTGAGAGGTCAGAAGTCAACAGTCAACGTAAGTAACCTTATTGTGAATGGTTAGAGAACTTCTTAGTTTGCATCGTGTGACTTCTTTCGAGTGTTTTTGCATTGCTTTTAAGTCGTGAGAAGCTTTTAAGTGTGTGGTTTACGAACAGCTCTCTTCCTTAGTCTGTATTTTAGAAGAGCAGAATTAAAAGAGACTAGGAAGAGGTCTTTTAGAAACTAGAAGGGTAGCTCACTTAAGAGCATATTTTTCGTGTTTTGATATCTTTCAAAATGAACGTTTTATATTAAATATATTGTCTGCTTAAAGTTGGGTCATGGAGCTCCTGTTCTAGTTTCGAAAACATTTTAATTCCAGTTTGCAAAGAATTTGTAACATTTTTTTTTTGTTATCATCTGAAACTTAACTTATTTTAGTCTTGTTTTCTGTGTATTTTTCTTTTCACAAAAAAACATTTGGAATTTGTCGATGATTACTTAGAAAACATTTTCTTCTCCCAAAGTAACTGCATGCAATCACAGTTATCAGTTAATTTCTAGAGAACATTAAAAAAGCTCAAAGTTTATTAGAAATTAGAATAATAGTTGAATGTGTTATTTATTTTTACGTCGGTTCTTTATTTTCAATCTTTATAATTTTGTTTCTATATCCGTGGTTTTTAGACACTTGTCTCGACAGTTAACTCGTTCGAAAAGCCACGCTTCCGAAGATGGCACGAGCGTAGGCGAAAGTGGAAAATTCTCGTTCCAAAGGTCGCACGACGGAGGAGTTCGTCAGAACAGTGTTGACAAAGATTTCGAAAAGAGAAGATCGAGAATAGATGGGTTGAATAATGTCGATGGAAACAAAGGAACGGCTTTAATTCAGAAGGAGGGAGTCGAAACTGGAGAGGTTGAAACTTATTTCTTTTAATTATTATCTCGTAACTAATAATTTCTTTTGTTTGTTTACGGAAACGAAAGGTGAAATTATCTATTTATATGTATTACTTTCGAGCGGTCGGTTATTACGTCGTGTTGGGAACGTTAGTGATTAACATCTTATCACATGCTTGTACCGTTGGATCGAATTTGTGGCTCAGTGATTGGAGTAACGATAAACCGGGTCCGAACGGAACTCAGGACGCTGCTTTAAGAGATTTACGGCTCACGGTTTACGGAGCTTTAGGTGTTGGACAAGGTAATGAAAAAACAGTTCCAAAGGTTTTTTTTTCTTCGTTGGATTGCATAGATAAACATTTCAAGGGGCAAATGTACCAACAACAAAAAAAGTCTGGAGCTTCTTATAAGTGTTTTTTAGACGAAATTCAAAGTATTTTCGAAACGAGATGAATAAATTAACGGAATGGTTACTTTTTTGTGATGATCTTTTTGTAAATAATCGTTTTATGACAGTTTTAAATCGAAAACGAAAATTGGCAAGTTAGAATTGTCATGAAACGATTATTTTCAAATAGCTTGTCATTAAAAAGTAATCACTTCATTAATATATTCATCCAGTTTCAAAAATATTTTGAATTTCGTTTAAAAGATGCTTTTAAGAAGCTCCAGACTTGTTTTTCGGTAGATTTGCAGTTTGGAATGTTGTTTTCCTGTACTTTTTTTATGAGTGTGGCCAAGTGCAAGACCAGTAACGCCATTTAGGAGCATTATTTGTAATTAATAATCAAAAAACCGATTTGTTTCCATCCTGAAAGCATTTTTCGTGATGATCGGATCGTTGGCGATGGCTCTCGGATCGATCCGCGGAAGCCGGATCCTTCACACCGATATGCTTCAGAACATAATGAGATCTCCGATGTCGTTTTTCGATACGACGCCTCTCGGACGAATCGTCAATCGTTTCGCTAAGGACGTGGACGTGATGGACTCGACGATTCCGATGACGATCCGTCAGTGGCTCATGTGCCTTCTTCAGGTGGTCGCCACCATCTTTGTCATCTGCCTCAGTACTCCCGTTTTTATAATCGTTATCTTTCCGTTATCTGTTGTCTACTATTTCATTCAGGTTTGGAGAAATTTTTTATGGAGTTAATTTAGGGTTCAAGTCGAAATTCAGCTTTTCTAGTGCTTAGTTTTATCTTTGTATTTTGGATTTTAATGATTTATTATGCTTTTTAGAGGTTATATGTTGCTACATCTCGACAGTTGAAGCGTTTGGAATCTGCCAGCCGGTCTCCGATTTACTCTCATTTCTCGGAGACGATTTCTGGCGTTTCGACGATCAGAGCTTATGGAAAAGAGAAAGATTTCATGTTGCAATCGGAAGAGAAAGTCGATGCTAATCAAGTGTCGTATTATCCTAGTATTGTTTCGAACCGGTAACCTTTTTGATTCTAAATGAATTTTTCTTTTCTAACTTGAGAGGAAAAGCTAAGAAACTCGTTTTTTTTCTTCAGATGGTTAGCGGTTCGTTTGGAATTTGTCGGAAACATAATTGTTTTTGCAGCAGCGGTGTTTGCGGTTCTTCAGAGGAACACGATGAGTGCCGGAATCGTCGGCCTCTCGCTTAGTTATGCTTTCTCCATCACTCAGACTTTGAACTGGATGGTTCGAATGAGTGGGGAGCTCGAGACGAACATCGTTGCCGTTGAAAGAATGAAGGAGTATGCGATCACTCCGACAGAAGTACGTTCGCTTTCGACTTTCTTTCGTAAGCTCGGTTGTTTGACGTTTGTCTTTGCTCTTTTTTTAGGCCGCTTGGAGCGTTCCTTCGAAGAAGCCGGCTTCGTCTTGGCCTCAAGATGGAATCGTTCAGTTTAAGGGATACAAGACGAGGTACAGAGAAGGTCTCGATCTCGTACTCAAAGGAGTCACTTGCGATGTCAAATCGGGCGAAAAGGTTTAAGAATCTGTTTTTAATACTACTTTATGTTCTATTTTTGCTGTAAAGTCTTCTTGTACTTTGCAAATAAAATCTAATCTAATCTTAAAACAATAAAAACAGATCGGAATTGTTGGTCGTACCGGAGCCGGTAAATCATCTCTGACTCTGGCTCTGTTTCGCATAATTGAATCGGCCGGTGGTTCAATCCTCATCGACGGCATCGACATTGCCGTTCTTGGTCTTCACGACCTCCGTTCTCGTATCACAATCATTCCACAGGTGATTTTTTTGTTGTTGATTCCCTAACTCTTTTCTCGATTTTTTGATTCTCCGATCTTAATTTACGTTTTTCTCGTTTCGATTAGGATCCCGTGTTGTTTTCGGGAACTCTTCGTTTGAATTTGGATCCTTTCAAGTTGTATTCGGACGACGATCTTTGGAAGGCTCTCGAACTGTCGCATCTCAAGAACTTCGTTTCTTCTTTAACGATGGGTCTCGAACATAAAATATCTGAAGGTGGAGATAACTTAAGGTGGGACTGCTTCTTTACGCGGTTTTTTTTTTTTTTTTGTTTCTTTGCTGTTTGAACCGAGGATTGGCGCGCAAAAATAGGAATTTCCGATGCATTGCGTTATGTTTTAACGATTCGAAACTTTTGACGTGAATTTTGCACTTCATTATTAAGTTGATTTAAAACTTTAATTTAAAAAGCAACTTCCAAGAAGAAGGGTGGGGGAAACTAGAATAATTAGGTGAATTGTACGAATCAAACAGCTGTTTCAACGGTGTAGAAAGGGACTCGATTAACTTAACTAACTGATAGAACAAAACGCAACGTGAGATATAATCTCAATAAATATGAACTAACATGAAAGGTAAATATTTGAGGATTAATATATAATATAATACGAAGATTAACATTTGTTCGCATCCATTTCGATGATTTGTTCAGTTACGATTTGTGTTTTATTCGAATCAACAGCGACTAATTTGCAAACAATTCCGACAAACAGTCACAGATTCAACACAAACTCATTTTTAGAAAAGCAACTCTGTCTTTCTGAAGAGCAAAATTAAAAAAAAAAATCTAGTAAGTGTTTTAGAAACTAGAAGGGTAGTTGCATGTCTCCTTAAAGTTTGGTTGTTTTCAATCTCGCGCAAAAAGCTTATTTTGAAAGATAACATGAAAATACTATAGAATATGATCATATAAAGAGACATGCAGCTACCCTTCTAGTTTCTAAAAAACACTTTCTAGATTTTTTTAAAATTTTGCTTCTGAAAGACAGAATAATCAGAATTTTAGAGGCGCCGCTTACAATTTTGTAAACGGCACGTCTAAAACTGAAACTTGTTTGAAAAAACCTTCTGCCGAACTTAAACTGTCGCTTCTGTGTAAACAGGGCTTTGTTTTGCGACTAATCAGGATTTTTCTTTTTCTTTCAATAATTTGAATATTTTACAAATGACTGACTTAATATAATGTTATATTTTTCAAAAGTGTTGGTCAGCGTCAATTGGTTTGTCTTGCGAGAGCGTTGTTAAGAAAGACAAAGATTCTCGTCTTAGATGAAGCGACGGCCGCCGTCGATCTCGAGACGGACGATCTCATTCAAGCGACGATACGTAAAGAGTTCAGCGATTGCACAGTATTTACGATAGCCCACAGATTAAATACCATCATGGATAGTACGAGGTACGTACCGTAAAAAAGATGAGACACCTCCCCTCCCCACCTCTCTTTCCAGTTTTTTTTTAACCATTCTAGTCTTTTGTTTTCTTATTTTCAGAGTGATGGTTTTAGACAAAGGTTTAATCAAAGAGTTCGATTCACCGACGAATCTACTTACAGATAGTAAAAGTATATTTTACGGAATGGCCAAAGATGCGGGTTTGGTTTAGAGGTGAACTGTGTATACGAATGGAGAAAGTTGTTTTATTATTATTATTATTATTATTATTGTTGCTGTTTTGAAGGAGGAGGAGGGTTGGGAGGGATTGAGATTGTTATAGGATAAACTATTGTCGAAGCCGAACTTTTTTTAAATCATCATTTTTTGTTACCGAAATCATATTTTTAGTTTTAAAAAAGGAAACGGGTTAACTAAAGGTACTTATTCAAGAAGGGAAACTTTGTGCTTTAACTTGAATAACCTCTAGGATTTCAACATAGAAATGTTGGAACCCAGTTTGGAGAGTACAAGTAGAAGCTAAAGTGCTAATTCTCAGGTTCGAGAAGTAAACTTGGCTCTTAATTTTCAACTTACTGATAAATATTTAAAATCGAGTTCCAATATAGAAAAGACCAGTTCAAGAGTCAGCTCAATAAAAATCAAGTGTTTTTTCTATGTTGGAACCTGGTTCAGAGGGTACAAGTTCAAGTGCTAAGGCCCAAATTCAAGAAAAAGAAAAACTTGATGCTTGAACTTCAACCTAAAAAAATAGGGGTTTGTTCTTTGTTATAGAACCCTGTTGAGAGAGTTGAAGTTGAACTAAAAGTGCCAAGTTTTCCTTCTCGAATTTGAACTTTAAAAACCTCCATTCATTTATTTCGCATTTGTTTTTTTTTTTTTAATTCATTTTGTCTGGAAAAATGAAATTGTTTTTTCGGAAAAAGAAGAAAAATCGAAAGCAGAAATTCTGTTCTTAAATGGGATTTGTTTGTTTTTTTCCATCGAATTAAGAATAAAATTTGATCGAAAATGTTTAATTTTATTCTAGATTTGTGTTTAATTTCATCTTGGAGAAAGAACATTGACTTAAATTTATAAAGAAAACATTTCACTCGAACTTCAACTTAACGAGTCCTTAACTAGGGTTTCAACGTAGAAAACCTCTTTTTTAAGGATACTTAATAAAAGAGGTTCTTTTTCTATGTTGGAACCCTGTTCAGAGGGTATAATTTGAAGCTAAAGTACTTAAGCAGAAAATCCAAAGAAAAAACGTATTACTTGAAAAGTTGAACTTCAAAATTGAACCCTTTTAGCAGCGTTCCACAAATGGAAAACCCCTGTTCACAAAGGTGCTTAGTAAAACAAGGATTTTTCTATTTTGGAACCTGGTTCAGAGGGTACAAGTTGAAGCTCAAGTGCAAAAGCATAAATTCAAGAAGAAAATTTACCACTTGAAATTCAGTTTGAACCACAAGAACCGGGTTGGAACCCGGTGTACTTAATAAAAGCAGGTTTTTTTTTTCAATATTTGGGACCCCAGTTAGAGGGTACAAGTTGAAGTTTTAAAATGCTAAGTTTCTTTTTTGAATTTGTGCTTTTTTCCTGTTTGAAGTTTACTTTAAACCATTTCAAATAAAGATTTTCATTAAATGGAAGTAAACTTTTTAGAAGCAGTATTCAGAAATCATATTTCAAAGTCTGTTAAAAACTAGAATAGTAGTTGGTTTGAATGTCCAAAAAAATGTATTTCAAAGTAAACTTTTTATGACAATTTAAAAATAACCTCAATTCACTTTTTAAATTTTTTTGCCATAAAAGGTTTATTTTTGAATGATGTCATGTGAATAATTTGAACACAGTCACCTACTATTCTAGTTTATAACAACATTTTGTAAAATAAGTTTTAACGAGAAAAAATATTTATATTTAAGAAATTTAAACCTCACATTAAACCTCATCGATTAATTCAGCGGTGGGTGTGACGTCAGGTTCTTACATTTTGATGAACGTGACGTCACTGTCCGTCATATCAATGAAGAAAAGGTATTTTTCTAGTTTCTAACGAGCCTTATTTTTTTCTAAGTTGCTTTTAAGAGCATAAAGTTGAGTGTAAACGTTTTTTAGAAACAACTTTTTTTTATAATTATAAACAATTAAAAGTTTGTTAAAAACTAGAATAGTTAAAAGTTGTTTAAAAAAATATTTTTGTTATATTTTTGCAACCGTGCCGATATCTTTTAAAATATTTTTCAGTTTGTTAAAACAGTTGACTGTTTTTAAGACCAACTTGAAGTGAAAACGGGAAAACTTAACATTTCTGTCTGAAAAAGTTTAATTTAAAAGATGTCGTCATTGAAAATGCTTTTAGGTTGTATTTTAGCGCGGTAATATTATTTTCACAGACTATTCTAGTTTCTATCAAACTAACAAAATTTCAAATAAAATTTTCATTTTATAAATTAGATTTTAGTTGTTTTAAAAATTTAAATCAGAAATTATAAAATTGATTTTACTTTTTAATAGACCCTTTTTTTTTAATCTTGCTTTTCGTAATACGAGTTATGCATTTAAGTGATTGAGCAGCTACCCTTCTAGTTTCTAAAACATTTTTAAATTCGCCTGATTTTTCTCGGAATAAACCTGAGTTCAATAATCAACCTGTTCTAGGAAACAACACAATGACTTCCATGTATTGTTTTCTCGTGATTAATTTGAGTTATTTAAATGAGAATATAAAATATTTCTCGTTAATTGTTTTAATTATATATAATTATGTCCACTAATGTCAATAATTAATAATGTCGTCCATATATTTGGACAGATATAAATATTTATGACAATATAAACAAAACTCTCGAGAGTTGTTGTTGTTGCTATATAACTAGCATAAATATAAATCTTCCAAATGAAAATCAAAAGTAATATTATTCAGTTGGTTTTTTACGCAAATCACTTTTCAAAGTGATTAATTTCATTAGTGAATAAACTAATTAAAATTAAAATAACTATTTTTTTAAAAAAAGAAATTAATTGCAATTACTAATAAAATTTTAAAAAGTAAAATGTAATTTAATTTGTGTCACTAATTAATTACATCAGTCGAAACTGTTAATTAGAATTGCAGTTACGAATTATAATTACATCAGTGGAAATTCTTAAAATAGCTACTTTTTTATAAAAAAAAAATTGATTGCAATTACAAATTAGAAAGTTTAAAAAGTAACATGATGAAATTAATTACTTGAAAGTATAATTTAATTACTTTGCAACACTTAATATCGCAAGTATACTAATTATGCAAGAATTAGTTATAATTATAGTTTGAAATTACCTAATCGCTTGAAAAAGTAATTTAATGACTAATTAATTACTTTCTTTTTGCATTGTCCCTGAAAAACTCAACTTAAAAGCTTTTTTATTGAGCTTGAGATAAACGAGCTTAGTGGTTTTAAATTGCTTTAAGGTTTTAACCTTGTTGTTGAGAAGTTGAGAATAAAATTGCATTTTGCAACATCATTAAGTTTATTCTCGTCCTTTATTATTTTGCTTAATTTCAACAATTAATTATAAAAGGAATCTTTAATTAGATTATTATTTGTCTAAGCAACTTATTCACGAAAAAACAAACACTTAACAGAAATCGAAAGTGTGTTAGAAACTAGAATGGTCTTAGTTATGGAATAGTATATAGGAACAATAATTAGGAACAAAAATCCAATTATTAAAGTTGGCCCACGTTCATTTTAAAAGTGGCGTAAAATGCTCATTTTGAAAAATTGAATGGTTAAATACGTCACTTCCTGTGTTATCAAAAAAATTTAGCCTGCAAACCGCATGACTGATATGACTGAATGAGAAGTGAAGCAAAATCATTTAACCACAGTTAAGTGTTTGAAAAATGGAAACTGCAGTTAACTGTACCCTTGGTTATCTAAGTGTCATTTCTAACTTAAGTACAGTTCCTCTATGCTCGTAGATTTGTATTATTTTATTTAGGTTCGTCGTGTTCTAGTTTGTTTTTTGTTTTTTCATTGTTGCAAATAATTCAATATAGTAAATATTTGATGCAATAATTCTAATTGACCACCAGGCTCCAAAAAACCAAATGCTATGGTGTTTCAAAGCAAACACAATAGACATTATTATCTCTTCTGTTTTATATTTCTTATTTGGTTAGGTGAAGGTTGTTTATTTCGGTCTTTTCTAGTCTATTTACCAATCATTTATCACTAAATTGACACTAATTATGGATTCCTCAATGTATTTTGCTTTGTGTGTGTACGATGTGACACCCCCCCCCAATCCTTCACATTGAATAAACTTTACGGGAAGGGGGGGGGGAGAGGTGACTGAATACTAATGAATGCCCTATGATTATTTATTGTATTGTTTTATATTAATAAAAGAATAATAATAGCATCTAGAATAGAAAGGAGACACATCTGTCAGAAATTGCATTCATTTTTTTATCTTTACTTGTACAAGGGGGGGGGGGGAACTAAAGATAATGGATACTTATTAGGTTTAAATGAATAATAAATTAATTGTATATTAGCTATTTTTGTTTTCTTTTTGGCTCTTAATTATAATTCTTTTTTTTTGTTATTAGCGTTATTTTTTAGGTTTTTTATTTGGTTCAGTTTTAAAATTATTTTAAATTTTATTAAAATTAAAATTAGTTTTTTGTTTTTAATTAATTTAGGCTTTTTAACTGTTTTTTTTTTTAGTTTTTATTTAATTTAGTGCTTATTTAGCATGGGTAATTCGTTCATGTAAACCGTTACAAAATTTGGCGGGAAATAATTATAACTAAAGCAGCACATGGCCTGTTTTTCGTGTATCGATTAAAAACCATATCATTTGGCATCATGTCTCATTTTTGAAATTATGCTTTTGTACAGAGATATTGTACTAACATGGCGTATCTTACTGTTGATCGTTGTTATTCAAGAGACGCCACATTGGGTCACCCCTTGACCAATTTTGCAATATGTATCTCAATAACCTTTTAGGCCACGCCTACGTCTTCCAATTGTCACTACAGGCTGTGACGTTTAGCGCCACACGTATGGTTTACATTTTGGAAGAGTAAACCCGGGGAAATGTCACCTATCACAATTATTTATGAATTCTCTATAAAGAGAGTCTGCGCATTGTGAAAGTGGAGGTGGGCGTTACATTTTTTTTGCTATTTGCCGGAAGTCGGTTATATTTCTACAAAAAAAATTTCTCACCGTTTTTTTTTCTCACCTGTGCAATCGTTTACATAATAAGATAAATATATAGAGGTAACTCAACCATGTGGAGCATTTCGTGCCATAGATGAGTGTGGCCAATAGAGGACGCCACCTCTACGTAGAGCTAGACTTCTTATCATGTACAATGAGATTCAATGAACATAATAATTTAATAAACAATGGATGGCCTTGTAAAAGAGAATCAAGGTTCGCTTTATAAAGAGCAATAGAACGATTAGGAGGAGGGAAGCGGAATAAAGAGAACCTTGATGAGAGGCTTTATACAAATAAAGGTCTCACGCTAGAAATTTTAGAAACATTTTTATATGTTTGCGCTCAATGGATGACGTCATAAAATACCATTAAAAAAACTGCAAAATTATTTCTAATTGCCATTTAATTAATTAAAAGGTGCAAAAAAAAATTCTCATTGGGTATTAATTAATTCTACACCTGTGGAAGATTTTTTTTCAGTAGATATTAATTAATTTTAAAGTTCATTGTACATAAAGGTGATTACTATAGCTACCTCGTCGTAAGAGGAAGCTTGTGACGTCAGAGGGGTTGACGAAAAATTTAGTTTTGTGTCATTATGACTAATTAATAAATAGGGGTACTAATAAAATAATTCAAGAACCCTTTTTGTTAAACTTGTTGAGAACATTTGATTTTCATCTCTTTTCTATCAGAACTAAATGCCACAATTCTAAACGGGATGAACAGAAGTTGGCTCCGCCCTTTTTATGACGAACGGCAACTTCTAATTGGTGTGTTGTGTGGTTCGACGTTGAAAAGGGCGGAGGATGTGACGTCAGACTATATAACCAACCAATTAGAAGTTGCGTTCGTCATAAAAAGGGCGAAGCCAACTTCTGTTCATCCCGTTTTCTAATTGCCTTTCAATTCTAAATATTACGTGAACCCGTCTGACGTTACAAGTTTCTTCTTACAATGAGGCAGATTATACGTAGTGCGTAATGGTATGTGACGTCATATGGAGCGCGTTATGTTAAAAACGTCATAGTAATTTCTAGTTGCCAGACACTATAGTTCCCTTAAAGCTCATGTCGTGTTTGAGGTAGTTGAGTTACCTCTTTATATTTATTTTCATTGTTTATATAGATAATGAGTTTCTTTCTTTCATTTGTATTATTACACAATGTCATTTTGCAATGGCGGTTGGGTTAAATTGAGTGCGAAACGGACAAATGCAAACAGATTAAGCGATCATCTTCATCATCGTGTGTGTTTATTCTAGGGGACAAAACGCATGCGGCTGCGGGTGACGACGGCGGAGGCGACAGAGATCATCGGTCTCACTTTTTATTTCGCGCGTTTTCGTTTTCACTGTTCATCTCTCGCAAAGAGAAATTTTTATTTTATTTATTGCGTTGAGGTCATAGGTCATTACTAGTCATAAACACGTTTGATTCCGGTTAACCAAAAAAATTCAAAGATGCAGTCAGAGGTCTATTGGGAATCAGTTTGCGGAAATACGTCCGTATTTTGGGTGAGTTTTTTTTTTATGCTAACTGAGAAAAAAATTAACCTTAAAAAGAAAGTCAAAAGGTCATTCTTAAGGTCAAACATACAGATTAAAAATCCCCGGGGCAAAAACAACAACATTTGAAACAACCAATCAGAAGCGAGCGCGTGCGCTCGTCAGCAACTATATCAGCCAATTGAAAGCTAATCGCGAAGGGTCAAAGATCAAAAGGCAATCTCGCACGTGGCAGCAATAAATCAAGTTTCTTCTGGGGGGAGAGAGAGAGAGAGAGAGAGAGAGAGAGAGAGAGAGAAAAAAAAGGAATTCCAGGAGAAAATTCTAACAGTAGCCGATTAGCCTCTAAGCAGGCGATTGTACAGCTTTTTTTTTTTCTTCTACCGTATTCTGCTGCTTTATAACAACTGTAGAGCCTGGCCTTGGAGGCTAGTGGTTGCTCATCTGATAAATGAATAAATCAATCAAAATTGTAGCGCACGTGCTGCGGTAATAATCAATCAATCAATCAAAAAAATGTTGTCGCACGAGGCTTCCGTCAATCACCTTTCTTTTTTAAAAAATTTGATGATGGATGGAAGGGGGGGGGGGTCAAAGGTCAATTTGTGTTTTTCAATGGCTAAAAGGCTGTTTTTTGATTGGATAATTATATTGAAAATTATAATGATATAATAATTTTTTGTTGTCAAAATAAAATCGTGTTTTAAAATATTAAAATTATTAAATATCCTTGAATTCTTACGCGACTTTTGCGTTGATTGAATATTAATATTTAGAATTATTAATTATTACGGAATTAATTTTGTCTGTCGTTAACTTCTTATCAATCGTTAAATTTGATATTAGATTTTTTTTTGTTGATTTGTTTTTGTTTTCTTATCAAACTTAATAATCAGATAAATGAAATTTTTGCCATAAAGTTCTTATTATGTTTTTTATTAGTTTAGTTAGTTGTTTTTATGATGATATCTTTCAAAATAAACTTTTTGTGACAGTTTGAAAAAGGCGCGAAAGTTGTTTTTCATGAAATTTCAATGGAACAACTTAAAAAAAAAACGGTTCGTTTTTCAAACTGAACTATAAAATTGTTTATTTTGTAAGATAGTCATTAAAAAAAACTTTTTGCTTCATCGTTTTTTACCATTCTAGTTTTTAAAAAAACAAATGTTCGCTTGATATTTTAAAAAAAACGTCTATATGGCGCCACTGCAGTAGCGCCGTCCGGTGTGATAAAAGCAAAATAAATATCTATTCAGCCACCTTAATTAATTTTTAGTGAGTAGGGCAGCAGAATCAGGTCAACAGCTAAACTGAGCAATGGAACACAAAAAAAAAGAGCTAAAAAGTGTTGAACTAAGAGCTAAACTGACCTAGTGTTGAAGTGGACGAGTGCTAAACTGTCCAAAATCTAAAATGGACAAGAGCTAAACCTGTCAAGAGCTAAACCTGTCAAGAGCTAAACCTGTCAAGAGCTAAACCTGTCAAGAGCTAAACCTGTCAAGAGCTAAACCTGTCAAGAGCTAAACCTGTCAAGAGCTAAACCTGTCAAGAGCTAAACCTGTCAAGAGCTAAACCTGTCAAGAGCTAAACCTGTCAAGAGCTAAACCTGTCAAGAGCTAAACCTGACAAGAGTTGAATTTTAAGAAGTCCTAAACACATTCTACATGTATTTAGGACGTGCAGGTGAGCTGGAACAGTACGTCTCCTTCGTTGACGGAATGTTTCCGTAAGACGGTTCTAGTCTGGGTTCCGTGCCTCTTCCTCTGGATCCTGAGTCCCATCGAGTTCTACTCCTTTTCGAGGTCTCGATTCAAATCAGTTCCTTGGATGGTCCTCAACATCACCAAACTAGTGAGTGACCACGACTCCTAGCTATCCAGTCCACCGACTGACCACTGTCCACTTCTTTCTTTTAATTGTCTAATTTAATTTTCTCTTTTTTTTATGAATGAAGGTTTTGTGCGCTTTGCTTTTTCTCGTCGAATTCAGTGCTTTGATATTTGGATTCGTCTTCAAGTCTTCCACTCATCAAGTGGACACTTTCGCTTTGGACACTTACGCTTCCGTAATGAAGTCCGGAACAATGGTGAGATTTTTTTAAATAAAACATTTTTTCTGCATTATTCTGAGAGAAAAAAAAACCGTAAGAGACATTCATGGAGTAATTGCAACTTTGAAAAGGAATTGTAACTTATAGGCAGCCATTTTCAGTTCTAAAAGTGAATTTAGCAACATTTCTTGAAAAAGTAATTGTAACTTCATTGCATTCAGTTACATTGAAAGTGGATTTGATCTGTTACTTGAGAAACTTTTAAACGTTTTTCAAGTAACTACTTTTTTGATAAAAGTAACTGGAACTTCAATATTTTCGGTTACTTGAAAATAGTTGTTACTTGGTAAACTGTAAGTAACTACTACTTTGAAAAAAGTAATTGTAAGCCTAATATTTTCAGTTACTTGAAATTAGGTTACTGGAAGTAGTTATTTGAAAAAGTAACTGCTGTAACTTCCAGTCACTTCAAGATCATTTCCAAGTTACATCTTTAAAGTGATTAACATTTATCGGAGTAACTGTAATTGCAACGTCAGCGACAGTTACTTCTTGAAAGAAGTAGGAAATCCATAATAAAAGTAACTTAAAAAAGACTTGAATTTACAGTTACTTTTATTACATTTTCGAATTGGCAGCAGAACTGAATTTCTATTGTTTTTCCAAATTGCTTTTGTTTATATTTTAGCACTAATTAAATGGGTAATTAATGTCACTACAACAATTGTTTTCGATCTTTGAAATTGCAACTGCAACAAACAGCTTTTGATGAACTATTAATAAACATCTGTTCTAATTAGTAATTAGTATGCCAATTTTATTAATAATTTATCCGTGTTTTTAGCTGCGAATAACTGAATAATTTGATGCCAACTCGAAAGTGCGAAGAACCGAATAATAAATTGGTTTTTCAGTTTATCGGGAAAAATTCGAACATATTTCGTTCGAGAGAAAAGTACATTTCATTAACACCATGAATATTTACGACGCTTGTTTTTTGTTGCTGTTCAAACAAAAGGTGTCGTTCTCGGGGGTTTCGTGCTTTGTGTGTTTTGTTGCACAATGGCATTGGAATACATGGTAATGAAGACATTTGATTTTTGGCAATTTAATTTCGTTTGCTTTCGTGGAAAAAGTGGCTAGGCTTTTAGAACAAATACTTAATTAATAATATGGGCTAACAAACAGCGATTCTAATGAGACGTGGTTGTTTTTTAATTAGAATTTGAAAGCGGCATCGGCAGAGAAAAGAATTCCCGATCAGAAATGGTTGGTGTTTAGATTAAAAGTTTACGACAAATCGTCGTCAAGTTGAATTCTGCTGCTAACGCCGAAGAGATTTCCGTAGCCTCTAAATACATTTTGAAGGAAAGACCACGAAATATGGGGCAGCAGTTCTAGCTCTTGTTTTTTTTAAGGAGGTTTGGACGGCAATGTCTACTTAGACGGGAATTTCTGCAGCTCTAGCGAACGTTCGAGAATGGGGCCGAGTAAGACTTTGCTCGGAGTCGGCTCTACGGCTTCACACTTTTTTTAAGCGTATCGAAATTCGAAGCACGTGTAGTAGGGCGGGGGAAAGGGGAGAGGCTACCTTCCTATTTAATATGATGCTTTTACAGACTTCTTTGTTTAGAGATACTCGTTGATGTCGTTAAATATTTCTTTCCAGGTGTGCTCTCAATGACAGTCTCTGTCGTTTTTGTAATAATGTTTACATTGACAACAAACATCCTTTATGGTACAAAGAGTAATAGGTTACTGGAATTGTTTGGTTCCATTTTTCGAACTGTGGTTTGTGTTTATCCAAAGCGCATATGATTGAAAACATAATTGCGAAACTTATTTCACAAGAATCGAGTTAAACAACAACAAATCATTTAGCAGTGAACAACAAAGCAAAACTGGAACATATGTGCCAAACGAAACAAGAGAGAGAGAGGGCTATAAAGATATTAAATTATCAAAAGAGCTAAATCAGTCTTGACCAAACGTAAAGCTGCTAAATTTGCACATTAAGAGCTAATATAGCACGTTTTCTAAATAGTCTAAAAAAAATGAGAGCAAACCTGTGCATTGAAATAAGTAGGACAAACATAAAAGAAGTTAAAACATGCTACGTGCTTTGAATGAGCTAAGTTAAAGGAAATAGCTAAACATGCGGATCCACTAAATGTGTTAAACTAATATTTGAGTAATAAACCTGAATGCATATAATCTAATAAATAGGACTAGCATAAAAATGCTAAAACTGGCACATAAAGTAGTTAAAACCTGTAAAATGCACTGTTTTATTTAACAGTGCATTTTACAGGTTTAACTACTTTATGTGCCAGTTTTAGCATTAAGAGCTAAAAGATGTACTCAAAAGATTAAAAACGAGATATAATAATTGAGACAAACACAAAAGTGCTAAAACTGGCACATAAAAGATCTGAACCTGTGCATACACTGACTGCAGGAGCGAAACAAAATAAGTGCTAAACCTGTCCATGGATTGAACGAGCTAAACCAACAATGAAAGAGCTAAACGTGCAGATCCACTAAATGAATTAAATAAAAAGAGCTAAACCTGTAGGCCTACGTGCACTGAATGGGATAAAAAAGAGCTAAAACCCTAGATGCACTGAGTAAAACAAAAGAACTAAACTTGTTCGGAAGTTTCTAAACCAGTGAACTAAAGAGGTGCAATAGGTAAACTGGCAATACATGGTTATAAAAGGTTTTCTTTCAAAAGTTTCCGTTGAAAATGTGAAATTTTGTTTGTGATTCCACTTTTTTTTTCTTGTGTCCTTTGAGGTTCTGGCGTTCACTTTGATATTTCTGGGCCGTCGTAACGGAATCATTTCGTCTACTCTTCTACTCTTCTTTTGGCTACTCTACTTTTTATCCGGAGCTTTGACTTTCTACTTTAACATGAAGCAAGTGATGTTAGACGTGAGTTAATCTTTCTAGATCATTCTCAGGTACGGATAATTAGAGACTAGAAATGGTTTCTTATTTTGTAGAATGGTCATGCCGTATCTTTGGAATTCACTTCTCAACTGACGAGTTTTCCGATGATCTTCATTCAGTTGATTCTGTCCACGTTACCGGACTCTCCGCCCAAATACGCAAAGAAACCTCATTACACGAGTGTCAGTATAGAATGGCAACTCTCAAACTTTTCTTCTTTCTTTCCACGTTATTAAATCACGTGATTGAAATTGCCATTTAAATAAAACACTTCCATGTTGACTATTATTATCGTATTCAGGTTCTGAACGACGAAGAGTCGGCTTCATTCTTATCAAAAGTGTTTTTCATTTGGTACAATCGGTAAGTACCGAATACGAGGGTACTCTTAAGTAGAAGTTGTTCTGGTTGGTTTTAACGGATATCGTGGCTTTTCTTTTCCATCAAAAGTTTGGCTTGGCTCGGATATCGGCGTCCGTTGACATCTCAAGACTTCGGACAGTTAAACTACGACATGCAGTGTAATACAGTCGTAAGACACTATATGAGAACAGCTCAGAAAGATGAGCTACAACAGGAACGGTATAAAATTTGGGCTTTTTTGAATGGCAGCTGAAAGGAGAAATTGGAAGTTATTTGGGTTTTTTTTAATGTAGGTCGCGAGCGAATTTCAGGAGTAAAGGTGAAGAGATCTCGTTTCTGGGCAAACGAAAGGCGGAACGGAAACCACGGTTGATAAGAAACTTGATCAAAACGTTTGGTTGGGAATTCGGTTTGATCGTCTTTTTGAAGTTCATTGCGGACATTTTAGCATTTACGAATCCACTTCTTCTAAGGTGTCTTTAAGTTTGAAACTTTTGAAAATTCTTTCGGTGTTTCGTTCCCTTTAAACTATTATTTTTTACAATGAACTTTTTACTCTTTTCGGAACAATTTGAAAACACTTTAAATGATTTTTTTTTAATTTTAAACTTTTATTTTCATTGTTTCTCTATGATTTGAATATTTTGCAAATGGTTGACTCATGAGAAACGTTTCTTTTATTTGTTTTTTTTTTAGTCAAATGATTCATTTCGTATCGAGTAATGAGCCCGATTGGCACGGTTACATTTACACGGGAATTTTTTTCTTCACGATAATTTCGGAATCTCTTTTTCAAATGCACAGTTTTAACTTGTCGTTGAAACTTGCGCTAGAAATTCGAGCGGCACTTATGACCTACGTTTTTAAGAAGGTGCTTTTTCCCTCTTTTTAGTATTGGAATAAATTACACTTAATTAATTAAAACATATTAATATTAAATTCAAAAAAGGAATTAATTATTTATTTTTCTAAAAGTACTTGAATTACTTTTACGATTATAAATCTCAAGAAGTTATTGAAAGGTAAAATCATCAAAAATAATTAAAAAGTAATTTAGAGTAATTAGATTTTTTTAATTAATTAATTACGATTGCAAATTATGCAAGTTAAAAAAGTTACTAGTTACATGAAAAAGAAATTTAATTACTTTTGGGGAAAGAAAATTCATCAAGAGTAATTTGAAGTAATTGGATTTTCCAATTTTTAAATTAATTAAAAAGAAATTAATTTCAATTATTTAGAGTAATTATGTTTTCTCGGTTTCGAAGGCACTTCGGCTGTCGACAAAAGCAAGAGCCGAGACGACTGTCGGCCAAATAGTTAATCTGATGTCGGAAGACATCACGAACACGATGTCGTGCGTTGAATTGCTCTCTTTCGCCATCTCGTCTCCGTTCCAAGTTATCGTTGCTCTGGCCGAAGTTTATTTGTTTCTCGGTCCGGCTGCTTTCGTCGGTCTCGCGACCATCATCGCTTTTCAGTGTCTTTCGACTTTCATCATGCGGAAGATGAGTAAGATTCAATCAGCTTTTCAGAAACTGAAAGACGAGCGGACGAAACTTATGAACGAGTTGTTGGCCGGAATCAAAGTTCGTGTTCAACCGTAATTAATCACTTTTATTTGTCGATCGGAACTAAAATTCTTTGTTAAATTTAGGTTTTGAAATTGTTGGCTTGGGAAGTTCCTTTCGGTAATTTCGTGAACGAGATACGACTCAAGGAATTGAAGCTTCTCAAAAAGATCGGCTATCTCAATGGTTTGAATGCAGTCATTTGGGAAACGTCTTCTTTTACGGCAAGAATTCGGATTTTTTCCAGTTGCTTTCTGAAATATAACTGGAAGTTTTGTTCTTGTAGATTTCTCTTTTTGCGTTCACGGTTTTTGTAATGATGCGTGGTGACAACGTGTTGGATGCATCGCGAGCTTTTGTCTCGATCACCGTTTTTAACATCCTCCGAAGACCTCTGATGCAACTTCCTAATCTCATGTCCACTTTTGTCAAGGTGACAAATGTTGCCGATCGAAGTGTTTTTATTGGTAAAGAGCAGCTGTTGAATGATTTGTTTATTTCGTTAGGCAAGGGTTTCGATCAACCGTTTGACACTTTTCACCGGTGCCGATGAAATCGATACGACGATGGTTCAGAATCTCGATGACAGCGGTTAGAAGAAGAAATAAATACAATTCTCGTCATTTTTTTAAAGCAATAATTGTAATTTTTTAACTTCAGATTACGCGGTGATCATCGAGAATGGTTATTTCTCGTGGGGAAAGGAACAGACTCCTAGTTTGGCCGGAATCAACTTCAAGGCACTAGAAGGAAGTTTGGTGGCCATCGTCGGACAAGTCGGTTGCGGAAAATCTTCTTTTCTTTCTTCCATCTTGGGTGAAATGAACAGATTGGACGGAAACATCTTTGCTAAGGTATTTTGAGCTTTTTCTTTGTCGTTTTGATTAGATTCTAATTGTGTTTTCTCGTATGTAAGTAATTATGAACTTTTTATACTTTTGTGAAGGGGAGAGTAGCGTACGCACCGCAGGTTCCTTGGATCCAAAACACAACCGTCAAAAACAACATCCTCTTTGGAAGACCAATGTACTTGCCGAATTATGACAAAGCGGTTTATTCTTGCGCTTTGAGATCCGACCTCGAGATCTTACCTGCTGGCGATTTGACTGAAATTGGAGAAAGAGTTCGTTATATCAACACGTAATGCCCTGAAACAAGTCATCATTGAACTTGCTTTTTTTATGATTATGATCGTCCAGGGTATAAATCTGAGCGGTGGTCAGCGGCATCGAGTCAGTTTGGCACGAGCTGTTTACTGTAACGCGGACGTCTACCTCTTGGACGATCCTCTGAGTGCCGTCGACGTTCACGTCGGAAAACACATTTTCGACCACGTGATCGGACCGAACGGCCTCTTGGCCAAGAAGGTCTTTACCTCGTGTGTTTCCTCGGCTCTCGAAGTGCTTCAAAGATAATTCATTTTGCATTTTTTTCTTCTCGGTAAGACGAGGATCCTGGTGACTCATGCCGTAACGTATCTTCCTTACGTGGATACGATTGTGGTCATGGAGGACGGAATGATCAAAGAAATCGGATCCTATCAGGAACTTATGGATAGAGAAGGAACGTTTTCGGACTTTATTACAAATTATGCGACTAGAAAGGACTCGAAAGATGGTTATTTATTAATTGTTATTTCATTCGAGGGAATGATTGTGACGTATTTTTTTGTTTTTGTGATTTAGTCGATAGCGACGATGACGACGATCAGGGTCAATCCGAAGGATTATCGAGGTGTCTGTTTTTGTTGTTATTTTTTTATACATGAGTTTTGAGTTGATTGCAATTGACGATGTTTGTGATTTGTTAGAAAGTAGAAGGGTACACGGGGAATCTCTTTTTACAGTTATGTTTGTAGCTGTGTTTTCTAGTATATATTTTTATAAAAGTTTATTCATTTCCACATAGCTGTCTAGTTTTTAGAAAATATTTTGGCTAACATGAAATGATAAAACTAAAAAAGTTTATTTTGAAAGGAACTACTTTTAACCGCACTTATTTACTATTCTAGTTTCTAACAAATTTTCGAATTTCTTCTTAAAGTTTGTTCTAAACTTGTGTCTTTCAGACAATTGTCTCTTATGGTTAGTAATCCAAACTACGAGAATGATAAATCTGACGCAAAGGGAATTGCCAAAGGAAAGTTTGTTAAAGAGGAAACCGTAGAAACTGGAAAAGTAAATTTTTGTTTTCAATATTAAACAATTTTTCGGTTAAAATTTGTCGCTCGTCGAAACATTTTAGGTTAAGCGAACGGTTTTCGTGACGTATCTGAAGTCCTTCGGATTGCCGTGTTTCGTCATGGTTATTACGATAATCTTGGCCCAGATCTGTAATGCTGGAACGGCTGTTTGGCTCATCGAATGGAGCAGCGATAAACTTAACGCGGACGGAAGACAAGATACGTCGAAACGAGATATGCGTCTCGGTGTTTATGCCGCGTTGGGTTGTCTTTACGGTTAGAGAAACCAAACATCGTTTATTCAATATTGTGAGCCTAGAGACACTCGAGAGTTTCACGTTCCACGAGACGTGGTCAATTTTACGGCTCTAAACGGGGCAGTACGTGCCAATGCTGGAGTATCTTTAGGCTGATGACTACTTTAGGTTTTTGTACTAATTGTTTGTTATTTTAAGGGTTTTTTATGATATTAAATACGATTTCTTTGGTCGCCGGTTCTATGCGAGCTTCTCGAGTTCTTCATAAGCGAATGCTGGACACACTGTTGCGAGCACCTCAGTGGTTCTTCGATCAGACTCCGGTGGGTCGCATTTTGAATCGGTTCAGTCGAGACGTTTCGACCGTGGATCAACCGTTGCCTCAGTCTCTAAGAATGTGGCAGATTGCGGTCGTTCAAGTCGCATTTATGTTTCTAGTAATAATAGTAAAGTTGCCGTGGCTCGGACTCGTTGCCCTTCCCATGGTCGTCGCTTTCTACTTTCTTCAGGTTGGGTTTTTTTTTTTTACGGAAAGAGACTATTTCGGAGAAGAAAAAAGGGATCGTAACCGAAGTACGGTGATTTTTCTTTTTCAGAATGTTCAGATCGGAAGCAAGCGACAGTTGCAACGTATCGATTCTGCTTCGAGATCTCCCATTTTCGCTTTGTTTTCTGAATCAATTAGTGGTGCTTCTGTGATCAGAGCTTTCGGATGCGAGGAGTTGTTCTTTCGTGATCTCACTGAGAAAATCGACGTGAATTCTCATAGTAGTTACTTGTCGATGACGGCTCAAAGGTCGTTTTCTTTAGTTATTTATTTGTCGGAAGTGTTTAAATGTAAAAATTCTAATCGTGTCATTTTGTAATATTGAATTTGTGCTTTTGAATATATTTTAGGTGGTTGAATTCGAGATTGGATTTACTTGGAAGCATTTTTCTTTTGTTCGCTGCCGTGTTTTCGGTCAGTGGTAGATCGACGATCGAACCTGGCACCGTCGGGCTCGTAATCAGCTACACCATTTCAGTTAGTTTGATGGCGTTTCTTCTTCTTCTTTTTCTTCAAAGTGGCTTCGAAATGAACGACTTGTTTATTTTGTTTTTACAGATATCAAACTTTTTTAAGATTTTGTTCCGTTACAATAGTGCCCTCGAAAGCGACAGCGTTTCGGTGGAACGCATTTTGGAATATTGTTTCATAACTCAGGAGGTTCGTCTTTTTACTTCGAAAGACGCTTTTTTTTCTTGTTATCTGAAAATATTTTTCACATTTGTTGTTAATTTAATATTTTGAAACATTTTTAAAAATAATTTAAACTTGTCTGAAATAGTCTTATTTTTTAATCCTTTCAAGTTAATAATTTACGCACTTTTTTGTGGGTTTTACTTATGTTTCTTTTTTGAAGGCGGAATGGATTTTACCAAATAGTAACGAAAATTGGCCTAAACGAGGAACGGTTGCTTTCCATGACTACGAAACACGATATCGTGACGATCTGGACACTGTTCTAAAAGGCGTTACGTGCAACATCGAAGATAACGAAAAAATTGGAATCGTCGGACGAACGGGAGCCGGAAAATCCTCCATTACGCTGGCTCTTCTACGAATAATGGAATCGACGAAGGGAACGATCTTTGTAGACGGTGTCGACATTTCGTTGATCGGACTTCACAATCTTAGGTCAAAGATCAACATTATTCCTCAGGATCCGGTTCTATTTTCTGGAAGCCTTCGTCGGAATCTGGATCCTTTTGATCGACATTCCGACGAGAACATCTGGAAGGCTTTAGAGTTGGCTCACCTGAAAGATTTCGTAACTGGGTTACGGGACGGCATCGATACTCATATTGAAGAAGGAGGTGGAAATCTGAGCGTCGGTCAGAGACAGTTGGTTTGTTTGGCGAGATCGCTTCTTCGTAAGACGAAGATCTTGATCTTGGACGAAGCGACGGCGGCCGTCGATCTCGAGACGGACGCCGTCATTCAGTCGACGATACGGACGGAGTTTGCCGACTGTACCATACTTACGATCGCTCATCGTCTCAACACCATCATGGACAGCGATAAGTACGTCACGCTTATTAGAAGAAATAGTGGGATTTTAATAAACAGCTGATGTTAGAGTTCTGATTATTCTGTCTTTCAGAAGGATTTTTGAAACTAGAAGAGTAACTCGATCACGTACGGGTATTTTAATGTTAACATCTTTCAAAATGAAATGTAATAGAAGAATGTCGACATGAAAATATTATTAACGGATTGAACTACCATTCTAGTTTCTAAAATACTTTCCATATTGAAACCAGAATAAAAGCAGAGTTCGTAAATCAGAAAATTAAGAAAATCTTGCTTTTATTTTAAAACTATCAAACTTTTTAATTGTTGTTTTGTTGATATTTCAGGATAATGGTTTTGGATCGAGGTTTAGTTGTGGAATTTGATTCTCCTCAGAATCTTCTTCAAAATCCAAGCTCAGTATTTTCAAGTATGGCAAAGGATGCAGGTTTAAGTTAAACAAATTATATTCTGTTAATTATTACTTAAATTTTTGTTTATTGCTGTAATTTATGTGGAAGAAACAATTTTTGTGTTTTTCTTTTGATGCAAGAAATTAATTGCATTATAATTCGTGTTTTTCTTTTTTGAGTTTTTTTTTTTTTTTTTTAAAGATTGTCTGTGGACAATTTAGTTACGATTGGCGTACTTTCATCTCCGAAATGATCAAAACGATTGTTGGGACCAGTTTTTATATTCGTAGAGTTTGTAAGGGTATTAAACGTGTTTCATTTACGTCGACTGCATTTTTTGCTTTTTTTTTAATGAAACTTTTGAACCCATCTGTGCCCATTTTGAGCTCTTTATACCCATTTGTGGAGCCCTCTGCGCCGCCTTTTTAATTATTTTTCACCCATTTTGAGACCTCTGTGTCCATTTTCTATCCTTTTGTGTCCAGTTTTGAGCGTTAGATGAAAATGTTGTTGGGGCCTTTCTCAAGTGCTTTTCGGCCCATTCCTGAATTAATATTTGGGCAGAGTATACTTTTATTATTAGTTGTTTAGATTTGAAATTGAAGTTTTTTGTTTTGGCCCATCTAGTTTTATTATTTGGACCAAGGCTATAGGACCATATAGAGAAAGAAAATTGACAAAACAATTTGAATAATTAATAGATAACATATTTTTGTTAATTAATTTTATTTTCAAATTAAATATATAAACAAAAGTTATTGTTTCGTGTTAGAAATTTAAAGTTTGTTAGAGACTAGAAGAGTAACTGAATGGGTAATTTTTATGATATTTTTTTTAAAAAAATAAACTGGTTTATGCTCTTGTGAAATTACAAATCATAAATAAATCATCATTTATGAGAATTTTCATGTTGATGTTTTTCAAAATAAACTTTTATTATGAGGAGGTGTGTCCTTAAGTAAATCATTTACGCTTCTAGTTTCTAACACAATTTCAATTTCTTTTCGGAAACTGCAGAAAATAACCAAAATTTGAAAATTAGTTGTTCATAAAACATCTTCAGAGGAGAAATTGAAATGGTTTTAGAAACTAGAAGGGTAAATCATTCACTTAAGGGTATTTTAAAGGGTAAAAATCCCATCATATCTCTTAAATTATTCTGTCTTTCAGGAGCAAAATGAAGAGAAATTTGATAGTTTTAGAAACTAGAAGGGTACCTCAATCACTTAAATAGGGTATTTTCATGTTGATATAAATAAGCTTTTTATGTGAAAGATACCAACATGAAAATATCCTTAAGTGATTATAAACTGGCCTTCTAGTTTCTAAAACACAAGTTTTCTTTTAATACTTATGAGTCACGACATTTTTAAAATTGCAAATATCAAAATAATAAAAATGTTATTTAAACTGTGACGAATTGTTTTTATTTTGAAAAAGACCCTTCTAGTTTTTGTCGTCACACTTTTGAATATGTAACAACATCTGTATTATGATGATCAGGGCAAGGAGGTTCATGCATTTAAAAGCAACAAAATATGCATGTATTCATGCAACAAATAACAACTAAATACACACTATAAAAAAAATCTTATTCAAAATTTCACCCATGAAAATTGAAAAAAAATGTTTTATTAGAACTTACATATTGCAATGGCAAACAAGCAACATTTTTAAATTTTCAAAATCAAAACTTCATCCATTTTTTGTCAAAAAAATTTAATATTTAGAAAAAATTCTCAATATCAAAGGATGTACAAGGAGCGTAAGTGGTTCAGAGTATCATTTGTATCAAGATCATCGTTAATTTCATTTAGAGATGAACCTGATTCTATGTTCCCCTTAATATTTCCACAATTTTCAGGAAGTCAGAAAAGTTCTCAGACCTATTTTTTTTTTTTGAAAAAATTGCAAAAATAATTTATGCACTTTTTTTTTGCCAATTTTGGCAAAATATGCATGCTTTGAAAAAATGACAAAATATGCAAAAACATGCATTATAAAATTCAAATATTTAGCTTCAGAATGATATATGAATCATGTTCCTATCTCATTTAGCATGAATTCTGAGCCAGAATATACTAAACATGCATTTTGCATGAACCTCCTTGCCCTGATGATGATATTAATTTAAATTCCTAAATGTGTTTCATTAGTACTAATTGTATTCAATGCCATTGTTGAACGAAAACAATTAAAAGTTGATTATGTTTGATGTCTGTTACGGCATGCAGGATGTTTCAAAACAAAAGACTCATTTTAAAGCCCAAATTGAAGAATTCAACTTGATATTTCAACTTGAACTCTCAGATCAGGGTTCCAACAGAGAAAACTCCTTGTTTTGTTGAGTAACTTTAAACAGGCTTTTTCTATGTTAAATTAAGGTGGCAGAATAGATATTTGTTTTTGCCGCTCAGATGGCGCATATCCAGTTCTATAGGAGATTCCCCAACCCACATTTTTTAAGGGAGCGTTTTTCAGGACAAACATTACAAAAAAAAAATTCAAAGTGTTTTAGAAACTAGAATAGTTGTTGATGATGATAAAAGTTTTTTCATAATTATATCTTTCAAAATAAACCTTTTATGACAGGTTTGATAAAGGCGAAAATAGTTTTTCATGAAATGTCAATTGGAAAAACCAAAGAAATGGGGGTCATTTTCAAACTGAACTTTAAAATTGTTTATTTTTTAAGATATTGCCATGACAAAACCTTTAGTTTAATCTTTTACCATTCAAGTTTTGAAAGCAATTTGAAATTTTTTAGTAATATTTTAAAAAAACGTTCGCTTTGCGTTTTTGCGTCTAAATTCTACCAGTACAAACGCCTATATGTTTTGGAACCTGGAAGGATTCAGGTCCAATTTTAAGAATGAACTTTGGCTCTTGAAAGTTCAACTTTTAAACCCTCTGAACGAGATTCAAACATAAAAACAATCATGTTCAATGTGTGATCATTAAAATAAGATTTTTTTTTTCTATTTTGTAACTCGAGTTCCTAGAGAGAGAGGGTTCAAGTTCCAAGTTGCTCTTATTGAATTTGAACCTAAAACACTTCACAATTTATTGGAATCTAAATATAGAAACATTTCTGTATATGAGAGCCGTAATATTCTATTACAAGTAAATAATAATAATAATGTTTATGAATAATGAATGACTTTATTTCTAGGTAATAAAAAAAGTGACATGTTGTGTGTCAAGATTGCAAATATTTGACTTTCTAGCAATATGTATCATAGTTGACATTTGCGATATTTTATAAATAATTGCGTCAAACAAAACGATTCAAGTTCGGATATATTTTTTTGTAATTATGCATTTTTTTTTTTAAAATAGGTTACACTATTTTCAAATGTCTAATTAAACTATTTTTATGTTATCCTCACGTAACAATTAAGATTAGAATATATTGTCCTTGAAAATCCTGGCTAAATATTTCATTGGACCAAATTCAATAATCTTGAATAATTAAGTTCTCTCTCTCTCTCTCTCTCTCTCTCTCTCTCTCTCTCTCTCTCTCTCTCTCTCTCTCTCTTTATCGTTCTTTTATGAAGAGTTGATTTTGAGATTATTCTGCATTTCAGGAACAACAACTAAAGAGAAATTGAAAGTGTGTTAGAAACTAGAAGGGTAGCTGAATCACTAAATAGTATTTTCATGTAGGATATCGTTCAAAATAAACCTTTTATAGACACAACAATTAAAAAAATATATTCTCTGTTTATATTTGAATAATTATCAAACTTACATAAAAAAAGTTTATTTTGAAAGATGTCAATTCGAAAATACCCTTAAGCGATTCATTCAGCTACCCTTCTAGTTTCTAAAAAATACTTTACATTTTTTTTAATAAGTGTTTGAGGAGCGTTTTTGTATTTTAAAACTACCTTCATAAATCGATTTTTAAAGAATTAAATTAAGAAAATTGAATAATTAAATAGCTCATAAAATTCATAATAATTATTGCAAAATTTGCTGAATTATATAAAGTTTATATTTCAATTTATTTTATGCCATAAATGTTAATTATTTTAATTAAAGAATTTTAAAACAAAGTAATGAATAGTTTATTTTCTAAATTATTTTCAAATTTCTCTTCATTTTGAGGGGTGCAATTTACACTTTATTTTATGTAAAATTGATTCAATGCAAATTGCAAAAAATTTAAGATTTGGCGCCAATTTGGGGGAAGATTCTTATAACATGAATATATGGAGGTAGCTCAACTTTATTTAAGAGAAAATAGTCGTGAGTGAGGTTTTATTATTTACTCTCTCCCTTCAGGGTTCTCTTTACAGTATTTTTCGTAATTTTATCTTTTTATTGATTTTTTTTAAAAAGGAAAACATTAAATCTATTTTACAAAGCTGTTTTATTTCATTGAATAATTCGTTGTATATACTTGCCTCGTTCTAAAAGGAAACTTTTGACGTCAGAGGGGTTAAAGCAAAATTTAGGTTCACGTCATTTAGTCTGATAGAAAAATATGCTAGCAAACGTTCTGAACAGTTTAAATCAAAAGGTTTTCGCATTCTTGTATTATTAACCCTTTTAATCAGACAAAATGACACAAGCCTAAATTTTGTGTTAACCCCTCTGACGTCACAAGCGTTTCTTACGCCGATACAAATATAACTGAGATGGAATTAACTTTTTTATCTTCTTGAAAATATTCGCAAATGGCACGAAATGCTCGCTAGGCTCTAGCTCTTAGTTGAGCTACCTCTATTTATACATACGTTCCTGGTTAAAATATATTAAAGAAATCTTAGTAACCGGTTAATCGACTATACGATGACATCCAGTAATATTTATTAAGTTTGTTAAATTACTTTAAATTCAGACTGATTATTTTGTTTATTTATTTTTTCTCTCAGAGTCATTCAGAATTTAAGACGTTTTTGTTACAAGTTTTTTTTGTACTCATCAGGCGTTATTGCATTTTATTGTTAGTTTAGTAAATTTTTCTTTGATGGATGACTGTTACTTGAATAACCGGTTACTAAGTTTAAATAAGTTAACTCCTCCCACTGATATATGGATGGAGAGATCAAGGGGGACGACATGGAAGATAATTATTTTACGAGATTCACTATGCTTCGCAAAGATTCACCGAGATTCACAGTAGAGCGGTATATTACGTATGTATGGCAAACAATTTTACTTTTTATCCGCGTTTTACTGAATATTGAGAATAGAATTTAATTCTAAATATCCAGTATTAAAAAATACGCGGATAAAATAGTAAAATGGTTTGCTATATACTCTGTACGAGATTCACATCCCCTCCTGTGTCGTCCCTCATTGAGATAAATAGACTGAAAGATAGATTCGCGCTTCAGGCATTTAGAAATCGGGAAGAACTTCAGTTGGCTCCGCCCTTGTTATGACGACCGGCAAATTCTAATTGGTTTGTTGTGCGGTTCCACGTTAAAAAGGGCGGAGCATGTAAACGTCAGACTACATAACCAACCAATTAGAAAGTTGCGTTTGTCATAAAAAGGGTGGAGCCAACTTGTGTTTGTCCCGTTTTCTAATTGCCTGTGATTTGATTCATCAATCAATGTCAATGTAAATATACATTGTCTATTTTCGCATGTGTTTTTAATTGCGATTAGATATCATGGCACCACATACAAAATAATACACTTTCATTATAATGAAGTGCATTCTGTTCGTAGTCTTTAGCGGGAAAGCTGCTTTTCATCGCCTGAAAATAAGCTTTTATTGAAACATTTTCTTATTATTTTCTTACATCGGAAAAAAAAAGCCCTTTTTTCTTCAGCATTATTTTAATTTCAATTAATTGCTCTTCTTTATGTTATTAATTGAGTTTTTAAGATTCGCCTAGTTTTTTTTTTTTACTAAAAAGAACCTTCTTCATTCCTGATGGATACAGAAGTCTATTGGGATTCGGTTTGCGGAAATTCTTCACCGTTTTGGGTGAGTTCCATCCCGAGAGGGAGGGCGGGGGGCGGGGGGCGGGGCAGCCACGTGGTTATTGAGGTGAAGGTCAAAGGTCTTCCCGGGGGCCTGACACCACGTTGGGTGTCAATAATGAGGAGCAGCTGTCAATCGTCGTTAACATCGATGATTGACAGCTGTCACTCATTCACGTGAGTAACTGATCTGGTGAGGATGGTGATGATAAGGGGTTAAAGGTCACATGTCACGAATCTTTCTAATAAATATGAGAGTTTGAGGTAGAGGCTAGGTATTAGAGGGTACTGAATTTGCCAGACACAAAATTAGCCTCTACATCCAAGTCTCGTTCTTGATCGAGATAGATTATTATTAAAAAAAATTCCAATTTGTTAGAAACTAGAAGAGTAACGAAATTTAGTTTTTAAAGTAAGAAATATTTGAAGTACAGAGTGGAACAAGTTTTTCTTCATAATTTTTTTAATTGTTAATATTTTTTAACAATCTTTTTTTTGTTTGAAAGCTGAGACTGATTATTTGGAAATTAGTTTAATAAAAGTTAAAAATTACAAATTAAATTAAAAAAAAGTTCTGACCAAAATAAGTGAGTTAGTCGAAAGAAAAAAACTGCGCCACCCTTTATGTTAGAAACTAGAATAGTAGGCGAACACTCGAATTCTTTTGTTTATTTTGTCTTTTAAAAGGAGCATAATAATTATTAATAAAAACCTTGAAATTATGTTTTAGAAACTAGAAGGGTAACTGGATGTCTTCATAGTAATGTCTTTTAAAATAAACTTTTTTGTTTGAGTTTGAAATTGGACCAAACTTTTAAGTTTTTATTATTTTATGTGTTTTATTTTGAAAAATGTCAACATGAAAATAACTATTAAGTGATTGAGTTACCCTTCTAGTTTCTAAAACTCTTATTTTGCTCTTTTGAAAAAGATAGAATAATCTTAGTTGGAAAAATCAGATAATTTTATCTTAAAATTCGCAAATTCACAACTGGAGAATAATAATAATTAATAGTGAATGATAAACCCATTACTTTTATCATTATCAATTAATTTATCATTTGACTATTTCTAGTTTCTAGAAGAAGGAAAAGAATTTCATTTTTTTGTTGTAGTTAAATGTTGCCCTTGAAGTGAAAGTTTGTTTAAATTATGTAATTCTTTTGTTTTGGGGGCGGAATTTAGAATTAATGGCGGGGAAAAAAAGGTAATTTTAAAGAAAAACTTGAGATTGAAATTCAATTAGAAAATTGCGAAAGTTTCACAGATTTTTTTCTTTTCTTATCAGTGAATTAAATTTTTTTAGAAGCTTCTTTTTTTAAGTGTTTTTTCAAGGTTAAGATAATTAATCTTATTTAAGATTATGACGTCAGTTTTCAGTGATTCAGACCTGAGATTCCTGAGAAATTCTATTTTTTCAATAAAACTTTTTCTTTTAAAGCGTTGTTTTGCTGGTGATTCTCATTTGTGGGCCACACGAAAATGCCCTTGAGTGGCTTTATGGCTCAATTATCTCTTTTATGACCCAAATTGCATTGTAGGATTGCAATTATCAATGCACGTGCACGTGCACGAGTATCTGCTATAACAAAAGAGGCAAATTTGGAAAACTTAAAGTCCTGTCATTCAAAAAACGTTGCTTAAAATAAAGTTAAGCTTAAAACATGATGCAAGACAAAACTCTTTGTAGTGAAAACTTTTTAAGTTTAGCTTTGTTTAAGTTTCACTTTGGCTTAAGTAACGTTTTAGGCCGTAAAGGTCATTTTACAGAGACACGTAAAAAATAAGACCTCATATTTGAGCAGAAAATCAAGCACATCCGGAAATTCTTTTCTTTTAGAATGTTTAAGAGGGTGGATCTATATTACCCTTCTAGATTCTTGGCTTTGTAGTGTAAAGAATCTAGAAGAGTCATTTATTCCTACACTTTCTTATACAAATTCTAAAAGAGAAGAATTTCCGGATGTGCTTGATTTTCTGCCATTTCCTACTCAAATGCGAGGTCATAGAAGCTGCCTTATATGAGGAGGCCATTTTGTATTTTCATGACGATATCTTTAAAAATAAACTTTTTTTTATCTTTCAATATCGCTAAAATTAATTGTGAAAAAGTTTCTTTGAAATGAATGAAGAAATTCTCTTTCTGCTTTTAATTGCTAATTAAGTTGTATGAATAAAGATTAATTGTAATTACTCAATGTCATGGTAATAAACACAATTATGATAGTGTTAATATTTAATCATGATTCATTTAGTCACAAAAGACTGTTTATTTTCAGCTTATTAAATTGAACAATGGCTTTATTTTGGTGTCAATGACCTTAGAGACTGACCGACAATTAAACTGATTAACTCTTCCTTGTTAAGTTAATCAGTATAATTGTCGGTCAGTGGACCAAAGGTTCAAGTGGACCAAGGGTTAGGGCGAGTGCAGACGACAGGCAGTCGGTGACAGACTAGTTTGTAGTAAGGTCAGCGCACACGACCGTCAGTTTGTCGGTGGTTCGTGGCCGCACCGTCCCGACTAAACGCTCTGGCTTTGTCTGCCACCGATTATCTATCGTCTGCTGTTATTTGTATTGTGGGTTCAGTTGGCTCGGAGGAGGGGTACCATTACTATTGCACCGCAGTGACAGGCTCAAATCCACAGGGGGTCACATATTGGTTATGATTGGTGACAGGCGCATATATTGCACAACTGGCTAGAAACAAAATTGCCCATTACTTGTCACTGGTCAGTTGCCCCTTGTCAGATTAGTTTTTGTGAAATAGGGCTATGAACAAGAGTCGAACTGGACTCAGGTTTAATCATACTCGATTTGAACTGGACTGAAGTTTAGCAATACAGACATTAAGAGTCAAACCGGACTCTGGTAAACTGTCAAACTGCCAAAATGGACAAGAGTAAGTGTCCTAGAACTTTAACTGGTCAACAGTTAAATTGTCTAAATTTTACGGTGGATGAAAACTGAACTAACCAAAGTGTAAAATGGACAAGAGCTAAATGCCTTAATACTTGACAAGGACTAAATCTGAACCAACAAAATCAAAGAGATAAAAAGAATGTTCTAAATGCTTGTTTTTTCTTCTTCTCCACGTCATATGTATTTAGGACGTGCAGGTGAGCTGGAACAGTACGTCTCCTTCGTTGACGGAATGTTTCCGTAAGACGGTTCTGGTCTGGGTTCCGTGCCTCTTCCTCTGGATCCTGAGTCCCATCGAGTTCTACTCCTTCTCGAGGTCTCGATTCAAATCAGTTCCTTGGATGGTCCTCAACATCACCAAACTAGTGAGTGACCACGACTCCTAGCTATCCAGTCCACCGACTGACCACTGTCCACTTAATTGTTCGGTTAATTTTCTCTTCTTTTTTTTATGAATGAAGGTTTTGTGCGCTTTGCTTTTTCTCGTCGAATTCAGTGTTTTGATATTTGGATTCGTCTTCAAGTCTTCCACTCATCAAGTGGACACTTTCGCTTTGGACGTTTACGCTTCTGTCGTAAAAGGCGGAACAATGGTGAAGCTTATTTTAAAAAAAAAAGATTCCCAATGAGGAATGTTGCAAATCAGTTCTACTATACGATTTCTAGAAGTAATTTTGAATTTGAACATAAAATTTGAGAGAGGGAAAAAAACTTTAAAGTTTGTTAGGAAGTAGAGTAGAAAATATGTTCATGCATGTAATATCTTTCAAAATGAACTTTTTAGGACAAATTTTGATAATATAAGAAAAGGAATTGTTCATTTTGAAAGATTTCGTCTTGAAAATATTTTTTATCATATTCAAGTAATGCTTAATGTTTAAACTTTTAAACCAGCCAGGCCCATGGAGACCCACAAAAATGCCCATGAGGCCCACAAAGGACACTAGACTGAGGAAGCCGGCAATATTGGCCTATCAGACCCATGTGGCCCATAAAGCCCATTGGATTTTGCAAAAGCCCATCTAGTTTTTCCTATACCAAACATTTTAGCACTATTCTAGTTTGTAAAAATATTTACATAACTATAAAAATAAGAGTTGCAATACCACGTGTCGTCTTAAACAAAAGTAACCGTAATTATGTTTTCTATGTAAACTGGCCCAAATAATGTCAATGACACATTTGATAAGAGAGTTGTATGGATTTGTTTTGCATTCATGAAATTGCCAAGCAAAGATGGCTGTCGTGTTTGTCTATTGTACATTTGAAACACTTGTTTCTATAGAAAGATAAAAACAATGTGCTCAAATAAATGTTATTCAAATAGATGGAAATGTACCTGAAAATGTGGCCCACATGTGTCACTTGGAGAGAAACAGGATCTCCTCTCTTCATTTCTTTCATTCCGATATAATGGGGTGCAGACAAAGTGAGAAATCAAGTCATTCTGCAAATTGACTAAGCAATGTGCTAATACAATCATCTCGGTTTTTCGTTCAGAATGTTGCAGAATGCCTTAAACAAAAGCAAATCCATATGACTCCAAATGTTGTTTTAGGCATTCTACACATAAATTACAAAACAATAAACAAGAAATTTGAATAAAATATGCAAATGAAGTGGGAACAATGGAATAGAATTGTTTCTGATTATTTTGCATATTTAGAAAATGGACACATTTTTATGTTCATGAATTTAAATCATCATTTTAAATATCCCCTTCTAGTTTCTAAAATACTAAATAGTAATTATAGTATTTTAATTTGAATTATTATTCTATGCTATTGAAATATAAGATGCTTCTAAAAAGTTGAAATCTTTGTTAGAAACTAGAATAGAAAATGATTAAAAAAGTAAAAATAACTTTTAGTTTGTAACTCATGTTGGACAGAAGTTACTTTTGAAAATTAACTGCAATTTCTAACTTAAGTGGTATTCGATGCACTGGTTTAAAAATAACTAATTTTAATTTCTAAATTTATTAATTGCAAATTGGAGTTAAATTTTGTTAAAAGAAAGTGTAATTTGTAACTTGAGGTAGATTGGATCCAAATTACTTTCTAAAAGTAACTGTAATATGTAACTTGTTGCAGATATTTGAGTTACTTTTTAAAGAAAATGTAATTTGAAACTTGAGACAGATTAGTTAATTTAAAAAAAAATAACAGCAATTTGTAATTTGAGGTGGTTTTACAGTTACTTTTGAAAAGTAACTGTAATATGTAAATTAAGCAGATTGTAGTTACTTTTTAAGAGTAAACATTCGGGGTCTTTGATTGTTGATTTTTGCTTTTTAATAGGTCCTTGCGTTCGTGTTGATCTTTCTCGGACGTCAAAATGGAAGAATTTCGTCAACGATTCTACTTTTATTTTGGTTTCTTTACTTCGTTTCTGGAGCAGTTACTTTATATCATAACGTGAAACAAGTTATGTTTGATGTGAGTATATGGCTGGTCTACTTTTTTATTTAATCGGCTGTCAATTAAGACTCGTGTAATATTTGTTTTCTTTTGTAGAAGGGTCACGCTGTTTCGCTAGAATTTACTGCGCAAGTAACGAGTTTTCCAATGCAGTTTATTCAATTTATCCTAGCGATGATACCAGACTCGATGCCTCGGCATGCAACGAAGCCGCATTATGTCAACGTTAGTAAAAAAAACATCCACTTTTAATTCTTGTTTTCAAAGTTAATTTTATACATCTAGAAATTTCCGTTACGAGCCTCTTAGAAAAGATTTATACTAATTTTTAATTGGAATGTTTGTCTTTCAGGTGTTGAATGACGAAGAGTCTTCGTCTTGTTTATCTAAATTGTTTTTCATTTGGTATGATCGGTAAGTAACTGTAACTTTTAACGAAGTGACTTTCTTCTGAATAACGTTTTGTCTTCTACAGAATAGCGTGGCTCGGATATCGGCGTTCGTTAAAGTCGGAAGATCTTGGCGAACTGAGTTACGACATGCGATGTGATACTATCGTACGACATTATTCCTCGACCACGAAGAAAGATGTTCTAAAACAGAAACGGTATTCCTATAATCGATGTCGGATTTCAATATTATTTACGATGTAGTTATTATTTGGGACGGTAGGTCGAGAGAGAATTTCATGGCCAGAGATGAAGAGGTTTCGTTTTTGAAAACTCGAAAGGTTCAACACTCGCCACGCTTGATAAGGACCTTGATTAAAACATTTGGTTGCGATTTGTTTTTTATCGTTATTTCTAAGTTGATTGCGGACGTTCTAGGATTTACGAATCCTCTCGTTCTAAGGTACGAAAATGATTCGTTAACTTTGGAAGTTTCAACTTTTTTCAGATTGTGAAAATGTTTCGAAATGTTTTCTTTTAGTAAATTGATCTATTTTGTATCGAGCAAGGAGCCCGTATGGCACGGTTATTGTTTCACGGCTATTCTTGCATTGACTTCTTTATGTCAAACTGTTTTTCAAATTCAGTGTTTTCATTTGTCGATGAAACTTTCCCTGAAAATACGAGCAGCTCTCATGACCTGCATTTTTAGAAAGGTAAACTTTCATTGCATTTTTTCCAATCTTATTTTTTATGGTCATTTTTATTATTGATTTTTTTTCCATCGACAATTTCACGATTTTGATATTTTTTTATCTTTTTTTTTTCATTTATAAATTTTTAATTTTTTTAATGTTTGTAATTTTATTTATTTTTATTGATCGACTTTTTATTTATTTTGGTTTTCTTAATTTTTATTTCACCGTTTATTTTTAATTTTTTTCGACTTTGATGAACAATTTTTTAAAATTTTCTTGATTGATATTTTAATGTTAATATTTTTGTGATTTTATTTTTTCATTTTTTCTTGATTAATTTCAATTTTTAATTTTTTTCATATTTTATTTTTCATTATCAATTTTTATGAAATTTTATGTTTTTTTTTTATAATTTATATTTTTTAATTTGTTTCTATTAATTTTTTTTAATAATATTTAGTTTTAAATCTATTATATTATATTTATTTTGTGGTGATTTTTCTTATTTTATGGCCAATTTCATTTAAATTTTAACTATATTTAAATGTTCCTTTTAAATGATATAATCAACAAGAAAATATCGTTAAAATTTAGATATTTTAAAGCCTTTTCTTGTTGATTATATCATTTAAAAGAAAAATTTAACATGAAAAAATTTAATTTAATATATTTTAATATTTAAAAGGCCCTTCGGTTGTCTACAAAATCGAGAGCCGACACGACGGTTGGTAACATAGTGAACTTGATGTCCGAAGATATAACGAACACGACTCACTTTGTCGAATTGCTCTGTTTCGCCTTTTCAACACCGTTCCAAGTGACCATTGCCCTTCTTGAAATTTACATGTTCCTCGGTCCGGCTGCCTTCGTCGGACTTTTTACGATCCTCGCTTTTCAGTCGCTCTCGACCGTAATCGTTCGTAAAATAAATAAACTTCAGTCTTTGTTTCAGAAATTACAAGACGAACGGACGAAACTCATGAACGAATTGTTGTCGGGAGTTAAAGTGAGTCATTTTTTTATGATTGGTTTCGTTTCGATTTGTGATTGATTTTTTGGTTTTATTTCAAAGGTGCTCAAGTTGTTGGCTTGGGAAGTTCCTTTCGGTAATTTTGTTAAGGAAATACGACGAAAAGAATTAAAACTTCTGAGAAAAATAGGATTTCTTAATGGGTTAAATGCAATTATGTGGGACACGTCTTCGTTTCCGGCAAGTATTTTTTTAAAGAAACTAGAAAACACATCTACACTTAACAGAGGTAGATTGAAACACGAAATATTTTCTAAAAACTAAACAGCTCAGTGGAAATGCATGACATTTTAAAAGAAACTAGAAATTGCATCCACAAACATAACCCTAAAAGGTAATTTCCATGCACGTTCTAGTTTTTAAATGGAAAATCAAAAACCGATCACCTGAACCCCCAATATACCTCCACTTAACACGAGAAGATCGAAACACGAAATATTTTCTAAAATCTAAGCAGCATTTTGTTTGCAGATTTCACTTTTTGCGTTTACGGTGTTCGTAATGGCGAGTCGAGACAACGTTTTGGACGCGTCTCGAGCGTTTGTCTCGATGACCGTCTTTCAAATCCTTCGAAGGCCACTTACGCAACTTCCGAATCTAATGGCCACTTTTGTGAAGGTGCTGCTAATATCATTATTTTTAATTAATATTTTTTTTAAATTGACCCGTGTTATTTATGAATTTAAATCAGGCGAGTGTTTCGATCAAACGCCTGAGTGTTTTTACGGCTTCCGAAGAAATTGATCCTGCGATCGTACAGAAGCTCGACTCCGGTGGTCAGAAGAATCTTACAACAAATGTGGTGCTCGATGTCGTTAATTTTGTTATTTGGTTATATTTCAGGTGATGCCGTAATCATCGAGAATGGTTATTTCTCTTGGGGTAACGAACGGAATCCGAGTTTGTCCGGAATTGACTTTAAGGCACTTGAAGGAAGTTTGGTGGCCGTCGTCGGACAAGTCGGTTGTGGAAAATCTTCGCTTCTTTCTGCCATCTTGGGTGAAATGAACAGAATGGATGGAACGGTTTTTCTTAAGGTTTATATTTAAATCTTACTAGATGTTTGTTGTTTTTCTTAATATAATGAGTGAGATTTTTTTTCAGGGTAAGATTGCGTATGCGCAACAATTGCCGTGGATCCAAAATACGACTCTTAGAGAAAATGTACTATTTGGTAGACAGTTTGATTTGTCGAATTATGAGAAAGTGGTTTACGCTTGCGCTCTCAAGGCCGATATCGAGATCTTAAAAGCGGGAGATTTAACGGAAATAGGAGAAAGGGTGAGTTTAATTGATTCTTAATCTTAACATTTCATAATAATGTAATTTACATAATTAGTGTAGACTTTTAGAAAATATCCTCAAATATCCTTCTAGTTTCTAAAACGCTTCCAAGTTTCTCTTGATTTTCCAAATGAAACACTATATGAATCATTATTTTGTACTTTTGATTTCTCTGATTACGATGATGCAGGGTATAAATCTGAGCGGTGGTCAGAAACACAGGGTGAGTTTGGCACGAGCCGTTTACTTCAATGCGGACGTCTACCTCTTGGACGATCCTCTGAGTGCCGTCGACGTTCACGTCGGAAGACACATTTTCGACCACGTGATTGGACCGAACGGCCTCTTGGCCAAGAAGGTCTTTATCTCGGGTGCTTCCTCGGCTCTCGGAGTGGTCCAAAGATAATTCATTTTGCACCGTTTTTTTTCTTCTTTTTGGTTAAGACGAGGATTTTGGTGACTCATGCCATAACTTATCTTCCGTATGTGGATGCGATTGTGGTCATGGAGGATGGAATGATCAAAGAAATCGGATCTTATCAGGAACTTATGGCGAAACTGGGAACTTTTGCCGATTTCATTACGAATTATTCTAATAAGAATGATTCTAATGATTGTACGTATTCACTTAATCATTTATTTTTTTAAGATTAAAAAAGGGTTTTTAACTAAATTTACTTAACTTTTAAGCTGAAAGTATTAAAGATGTGGTCCTTCCAGTCTCGAGGTAATTAATTTAAAGAGTCTCGAATTTAAAAATATATTATTATTAAATAATTAATGATGTTTTCTGAACATGTGCATTTCAGAAGCACTGATTAGAAATTGAAAGTGTGTTAAAACTAGAAACTACACATTATTTAGAGTTTAATTTAATAGTTTAGTTTATTTTACTAGAGTTTACTTTACTAGCAAGTTAATCTTATTTTTTAAAAAAATAGGCAATTGTCGCATATTAAGGACGATGTTGACACTCAGAATAATAATAATAACGATAAATCGTATGCAAAAGATATCGCAAACGGCAAATTCATCAAAGAGGAAAAAGTTGAAACTGGAAAAGTAATAATTTTTGTCATTTCCAGTTTTACGAAAATTGTAATTTATTGCAATGTCAAAACATTTCAGGTTGAACAAGCCGTATTCGTAATATATTTAAAGTCTTTCGGTATTATGTCGATCATAATGGTGGTTACGATACTGGTGGCTCAGATGTGTAACGTAGGGACTTCTTTGTGGCTCAGCGATTGGAGCGGAGATAAGCCGGACGAAGACGGAAGACAAGATACAGCGCAACGAGATAAACGTCTAGGCGTTTATGCAACTCTGGGGCTCTTTTACAGTCAGTTTGCCAAAAGAAATCGGACGAGAAATGTTTTATTATGAACGATCGAGTCTTTTTATCATTTGCAATATTTAGTGCTCTTCATGGTGTTCAATACGATAGCTTTGGTGTTGAGTTCGATGCGATCGTCTCGCGTTCTCCACCGTCGAATGTTGGACGCTCTTTTACGAGCTCCTCAATGGTTCTTTGATCAAACTCCAGTAGGCCGCATTCTGAATCGGTTCACTCGTGATATTTCAATCGTCGATCAGGATCTGCCAGATTCGCTGAGAGTGTGGCAGGTCTCTGTCGTTAAGGTTACAGCCATGTTATTGGTAATCGTGTGGCAGTTGCCGTGGCTTTTTATGGTGGCCGCACCGATGCTCGTCGCCTTCCACTTTATGCAGGTGAAGAAAAAATCTACTTCCTTTCGTAATGAGTTGAACTCTATGAGAGAAACTAGAAACTAGAAGTGTTTTAATGAACTGGTAATTTATGTTTTCAGACTGTTCAAATCGGAAGCAAGCGACAGTTGCAGCGGATCGATTCCGCTTCAAAGTCTCCCATTTTCGCTCTGTTCTCTGAATCCGTCAGCGGTGCTACTGTCATAAGAGCCTTCGGATGCGAAAATATGTTTTTTCAGGATCTCGTGCAGAAAATCGATGTGAATGCTCGAGCTCGAGAGTTATCTATGGTGGCTCTTAGGTTAAAACTGTGGCTCGACGTTCATAACTTTTTTTTTCATGCATTAATTTTAATTTATTTCAAAACTTAGGTGGCTAAATGTGAGGTTGGATTTATTGGGAAGTATTTTTTTGTTATTCGCTGCCATATTTTGCGTAAGCGAAAGAGCAACAATCAAAGCTGGAACCGTGGGGCTCGTAATCGGCTACACGATTACGGTCGGTAACTTCTTCGTTGATTGGGGTTTCGATGAGTCGCGAAACTATTGCTAGATTTTGTTGTTATTATTTTGCAGTTATCGAACTTTATTAGGATTTTGTTTCGTTATCAAAGTAGTCTCGAAAGTGATATTGTTTCGGTGGAAAGAATAATGGAGTATTGCAAGTTACCACATGAGGTTAAAAAAACTAACTTGCTTTGAAATTTTAAAAATAATAAATTTTGAAACTTTCATTATATTTTAGTTTTGTTTCGACTTTTTTTGTAGGCCGCATGGAATTTACCTAACGACAATGAAAAATGGCCCAAACAAGGATCGGTTTCTTTCCATGACTATGAGACACGATATCGTGACGATCTAGACACCGTTCTAAAGGGCGTTACGTGCAGCATTGAAGACAAAGAAAAAGTTGGGATCGTCGGAAGAACGGGAGCCGGAAAGTCCTCTCTCACCCTGGCCCTTTTACGAATAATCGAATCGACGAAGGGAACCATCTTCGTGGACGGTGTCGACATTTCGTCACTCGGGCTCCACGATCTCAGATCTAAGATCAACATAATTCCTCAGGATCCGGTTCTGTTTTCCGGAAACTTACGTCGGAATCTGGATCCTTTCGATCGACATTCCGACGAAGATATCTGGAAGGCTCTGGAGTTGGCGCATTTGAAGCGTTTCGTATCTGGACTACCTGACGGGATCGAGACGAAGATAGAGGAAGGAGGTGGAAATCTGAGCGTCGGTCAGAGACAGTTAGTTTGTTTGGCGAGATCGCTTCTTCGTAAGACGAAGATCTTGCTGTTGGACGAAGCGACGGCCGCCATCGACCTCGAGACGGACGCCGTCATCCAGTCGACGATACGGAGCGAGTTTGCCGACTGTACCATACTTACAATCGCTCATCGTCTCAACACCATCATGGACAGCGATAAGTATGACATATATTTTACAATATTTATTTATTGATTGATTTTTCCATAAAATAATTTGATGTTTTATTTCAGAATAATGGTTTTAGATCGTGGTGTCGTTATCGAGTTCGATTCACCTCAGAATCTTCTACAAAGCAAAGATTCCGTGTTTTACGGAATGGCAAAAAATGCAGGTCTCGTATGATCGTAATAGGTAAAAAAAATTAGTTACAAATTATTTAATTACAGGTATAAATCGTTTATAGAGATTTTTTTACTACAGAACATAAAAATGACAAATTTGATAGTATTTTTTTGTTAGAAACTAGAATAGTAAAGGAAGAAGGCGTATTTTATTTTTAATAATGATATTTAAATAAATTTTTATTTTTTAATAATCAAACTTTGCAATTTAAAAAAGGAATTCAAAGTTTGTTTGAATTTTTTAAAATGTAAAAGAAATTTCATTTTTGTAACTAACGAATTTTGAATATTTTATATCATTCAAAATGAACTTTTTTATGGTTATTTTGTAAAATGATCAAATTTCAAGGGTTTTTTTGTACATTTTTTTAAACTGCCATAAAAGTTTATTTTAAAAGATATACATTATCGTAAATCATCATAATTCAAGCATAATTATTTTTTAAACGGGTTATAGGCTAATTTATGTTGGCCTATTTCTAAGGGACCGGACCAAAAGAGTTTCGAGTGATTGTGGCCCATTAGGAAAGAACAAATAAAATTTAGAGCTCGCAGATTTTTTATTCATCATTTTTTTTTTGCAAAAGAAAACTTAATTTTCATTTTACGGGGCCGTATCTCTAAAACGTTGCGTAAAATAAAGTTTTAGCTTAATGTTGAACGGTTGAACGGTTTTGTCACTATTGCACCATGGCTGTAGCCGATTAGGAATTTAGCTCTAAGTAGTGGTGGCGCCATCTATTGGTCACACTCGGCTATGGTACCATTGACATGATGTTCCATGGTTGAACTACTTCCATGTATTATTATTATTATTATTATTATTATTATTATTATTATTATTATTATTGTTATTATTATTATTATTATTATTATTATTATTATTATTATTATTATTATTATTATTATTACTCTGTACTATGCTATGCTATTAAATTATTTCGAAAATGATATCCATTTTCAGGATGTTATTATTTAGTTAGTTGTTTTTTTCTAGTTTCAACACAGATGGCTTTTGTATGTTTTTCAGTTTGAGTAAAGTCAGCCTTCTGTCCTGTTAAACGTGGCACAGAATGACAGACAGAAATATTATATTAACCTCTTTATTGGTTAATATGTGTGTTGTGTACACTGCACTGTATGTTTTCATTCCTATATAGCTAGCTAATGCTTTTAGTATAGATCTCTATGTAAATATTTAATATGCTTCTCATTTTGCGTCATATTTATATAATATAATAAATTAATATATTTGGCGCGAAATCGGAAGCACATGGAGTTCGAATTTGGCGCCAAATGTACACTTTTTTATGTCACTCCTTTATGATTGACACAATATCAGATGTTTGAATCTCCAATAGGGTGTACTATGATGGCGTCTTTATTTTTTTAAAGTTTATTTTGTGAGGGCGCCATATTAGGTCACTTAACTAAATGCGTTTTAGTGCTTATTTTTTAGTGCTTCAAAAGGTTTATCGTTATTTCTATAGGTCGTAAGCATTTTATTTAGTATTGGGATTTGTAATTTATTTTTTATTGTAATTAAATGTAATTAAAAATATTGTGCAATTTTCAAGTAATAATAAATAGAAACAATTTATATTTTGCATCATTTTTTTTTAGATTAGTTTGCCTAAATTTCCAGTTCAGTAATTGGTTAGAAATTGTTGTAATGTACTATAATGTGAGATACTGTACAGAAGCGCCAGTCGGACAAAATAGATTTAACTGTTTGTTTTGTTGTTATTTATCTGTCTGCCAGAGAGAGAGAGAGAGAAAGACGTTTGAACAATAGAATGCATTTCATTGTCAATTCCCATTCTAGCAGCTTGTGTTTTAGTTCGTGCTCTAAACGCAAAATAACAGAAACAACACGTGGTGAAAGCATTGCTATTTTTTAAGCTGTTTTTCTCATTTTTGTTTTGCACAGAGTTTCAACTTATATTAATATTGTAATGCATTAATTTGAGGTCAAAGGTCATAAAAGTGATTAATTTTATCTTTGGTTAAAATACATTAATATGGATTCAGAAATTTATTGGAATTCAGTTTGTGGAAATTCCTCTCCATTTTGGGTGAGTACAAAGGTTTGGAAGGCGTGGTGGGCGAGGTGAATGACCCTCGCAGTGTGCAAGGTCAAAGGTTATTCCTGGGGCGGTGGCAGACACCTCGCGAACTGTCAAAAAAGAAGTCGATTTCGAGAGCGCTTTTTTGAGCTCTTGAAATAGCTGAAAACAACACAAAAGCACGCGTTGCGTGAACTGACTGTCTAATCATTTTTGTTGACGCTATTGAAAGGGGTCAAAGGTCACTCACTGTATATGTTTCTATGCGTCACGTTTTTTAATGATAATTTGTATTCAATTAGCAAAACAAGAAGAAGAAAAAAAAGGCTGATTCACACTTTGAAATTGTAAATGAAATTACGAAATGCGTTTTTCCTTGAAAACTTTTTTTAAAAATGTTTTTTTTTCTCGACGTCTTTTATTTTTTTGTTAAATAAATGACATTTAAAAATGAACAATTCATTGCAATTATGGTTGTTATCGACTTTTGAATGAAAACTTTTTTCTTTTCTCTTTATAATTATAATTATTAAAGGAAGTTTTTGTTGTGTAACAGAAAAAAACACTTTTTGTTACATTTTACATTATTTAAAAGATTGTTATTACAGATATGAATGACATTTTTTTTGGGGGGGGGGGGGGGCATTGGAGATGTTTCTATTTGATAAAAAAAATTCATTTAAAAGTAGCTATTCTCAACATGTGGCTCCTGAAGTGGGCCACCCGAGGGCCTAAAAAATACAAAATTTGCATATTGCTTGTTTGAACAGCTGATTTTTCAACCTCTGGGGGGGGGGGCCTCATTTCCAGTTCCATATCTTTTATTTTGTATCTTCTTGTGTCCTACTATTATTTTAACAGGCAATTAGAAATCGGGACAAACAGAAGTTGGCTCCGCCCTTGTTATGACGTCCGACAACTTCTAATTGGTTTGTTGTGTGGGTTCGACGTTGAAAAGGGCGGAGCATGTGACGTCGGACTACATAACATAACATTTAACATAACATTTGTCATCTCATAATATTTTGTAATTTGTTTTGGTGACAATTTATTGTCATAAGACAGTCATATTTTCTTAATGTATTGACACCAGACTGATTAATTTGCAGGTTTTGAAGAGAAACACTAAGAAGAAATTGAAAGTGTGTTACAAACTAGAATGGGTAGTTGAATCACTTTCATGTTGATATCTTTCAAAATAAACTTTTAAAAAGACCAAAAATTAAAATAAAATAATACCAAAAACTGACTTTAAAAAAGCTTATTTTGAAAGATGTCAGAACATATAAATAGTACTGATTGATTGTGCAACCTTTCTAGTTTCTAAAACACATGTTTGCTTTTCCGAAACTGTAGAACTTCATTTGCATATTTTGCAAATGTTAAATGTGGAAAAAAACAGCTTTAATTATAAAGTATGCTGTTATAACAATTGATTATTATAATTGTGGGTGTTTGTGACCTTCAGTGAAGATTATTTGTTTTCAATTTTTTATTGGTAATTCCGATATGATTAATGATTATTGATTGATTGATTAAATTCTAAAAACGAGACAAATCTCAAGTGGATTATAGTTATACAGGGTGTTTTTAAAGTTTGAGGTGAACTTTCTGAACACTCTACTCTTTATGGTCATTTTTGTATAACAAAATTAAGACAAACTAGAAAAGTGTTTTAGATACTGTAAGGGTAATTACTAAATCACTTAACTGGTGTAACTTTTGAAACTTGATTTTATATATTTTTTTAAATATTTAAATATTTAAAAAAATATATAAAATCAAGTGACCATATATTATTGTGATAACTTTGTTTAAGGCTTTTATCATAATTTGCTTATACTAGCTTTTTTTTTGGGGGGGGGGGGGGGGGGTTGGGCCCCAACATAAAAATAAAAATAATATTTATTATTCAACTAACTTAATAAGCTTAACAAGAGCTAAGCTGCCCAAGATCTAAAATGCCCATGAGCTGAACCTGTCAAGAGCTAAACTGACCAACAACCTGACCGACCTTGACAACAGTTGAATTTAAGAGCCAAGTGTCCTAAACACATTCTACATGTATTTAGGACGTGCAGGTGAGCTGGAACAGTACGTCTCCTTCGTTGACGGAATGTTTCCGTAAGACGGTTCTGGTCTGGGTTCCGTGCCTCTTCCTCTGGATCCTGAGTCCCATCGAGTTCTACTCCTTCTCGAGGTCTCGATTCAAATCAGTTCCTTGGATGGTCCTCAACATCACCAAACTAGTGAGTGACCACGACTCCTAGCTATCCAGTCCACCGACTGACCACTGTCCACTTCTTTCTTTTAATTGTCTAATTTAATTTTCTCTTTTTTTATGAATGAAGGTTTTGTGCGCGTTGCTTTTTCTCGTCGAATTCAGCGCTTTGATATTTGGATTCGTCTTCAAGTCTTCCACTCATCAAGTGGACACTTTAGCTTTGGACGTTTACGCTTCCGTCGTAAAAGGTGGAACAATGGTGAGGCTTATTAACAGAATATTCAACAGAAATATTTTCTAAATTGTTCTGAAAAAGAACTTCACATACTTATGAAGTAATTTTAATTTGTAATTTAAGCACAGCCATTTTCAGTTTTAAAAGTGAATTCAACAACATTTCTTTTAAAAGTAACTGTAACTTTAATGGTTTCAGTTACTATAGAAACTGCATGAAATGTAACAACTACTTCGAAAAAGTGACTGTAACTTGAACAATATAGCCAGTTACTTAAAACATTTTTAGTTACTTTTTGGAAGTAACTTAAACGATTACAGTAACCGTAATGACATTATTAGTTACTTTTTGAAGTGTACAGTTATTATTGTGAAACTGGAACTTTAGCAACATTTCTAGTTACCTTGGTTGAAAGTAACTTAAAAATTTAAAATTACTGCAGAGACATTTCCAGTTACTTTTCGAGATTAATTTAAACGTTTTAAGTAACTGTAACTGCGAAGACATTCTACCAATAACTTTTTGGCAGTCATTGTTAATAGCAAGGGACATGTGGACAGTACCAGTTCCTCCCTTTAAAGTAACTGTAAAACCATGAGTAAAAATGTAATTATGAGTAACAAATAATCTGAGTTTGGAAATATTTTTAGTTACTTTTTTTTTGTTATAAAAGTGACTTGAGAAAGTTTTTGATTTACTTTTGAATTCTTAACAGAATTTAACGAACATTATTCCTCGATTTGAGTTTGTTAATTCTTATTTAGCACTAATTAAGAGATTAATTATAATAAATTAAAACAAAGAAGGACTTCTTTAAAATCTGAATCAGTGTTAGAACATCCTTTAATGAGGATATTATTAAGGACACCTGTTTGTTTAACGTGTGTCAGTCGTATTACTAATGATCACGTTGGCACAACAAACAGTTGAATATTAAATGGAAGAAACCGAAAGTTCTGCTGTCGGTATCGTCATTATATTACTCATTAAAGTCATTAACACAATAAATATTAATGAGGCGTATTTTCTGCATTCTGTATTAGGCCTAAATAATTCAGTTCAGTTCCTGCTTAATTTGCTCTTAATTGCATTTATAATATTTTTATGTTATTTCAGTTTTTATGTTTATTGACATTTCTTTTAGTTTATTACGATTGCTGTTGATGGAAATGGAGTAGCAACGAACTGAATAAATAGTTAATTATAGTTATATATTGGTGGAATAGTTAAGGTGGTTTTAAAAGTGTAAATGGGGCCTTTTGAAACTAGAAGGCTGAAAATGTGGAAAATTTTCAAAATGAACGTTTTATGCGAGTTAAACAGACGACATTTTTTAATTTTTGTGGCCATAAAAAGTTTATTTTAAAAGATATCAACATAAAATTACCCTTCTAGTTTCTAAAACACTTTCATGTTTCTCTAAACCACTTTAATTTTATACTAGACCACGTTAAAAGCAGCACCTTTAAAAAGTTACAGTTCACTTTTATAAAAGTTTAATTTACTTTAAAAAAAGTTCACTTTAAAACATTTTTTGTTAAACAACTTTAACCAAAATGGTTTTTAGAACTGCTTTGTTTTTTATGTATTGGTTGGTTTATTTTAAATTGAACGATTTAATTGTGTCCTTTGAGGTTCTGGCGTTCACTTTGATATTTCTGGGCCGTCGTAACGGAATCATTTCGTCTACTCTTCTACTCTTCTTTTGGCTACTCTACTTTTTATCCGGAGCTTTGACTTTCTACTTTAACATGAAGCAAGTGATGTTAGATGTGAGTTAATCTTTCTAGATCATTCTCAGGTACGGATAATTAGAGACTAGAAATGGTTTCTTATTTTGTAGAATGGTCATGCCGTATCTTTGGAATTCACTTCTCAACTGACGAGTTTTCCGATGATCTTCATTCAGTTGATTCTGTCCACGTTACCGGACTCTCCGCCCAAATACGCAAAGAACCCTCATTACACGAGTGTCAGTATAGAATGGCAACTCTCAAACTTTTCTTCTTTTCCACGTTTTCTTTTTTTCGGTGTTTTTCGGCGTCGAAACAACAACAACAAAAATTACGTCTTTTAAAATAAAATATTGCATTTTTATTTACGGTGATAATCGTTTAAAGCGAAATTTATTTTCGGTTAAGGTATCTTAGAATAGAAAAAAAATTCTAGTCATTTTCATTTCGTGTTAAACGATTATCTACTTTATTTAAATCAAGTAGTTAATTTTAAAATTCAAGTTTAAAAATCTTAAATTATTTCCTAAGTATTAAAAATACTAAAAAAAAACTATAAATGGCCTAATTAACTGCATTAATACTGCAAATATTTAAATTAGATGCAACTGATTCAAATTTAATAAAATTGAATCTCAGCTTGGTAATAAAATTTTCATTACGAAAAAAGTACAAATTGATTTACAGTAAATATTTTATTTAAATGATATGATGATGATGTTTAAGTTCCGATTTAAATCGCGACTTAAGTCGTATTTTTTTTTGTTTAGGTGTTGAACGAGGAAGAATCCGCTTCGATATTATCGAAAGTGTTTTTCATTTGGTACGATCGGTAAGTAACATGTGGGTCACTCTCGCCGGCTCAGATTGATCTCTTGGCCGTTGTTTGCACTTTGCAATGTTTTTCCTTCTTCTTCAGAATGGCTTGGCTTGGATATCGGCGTCCGTTGACTTCGAATGATATGGGACAGTTGAACTACGATTTACAATGTTCAACGGTCGTACGACAATATTCGGAAAGTAACAAGAAAGACGTTTGGAAGCAAAAACGGTACAAACTTTTATACCTAAAAGTAACTGGTTAATTTTGCTTATTATTTAGGTACAAATTTGAGACGAAAACGTGGCACTTGAACTTCAACTTGAAGCCTGTGAGCAGGGTTTCAACATTTTAAACCCTCGCTTCGAGGGTAATGAATAAAACAGGGTTTTTTTCTTTGCTGAAATCTTGCTTACAGTGTTCAATTTGATGTTCAAGTTTTCTTCATGAATGTCTGCCTTAGTTTTTTACATAAAATTTTAAAGTAACTTTTTTAAACGTGTATTTTAGTTTAATTTAACTAATTATAATTAAAAACTATTATAATTAAAATGTCTTGAAGTGTTTGCCGTTCTGCCAAAATTTACGTTATTCATAAAAAAAACTTTTTTCAGGAGCAACATTAAGATAAATTTTAAATTGTTTTATAAACTAGAAAAGTACTTACAATCGTATATGTAATTATGTTAAAAATATTCGTGATGATATCTTTCAAAACATTTTTAAATATAATTACATGAACCTACTTGTAATTAATTATATTAAAAATGTTCGTGACGATATCTTTCGAAACAAACTTCTTTTTTATGACAGGATGAAAATAATGTTCTCGAAACGTTTGATGCAAAACCAAAAAAATAAACATCAATAATATCATTTTGAAATTGTCCAAAAAAGTTTATTTTTTAATATATTGTCTATTAAAATTATTATTATCTTATATAGAACAATTTGAATTTTATTTTACTGTTGTTATTGAAAAAAGTTTATTTACAGTTGAAACAAATATCCACCCATATTATAAAATAAATTATTTTTTATAATTATTTTAATAAATTCTAAAGGTCTGTAGCGAATTACATTACAAACGGAGAAGAAGTTTCATTTTTGGGCAAGAAGAAAGTAGAACCCTCGCCACGGTTAGTGAGAACATTGGTCAAAACGTTCGGTTCGCAGTTCTTCTTGATCTTTCTCTTGAGGGTGTTTGCGGATTTACTTGCGTTCACAAATCCTCTTCTTCTAAGGTACGAACGAATTTTTGTTCTCAGAAGTTTGATGGGTCAAATGCCAATAAATTTAATGCATTTTAGGTGTTCATTGAATTAAAACACGAAATAATTTCTAAGAACTAAACAGCTATAAAGAAATGAATTAAATTTTAAAGAAACTTTAAAAACAGATCTATGAACCTAACCCTAAAAGGAAATTTTTGTGCCCCGTCTAGTAAAAACTAGAGAGGACATTTTTTAGTACACTAGAAAAGTGCTATGAAAGCACTTTTCTAGTTTCTAACTTTCAAATTTTTCATTTTTTAAATTAAAAATGTATAATTTTATTGTTTTTTGTTGCAGTAAGATGATAACTTTCGTGAAGAGCACCCAACCCGAATGGCACGGTTACTTTTTCGGAGGACTTCTGTTCTTCACTTCGTCTTTCGAAACACTGTTTCAAATTTACTGCGAAATTTTGTCTTTGTATCTTTCGCTTAAAATACGATCGGCACTTATGACGTACATTTTTAAAAAAGTACGTTAAGAGTTTTTAATATTTTTGCTTTAATAAGAGAAACAATTTATTTTATTAATTTTTTTTTAAAAAAGGCGTTTCGGCTTTCAACGAAAGCTCGATCTGACACAACCGTCGGTAACATAGTGAGCTTAATGTCCGAAGATGTATTGAACGTGATGCGATTAGTCGAATCGCTCACTACTGCGATATCTTCTCCGTTTCAAATTTTGCTTGCTTTGATCGAAATTTATTTTTTCCTGGGTCCGGCCGCATTTGTCGGATTTGCGACTATCATCTTGTACCAATTTTTCTCCACTGTGATCGTTCGCAAGATGAATAAGTTTCGTTCAGAGTTTCAGAAATTGAAAGACGAACGTACGAAACTTATGAACGAATTATTGTCAGGAATCAAAGTGAGTTTTAATAATAAAATATTAATTTTTCTGTTTTTGAAAAACCCGACCCAAAAACCCTAATAAAAACAACAGAAAAAATATCAATATTTTATTCTATTTGTTATTTAAGAATTGTTTTTTATTTTAATTATTTTAAAAAACTTGTTTATAATTGTTTTGTAGGTCATTAAGTTGTTAGCATGGGAAATTCCGTTTGGAAAATTCGTCAATGAAATCCGACAGAAAGAGTTGGTCCTTTTGAAAAAGGCCCAATTTCTACACGGTGTGAATTCAATTATGTGGGAAACTTCTTCTTTCACAGTAAGTTTTGTTTTTATTAGAAGTCACTTTTTTCATTGCAACTGTCACATATTTTTCAGAGACATTGTATTTGTCAGTTAATTATCTTTAAAGAACTGTAACTTTTATTGTTTCAAAAACATTTTAATTATAGTTTTTGCTTTTATATTTTATTTTGTTTGTAGATTTCACTATTTGCTTTTACGGTGTTCTTAATGTCGAGTAAAGAAAACGTTTTGGACGCATCTCGAGCATTTGTCTCACTGACCGTTTTTCAAATTCTCAGAAGGCCACTTGTGCAACTTCCAAATCTAATGGCCACTGTAGCAAAAGTAGACATTAATCATATCCAAAAAAAAAATTTAAAGACATTTATCTAATTTATTGTTTTTTCTACTTTTTTGCCCTTTTTTGTTTTCTAGGCTAGCCTTTCGATTGAACGGTTGAATGTTTTTGTTACTGCCGAAGAAATGGATAAGTCGTTCATACAGAACCTCGAAGATGGCGGTCAGAATTTGTTTTACATTTTAAAATGAAATACATTTTATCGTAATTGTTCGTTATACGGCAACAGGTGATGCCATAATCATCGAGAACGGTTATTTCTCTTGGGGTAACGAACAGAATCCGAGTTTGTCCGGAATCAACTTCAAGGCAATTGAAGGAAGTTTGGTGGCCGTTGTCGGACAAGTCGGTTGCGGCAAATCTTCGCTTCTTTCTTCCATCTTGGGTGAAATGAACAGAATGGATGGAAGTGTTTTTACTAAAGTAAATTTTTCTTTAAATTTCTTCTTCTCTATTTGGATATATTTTGACAAAGAATCAATTTTTGTTTCGTTCTCGAGGGAAAAACAGCTTACGCATCACAGATTCCGTGGATTCAAAACACGACACTTCGTGAAAATGTTTTATTTGGCAGATCTTTTGATTTGCCGAATTACGAGAAAGTGATTCACGCTTGCGCTTTGACGGCCGATCTCGAGATCTTACAAGCCGGAGATTTGACTGAAATAGGAGAAAGAGTTTGTTGATTTGCTGTTTGATCTAGTGGGGAAAAGGGCCTTGAGTGGGTGGCTCATTAGGAAATTTACGTAAAACATAAAACTTAGATTTACATAATTGATTTTAAACTTTATCTGAAGCATCAATTATTTTTTTGACGATATCTTTCAGATTAAACTAATTGTTAGAGAATTTAATTTAGCTATTTTGAAATTGCTTTATTTTGAAAATACGTATAGCAAATTCAGCTACTATTCTAGTTTCTTAACATAATTAATAAGACTTCTTAAAATTGGTTAGAGGCTTAAGAAATGGAAGTGACTAGAAATAAAAACATATCAAAATAAACTTATTGTGGCAGTTTATTAATTTATCAAACTTAACTTTTATTTTTGCACAATTTATTTAAAAAATAATCTCTAAATAGTTATAAAAAGTTTATTTTGAAAGATATTGCAATGAAAATATTTTTTATGAAAATCAATTGTTATTCTAGTTTTTAAATTTTTAAAATGACATTTTTTTCAAAATAAATTTTTATGGTACCATAGTTTAAAACTAACTATTAAATTATAAGCGATTTTTGTTTCATTTTTTTTAAAAAAAAGTTTTGTTTCTAACAAAGTTTGATGTTTTTTATTCTTAAAGTTGCTTCTGAGCAAAAGTTTATCTCCAAAATTTCAATTTTTATTAGAAATTCCAGTTGAGCCACCTTAAAAAATCTATTATTTTGAACTTTTAGATTTTCATTTTGATTTTTTTGATTACGATGATGCAGGGTATAAATCTGAGCGGTGGTCAGAAACACAGGGTGAGTTTGGCACGAGCCGTTTACTTCAATGCGGACGTCTACCTCTTGGACGATCCTCTGAGTGCCGTCGACGTTCACGTCGGGAGACACATTTTCGACCACGTGATCGGACCGAACGGCCTCTTGGCCAAGAAGGTCTTTATCTCGGGTGCTTGCTGGGCTCGGAGTGGTCCAAAGATAATTCATTTTGCACCATTTTTTTTTCTTTTTGGTTAAGACGAGGATTTTGGTGACTCATGCCTTAACTTATCTTCCGTATGTGGATGCGATTGTGGTCATGGAGGATGGAATGATCAAAGAAATCGGATCTTATCAGGAACTTATGGCGAAACAGGGAGCTTTTGCCGATTTCATTATGAATTATACTAATAAGAATGACACCAAGAATGGTAAAAACTAATTTTTTAAAACAAAAATTGCATATTTTGACTAATTTTACTTCTGTTTTAGCTGAAAGTGACAGCGAAATCGTTTTACCAGAATCGAAGTAATTATACATTTTAATTTGTATGTTATTTAAATGTGAAAAATCTGTAAATTTTTATACATTTTGAACGAAACCGTTTTTCAGGCAAATGTCACAATTAGTGAACAAACCAAAAAATCCATTAATAATTAAACTCGATGCGAATGGATCTCTCGGCAAGGGAAAAATCATTGTAGATGAAACTATGGAGACAGGCAAAGTAATTATAATTATTATAAATAATTAACGAATTGTGAAGATGGAGAGCAACGAAATTTAACAAAAATATTTTTTTTCAGGTGAAAAATTCTGTATTATATCGATATTTGAAATCGTTCGGAGTTATGTTTTTCATCATGTTGGTAGCAATGATTTTGGCACACATCTGTAACGTTGGCACCACATTGTGGCTCAGCGAATGGAGCGACGATCAACCGAACGAAGACGGAAGCCAAAATACGGCATTACGAAACAAGCGGCTTCTAGTTTATGCAGCTTTGGGTTTTCTTTTCGGTTGTTTTAAGAATCATATGTGCCGACTTCTGAATGGGCTTCATTAATTTCGTTTTATTTTCTAAATTTAATCATTAGGATTTTTCATGTTGATATACATAATTGCCGTATCTATGGGCTCGTTACGTTCTTCTCGTATTTTTCACAAGCGTATGCTCGACACATTACTGCGAGCACCTCAGGGGTTCTTTGATCAAACACCGGTTGGCCGCATTCTAAATCGTTTTACTCGTGACATTGCGACGGCCGATCAACAGTTGCCTCAGTCTCTAAGAATGTGGCAAAACACGGCTCTTAGAATCATTGTCATGTCGGCAGTGATTTTATTTAAGTTGCCGTTACTCATAGTCGTTGCGGTTCCCATAGTTTTTGTGTTCAACATACTGCAGGTTTCAAAAGAGAACAACTTATCATAAAAAAAAATCAAAGTGACACTGGAATGCCTTCTATGATTTTTTTTTAGAAAATACAGATCGCAAGCAAGCGACAGTTGAAACGAATCGATTCCGTGTCGAGATCACCCATTTATGCTCTGTTTTCCGAAACTGTGAGCGGTGCCGCCGTCATTAGAGCTTTTGGAAGCGTGGACATGTTTTTCACCGAATTGGTCGAGAAAATTGATTTGAATTCAAGAGCGCAACAATTGTCGCAGGCGTCTCAAAGGTTAAAACGTTGATCAACATTTTAGAGACTCACAATCATGATATTTTCTAATAAAAGGTTGGGATGTCTGGCTAGAGGCTAGCGTTTTCTAGTCACTAGCATCTGTTAATTACAGAACTTTAGTGTCTAATACGCCACTTTAGTCGTGAGTTCTGAGTGGCTCCACGTAATTAATTATGAGCAATTTAAAATCATGCTATTTCTAATAAAAGGGGGGCCTGGTTTAGAGACTTAGTCACTTGATATAGAATTCTAGCCTCTATCTAGTCATGTAACAAACTTTGTAAAAAAAATTGTTTAAGTTCACTTTAAAAGTAATTCTGATGTAACATTTCTGATTTTTAATAATTTCAGGTGGTTGAATATAAGATTGGATTTCTTAGGAAATGTTTTTTTGTTGTTCGCTGCTTGTTTTTGCGTCAGTGGAAGAAAGACGATCGATCCAGGAACCGTCGGACTCGTACTCAGTTACTCAATTATAGTAAGTATTCAATTTAGTTATCTAGTTTTATTTATTACGAACCACTTCGACAGATCGGCATTTTTTCTAACTAGTAATTAGCAATTACTAATAAATTAGATTTATAATTAATTATTGATTATGACAGGTAACAAACTTGTTAAGGATGGTTTTTCGTATGAATAGCGAACTTGAATCCAATAGTGTTGCAGTTGAAAGGATATTGGAATATTTCAAATTACCACAAGAGGTACTTAAAATTTTTCTTTCGATACTTTAAAATATTTTCTAGTTATCCAAATAATTTATAATCTTTTTAATATATTTCAGAAATTTTTAATAACTTTAGAAATTTTTTAGGCATTTTAAAAACTTTTTATTTACTTTCGAAACGTTTCAGTTCCTTTATAAACTTTTCAGTTACTTTATAGAATTTTTAATTAACCGTGCTTTACTTTGACTTTTTTGTAGGCCGCATGGAATTTACCTAACGACAATGAAAAATGGCCCAAACAAGGATCGGTTTCTTTCCATAACTATGAGACACGATATCGTGACGATCTAGACACCGTTCTAAAGGGCGTTACGTGCAGCATTGAAGACAAAGAAAAAGTTGGGATCGTCGGAAGAACGGGAGCCGGAAAATCCTCTCTCACCCTGGCCCTTTTACGAATAATCGAGTCGACGAAGGGAACCATCTTCGTGGATGGTGTCGACATTTCGTCACTCGGGCTCCACGATCTCAGATCTAAGATCAACATAATTCCTCAGGATCCGGTCCTGTTTTCCGGAAACCTACGTCGGAATCTGGATCCTTTCGATCGACATTCCGACGAGGATATCTGGAAGGCTCTGGAGTTGTCGCATTTGAAGCGTTTCGTATCTGGACTGCCAGACGGGATCGACACCAAGATAGAGGAAGGAGGTGGAAATCTGAGCGTCGGTCAGAGACAGTTAGTTTGTTTGGCGAGATCGCTTCTTCGTAAGACGAAGATCTTGCTGTTGGACGAAGCGACGGCCGCCATCGACCTCGAGACGGACGCCGTCATCCAGTCGACGATACGGAGCGAGTTTGCCGACTGTACCATACTTACGATCGCTCATCGTCTCAACACCATCATGGACAGCGATAAGTATGACCATATATTTTACAATATTTATTTATTGATTGATTTTTCCATAAAATAATTTGATGTTTTATTTCAGAATAATGGTTTTAGATCGTGGTGTCGTTATCGAGTTCGATTCACCTCAGAATCTTCTACAAAGCAAAGATTCCGTGTTTTACGGAATGGCAAAAAATGCAAGACTCGTTTGACACTAAGACGTTTTATTAACAGTTGATTTTAAAACTCTTGATTGTGTGCTGTCTTTCAGAAGAGTGAAATTAAGAGAAATTTGTGTTTTAAAACTAGAAGGGTAGCTCAATCACTTAAGGTGTATTTTCATGTTGATATCTTAGAATTTAAACTTTTTATTTATAGCTTATTTTGAAAGATATCAAGATATGAAAATATCGTTATAATTTAAAAACCACCTTAATTCTGCAATTTGAGAAACGACACTAATAAGAAATTGAAAGTCTTTTAGAAACTACAAGAGTAAAGAAATTGTTTTAAAGGGTTTTCTTTTGTGTATCTTTAAAAATACACTTTTTATGGTAATTTTAAAATTAACAAATTTTTTTGTTTTTGTTAATTTCAAATTGGGACCAAAATGCAAAAACTTAAAATTTGATTATTTTCAAACTGCAATAACAATTATGTGTAATTATGTGTACTTGATTTTACTCTTCTAGTTTCTAATAAACTTTCAAATTTTTCTTGGAAGTTGTATTTTAAAAACGCAGAGTAACCAAAGTTTAAGGGTCATTTTTGACCCTATGGGGGCCTTTTGACTACGTACAGTTGTACGTAGTCAAGGGGCCCCCATGGGGCCCTTAATGACCCATAAATTAAATTGTTTTCAACTAATTTTTTAGTTAATTTATTATTATTATTATTATTATTATTATAAAAGTTATTTAATTAAAAATATATAAAATAGTTCGTTGAGAAAAAAGGCCAATATTTGAATTTTTTATTTCATTTTTTTTTCTAAATTTTTTTAATTAATTAATTTTAGTTAATTGATTTTTATTTTAATTTATTAGGCTTTATTTTAATAAAACTTGTTTGAATTTAGCGGGTTATATGAGATCGCCGACGGCGGCGGCGACTAGCGTGTTTTCTTACAGCGGCGGCTACTTTCGTCTTTTTATTACGTTTTCAATTCGAAAACATTGAAAATTGACATAAAATTGATGTTTTTGCACTTGATTATTGACAGATAAGCCTACAAAATGAAATTAATTTCAGATAAATACATTAATTTTTTTAAATAAAATTTAATGAGTGGTTTTTTTTTTCTTCTAAAAATCAGCGGCGACGTATTAGTGGCTTGCTTTCTGACGTCATTTCCGCTTTATCTTTTATGCCGGGAAATATGGCATTTAGTTCTTCTAATTTTGTTGTGGCCGGTTTTTTTTTTCTTAGTTTGCGTGAGAAATACAGTACGTCTTTATTGTAATTAACAGCATTTTCATATATTAAATGTGGTTAAAGCCTGGTAAGTGATTATTTTATTGTTTATTATCTGTTTTGTGTTATTTTTCTTGCTTTTATTACATGAGTTATTAAAGGTTGTTTTGCTGTGTATACACAGAGCACTCCGATTGCTCCGAGAAACGTATTATTACTTCACTTTGATGTTATTTTTGTTTTTGAGATTCTGATCCGATTACTCCGAGCGCTCGCACTGTGTAGCATGTGTTTCTTTGCTCTTCATGTTTTTTAGTTTGTTGTAACGATTTACGCAGAATTAGGAGAAACTAGAAAGTGTTTTAGAAACTAGGAGGGTAGCTCAATCACTTTAATGGGTTATTTTTTGAGATGGGCCATTCGAATCCTACGAATCTTGAAAAATATTCGAGATTCGAAAACTCGAATCTTCGCGCTTTTTTCGTCCTTCGCTTTTCTTTCTTCGTCTTTCGTTCAGACGCTAGTAAATAACCCGGCTTCCCGGATGACCTTGTGGCCTGACCCTGAGTGCCAGCCACACTGTGTTTTATTATTAATAATTTAATATTTTATATTATTTCATTTATTTGTATCTTCTTAATGAAATAATATAGGATTTTCTTATATGAAGGATTTGAGGGATTCGAGAACCTTTTTAGGATTCGGATTTGAGAAAATTTAGGATTCGTTCCACTTCTAGTTATTTTCATGTTAATATTTTTCAAAATAAACTATCTGTGTGAGTATGAAAATGATCCAACTTTAAAGTAAACGCTATTTTATTCATTTTTTAATCTATAAAAAGTTTATTTTGAAAGATTAAAACCACCTTAATATAACTTTCAATTTAAAAATATCTACAAGACACAAATAAAAGTTCATTTTGTTTTTACAAAAGATTTGTTTTTATTTTCAGATATCAAAGAAATGAAAAAATGGTTTAATTTTGTTAAAAAAATTAAAACCAAAAGAATTGATTATAAACCTATAAAAAACAATTTTTTCTTATAATGATATAAAAAACAAATAATACAATATTTAATACAGAAATAAACACATTTAAATTGTTGTTGTGTTTTTGTTTATGACAACAAAATGAAAAAAAAAAAAAAAAAACATTTATTTTGTATAAAAAAGAGACAATTTTCACAGAAAATTTCACGAAGAAAAAAATCGGAATAAAATCTTTTTTCACTTCCGGTTTATCAAGTTTTTTTTTAAAAAAAGGACAAATATGCAAATTAATTGAATGACGTCATCACATATCATTTTTTTTTTCTTTTTTAAAAAATTCTACAAAATTTTTCTAATAATTATAATACAAAAAAAAAATTCTCACTACATTTTTTTTATCATCGAGAAATAAGATTATTTTTTTTAAGAACCACAATTAACAAAAAAAAAATTAAAATACTGGTTTAATGCATTGTAAAATTCAAATTAATGTGTTGTTTCGGCTCGAAATAATGCATAATAATATGAAATGAGTTGAAATTAAAAATCATGAAAATAGTTTTATGCGAGTTTTTTAAGTTCGAAATAATGCAATATTTACTGAAACAAATATCGTATTTTTTTCTAATATAAATAACGATTAACATTATTTTCAGTGCAACATACATTATCTCCACTAAATCTAGCTTTCATTGCAAGTTTTATTCGATTTAATGAGTTTTACGTAGAAATCATGCGATATCTAAATAAAATTCAACCGAAAAATACCGTAATTGCGGTTATTCTAATAAAGATAAGTAATTTCTACTTAAAATAAGTAGAATTTTGTTTATATCTTTGCATTATTTTGACTAAAACTAGCTTTACTTTCAAATTTTACACTAAATTTTATTTTTATGTCGAAATAATGCAAGATATAAACAAAATTCTACTTTAAAAATATTGTAATTACATTAGTTTTCTAATAGGAAAATATGTAATCACATTATTTTCAGTAGAACGTATTACTATTTCGACTAAAACTTGTGATTAATGAAAAGAATGCAAGTTCTGATCTAATTGTATGCGGTATTTACATAAACTGATGCATCCATGGTATGATTATTATTCATAAAAATACATTTCAAACATGTGATCGGCGCATTATTTTGAGTTTGTCATGCATTGAATAAGTCACAAATTGGAAGAAAAAATATATATATTTTTATATAAAAAATGAAATTAATTATTCAAAACAAAAAAATGTGGTCCAAAATATCTTAAAACAAGCAGAAGAAAAAAATAATTATACAAAAAACAAATTTAATTTATACAAAATGACATCAATTTGTTTTTCTTTAAACTCCTCCTCCCATTCAATTGTTTATTTTTTAATTATTAAGCGTAAAAATTTGTTTCTTTTGTTTTGTTTGAAAATTTAAGCTGATTTTTATGAACAGCTCATTTTAGAACTCTTGATTATTTTTTTTTTTTTTTTAGAAAAATTAAGAGAAACTTTGAAAAGTTTTATTTTTTAGAAACTAGAAGGGTAACTAGCTCAACCACTTGATTTTATTTTTGTGTTCATATCTTTCAAAATAAACTTTTTCTAGACAAAAATTACAAAAAAAGTTGGGTTAGTTTCAAATTCACATAAAAAGTTTATTTTGAAAGATATTTAAAAAAAAACACATGAAAAAGTCCTTCATAGCTTAGAGATACAGCGTTTAATTCTAGATTTCTCCGAATGTAGGCGCTGCGATCGTTTTTTTTTAGTATAAAAATGGTTCTTGTCCATAAAAGTCACATAAAAATTAATAGAAAAATAACTGCACGTGCTTATAAGCTTATTAAAAAAAAGGAATCAAACGTGAAGCCTTCACATTGTTGCACGTGCTAGTTTTCTTTTTCTTGTCATCGTGTTTAGGGCTCGGATTTTGATGCAATATCAACAGGAATGTTTCTCAATATGTGGCCCAAGTGCCAATTGTGAAGTGACAATCTTGTTTAGATAACAAAAAATTGTTTCTTCTAATTAAAAACAATTGTTAGAGGCTAGAACTCTTAATTGACAACTGATAGTAACCAGACATCTAGCCTCTCTAACCAGTTTTCTTGATTAGAAAAAAACAAAACATAATTGCAGTTGCTCTAATGATGATGATTACTTCATAATTAGCACTTGGGAGCCACAAATTGAGAAACATTCCAGTTGATATTTGCATCAAAATCCGAGCCCTAATTATGAGACTACTTCTTGCAATTTTAGTGTAAAACTTATATTGTCGTCTGCTCAAAACAACAAGATGGAGGACCCTTCTAGTTTCTAAAACAAATTCAAAGTTTTCTCTTTAATTTGAACCTGAGTTCGAGACAAAAGCGCTCCGTTCACATTTTAAATTTCAATTTGACACATTTACACACAAAAAAAAGACAATTAAATTTTTTTTTGTTATTGAACTGAAGGAGACAGAAAAAGAAAAGGATGGCGAACAAAGTTTTCTAACTATATAAGTTCATTAATTATTTATAATTAATATATATAATTATATATATATAAAAATGCGTGACACAAATTGTGTCACAAAATGACTAGGAAATTTAACAAAAAATGAAGATAAAAGAAAAACAATGGACATATCGTTTATTATTAATTAATATTCATATTTATTGGGAGGGGATTTTTTTTAATATTGCCAGCTTTTTTTTTTCTTGGAATGATTAAAAATTGATTATAAATTTCATATAAAAAAAGAACAAAACATAAATTTTTGTTGGTCCCTGGGAAATTAATTAATTGGCACCTGAAAAACGGAGGGAGGGAAAAAATATAGAAAAAGTTTGGTCCCTTGGTCATTTTATGACGTCACTGGTGGTGTCTTTTTCAAATCTAACCTGTGACGTCATAAATAACTTGTCAAAATCTGACGCGCACGTGCTTCGCGTGACTTTTATTCAAATTTGAAGTGGAGGGGGGGGGGGGGAGATGACGTCACTTAACATTAAAATGACGTTAATGTACTGTAATAATGATGACGTTATCGGTTGCTTACCGATACAGATATGTAAGAGGTTTCTATGTTGATAATACAAGATATAAAAAGGGGGCGGAGCTTGAATAATGTGTGAAAGGGGCGGGATTTAAAAAAAAAAAAGGTTTCTTTGGTTTATTTCTGCTATTTTGAGGTGTGATTGTGATTAGAATGTTTTCTAATAAAAAAAAGACTGCTTAGAGGCTAGAATTTTTTTTTAATCCGACAGATGGTCAGCAACTAGGAAACTAGCCTCTAAGCAGTATTTTTTTTATATAAAACATAATTGTGATTACGTCTTTGAGTTACGTTTACGGTTTATTTTGAGGTGGGTTTGTTTTGGGAGGGGGGCCCCTTGATCTTGGAGCACACTTCACATCTTGGGGCCCGCCCCCCACAAGCAATATAAAAAGTTACTGATCTCAGTTACAACCTGAAGTAAATTGTCCTGAGATTAAAAAAGAAAAATCTTGGTCCCCCTTATATTCAAATTATTATTTTTTTTGAGGTTTTTGTTGTTAATTATTTATTTTAATTAAGAAGTTGAATGCCCATTAAGAAAAAGACAAAACAGAAACAAAAAACAGCAATATGGCAAACAGATAGCCAACCTTTGGCACGCGAGCCGCAATTATATTAAGTAAAAAGTTGCGAGCGGCTCTCGTTCCTTACAGAGGTTGGACACCGCACACACACACTTAAGTCACCTACGTTCACACTGTTCTCATTTACACGCCAATCGAGGCTCAATGACACGTTCTGAGCATGTGCATACACGAAATCATGAAACTGGGCATGCGCGGAGAGGAAATCTTGAAACTATGCATGCGCAGAGAGGGGGAAAGCTCAGAATGTAATGTTGGCCTCAACTGGCGCTTGAATGAAGACCGTGTAAATGCGGACTAATAAAAAAAGGTGGCGCTGCGTGTCCTCTTAACTTTCAAAGAAAAACACAACGGTTAAAACTGACCAGAATCCACATAGTGGACAAATATCATGCCCCCTTCCCGTATTCCCCTTAAACGCCCTTTATCATATAAAACAATGGAAGACACTGAATTTACCGGTAAAAATGGCTGACCCTCGTGCTGGGGGAAAAGAGAGGAAAGAAAAAGAAAATGGCCGAAATCGAAGACCCAACCCCTCAAAAAGTGGACATTGCATTTAATTGTATCACAGAAGACATATTCATTCAAAGTCTTCTTTCGTACCGTTTTCTCTCGAAACGGTGTTAATCGGTAAGCCGAGAAGAACCCCGTTCTGTTATCCGGTCTCAAACACCCGTTCCGTTATCCGGTCTCAGAACAAAATGTCTCTGACATCTGTCGGAGTTTCCGCTTTCGTGTAGTTCATCGTTTCCGAATCTCTAGACGCTGTCTTCTCGGCTAGCGAGTTTCCCGATGCCGTACCGACTTCCGCTACCGTTCCCGATGGTCCGCCATTACTGCCACCAGAGGCGCCATTGCTACTTCCGGTTCCCTGTTGCATTAAGGCCCCTGATACATTTGATGCTACCATCTCTTCTATCTGTTCTAGACATGATCGTAGAACATCCTGTAAATATTAAGAAATTTATTTATTAGTGAATATGATGAAAATTTGCAGTTGCAAGCAGCGCCACCTAATGGTCAACGCTATAAAACTTCAAGGTGGATATGAGGTTAATTTAGGGCTTTTAACCTGGTGATTGCTTTTAAGCTTTTCTTGAGTTTAGCATACTTGCTCATAGACTGTAACGCCGTCTAGCGTCGCTTAACTGGAGTGCAATTTAAATCTCAAGATTTGAAGTTGGATGTAGAAGTATGAAGAAAAAGCTAAAGTGACGTTAGGACATATTTATGAAGTCAGATTGGTTGTACTAATATGGCTGCCTTATTGAGTCGCACAGGTATAAGCGCCATTTTGGTTCATCCTAAACCAATTTATCTAGCTATTACCTTAATTATTAACACCGTACTTCAGAAAGTATACATAAGTTGCATTGCTCGTGTCTTGTTTAATATTTAACAATTATATTACAATATAAACAATTACTTTGTAACTTTTATGCAATTTTTTTTTATTAAAATGCAAATAAATCAATTTTGTACTAAAAAAAAAATAACTTCAAAGACAGTATTGAGTTATTTTTTAAAATTTAAGGTGGTTTTAAATGTGTAAACTGTTTTGGAAGTCTTAATTGTTGTCTTTCAAGGTGCAAAGAAAACTTGAAAGTGTTTTAAAAACTAGACGGGTAGCAGCTCATATCTTTATGTCAAGTTTATCAAAAGTTGAAAAATAATTTTTTTCATGTGGGAAAATAAGAGTATTTTTTAAACTGTGCCATTAGGTCAAATAGAAAGATAGAAAACATTTTTCGTAATTGATTATGACATAACTTCTTAAAACAAATTTACACCAGATGCTTATATTTTTTTTTAAAAAAAGGGGGGGGTCTCAAAATATGTTCTCAAAACATCCCAAAAAGAGAGACAAGAAAAAAACCCTTAAATTTAAGAATAATTAGGACCCATATAGTTTGGGTCACTGCCTTTTATTTGTAGAAGGTGGGTCAAGGTTAAAGAGGTTAAAATGTTCCCATGGAAATTTCATTTTCTCAATCAAATAAGGATCCCACACAAGTAGACTAAACAAAGGGGATCCAAAGAAACCTTATAAAGGGCCTGTGTGTGGCACGCGAGTCACACTTTGATCATTGGTTTGACCCCTTGTGAATCCCTTCATTGTTTTTGTCTCAAGGAGGGACAATTACGTTTTAATGGAAGGAGTGTGGAACCAAAAGAAAAACGATTTCTCAGAAAAATGACCATCAAAAAACATGTGGACAGTGGTCACTTTACAGCTGATTGACCATAGTAAATAACAAAGAGATCTATTGTTAGTCCAAGAGAAGGGGCTGAAGCCCTTGAAAGGGCACTAAAGAGCCCCCCCCCATGTTTCTTAATGCCACTAAATGACAGACAATTAGAAATCGGGACGAACAGAAGTTGGCTCCGCTCTTTTTATGACGAACGGCAACTAATTGGTTGGTTAAGTGTAGTCTGACGTCACATGCTCCTCCCTTTTCAACGTGGAACCAAACAACAAACCAATTGAAAGTTGCAGTTCGTCATGAAAAGGGCGGAGCCAACTTCTGTTCATCCCGTTTTCTAATTAGAAAGGGACTGATTCCGTTTGAAGCCTTTAAAAGGGTCACGTTTTTTTTATTGCCACTAGATGACGCTATCTGCATTACTTGTCGCTAGGTGGCGTTAAATTTTTGCCATAAAAAAAGGAAACCCACCGTTTCTATGTTGGTGATGTCATGCAGCCTTGCCAATAGGTCATTTAAAGAGGCCCACTGGTTACTAGGGGTGTCCATTAGGCCCCTTACAGCAGCTCCAACACTTGCGGCTGCAATGATCGATGGAGAATGCATTGAAAAGTTGAATTCTAAAAACAAAAAAAGACGACAAATTAAATATGGGTTTTAGAAGATGATTTTAAAATCAAACAACAACAACAAACTTTGCATTGTCATGGAAAAAACAAATGAAAATCACTTGAGGGGCTTTCAGTAAAAATGGATTATTATTAGCCTGACAGGTTCAAAAGAAAAAAGGCCGCCGAAACACAAAAATCTCATTGAAATTTGCCTTTAAGGGCTTTAAATAAAAATGGCCGCCGCCGCCGTTTTTTCCCTTTCCTTTTCTAAGAAAAGTTAAGATGGCCGCCGCTACCGGACTGATGGTGGTGCCATCTATTAGGTGGAGGTGAAAACAACTTAATAAGACATCAAATGACATGATGGGGGGCCTTTTTTTTGTAAAATAGGTCGTGAATTATAAAATATTGCAAATGTAGACACAATGATAATAGTTTTTTTTATATTTTCTGACACTTGTGAAAAATATAATCTGCGAAACAAAGAACAAAAATGAAACCATTTTTTTTGTTCAAGGTTTCATTTTTAAAGATTTTTTCTCTCTCTCTGCAGGGAATCCTTTAAATAATTCTTCATTTTGAACGTTTTCATTTTTGTGGTTGTGTGGAAGAGGAGGTTATTAATGACGTCATCTTCTATCTCACACATTTTTCTTATCTATCATTGTATATTGTGAGTGTGAACCTGTAGGTGGCAGCACATAAAGCTGGCGGTAAATAAGAGCAAAAGAAAAGCTAAAGCGAATATTTCCATCAAAGAAAAATGAATACTGAATTTTTTTAATAATAAATACAAAAAACTAGAAAGTGTTAAAAATTTCTATAAATTTTTTAGCAATTTCTAGTTTTGTTAATTCAGTAATAATTATTGTACAGTCTACTAAAATGACTGAAAATAACACTGTGAAACAATTGATTGATAAAAGAGGGAGAGAAGATGAAGTGTGATGGAACTTTTTTTGAAGAAAAAAAAAATAGGAGACTAGGAGGGTCATATGAGGGTGGTTGTTATCTTTTTATAACGGGATTCCTGTGTGGCTTCTGCCGTCAAAACTCCCTCCTTTTTTTTTTTATCTCCCTCCCCTTCTTGTCCGTCCTCCTTTCTCCCTTGGAGGTACGGAAGCAACAAGGGTCTTCTTAAGGGGGATGGATGATGATGATGATGATGATGATGAGGTTCAGGGGGTGAGGCATTTTCAGGAGGGTTTGTTGGAATCAAATTAGAAAGTTTGCTTTTGCTCGCACAAGGACCACCACATTCCTGAGTTGTCAAGCGTAACAACCTGTGTACAACACCACCACCCCTTAAAACCCCCTGAAGATAATATACCCCCCTCCCTCTCTCAATAGACATTTTTTTTTCTAATGGACTTTACTTTAAAAGTAACTTGTTTCCATTAGAAATCTATGAGATGAGAAAAAGAAAAAAAAACCACCACCAATGGAATGGAATGCAGTCTCATTCTAGTCTTTTAAACCCTCCATACCAATGATTATGAGCGAATTTGCAAGCTCTTTTTTTTTACCCTCCCCTCCCTCATCTTTTCATAAAGAATAGAAAAAGCCGCCGTCAAGTTTTCAAATGGAGGGGGTCCTCCTCCTCCTCCTCCTCCTTCATGAAATATATATTAGATATGGTGGGGGGGGGGGGGGGGGTTGGCCGGGTTCTCCTCAAGAAAATGGATGAATTTTGGGCTATTTTAAAAGCACTCTATTCTACTCTAAAAGATGATCAGTGTAATCTTGGAAGACAACTGAACTCTGAAAGACACTTAGTGTATCTGAAAGACACTACAGTGTACTTCAAAGACACTTTAGTGTACGCTAAAGATGCTCAGTGTACTTTAAAGACACTTAAATGTACTCTTTAAAGATGCTCAGTGTAACCTTGAAGACATTAACTGAACTCGAAAGACACTTAGTGTACATGAAACAACTTAGTGTAATCTGAAAATATACAGTATACTTCAGTGTATTCTAAAAGGGTGACCAGTGTAATTTTGAAGACAATTGAACTCTAAAGACACTCAGTGTATTTGAATAGCACTTAGTGCACTCTAAAAGATAAGGAGTGTGCTTTAAAGACACTTCAGTGTACTCTGAAGACACTTAGTGCACATTTCAAACAGTTAGTGTACTCTGAAGCTAATGTCCTTTTAAAGATGTCCAGTGTACTCTGAAGGTACATCAAAGACATTGAATTATTTGAGTTTTATAAAATGTATGATATTTCATTTTGAGAGATTTAGAAAATTAAATTCAGATGAAATTAAAGAGTCTTCTTTTGTCTTAAAAACTAGAATTGATTCCCACGAACAATAATAATAATAATAATGAGAACAAGAATCTCAACCCCGTTGTTTACTTTCCCTCTATCTAAATGACAGTCAGTTAGAAATCGGTCAGAACTTCAGTTGGCTCCGCCCCTGGTTATGTAGTCTGACGTTGAAAAGGGCGGAGCACGTGACGTCAGACTATACATAACCAGCCAATTAGAAGTTGCCGGTCGTCATAAAAAAGGGGCGGAGCCAACTGAAGTTCTGACCGATTTCTAACTTGATGAGAGACAGGTGCAAAATGACCTGTGGTCAGTCATTCGAATAATAAGTAGCGCAGCAGCCACGCGAAAAATAATAAATCACAAAAGAAATTACAATAAATGATTTAAAAATGGACAATCTTCAATGAACTGTTTATAGTTTGGTTGTTTTTAACTTAGATGACGTCATCTGAGTTATAAAAGTTTATTTTGATTAGTAAACTTTTAAATTTTTAAATAAAACAACCTAAAACCAGTAGCCTTTTTTTTCTGCGTGTGTGTTTTGTGGGTGCGGTTTCCTGTGTTGTGTTTTTTTCTAGTTTCAAAATGGCTAACATCTGAAGAAAAAAAAGGATGACCCCTCTAGTACACTACAACACCACACCCCTTTTGTCTAAAGATCTTTTGCCGAAAATCCTGACTAAAGGATTTCTCAAGATTGATCTCATCATTGATGACGTCATCTAATGTTAATCTATGATGATTATATATATGACGCCAGTTATTCCTCCAGTCTAGATATTATCAACATAAAGGGCGCCCCTAAACCCAGTGGCTCACTTGGACCTGACTCCTCCTCCTCCTCCTCCTCCTGAACATTTCACAAATTTATGAAGAAAAAAAAACTTCCTTGGGTCTCATGTGTTTTAGAAACTAGAAGGGTAACAATCATTTAAGGGTGTTTTATCACTTTATGTTGATATCTTTTAAAATAATATTTGTTTAAAAATGATCCTTTGTCTATAAAAAGTTTATTTTGAAAGATATCATCCTGAAAATTATCTTTGATTTGTTTACTCTTCTAGTTTCTACAAAAAAAAAAGTACTTTCAAATTCATCTTAAGCTGGTTTATGAACTCTTGATTATTTTCTGTCTTTCAGAAAAGCAAAATTAATAATAGCTACATAGGATTTTAGAAACTAGAAGGGTATCTCAATCACCTGAGGGTATTTTCATGCGAATATAATTTAAAATAAACTTTTTACGTTCAGTTAGAAAATGATGCAACTTTAAGGCAGACATTTTTTTTTTAAATATTTGTCTATGAAAAGTTTATTTTGAAAGATATCAACCTGAAAATGCTCATGAAAATTGTGATTTCAGCTATCATTCTAGTTTTGACGAGCGTAGAAGGGCAAAAAGCCCTTCAAAACGCAGAATAATTAAGTTTTTGCAAACAAAAATGGCTGCCCTTTCCCTTCCCCTCATCTTAATATATTGATATATGGGTGTGGTGTTTTAAGATTGGAACATCTTTTAAGACAATGATGACCACCTGGTGGTGGTAGTGGTGGTTAAGGGTGGGTGGGTGGTTCCCATCCTTTATCTTTAAGTATAAACCCGCCATTTTGAGGAGGAGGAGGGGGGGGGGGTTGTGAAATTTAAAACTTTTGGTAACCACACACAAATGGATCACACCGGAAATACAGTTTGTTTAACTGTTATGATAATAACTGAAAACGTTGTGAACTTGTTTGTAAAAATTGGTGGTTAGGTGGGGGGATGTTGAGCCCCTCCTCTCTTACTCCCTCTTGTGGAGGAAGGGAGAAGATTAAAAATGATGAGAAATTAAAAAAAAATACACAAAGTTTGTTTTAAAAAATCTTGAAATTTGTTTCTTATTATGAAAATTTCAATTGGCCCAGTTTTCTTTTTTCAGTGTTCCAAATATTTAGACTTTAGAGAGAGTGGGGAAAGGGGGGGGGGGGGGGTCGTGGGCCACCAAATAACATCCTGTCCCTCCTTCCCATCTTTGTGACACACATTTTAGTAGTGGGGGGGTTTTTTTTGGTGTGATGTTTACATTGATACAAATAAGTTTTTACCAATGTTTATTGTTTGTGTCAGACACACACAAATGTCTACAAATTGGAGGTTTTTTTTTGGCTCTTACCATTGGTTTTTGCGCCAATGGTTTCAACTGGGGGAAAAGAAACCCGGAATGAGGCCTTAGGCCAAAGAGAACATGGGTTCCATGGTGGGCCTTGGAGGTTCTTTTCCCCTCAAATTGCCCAATGGTCATTTCTCCTGATGTGGTTTAATCCGTTTTTTATCATAACGAGTTAAGTAGATGGTGGGCCACTGAGCTTAAGGGGGGAGGAGGGGGCCCCACCGGATATTTCATGCTTAAATACTCCCATCATTCAAACTCTCATTACAAATTGTCTTAAGACATAATTCTTAAGAGAAAGTTTTTTTTTAAATAAAAAATCTTGTAAGAAAGGGGGGGGGGGGGGAAGGGGGGTCAAAATTTGACTAAAAAAGATTTTTCGGGGCGGGCCACCATTTCCTGTCTTTAAGGAACGGATTCGAATCCAGTTTTTAAGACCTTAGGTTCTGTCTCATCTGCCACCTGTTCCTCTTCTTATATTTTGCTTCTTATTTTATAAGATTATCGTGAATTTTTTAAAGGAAAAGTTTTAAGAAGATAAAAAGGGGTTTTTCATTTTGAATCATCTTTTATTATTCATTATTTTTTACTTTAACGGACACTTCCGTTAAAGGAAAACCTTAAGGTGGTTGTTTTAAGCCCCCTAGGACATTTTTTTAGAAGAGAAACTTCAAAAGTGTTTTAGAAACTAGAAGGGTTAGCTGAGAATCACTTAATTCCTATTTTCATATTGAAATCTTTCAAAATAAACTTTTTCTAGCCAAAAAAAAATTACAAAATATTATTTATTCCGGTTTGAAACTGTTAATTGTTCTTGGAACTGTCTTTCAAAAAGGCAAAATTAAGAGAAATTTCAAAAGTGTTTTAGAAACTAGAAAGGGTAGCTTCCAAACGGATATTTTCTATGTTTTTATTATCTTTTAAAATAAGCTATTTATGGTTAGTTTGAAATTGATCCAACTTTAAAATGGGTTTTATGAACAGCTGATTTTCGAACTCTTTTGAATTGCCAGAAACAAAATTAAGAGAAACTTAAAAGTAAATTAGAAACTAGAATAGTAGCTCCATCAGTTTTAGAGTATTTTCATGTTGAAATCTTTCAAAATAAACCTTTTATAGATAAACAAATTAAAAACATATTCTTTCTGTAAAGTTGAAATATTTTCAAACTGAAGCTTATCTTTTTTTTTTTAAAAAGTTTACTTTGAAAGATTTCAATATGTAAATACGAATTAAGTGATTGAGCTACCCTTCTAGTTTCTAAAACGCATTCAAAGTTTCTCTTCATTTTTAACACCTGAAAGACAGTTTTAAGAACAATTAACAGTTTCACAAACCAGAATAAATAATATTTTGTACATTGTTTGGGCTAGAAAAAGTTTATTTTGAAAGATTTCAATATGAAAATACGAATTAAGTGATTCTCAGCTAACCCTTTCTAGTTTCTAAAACACTTTCTCTATAGTTTCACCTTGCTTTTTCTGAATAAAATCTGTAAAAAGACCACCGTGAATATTGATAATTTTTTTTGGTTCCTTTTTCAATTTAAAACATCCTTTTTTGATGTTCAAAATGAAGGATTAAAAAAAAGTCCATCTTTATTTAAAGTGAGACTTAAATTTGTATTAAAAAAGGGGGGAGGGAGATGATGGTTTCATTTCCCACTTGCCCCTTTGATCTCCATTACCCTTTTGGCTCCTTTTGTGAAACCCCCCCCCCCCCTTGAGGAGCTCAATAGTAATATCAATAGAAAAACCTCACCTGTGTGTAATTAAGGTTAAAACACACCTGCAGGAATAAGGTTAATTCTCATTTTGAGTCATCCATCACATCATAAGTCACATATAGGCCTATATATATATATATTACAAAATTAAGTGAATCAAATGACAACAACCGTGAGAAAAAAAAATTAATTGTTTTCAACATGAAAAACACAAACTTAATTAACTTAATGTGGTTTTATTAAAGGTGTAAAATGACCACCGTTTTTACATGGTGTGGTTTTCAAACACTTGAAAGTGTTTTTAGAAACTAGAAAGGTAGCTTAATCACTTAAGAGTAGGCCTTATTTTCATGTTGATTATCTTTCAAAATGAACTTTTTATCATAGTTTAAACAATCTTAGAAATGACCACCAGTGTTAAATTCTGCTCAATTTTGTAAATTTTTCATAATTTTTTTTTAAAAGTTTGGCGCCATTTTTGTTGCAAAACGTTTTTTTTTTTTGCCGAAAAGTTTAGTTTAGCTCTTAAGTCTTCCGACTATTGATGAGTTTATCCTTTGATAAATGCTAAGTTGTCTCTTTAGCATAGTTGAATTCATAAATTGACATTTTAATTCTGGTCAGTTTGGTTTAATTTTTCCAGAATTTTAAATGTAGTTTTTGAAATTTGGCGCCATTTTGTTCGGTTGCAAACTTTTAGCTCTTGGTAAATCTTAGCTGTTAATTAGTTTAGTACTTATTCGATTATCATTGAGTCACTTTAGCATTGTTAAATTCATGAAATGACCTTTTAATTTTGTGGTCCGTTTGGTCAATTTTTCCTGTATTTTTTTTTAAAAACTTGACACCATTTTTATGACAAACCGTTTTTGTTGCCAAAATGTGTAGTTTAGCTCTTGATTAGTTTTAACTATTGATGGGTTTAGCACTTGTCCGTTGACTATTGAGTCACTTTAACATTGTTGAAGTCATAAATTGACCCTTACAAGTAAAAGTGGTCAGTTAAGGTCAATTTTTTTAATAACAAAAATGGCTTTAAAAAAATAGTAAAAGAAGGAATTTTCTTTGACTTTTTCTAGTTTCATTGATGGTTTTTTTTCTAGTTTTAACTTAAAAGAACAGTAGCTCAGTCACCACTATGAAATAAACCTTCTTTAAGGGCTTTTTGTGTGTTTAACTTATGTAAAAGGGCCCCTTAGAAAGGGACTCCTTGAGTAATAATTCAGTGAATGGATTTAAAAAGATTACATTTAAAGGAGGCGGAATATCCAAAAAGCACCTGGCTGCCTACTTCGAGCTTTAGAAAAAGCTTACTTTATAACATTGTTAAAAATGTTCACACAAATTTTAACTTTTGTATTGGAAAAAAGAGGCCTCTTTTCAGGTGCTTTTGACTGAGATGAGGCCACCGCTCCAGTTACTTCTTTTCAAGGGGTTTTTGTCCTTTTATTATAATGCATTAATATATTTCATGGGGCACTTTTTTTTTCTTTCTAAAGGGATTTGCATTCCAAACTAGGTACACTATTTTGACACTAGGTGGCGCTGATCAAATATGTTTAAATATCGCAATTTATGTAACACCGAAGTGTGTGTGGTATTTTACACAACAACATCAAACTATATGTATATTAAAAACGTTTTAGATGAAAATCGTGAATGGGTTGTTAGAAACTAGAATAGTAGGACAATGTGCTGAAAGTATTTTCATAGAGAAAATTATTAAAAATAAACTTTTTATCGCAATTTGAAAAATTATTAAATTTCATGTTCTATAAATGTTCAAATTGACATAAAAAGTTAATTTTTACAGATTTTTTAAAAAATTGTGAGAAATTTAAAAATATGTTAGAAATTAGAATAGTAGACGAATATGTTGAAAGTATTTTCATGATCATATCTTTCAAAATAAACTTTTTATGGCACTTTAAACAACAACAAGTCGGCAAATACATTAGAAGTAAAATAACATACAAACAGCAGTCCATTTTAAAACCGCAATAAAAAGTTTATTTTGAAAGATATGGTCATGAAAATACTTCGGCACATTCATCTACTACTCTAGTTTCTAACGTTTTTTTTTAAAAAAATGTCTTACAATTTTTATGAAATGTGTAAAAAAAATGAACTTTTTATGACAATTTGAACAATTTCAACATAAAAATGTGAAAATTTTTCATATTTATAATAAAAGGTTAATTTTTTTTATAGATTTCTTAAAAATCATGAGATATTTTAAAATCTGTTAGTAACTAGAATAGTAGACGAAAACGTTGAAAGTATTTTCATGACCATATCTTTCAAAATAAACGTTTTATCGCAATTTGAAAAATTATCAAATTTTTCATGTTCTATATAAATGTTCAAATTGCCATAAAAAGTTAATTTTTACAGATTTCTTCAAAAATTCTGAGTTATTTTAAAATTTGTTAGAAACTAGAATAGTAGACGAAAATGCTGAAAATATTTTCATGACCATATCTTTCAAAATAAACTTTTTATCGCAATTTGAACAAGGACAAGTCGGCGGTTAAGATATTAGAAGTAAAGAAAAATAAACAGTAGGCCATTTTTAAACTGCAATAAAAAGTTTAATTTGAAAGATATCGTAATGAAAATACATCTAGTATATTAGTCTACTATTCTAACTTCTAGCAAACTTTGAAATTGTTATTTTTTTAAAAGAGTTTTTAAATAAATTTCAGTAAATTATAACTTGTTCTGAAAAGTGAAAAACGTTTAAATTAAGGTTTTTCTTGTGTGTTTTTTAAATGAAGAGACATAAAGAGATGAGGATTTTTCTTTTTAAGTGCTGTCTTTTGAATTTCACAGCTCGAGTGACATGAGACAGGTCACAGGTCCTTTTAGGACCACCCCTTGTCCCTCAAACCTCCCCCTTAAACTTATGTTTAACTTATTTTCTCAAAAAAAGTAGAGCAAAAATTTCTCTCAATGAAACTCCTGAGAAGAAGAAGAAGAAGAGTAACTTTAAAAGAGTAAGTTTAAGTTACCAGATGCGGCAAAAATCTTTAAAGATTTTTCAAGAAAAAAGGGAATTTTAAGGGGGGAGAAAACAGGAGGAGGAGGACTAAAAGGTCCCATTGATACAAATGATGGAGGTTTTCATGGAGAAAAATATATGAGGGGCTTCTCTCTTTTTAACATAGGTTAGAAAAAGAGATCCACATTCCACAAAACTTCAATCACATGTCATTCCCCCCCCCCTTAAGTTGTTTGTGTGGGAATGGATGGATAGAGAGAAAAAGACCCTTAGTTTGTGTGGGTCCTAAACTCCTTGGTATGCAGACTCAAGAGACTGAGAGAGAGAGACCAGAGGCCAAGCGCAACTTTAGGTCCAAAAAAAAAGTTCTCAAGCATTCTTCTTATTCTTGGCCCTCAAAGAGACGCCAGAAATTGTTTTTGGGTCGCTGAGAATACAACAGAAAAGGTTATGAGAAGTTTTTTTCAGGTCATTTTGCCCTGAAAACTAATGTTGTTGTTTTTTTTTCAACTGGTGGCTCGCGAGCCAGTGTGTGATTGACTCGCGAGTCGCTTCTTGAGAAACAATTCTTGATAAGTTGTCAATAGGCCTTACCATTGCCATTATTTGATTTTCATGATGAATATTGGTGATATTTAAAGGAATGTTGTTATATCGTTATCAGTTTATTCTTGTGATAACATTTTTTTTTCTGAGTGATAACAAAGCGTGCGCCAGCGCCCTCAAGTGTCCATTTACAGTGTGATTTGCAAAAATATAACAAAAATGGCTGCTGTGTATTTGTATGGCTATATAAATATTAAGATTTCTATACTTTTATTTACAATTATAACTATACATAATGGTCAGCCTATGACATAGATCAACATAGAGCAGCGCCCTCTATATTTATTTTTCAATTGAAGATTACTGGTTGGAATGAGCGGATTTTTATGCAGTTTTTTTATTAGTGGTATTATCATATCAAAACAATCAAAAGTCATTGATTAAAATAAGATAAATTTGAAAACAAATACAAAGTTTGTTTGGAGACTAGAATCGACAAAAACCAAACATTTTTAAAAAAAAAAAAAAAATTAGGCCATTTTCAAACTCTCATAAAATGTTTATTTTGAAAGATAATCAAGATCAAAGTAATTTTACTAGATTCTCTTACTATTCTAGTATTTAACAAACTTTGAATTTCTGTTGTTAAAGTTGCTTTTAATTATTTTTTAATAATTTATTTGCCAAAGTGGCAACTAAATTTGGCTTCTCATTTAAATAATACAACCAGAGTCATCGTCAGTTGATAAAACTAAGTATAATCTTTGCATAAAATGGTTAAGCTAAGCCTGAGCTTAAATTACTGTTAGCTCTTTTAAGTTGGTATTGTCTCTTGAGTGGACTCCAATGTTTTGCCCTTAGTTTTAGGAATGGTCAAGAAGAAAATGACCAGTCCAAAAAAATTGACACAAGCCAGTAACCAGTATGCTCCAGCATCACCAATCCATCCGGAAATATCCACGAATAGTTTTGTCACAATGAAATCCATTATGTTCAATGAAACACAACCAAAACTATTAGCAAGCCCTCTGGAACGCGTTCCAAACAACTCATTGGTGATCAAATGGGGCAGTGGCCCGTATCCCAAAGAGAAACCTACGTTGAATACCATGAAAGAGACAAGTGGTAACCAGAAAATGTGGGCAGAGGCAAAGGAAGGACTGAGCAATTTCACTTTCTGAAAAGCGCCCATGGCGGCCATGCTGGCGCCCATCGTCAAAGTAGCCGACATTATCAGAGTCCGGCGTTCGAAATAGTCGACGATCGAGAGACCGACACAAGACGCAACCAACTGAACGGCTCCGACGATGATGGTTTGAGTGTAAGGATCAATTTCATTCCCCGATTCCTGAAAAATGGACACCATGTTGATACGTATGACGTTCATGCCTGACAGTCCCATGATGATGAACATGGCTTGGCTGACAAGTAACCGCTTTAAAAGTGGAGGTTTCAAGTACTGAAAGAAAGGGATCCGAACTCCAGTCACGGATAAGCTCTGTTGAATACTCAACAGTTCGTTATGGAGTTCGTCGCCGGAACCTCGAAGCCACAACAATGCTTCGACCGCTTCTTCTTTGCGCCCGTTGTACAGCAGCCATCTTGGCGTTTCCGGCATAAAAATCATAAACACAACCATGACACACGCGACAGTGGCACAGTACACGGCGAGCCAGTTCCACGGTACGAAGGCACCGACGATATACGTAGATAGGACGCCACTGTTGACACCGACGAGCGTAAACGAAGTTAGAATCCCACGTATTTCCGGTGGCGATATTTCCGACACGTAAACGGCCATCATCGGAGAAATGGTCGAAGCAAAGAAACCGGTAATGATTCTGGCTACGTACATCGTTCCGATATTGGAAGCACTGCACATAATGACCCATCCGATGACCATCGGAGCCGTGCCGAATATGAGTCCGTTCTTACGGCCCCATTTATCCATGACCAGAAAACCGAACATGGCGCCAAAAACGCCAGCGATGAACTTAAGGCTTCCCAGCCATGACTGTTCCTCTGGATTGATTCTGAATGGATTCGGATGAGAGTTCAAGTTCGGAATGGCCGGTGCGGTATAACCGGAAGTGGTACCAACAACAGCGGAACCCAGTGATGCTATGATACTAGCTAGAATAGCTCGAAGATATTTATGCTTTGTTACATGCAACGAATGCCTCGCTGAAGAGCACTGCTGCTGCTGCTGTTGTTGTTGTTCCGTTGCGGCCATTATGTCCTCACTTTTGATGCCATAACTAGCCATTTTTCCTGCTGCAAGCTAAGGTTTTAAATCCGTTCAGAAGAGCTCTTAGCTTACTTTCGCTTGGTTTTTATGGCTTTCTGAATCTCGCTGTTTTATAATAAGTTATTATAAAAAGCTTAGAGAGACATCGCTTGACATTTCCTACAAGAAGTTGATTCAGCTGTTTGTGAATTTAAAACACATTATTGTCACTTTTTGCCAATTGGCTGAAGTTCTAGCTTTTCAAGGTCATGAGGCATCGATTCAGTTGCATACTGAGATACAGGGTGTTTCGTCAACATTAGCTGTTATCATTTTTTAACAGATTTTTAACCTTGAAAAAGCCTCTAATTAGGTTCTCTCATAGATAGGATCCTTATAAAACTGATAACGTAATTATTGATACCTAAAATTAGGGCCAAAACTAACGTTTTTTGATACAAATTAATGGACTTTTATCTAAAAATAGGAGTAATGTGATTACGTCATAATGATAATGATGATGATGATGATGATTACTGAGAAAAACAACTGTTGTATTTGAGGCTGTTTAATTAGTAATTACAATGCAGTAAAATAAGTGTTTATCTTATTTCTTCTGTTATTTTCTGTTTCATTGTAAATAGAACAAAAGAACATTAAAAAAAATGCTAAAAAGTTACTTAACAAGAAGGAGATTTCAACTGGAACATATGACCTAAAACAAAGGGACAACAACAACAACCAGTTAGACTTTAGCTTCAATTTCATAACGATTGCGCAAAGTTGGTGCTAAACTCATCACATTTTACATGAAACTTCTTATCAAAGGTTCTTGAGTTTAGCACTAGCTTTGACTTAAGCAATCATTAAGAGCTCTCTTGGATAAAACCTAAAAAAAGAGCTAAACAAAACAAAAGTTTTAAACTAGATAACAGCTAAATTATACTTTGAGCTTAACTGAACTACAGCTAAAATTGAACGAGAGCTAAACGTCAATTAGATATGAGCTTTTTTAAATAGAGCTAAGCTGAAATAAAAGCTAAACAAATCCGTAGCTAAACTGAACAAGAGTTAAATTTAAAGGAACAAATTTTTTCTTGAGCTCTAGAATTAAATTGACCAAGAGCTAAACTTGAACCAGAGCTAAACTGACCAATAGCTAAACTTGAACCAGAGCTAAACTGACCAATAGCTAAACTTGAACCAGAGCTAAACTTGAACCAGAGCTAAACTGACCAATAGCTAAACAAAACAAGAGCTAAAACTTTTTTCTCCATGAGAGCTACATAGAAGAGTCCATTTGGAACATTTCAGTGGTTTTGACATTTAATATTTATCAATCGGCGTGGTCATTTTGCACGTCGACTAGTCATTATGCATAAGGACTAATCTTCAATATATTCTTGGCAATATATTTGTACGCACGTTTTTCTTCGAAGGTCAATTGTTAGAAAAACAAGAATTTTTCTTTAAATTTCACTTGTTTCACAATAATATTTTTAGGTGGTTGTTTTAATCAAGTGTAATCAGCGCCCTCTTCTGACACAAACTTAATAAAACTACTAATAATTGTAACCTCAATCATATAAGTGATATAACATATTGAGATGAAAATATAAATTACATTTGTACTGAATGTACTGCCATCTGGTGGCTCCATTACTAAAACAAAATTTCAAAATAATCAAATTCAGGCAGCCATTTTTTAATTTTCTTAGAAATCTCACATAAATATGGTTCCTTTTTTTATTATTAAACCTCAAAATCAATTTCCATGGTCGAAAATTCTTTCCATTGATAAAAATTTGTTAAGGGGCCTCTTCATCTCCCTTCTCCTTAAGGAAAGAAGTCCTAATATTTTGACCCAGGCTCCATCTTGTCGCATTTTTTTCTTCTACTTTTCTTCCCCATGAATGGAATAATGGAATTTCACTTAAAAATGGTGGTCATTTTTGTCACAATTTTGACAGTGTATATAAAAAGGGAACAACCCCTTAAGTGTTAAAGGGGATCACACAGAAGGGACCGCTTTTAGAGGGAGGTCCTTACTCAAAAGTCGTCTTTCTGGGTACTTTTTAGTGTTTTTTTTAGCTATTTTTACATTAGAGAAAATTAAAGAAAAACACTTTGAAGGATAAAATGTGGAAACTTTAAAAAAAGTCACATTTTTGAGGGTTATTTCCGATTTGGTTAACGCACTGATCCGGTCATTAATTAACCAGTTGGTTAAGTCTCAAGTTTAAGAAAAGAGTTTGACACTATAGAACTTTTAACTTGAACCCTCTAAACAGGGTTCTAACTTTCAAAAACCCTCTCTGAGTTGGAACAGTGTTTTGAGAGTTCAAATTGAAATTCAAGTGCTAAGTTTTAATATTGAATTTGAGGTTTGATAATAAATTTTCAAAATCATTTAATTTGTATGATGATATCTTTCAAAATAAACTTTTTATAACAATTTTGAAGTCAAAAAAAAATGTTTCGAGAAATTAAGAGCAAAATAAATTGTTAATTTTCAAAACTTGCATAAAAAGCTTATTTTTAAAGATAACGTTATGAAAATACTTTTAAAATATTCTAGTTTGTTACCAAACTTTTAAAAGTATTTTATTTTCATAATAATATCTTTCAAAATAAACTTTTTATGATAATTTTAAGGTAAATATTTAAAAAAAAAAATTAAAAGCAAAAAAAAAAAGTTGATCATTTTCACACGTTCTTAAAAAGTTTATTTTAAAAGATATCATCATAATGAAAGACAGGCATTTAGAAATCGGGACAAACATTGGCTACGCCCTTTTTATGACGACCGACAACTTCTAATTGGTTGGTTATGTAGTCTGACGTCACATATGCTCCGCCCTTTTCAACGTCGAACCACACAAAAAACCAATTAGAAGTTGCCGGTCGTCATAAAAAGGGCGGAACAAACTTCTGTTCGTCCCGATTTCTAATTGCCTGTTAATGAAAGTAGTTGCGTTTGCGTCCATTTTGGTACAACCCCTTTAATGTTATGTTAATTAGTGAAGTTCACCCCTTTTAAAATTAGATCAATTTTAATATTTAATAGTTTAATGTGAACGATTATCAAATAGTGTTGCTCTTATATTAACCGATTGAAGGGCCAACTGTTGGTTAAATTTTAACTATTTAAATTTAAAATATGTATCAGAATAATAATAATCCTGTATATACGTAATGGTAACAGGGAACAACATTTGAATTCGAGGGTTGTTAAGGAGGTGTTGGGGGGGGGGGACAACATTCCTTACAGTCAAACAGCCATTAAGGAATTTTTGGGCTTGGGTTATAATATCAAATAAGAAAATGGCTGCCGTAAACACCCCTGTAGGTATAATAAGGGTGAGATTAGGGTGGTTATGGAGGGAGGGAGGGAGAGGAGGAGGCCCTTAAGGGCGAACACCAACAACATTTTTTTTTTCATTCAGGTTTTTCTTTCATTTTCATTCAGGTTCATTTTGAAAGATTTTTCTTAAAATAAAAGATAAAAGTTTTTTCCCCTATTTTTTTTTTCATTCACACTTTTTTACCTAAAAAAACACAGGCAGTTAGAAATAGGAGAGAACTTCAATTGGCTCCGCCCTTTTTATGACGAACGGCAACTTCTTATTGGTTTGTTGTGTGGTTCGACGTTGAAAAGGGCGGAGTATGCGACGTCAGACTATACATAACCAACCAATTAGAAGTTGCCGGTCGTCAGAACAAGGGCGGAGCCAACTGAAGTTCTCTCCTATTTCTAACTGCCTGTAAAAAAAACTACCAGAATTTATAAGAATTAAAAGTTTTCTAGAAACTAGAAAGTATCTTCAGGATGATGATGATATCTTTCAAAATAAAACTTTTTTTATGAAGAATTTAAAAATCGTTTTTTTTTAATTACTTTGAAATTAATTTTATTTTAGTGTAATATCTTTTAAAATAAACTTTTTATAGACATTTCAAAGTAAATATTTCAAGAGATTGCAGCAAAACATGTTGATAATTTTTTCAACCTTACATAAAACGTTTATTTTGAAAGATATCGTTATGAAAATACTTTTTTTTAAACATTTACCTACATTTCTAGTTTGCTAACAAACTTTCAAATTTATTTTAAGTGTAATATCTTTTAAAATAAACTTTTTATAACAAATTTAAGGTAAATATTTCAAAAGGTTGTTGCATGCAGCAAAATAACAAACATAAAAATGTATTTAATTTTAATGAGTTATACCTAGTACTCACACACACCTGATAATTTAAATGCATTTAAATAATAAACGTGTTCTACAGAGCCCCGTGAAGGACAAACAAACAATATGTCGTCGAATTCAATTTATTCAGTTAATTAATCTCAAATATTGAGTTAATTACTTAAATATATAAACTACTGACATTAAAATATTGATTTCGTATTTCAATTTAAAATATTAATAATTAAAGTCAATTTTTATTTGGTTTGCGTGTCCTTAACTGGATTCCGTATAATTCACCTAAACACATTTAATTTCAATTCATTTAACTCATGTGTGGTGTACAATGTATTAAATGAATTGAAATTAAATGTGTTTAGGTGAATTCTACGGAATCCAGTTAAGGACATGAACACCAAATTAAAAATTGACTTTATTATTTAATATTTTAAAATTGAAATATTAAATCAATATTTTTCAATAGTTTATATTTAATAGTTAAGTATTAACTCAATATTTTGAGATTATTAACTGAATATAAATTGAATTCGACGACATATTGTTTGTTTGTCCTTCACAGGGCTCTGTAGAACATGTTTATTATTTAAATGCATTTAAATTATCAGGTGTTAAGCATAATAAAGGTGTTTCTAAAGGTGTTCTCTCCTCAAAATGTTTCTAAATAAAATATTTAAAGTGAGTTTCATCTACAAGTTAGTTAGCAACTTAGCAACAAAGTTGTGTCAATTTTAAAAGAAACACATTTTTCAATTTGCAAAATGATGTGTGATTATTCAAGTGTGTAATTGTGACAAAGTGTAAAAATGTGAGATTCAAGACGCTGTTTTTTTTCTGTGAACAAATTCACAAATTATGATAATTACAACATTTAGATAATTTGAAAAACAAACAGAAAAAAAAACTCGTTTTCATTTCAATGATTTTAACATTTATTTTATTTTTTGTTAGCGGTAAAGAAAAATAACAGAATAATAATCAAAAAAGGTGACTTTTGAAAATTTTAAGAAAAATTACAACAAAAAGGTCTCTTTTTTCTTTAAAATAAAATATATCAAATAATTTAAATTGACATAAAAAACAGAATTTAAGGTGGTTTTAATATCGTAAAATTAAGAATTCGAGACGAAAATCCCTCATTCAGTTACTCTTCTACTTTCTAAAATTCCTAGTTTCTTTTTAAAAAGTTTATTTTAAAAGATATTAACATAAAAATAACCTTAAGTGACTGATTTACTCTTCTAGTATCTAAATACTTCTTAGTTTTTTATATAAAAAGTTTATTTTAAAAAATAAAACACAAAATCTTCTAGTGAAATCTTCTGCTCTTCTAGTTACTTAAATAATTGCAATAAAAAGTTTATTTTAAACGATATCAATATCATTCTAAAAAGTTTTTTTTAATCATATCAACAAAAATCGCTCTTCTAGTTTCTATGACATTTTCAACATCTTTCTTACTGTTTTTTTGTTGCTAAAATTGCAAAATAAAACCCAAATTTCCCATGTTCATATTAATTTGCATATTATGCAAAGAAGAATGTTACTAAAACACACCCTGTATAATTAATAACTTGTAACTCAGTTAAGTGAGTAAAAAAAAGTGTGAATGAATCACTTGATTCAAGTGTCTGATTACCAAAAGGACATTGGCTGCTGCTGCTGTTGCACTTCTTAACAATGAAAATTGAAATTATGTCTTGAGACAAGAGTCTGGGGTTCACTAACCCCCTGGGGGGCCAATTGGGGGGATTTAACCCTTTTCTCTCTCTCTTAAGACCCCACCCACATATAAAAACAATCCAAGTTTGTGACCCACAACAACAATAACAACAAAAACTAAAACCAGAAATTAAATTTCAACAAAAGATGAAAAAAGTTATCAATGAAATTTAGTAACATTTTTGTACAATTACTAGACAATCTGCAAAACTGTCAAGTTAGGAAGCGATTTAGGCAATGTGCAGAATGCCTGCCTACTCATATATATAGCAAGGAACCACCAACCCTGCTACACAAATGTGTTAGGTCCAAATTCAAGAAGGAAAGTTGGCACTTGAACTTCAAACTTTCAAAACGAGTCATGTTTCATGCTTGAAAATGTTTCTTTATGTTGGAACCCTGTTCTGAGGATTCAAGTTTTAAGTTCAAGTGTTAAGGCAGAAATTTCAAGAAGAAAACTTCGCACTTTCAAGTTTGAGCATGTACTCAATGAGAAGCTGCTACTCAAAAAGAAGCAGATGAATAGTGAAGTTCCATTGAAGAAGGTAGAGCACCTACTCCAGCAATGTGAGTAGGTGCTCACTCTTCGGCATCATAGAATTTGCTCCTCGAAAAATTCACAAAATGTGTGGAGGAGCATCTGCTCATTTTTCATTCATATGAAAAAAAAAATTAAGCACATGCTCCTCCAGTCTGAGCATCTACTCGCAAAGTTTATTCATACCAACTCGAGCACCTGCTTCGAAAAACTTAAGCAAAGAGCAGGTACTCAATTTTATTAATACCACTCATTATTGAAGATTGACTTCTGTGTTGAAGTGTTGTACAAATTAAAAGAAGGCTGGTTAGAGGCTATAGTTCTCTTGTTGAGAGATGCTAGTGAGTAGATAACTCTAGCCTCTAAGCAGTGTATTTGAATAAAAAAGGGCGTAATTTTGATTTATGAGTTTATATAAATTTATAGAAAGACATGTTGCTTCTGTAATGAGATACAAAGTGACGTCACTAGGTGTCGCACCTTATATATATATTTATTGCTGTGACACAGGTGCAACAATAAACACACACACACAACACCTGAACCTAATTATTATCTCTTTTTTTGATGTGTGTTCACACTTTTAAACTACTTTTATTTGTACTCAATTTTGTGTGCAAATAAAACGCACCCAAAAAAAGAAAAAACCTCAATTTCATTCACACAAGATGATGACAATGACCAAACAAGATTAAGTTAAGATAGGTGTAAACGCACCCCCCCCCCCCCCACCTATCAGGTTAATTCTGTCTTTGAGGTGCAAACATTGGAGTGAAATTTGAAAGCATTTTTAGAAACTAGAAGGGTTATATAAGCTCAATCATGTTGATTATCTCAAGTTTGAGAAGATATCAACATGAAAATACTATTAAATGGAGCTTAAAAAAAAGCTGGTTATAAAACATCTTTAAAAACTAGAAAGGGGAAAAATAGGTTCCTTTTTTATTTCAAGGAACCGATGAAATAAAAACTTGAATTATTGGATAATAAATAATGAAAGAATTTCATTTAGAAAAAAGATTCTTCTTCTCTCAAGATGAGAATTCATTCATTTTTTGGGGGGTCTGTTTCATTTCAATTTTTTGAATATTGGCCCACCCCTAAAGGGCCACACAAGTAACCAAGTTTCCTTCATCAATTTGAGCCTTAGTTACAAAAGTAACGCGTAAAGTTACAGTTAAAAGTTACTAAAAAGGCCAAGTTTAAAAATCAGATGTTAATCAGCTTAACCGCGTTTATTTTCCTGTGTTGGAACCTCTGCATAGAGGCTTCAAGTTGAAGTGCCAAGTTTCCTTAATTACAAAAGTAACTGCAAAGTTACAGTTTTTAAACCCAATGTGTAAAAAAAAAACGGTAAAATACCGTTTTCCAGTCAAAAAACCTGGTTAGAGGCTAGAGTTCTAGTGAGGAATAATATTTCTAGACTAGATGCTAGTTTTGACATCTTGATTCTTGAAGGCTAAAACCTGGTTGGAGGCTAGAAGTTTCAGAGTCTAGAAGTAAAATTCGCAATCTAACAAATTCTTCTTCAGACTAGAACTCTAGCCTCTAACCAGGTTTTTTGAATTTAAATGTCTTAAAAGTCAAACTAGTAATTTAAAAAAATTTCTTCTTCAGACTAGAATTCTAGCCTCTAACCAGGTTCTTTGAATTTAAATGTGTTAAAAGTCAAACTAGTAATTTAAAAAAATTCTTCCTCAGACTAGAACTCTAGCCTCTAACCAGGTTCTTTGACTGAAAACCCCAGTTTCTCTCAGTTGTCGTTACTAATCATTGATCAATGAGTTTCAATGAAGTTTTTACATTGAAGGTGTGTTTACACTGTTAAGTTTTGTTGTCTTTTGGATAAAAAATAGTAAGAATCTCTCCACCTGTTTTCAATGTTTTCTATACTGGAATTATGAAGAGATGAATAAAATTCATTCAGTGAATCAGTGGTGTAACTGTGACCCCAACCCTCCTCCTTTCCCCTTAAGCATTATTTCCCCCTTAGTTACACATACACTTGTAATCTTGTTGGCCGACTGCAACCTGTCAGAGGGTGGGCCTCACCAAAAAAAAAAGAACTTTTGGCGGCAGTTCACCTGTTATCAATGGGGTTTTTTTTCTTCTTCTTCATGATTTGTGCACTTTTTTTTTGACGCAATTTCAAAAAGCTCACAAAGGACCCACCCACCCACCTCCCTTAAAGCTTAAAGGTACCTTAAGGGCGCCCCCCCCCCCCTCCGCTCACCCTCCTTTTCTAAATAAAGAAGAGCAACAGTCCCAGCATCCCTTTCTTCTTCAGGAGAGGGAATTGTGGGTGAATTAGATGATGAGATGACCATCACCACCCATATTGAGGGCCTCATCATCTTACCTGAGAATGCCTCCTACCTGTGGCACTATGAGTTCTCTCTCAACAGTGATTTATTAGAAACCTGTTGTTAAAAAGTTCAGAATAAACTTTTTTTCCGACACAAATGAAAAGAAAAACTTAAAAACAGAAGAAAAAAAAGTTCTGATGTTTTAAAACATTGCCTCAAGTGTTAACAACAACAAGAAGAAAAAAAGTAATGACAATTTTAGGGAGAAGAGAGAGAGAGAGAGAGGGTTGAAGGGAAAGAAGAAGAAAATAATTGGTGTGTAGCACTTTTTGAATAAAAGAGCTAAAAAAAACTTTAGAGCTAAAATTGAACAAAGAGCAACTAAAGAAAAGCTAAAGTTCAAACTAGAAAGTTAAAGAGATGAACTTGAACGAAGTGCTAAACGTGAAAAAGAGCTAAATACTGAACTGAGAAAAGAGCTAAACTTACAGAACACGAAGCTAAACTTGGAACAAGAATTGAAGAAAAGCAATAACTAAATTTGAACCAGAGCTAAACTGGAAAAGAAACCAAATCCAAGATGAAAAGCTGACCTGAAACCAAGTACTAATCCCAGAACCAAAAGCTGAAGTTGAACAAAAGTTAAAGCTAAACTAAAACACGCGTTCAACTGGAGCAGGAATTAATTCCAAAATTAAAAAGCCGAACTTGAGCAAGAGCTAAACTAGAGGAAGAACTAATCTCAAAAGAGCTAAACTAAAACAAGAACTAAATTGGAATAAGGACTAATTTCAGGAGTAAGAGTTAACATGAAAGAAGTGCTAATCCCAGAAATAAAAGCTAACTTGGATCTAGAGCTAAAATAAAACACGAGCTAAACTGAAACAAGAACTAACCACAGCAGACAGGCAATTAGAAATCGGGACATACAAAAGTTGGCTCCGCCCTTTTTATGACGACCGGCAACTTCTAATTGGTTTGTTGTGTGGTTCGACGTTAAAAAGGTGCGGAGAGCATGTGACGTCAGACTACATAACCAACCAATTAGAAGTTGTCGTTCGTCATAAAAAGGGCGGAGCCAACTTCTGTTTGTCCTGATTTCTAATTGCCTGTACCACAGCAGTAAGAGCTAAACTGAAACAAGAGTGAGAGCTATACTGAAACAAGAGCTAAACTGCAACAAAAAGAAAGTGCTAAACTAGAACAAGAGCTAAACTCAGGAGAAAAAAACAACAACTTGAACTTAGCTTACTAAGTTACACTTAAAAAAGTTCCCAAAAATCCAATTTCACCCTCTTAAGATAAACTAATTACTCAAAAGAGAGAGAGAGAAGATGAAACCCGGGTCAAATTTAATCCTTCAAGTTGGTCCCTTATTTTTATAATAAAATGTAAGCGATATTTTTTTTTTAAAAAAAGAAGAAAAAATTCTATAAATTAAATTAAAATAATAAAAGAAATTATGAGTGAGATACAAAAGTTGACATTTTAAAGGGGTTTTTTTTTGTTGTTGCTCAGAATTGGATTAGGGGGAGGTTCATTTTGTTACCCCCTTCAGTTGACCCTCATTGGTGGCCGCCGCCACCCGTCCCATAAAAACACTAACCTAGACCCAGTCCTTTAATGTCTCGCCTATTTTTTTATACTTCAGGGAAGAAGAGTAATAGTGAATAATGAAATATAACCGAGAGAGAGAATGAACTCTCGTTTTTTTCTTTCTTCTTCTTCTTCTGTCTCTCATTCTGAAGAATTTATTAAATTAGTGATGGCTGTGTGTGTGGTTATTTAATTCTTAAAATAACCACCAGGGGAAAAAATATTCAGAATGCGGGGCTTAGAGAAGGGGCACTGCCCCCCCCCCCAACCCCCTTCATGGGGTCAACAGGTCCGAAATAAAGGGAAAGTTACAACTTAAGTTAAAAAAATATTTGTAAATTCAGAGGACAATTTAATGTTATTTTGAAAGAAAAAAATTAAGAAAATTTAAGTCTGTTAGAAGATAAAATAGTAGGCGAATCTTCATAAAGAGTTTTCATGACGATATCTTTCAAAATAAACTATTTATTGTAGTTTGCAAATGGCCTACTGTTTGAATTTGTCATGCAGTGTCTTATGCGTTTTTGTTTTCTTTTCTTTTTCCGACTTTGTGCGGTTCAAAGTGTCATAAAAAGTTTATTTTAAAAGATGTGGTCGTTAAAATACTTTCAGTGTATTTCGTCACTATTCTAGTTTCTAACAAACTTTGAATTTCTTCTTAAAGTTTATAATTTAACGAATAATAAACAATTTATGAGACACAAGTGGGTTAGACATTTTTTTTAAAAAAAATGTCAATTTTATAAAAAACGAAGAATCTAAAAAAGTAATTTTAATAAGACAACGACCTTGTTAGAAACTAGAAAATTAGGCGAATATACAGAAAGTGTATTTTATCACGATATCTTTCAAAATAAACTTTTTATTGAAGTTATAAAAATGGCCCATAATGCCTACTCGCCCCTTTTTCTCAAATTCATATTTGCCGACTTGCTCTTGTTCAAGATGTCATAAAAAGTTTATTTTGTAAGATATGGTTATGAAAAATACTAAAAGTATTTCCCTTTACTATTCTAGTTTCTAACAAACTTTAAATTTCTTCTTAAAGTTACTTTTAAAACGAAATATAAGCAATATTCGGACACACGGCCGACAATCTTAAATATGTCACTGAAAATATTTCGATAAATAAAAACCTTGTTAGAGACTAGAATAGGCCTACTATTTGAATAACCGTAAAGTAATTTTTATGATTATATCTTTCAAAATAAAATTTTTATGACACTGAAGTTACTCAAAGTGTCATAAAAAGTTTATTTTGAAAGATATAATCATGAAAAATTACTTTACGGCTATTCTTTTAGTAGGCCTATTCTAGTCTCTAACAAACTTTGATTTTTTTTTTCTTCTTAAAACATGAAATAAGAGAATTTTTCATTTCAAATATTTTCAAAGATGGCGGCGGCGTTTTTTTTTAAGGTTAGGCTTACCTGTGGCGCAAACTGTCATAAATGTCTGTGCGTGACGTTTGATCATGTCATTGTCATCTGTGACGTAATGCAACCTTCGAAGAATGTAGTCTAGAAAATCGTGAGGTGTAATGGCCCATAAGTCCCATTTCAGCTTACTCAGCACTAATAATTCCCAGCTCTTTAAAACAAAAGAAAAAACAATAATTATATAAAGTCAGCCATTTTTTTTGCAAAATATGCAAATTTAAAGAGAGAATCTCAGCTTCCAACGAAGAAATTTTGAAAAGTGGTTTTTAGTAACTAGAAGAGTAATTGAATCACTTTTTTTTAAAAAAAAAAGTACTTTTCATGTTCTGATGATATCTTTCAAAATAAACTATTTACAATTTTTTTAAATTTAATTATTTTTCAAATTGACATTAAAAAAGTTTACTTTGAAAAGATATCACAATATATGAAAAATAGCCTCCTTAAGTGATTCAGTTACTCTTCTAGTTTCTAAAACATTTTCAAATATATCTTAAAGTTGTTTTTAAGTGTATTTTTTTCAACGATGAAGATTTTTCAAAATAAACATTTTTTTTTTTTGAAAATTCAATTTTCACTAAAAACATTCAAAAGATTCAAAGACAATTTTTAAAAAGTGTATTTTGAAAGATATTTTAAAAATACTTTTAGCATATTCAGCTACTATTCTAGTTTTTTTTTACTAAACTCTCAGGAACATCAAAAAAAAACTGTCATGGTCTAAACTATCAAGAAATACAGAGTGAGCCATTAAAAATAAATTAGTAATGGCACATCCTGTATTTCTTGAGAGTTAAAAAAGCATTTTCATTGAAAGTTTTTTCTTCTTTTGAATATTTCAGAGTCAGAGAATACGACAAATTATGATAGTTTCTTCTTGAGAGTCTAACTATCCCAGAAATACCAAAAAAAACTGTCAAGAAATACAGGGTGAGCCAGAAAGAATATCTGTTATAGCTCAAACTGTATTTCTTGAAAGTTAAAAGCATTTTGACTGAAATTTTTTTTCTCCCTGGATATCTTTCTTTCTGAGAGCTTAGAATCTTACAATTATGATCGTGTCATCTTGAGATTTTTACTCTCAGAAACATAAAAAAGGGTAAAAGGTATCAACTATCAAGAACTACAGGGTGAGCCAGAAAGAAAACTTGTTAGGTTATGGCTCATTTGTAATCACTTGAGAGTACAAGAAATACAAGGTGAGTTATAAAAGAGTATTTGTTAGTATAGGCTCATCCTGTATTTACGGAGCCCGGTAAAGGACATGCGATATTTTTTTTAAAATCTCGACATTTCCACTTTTTCCAGAATCTCAACATTTCGACTTTAGTCTCGAAATTTCGACTTTAGTCTAGAAATTTCGACTTTTAATTTCTTTTATTCGGCCATGTTAATTATGCCATGTTGCGCGCATCATACTCTAATAAGGAAATTATTGCAAGCGCCCTCTTGTAGCAGCAATAATTTAATTATTAGAGTATGGCGCGCACAACATGGCATAATTAACATGGCCGAATAAAAGAAATTAAAAGTCGAAATGTCGAGATTTAAAAAAAAATCTCGCATGTCCTTTACAGGGCTCCGTATGTACAGTGTATTTCTTGAGAGTTGAAGACATTTTTTTCTGAATATATATCCCTCCTCTGACAGCATAGACTTCTTTCTTGAGAGATGATTCTTCTGAGCTCTCAAGTCAAAACTCCCTTTGTGATTATTCTAGTATCAACTGTGTGTGTGAGGACGGAAGTTAAAAGGTCAACAAGGGTCACTCATGTTAATTTTCTTATGTGTGTTGGACAGGAAACGGCCACGGTTTTTGTTTCTTCTGAAACTAGAGATCCTAACTTTTAAACACAAAAAAAAAGTAATGAGAACTTTCTTTCTCACTTGCGCGCCCCCCTTCTTTCACCCTCCCTTCTTTAAATATAAGAGACTGGAAGAGTAAAGAACCTTCAAAAGGGTGGCTCATCACTATATGACACCTTGTTAACCCCTTCTTTAAGTTTTTCATTGAACCATTTCAACAAAATGCCGATGGTTTTTTTTTTGTTGAAAAAAAGTGACTCACTTTTGACAGTGAGGATTGCCCCCTTTTACAGGGGGAGAAAGAGACTAGAAGAGGAAATGAATGGAGAGATCTTTGCGGGGGAGGATGATAGGGATGAGAGACCTTTTCTAGTAATTAATTCATAAGTCAATTCCAGTTTTTGACCAGACAGTTTTTTCTTACTTGAGGGTGGGGGGTGGGGGATTCTTACCGAATTAAAATGTCTTGTAAAACTTAAGATGATAATGATGAGAGAGGATCATTTACAAAGAACTAAGGGGATTGTGGGAGTGGAGGCTAAATACAGCTGACAAGACAAGGGGGGGGTGAGGAGGAGGGTAGACAGAAACAAATTATGAATGAAATCAAATATATTTTTTGAGTCATATTTTTCTTGTCTGTTTCTAGTTTTTATTAAAATCATTTCGTTATTTTTTGTGGCTTTTCTTTAGAAAAATAACTTACAAGAGAAATTTTTAACACTTTTTTAGAAACTAGAATAGTAATTCTAGTCAATTTCTGCTGTTAAGTTGCTTTTTTTTTCTAAAAACTAAAATAAGTCGCGTCTTAACAGATTTGAAGAAACAGATTTTTGTTCAGCTTTTTATGAAGTTATTTAACAATGACTCAAAAATCTGTTTCTTTTTTTATAATAATTTCATCCAAATTTTTTTAAACAATAAAAATATTTCTGATAAATTTTTCCAAAAAAAAAAATTTATGAATGAAAAATTTCTGTTTGTTTGTGGCGCCAGAATATATGACTATAGATACCGGAAGTCGGGTAGGATTGAGAGGGATTGAGGGGAATTTTGCCCCAGTTACCCCTCCCCCCTTCAGACACAAAACAAATCATCATCAGTAATAATAATAATGATAATAATTCAAGGGGGTCGCCATCATCATCTTATAAAATAAACGATTTTGTCAAGTTTTTCCTTATTGAATGTAATTTATGTCAATTTATCTTTTTTTTGACACAATTTTCTTATTAGGTCAACAAAAAAAAAACACAATACAAGAAAAAATGTCTCATTTTAATTCGGGTTTTCTTTGAAAACAGAAAATCAATCAATCATTTTTTTTAAGATAAGAAATTCAGAATTAACAAATAATAACATTTAGAGGTGAAATTTAGGGTTTGAATTCGCGCCACCTACTGGTAGAATTTTGTACTATGATAACTACCTTTTTTAAAAAAAGTCAAATCACCTTGAATTTTTTGCTGTCCTCTCGTTTCAGGTGAGTTAATTAAAATTAATTATCTTTGATATTCTCAACACAGTTAAGTGTATATAGTTTAGACAGTCAGTTAAAAATCGGTCAGAACTTCAGTTGGCTCCGCCCTTGTTATGACGACCGGCAACTTCTAATTGGCTGTAAGCTTTTTTTTATCAAGTTTTAGGAAAAAAGTGGACATTTTTTATTTTTCATTTTTTTATCAATAAAAAGTTTATTTTGAAAGATAATCAACACGAAAATGGTGTATTTTAAAGTGTAAATCCCCTCAGCCGCATATCTTTCAGGTGCAAAATTTGAATGTAATTTAAAAACTAGAAACTTCACGTGGTATTTTTCATATTTGACATCTTTCAAAATAAGCTAACTCATTTTTTCATGTTTTTTTTTTCTTCATTATCTTTCAAAATAAAAGCTTTTTTTATGAACAACATTTTTTTAAAAAAAAATTTGTCCATAAAAAAAAGCTTATTTTGAAAGATAATAATGAGTTACCTTTCTAGTTTCTTTCATAAACTAATGTTCTTAAGGTGAAATTCTATTATTTTCTTTGTGGAGAGAGAGAAAGAGAGAGAGAGAGAGAAAGAGAGAGAGAGAATGTCTACTTTATGTTTATTCTAGTCTCTTATCAAAAATAAATCCACACTCCCTTTTTTTTTGTTGTTAATTCATGGGTTTGTAATCTTATTAGCAATTGTCTTTTCTCTTTCTCTCTCATTCTATGAAGCAATGGTGTTTAAAAAGCGGCCCCTCCCGCCCCCTGCGGGCCCAACTACTAAAATAAAAAAGTTAGGTGACCGACCATGAAAAAAAAAAAAGAGTAAAAAGGTATTTCTCCTCTGCAGGTTGCCCAAGGATGGGCGTGAGAAAAATCAGGCATTTTTGGGAGGTTGGTTATGTGTTTGTATGGAAAGGCACTTTTGTATTTGGTTGCCAACAGGAGTGAGAGAAGGAGGCCTAGTGAACCCTGAGAGAGACTGGTGTTTGTGTTAACCTTGAGCAATGTCGTTCAAGACACGACTTTTAAAATATCTTTCATTTTCTAACATTACCAAATTGCAAAAAAAAAAAAAAGCAAAATGGCCACACACAAATTCAGAAATCCTTCCCTGATCAATGCACTTAGTTCAACAGAAGAAGAAGGACAACAAACTCCCCCATTTTTTCCCCACTGAGTTTCAGGGCTGAAAAAAAAGGGAAATTTTCAGGGCTAACATTCATTCATTCATTAACACAAATAACAGGAGCTAAAACATGGACACAAGGAGCTAAGCTTGCTAAGAAACAAGCTAAGAAACTTCAATAACAACAAGAATTTAAGCTAGCTAAGAAGTTTCAGTAAGAGCTAAAAATATAGACAAGGTTTTAAGCATGCTAAGAAAGATGCAAGCTAAGAAGCTTCAATAACAGCTAAAAACATGGACATGGTTTTAAGCATGCTAAGAAAGATGCAAGCTAAGAAGCTTCAATAACAGCTAAAAACATGGATAAGAATTTTAGCTAGCTAAGAAGTTTCAGTAAGAGCTAAAACATGGACAAGGTTTTAAGCATGCTAAGAAAAAAGCAAGCTATAAGAAACTTCAAGGAGTTAAGAACGAAGAGCTAATTTAGCTCACAACTGGTCAAAGTGCTAATATTAAAGTTGCAAATTAACTCTTGTAATGTTTAATTTAACTCTTAACTAATTTCTGCTCAGTTTAGCTCTTAACAAACTTTGCCATTGTCCAGATTAGCTTTTTAGTAAACTCCTCTTAGAAAAAACTACATGCTTCGTTTAGCTCTTAGTCGTTGTTCAGTTTAGCTCTTAGTAAACTTAGTCCTTTTATGGATTTCAAATCAGTTTGAAAACGAGTCCAACTTTTATGTAGACGATATTTGTTAATTATTATTGTCTGTAAAAAAAAAAGTTTATTTTGAACGATATCGCGACATGAAAATACTATTAAATGATTTAGCTAACCTTTCTAGTTTCTAACACAGTTTCAATTTCTCTTTAGTGCTTTTAAAACCTAGAATAATCAACATTTTTTTAAATAAAAATCAACCTGTTGATAAAAATATCTTCAAAGTTTAGAAAGTTCTTTGAACTCGTTTTGGATTTGAAGCCGGATCTCTCTTTTTTGGGGCCAAAGGAGAGGTTTTGTTAGCTATAAAAACGGGAGGATTATAAAGTAAGGGACCCCAGAGGGAGGAAAGGGGGCTTCAAGGACCACAAATAAAGTAAAGGGCCCCAAATTTCCTTTTTCAAAACAAGTTTTTTGTTAGAAAAAAAAGGCGAGAGAGAAAGTTGTTTTTGGAAGAATGTTTTTCATTTGAAACGAGGAGGAATCCTTGAAAATTGTTCTCTTGTTTTTATGGCTTTTGAACATGACACTTAAGAAAACAGAAACTGGAATGAAATACATTTAAAGAATGTTTAAAATCAAACACACTTACATAATAATATTCATAATATTACAAATTGAAACATTTCATTCATTCTCTCTTAACCTACTGCCCCTTTTTTATGAAAACTTCGATGGTTAAAACTGTTTACAAGTAACTTAAACGCTTAAACGTGAAATTCAAAGTTTGTTAGAAACTAGAATTGTAGGTGAATATGTGACACAAGTTTATTCATGACGATATCTTTCAAAATAAACTTTTTATTTATGATTGAAAATGGCCTACTGGTTTTATACTTTTCATGTTTCCGACTTGTTGTTATTCAAATTGATATAAAAAGTTTATTTTGAAAGATAACACCATGAAGATACTTGTTTTATACTTACCGACTATTTTAGTTTCTAATATTTTTTTTAAAAATTTTCATAATATCTTTCAAAATAAACTTTTTAATAAAGTTTGGAATTGACCTACTGTTTTCCATTTTGCATGTTACTCATGTGGCGTCATTCAAACTGAAGTAAAAAGTTTATTTTAAGCGATATTTTGTTATGAAAAGAAGAAAAAAAATCGGTCTGTTAGAAACTAGAATAGTAGGTGAATATGCTAGAAGTTTCTTGAATGACCCGATATATTTCAAAATAAACTTTTTATTCGTGTTTGAAAATGGCCTACTGTTTTATAATTTCATGTTACCGACATGGCATTATTCAAACTTCCATAAAACGTTTATTTTAAACGATATTGTTATGAAAATTAGAAAAAAGATCAGTCTGTTAGAAACTAGAATAGTAAAGAATATAGTATAAGAATATTTTCACGATACCTTCTTTTTCAAAATAAACAATTTTTTAAAGTTTGAAAATAATTGAATTTTTTTTTCTGCAATATTTTATTATAATAAAAATAATTTTCACAATTTTATTTTGAATAATATCGTTATAATAATACAGTTACAAACTATTCTAGTTTCTAAGAAACTTTTTAAAAGTTTTTAAAAGTTGCTTCTCTCCCTCAGTAAGAAAACGTAATTTTACAATTTAATTTCGATTTAAAAATAGTAGTAAAAATGAATAAAATATTGGTAATAATTTTATGAATGATAATTTTTCTTATTTTTTTTTCTAAATCCAAAATCCAAAAACAATTCTCAACATTTTTAATAATGAAAAAGGAAGTGGGGGGGTGGTGGGCCACAATTAAAAAGGAACTTAATTTGGTCTCTAAAGATAATATCCTTTCGAAATACTCAGAAATTATGAAACAGATAAAATTATTCTTATAATTTTACACATTTTTAGACAATTTTATGGGTCTATTTTTAAAAACTGAATGACATTGAAATTGCATTTGAGGCTAGAGTAAGTGACCTTTTATAAATATATATAGAAATTTAGTGCTAAAGTAACGAGAACAATTAACCTAAGAACTAAATTAACAAAAGCTAAATTGACAATCAGACTATAGAGAGAAACAAGAGCTAAATTATCTATAAAAAATTAGGTTGTTTAGCTCTATTTAATTTAAATCTGCAGGTGGTTTAGCTTTTGTTTCTTTACTTCATAAGTGATTTAGTTCTTGTTTTTCTTTAATCTTATAAGGTGATTTAGCTCTTGTTCCTTAATATCTTAGGTGGTTTAGCTTTTTTCCTTAATTAATTGCATGTTTAGCTCTTGTTTCTTTAATCCTTGAGTAGTTTGGATCATGGTCTTTAACAACTTATGTGGTTTAGCTCTATGTAACTTAGACTAATGGAACAAAAGCTAAACCAATTCTTTAAATAAACAAGAGCTAAACCAACTTTTAAAAACTAAAGGAAAAAGAGCTAAAAGCAGAATCAAAACTAAAGAAACAACAGCCAAAAACCTATGTAAAAATGTAAAAACAAGCGCTATAAAAACTGATTAAAAAAAATCTAATTTAAAATCCATTTATGAGAAAGTTCTAAACTAAATAAGATCTAAAAAGCGTTCATTGAACCCTTTTGTTATGACTGACATTTTTTTTTCAAAATTCAAAATTTCAGATTCATCCATAAAAAATTATTAAATTTGTAATTCATACAACGTTTTTTCTTATCATTTTTTGTCACCCTTTTTATAAGAAACACACAAAAAAAAGATCTCCAATAGGCCTAGTTAACTACAAAAGGGTCCCACTTATTTTTGTTCTCTCTCTCTCTTTTCCAATAGTTCAAAATAAAAAGTTTTGTCGGCAGATTTTGAATCAGAAAAACTTGAAAAACTTTTTTCACAACAAAAAGACGACGAAAAAACAAACACTTAACCGAAAACAGCCCTTTTTTATTATTATTTTGTAAAATTTGAATATTTTACATCAAATCTTGAAGCTATTTTGCATTTTTTTTTTAAGATGAGGAGGACCCTCTTCTTTTATTTGAGGCCCATTCAGGGGGGAGGGGGAGGGGTCTTAAAAGGATTAAAACTGATTCTAGTTTGGACTGAATTTTAAAACTCTGAAAAATGGGATAAAAAATGAGAAATATTGACAAATATTTGGGGTTTATTATGGTGGCGCTGAATAAGCGCTGAATGAAACATGCGCCAAATTGAACAAGCGCCAAACTGAATAAGCTCTAAACTGAATAAGTGCCAATTGCATGAACAAGCGTCCAATTAAACAATTTGGCGCTTGTTCAGTTTTGCAGTTATTCAGTTTGGAGCTTATTTTTATGTGTGTGTACCCAAATAACACCAAAAAAAAGCAGTTTATGGGGTCGAAGGTCCCCTTTAGAAGATGCGTGGGTGTAAAAGAAGAGGTCAAAGATCTTAAAAAGTAGAAACAACTAAGTTGAAAATTGTTTTTGTTTGCTAATAAGGGTGGAGAGAAAAAAGGGTTGAAAAACTTCACTAAAAAAAAGGAACCATCCCCTTTTATATCCGAATATTGAGAGGGGGTTTAATGTGAGAAACTTAAGGGGGGGGGGGGGGTTGACAGGTAAATAATAAACCCCTAACCCACCTCTCACCTCCTCCTACTTTTTTGGGGACAACAAAAGCCAAATTAGACCATTCGTCATTCAAGTGGGTCGCTTTTTTATGGGGCCATAGAGAGAAAGAGAGAAATAGGGGGGTAAAATACAATAGGGTGACCCTCACCCCTTATATTCATTAGGTCTGCTGGTCAGGTGCTTGACGTGCGTACTTAGATAAGGGCGTGGCCAATGAGTGGCCCCTTATAGGCCTAAGTGGGCCAAAATCCATAGGTCTATTTGAATTTCATTTGAGAAACACCTCGGATTTGAATTACAAGTGCCGTAATCGTTTCAGAAGCAACTTAAAGAAGAAATCAAAAGTTCGTTAGAAACTAGAATAGCAAGCGAATAAGCATGAAGTACTTTCATGATGATATTGTTCAAAATCAACTTTTTATGATAGCCTGAAGATGAAAAAGTCGGGTATAAAAAGCGCAATTTAAAAAAAAATAGTAAAAACTTAATTTTTAAACTTCAACAAAAAGTTTATTTTGAACGATATCATACTGAAAATATTTTCAGAACGTTCATTTACTATTCTAGTTTCTTACAATTTACACAAGTATCACAGGGTTTTCAGAAACAACCTGAAGAAGAAGTTCAAAGTTCGTTATAAACTAGAATAGCAAACGAACTTTTCAGAAGCAACTCGAAGAAAAAATTCATAATTCGTTATAAAACGAATTTTGTTATCTAACTTTTTTTAAAAATAATTTTTATAAACAATTTCAAGATTTATTATAAACTAGAATAGTAAAAGAACGTGTTAAAATAATCTTCATGGTGATATCTTTCAAAATAAACTATTTATGGAAGTTCCAAGATGACCAAGTCGGGGGAGAAAAAATAAAACCAAAACAATTGGAAAAACAAACCTCCGAGGGTCATTTTCAAACTGACATAAAAAGTTTATTTTGAACGATATCAACATGAAAATAATTTTTACCCTTCTAGTTTCTAAAACACATCTTCATTTTGCACCTGAAAGACATTTTATATTTTAAAATCACCTTCAACTTCTCCATGTTTTGATATCTTTCAAAATAAACTTTTTTCTAAACAAAAATTGAAAAAAAAAATATCGTTCTGCTTAAAAGTTGAAATCAATTACAAACATAAAAAAAAGTTTATTTTGAAAGATATCAACATGAAAATATTAAGTTTAAAATATTAAGTTTTACCCTTCTAGTCTCTTAAACATATTGAAGTTTATCTTAAATTATAGAAAGAGAGCAAGAAAAATAGTGTTTTATCTTTTATGTTTGAAGTTTGGGTCATTTGTGACTTTAACGCCATTTTTAGAAGAAAAAAAAAAGACATCAAAATTTAAACCCCCCAAATAAGGAACCAACTTTAGCAATTTTGACAAGAATTGGTTGGTTGGTTGGTGGTGGGGGGGGGGAAGAAAATGGCCCCCCTTTTAAAATACATCAATATTTGCGACACTGCTGTGAAAAAGCCATTAAATTTAGGTGATGTCCACTTTAGATAACGTTGTTTAAGGGGGTTTTTACCTTCTCTTTCCCCCAATTTCTTTGACCATTTGCCGCTTGTGTCTCATAATTGATTGACACTACGAAATTCCCCCTACTCCCTCTTCTAGTCTTTTAAACAAAAATCTTCTCCATTTTATTGTCTTTTTCTCTCAATGGTCCTCCTTCTGGCAATTTCTCATGAAAAACCAAATAATAATAAAAACTAGCTTAAAAATGCCATTCATTGTTTTTTGTTGTTGTTGTTATTGTTTATTTTGTACAAAAAATGTCAGCGAAAACCTTTTTTTTTCGTTAAATAAAACGGTAATAAAAAAAAAGTAGAAAGACAAAATTTTTTTGGTGTTTTTTTTTGTCCCATTTTAAAGTAAAAAAAAAGTATGTCCTCAAAAATGTTTTATTTTAAATTATTATCTAATAAATTCTGAAACTTATTTCGGATGAAATTTCTTTGTAAGTTTGTTGTTCTCTTCTAAGGGGAGAGAATTATCTGAGATATCAGATTTAATTTTAAGGGTCTCCTCCTCCTCCTCCTCTTTCTTTCAGGTTGATTGGGACCTTTTTTTAATGAAAAATCTCATTTAGGAGCAGAAAAACTATAGGAAGAAGTGTGTTTCACATTTGATATCTTTCAAAATAAACGTTTTATTCTCAGTTTGAAAATGAGCAAAACAGACAATATTTATTTATATTTTTTTTATCTTTTAATAAGTTTATTTTGAAAAATATCTAACATGAAAATCCCCTTAAAGTGATTGAACTACCCTTCTAGTTTCTAAAACACTTTCTAGTTTCTTTTCATTTTGCTTCTTAGATGACACAAAGTGTTTTAGAAATTAGAAAGGTAGTTCAATCACTTTAAGAGTATTTTCATGTTTGATATCGTTCAAAATAAACTTTTTAGAGATAAAAATCGTCCTTTTTTTTGTATAAAAGTTGGAATAAATTTTTAAACTCACATAAAAAGCTTATTTTGAAAGATATTTAACAGTGAAAATATTCTTTAAGTGATTGAGCTACTCTTCTAGTTTCTAAAACACAATCAAGTTTCCCTTCATTTTGCGCCTGAAAAATAGAATAATCAATTTGAGAGACGCGTTTATACCTTATACCTAGTAGGGGCCTACACACACAGCTGATAATTTAAATGCATTTAAATAATTGTTTTACGGAGCCCTGTGAAGGACAACAAACAAATATATCGAATTCAATTTATTCAGTTAATAATCTCAAAATATTGAGTTAATTAACTTAAATATATAATATAGAAACTGTTGATTTAGTATTTCAATTTTTAAATATTAATAATAAAGTTAATTTTTATTTGGTTTACGTGTCCTTAACTGGATTCCGTATCCTTAACTGGATTCCGTATTATTCACCTAAACACATTTAATTTCAATTTATTTAACTCATGTGTGTCTACAAGGTATTAGAAAACTAACTTAATGGAGTTTAAATTTATTTGTGAATCTGAACAAATCAGATTAATTAAAAAAAATCTTAATTATATTTTAAGAAATTCTCTTTTTAAAATCAATATAAATTTGAGAAAAAATTGTTTAAACCACCTTTAATAATAAAGTTAATTGGGTTTGAAGAAGAAGAAGAAAAAAACCCAATTAACTTTTATTTAAGTTCAAGAAGAAAAAAAAAAAGAACAATAAAAAAAGACAGTCTCGAAATTTTCAAGATTTTTATCTCAAGTTTTTTTTTTTAACACAAAAAAAATTACTATTTTACGCTCAGTTAACGACAAGTCATAATATTAACAAAACTTGATTAATTAGTAGATTATGACACAATTAAAAACACAATTAAGAGTGTCAATTAAAGTGAGAGAGAGATGATCAAAATGAAAGCACAAAATAGAAGAATTTTAAAAACTCAATTAAGGTTGTTGGTTTTAAAAATGTAAAAACGTCCCTCAAACTATTGGGACCTCATTACAAGAAAGTCTTAAAATTGTGACAGTCATAGCTATTATTTTATTGACTGTCATATTAATTTGTACAACAGTCACAATATAATGGCAGCCATTGAACAATACTTGTAATAATAATGTAATATTTTGTGACTATTAACTTAATTAGGTTATGAGCTAGATGTGATAGTATACTGTCATATAATGATATATGACAGTTTTATTTTTATGTAATATGAGAGGCTAACTCTGTCTTTCAGATGTAAAAATCAAGAAAGAATGAAAACTTCTCTATATGTTTTAGAAACTAGAAGGGTCAAAACTTGAAAAATTTTTCATTTTCTGAAAGGAATTTGTCCTTTTTTTTAGTTTTAATTTTTCATTTGTTAATTAAAATTCAGTTCACAGACAAATCAAATAAAAATTCTCAATTTTTATCTTGAGGTAGTTTTTTTTTTTGGCCTTTTTTTCTTCTTGTGGCCTCAGGTAATTTATTATTTTGAAATTTTAAAGATAGTTAAAGTTTTAAAGGACTTAAAGGAGGACCACCCAAAACAGTTTTCTCTTAAGGGACATTATTTATCTTAGATTTCGCCACCTTTTTTTTAATAAAAGGGTGTTACATTGATATTTATTGGGGGAAGGGGGGGGGCTTCATTCACATATTTCCACTCATTAGCAGAGTTAATTAGTGATAATTAAGTTTAGTTCATGTGTACTTTAACTATTATCCAGTTTACTTTTTGCATAATTTAGCTCTTGTCCGGTTTTTAGTTCAAAGTTAGTTATTGCAGTTTAGCACTTGTACAGTTTATAACTTTACATAGTTTAGCTTTGCTTCTGTTTAGGTATTGCACAATTTAGCTTTGCTTCTGTTTAGGTATTGCACAATTTAGCTTTGCTTTTGTTTAGTTCTTGTCAAGCTTATAAATAGCCCTTATTTAGTTTAGCACATGTATAATTTTAGTTCTTGTCAAGCTTAGTTTTTGCATAATTTAGCTCTTGTCTAGTTTAGTTCTTGCAAAGATAAGCTCTTAAGTTTGAAAATAGCTCTTGTCGAGTTTAGCACTTGTATAATTTAAACAATTACACAGTTTAGCCCTTGCATATTTTAGCTTTTATTTATCGAAAATTGGTTTAAGTCAATATATAATAAATTGATAAATATTTGAACTTGTTTTTCAGGATATTTGTGTCTTAAATGAAGAGCCGTTGGCCGAAATGGAGGAGGAGGAGGAGGAATGTGGAACCATTTTTTTTTTCATCTTTTAAAAATTCCTTTTCCTTTATTTTTGAAAAAAACCTACGCAAAAGTGAAAAACCCTAACTTAAAACAAGGTAAATTATTTTATTCATTCATTCATTCATTCAGGTTAAACAATTTTTCAGTTGAAATTTCTCTCTCTCCTTCAAAAAATAAAATGTCACTTGATAAAAGAAGGTTTCTTGTGAAGGAATGAATGAGGGAATTTATTGTAAATAAGAAAATCAAGGATTGGTTCTTTTGTTTTTTCCAAGAAGACATTTTTAGAAAAGAAAATCTCATTTTTCAAAAGTCAACTTGTGATCAATTTGAAAGGAAAACTTAAAAACTACCCACACAAATATTTCGAACTGGACCTTAACTTCCAAAGTGAGCTAAACAGTAGAGCTAAAGCTGAAACAGTAGCTCTAAAGTGAGAGCTAACCCTGAAACAGTAGCTCTAAAGTGAGAGCTAAACCTGAAACAGTAGCTCTAAAGTGAGAGCTAACCCTGAAACAGCAGCTCTAAAGTGAAAGCTAAACCTGAAACAGTAGCTCTAAAGTGGGAGCTAAGGCTGAAACAGTAGCTCTAAAGCGAGCAAAAGCTGATAAAGTAGCTCTAAAGGGACTAAAAGCTAAAATAGTTGCTTCTTAAGTTCTAAAGTGAATAAAAACTAATGAAATAAACTCTAAAAAGACAACAAAAGCTAATTTACAAGTTCCAAAGTGAAGCGCAAAAGGTAAAAGAAAGAAACTCTAAATCGAAAGAGCTAATTAAGAAGCTCTAATTCGAAAAAGAACTAATTAAGAAGCTCTAAAGTAAATCAAGAGCTAAAAAAAATAGCAATGTCAGGTGGGTTCTATTCTAAATATGACTGCTTTAGTCAAAAGTAGAGCTAAACTCTTCAACTTTAGATATGAAGCTTAGCTCTCTATACCTTTTGACTTAGCTTAGCATTCATTAAGAACAAACCCCACATTTAGTTCTCTTTAAGTTGTGGTGAGATTAGAGCTAAAGAGAGCTTGTTCTACAGAAGAAGAAGTAGAAGTTTGTTCATTAAATTCCAATGAGATTTTAATTTGATAGAAACTTCTCTTAACACTCCCCCCTCCCCCCGTTTTCTAACCTCTAAATCCCTCCTTAAATATTATTATCCACATTGACTGACCGACTAAACACAAAGCAATTTTAAACTTCTTTATTTTATAAGAATGAAGATTTGGTGTTTTTTTCTCTCTTCTACTTTATAAATAAAAGGGATCATTGAGAGATGAGAAAAGGTACACACAGGTAGCCTCCTCCCACCCCTCTCTCTTAATTCCACCTCTCCTCCTGTGAAACCTGTGAGGCATTTTCTCTCTCTATCTTACCTGAGAAGCCCCTCTATATAATATATACCTGAAAATAATGCTAACGGTCGAATAACAGGTTACAAGTACATTTTTTTTGCTTAACTTTTTTTTTCCATACCTCATTTGTTGTTGATTTTGATGTAAGCCGCCCACCCCCCTTTAGCCCTCCCCTTTTTAGCCTCCTTTCCCCTTAAGCCCATTTTTCAATATATATATGTGTGTGCCACCCACTTTTTTAAGTCAAGAAAATTGTTTCCACATTCCACTCTCACGCCCTGTGTGTGTCTACCTCCACCCCCACCTCCCCTTATCCACATTTTACATTTTAAAATATCTCTTCTTTTTTTCCACCTCCACCCCCGTTATTCCACATCTTTGTATGGATATGAATTTTTTTCTTCTTATTATTATTATTCATAATAATAATAAATTTACCTGAGATTCTATTGTTATTTATTATTGATAAGGTGAAAAAAAATTGGCTATTTTTCAGTCAAAAAAGACTTCTTTAGAGGCTAAAATCTAAGAAAATATTTGGTTAAATTGATAATTCTAGCCTCTAAATAAGTATTTTTTGTTGATTGTAAAAAAAAAAACACCTGTAATACTTATTTTTAGTCAAATAAGACTGTTTAGAGGCTAAAATCTAGGAAAATGTTTGGTTAAATTGAGAATTCTAGCCTCTAAATAAGTATTTTTGTCGATTCTAAAAAATACCCCCGTAATACCTATTTTCGGTTAAACAAGGCTGTTTAGAGGCTAAAATCTAAAAAAATGTTTGGTTAAATTGAGAACTCTAGCCTCTAAATAAGTATTTTTATTGATTCTAAAAAAAACACACCGGTAATACTTATTTTTAGTCAAAAAGACTGTTTAGAGGCTAAAATCTAGGAAAATGTTTGGTTAAATTGAGAATTCTAGCCTCTAAATAAGTATTTTTTGTTGATTTTAAAAAAAATACACCCGTAATACCTATTTTCTGTTAAAAAGACTGTTTAGAGGCTAAGAATACTTGGTTAAATAACTGCGAATTCTAGCCTCTAAATAAGACTTGGTGGGGAAAATAATACGTATTTTTCAGTCAAAAAGGGACTGTTTAGAGGCTAAAATCTAGAAAAATGTTTGGTTAATTATTTGAGAATTCTAACCTCTAAAGTTGATTGAAGAAAAAAACGCCCATAATTCATTTCGTTATAATTATTAACATTATAAATCAAAATTGTGATTAAAAAAGTTTATTTTTCAATATTGATAAGAAAATATCGTTAAAATTTGTTAAGAAAGTTTTCTTAAAAGTAAGTATCTTATAAAATAAACTATTGTAATTTTTAGAAATAATTCGAACTTTGTGGAGAATTCTAGTTTCTAACATTGATTTTTTTTGGGGGGGGATTTTGTTATAAAAACATTTTTAAAAATAAACGTTTTACAGTCAGTTTTAAGTGGGGGGGGGGGAAAGTTTAATTTTCAAGATAATGTGGGTTATAAAAAAAATTAGTTCGGCAAATTTCTTAATTATTCTAGTCTCTTAGTTGCTTTTGAAATAATAAGATTCTGGAAATCTGAAATGGAAATTTGAATCACCAAAAAAAAAAAAAAAATGGCCGCCAAAATGAAAACCACCTGAAGAAGAAGAAGAGAAATCAAAGGCGATTTTTTTACCTCCAACTGAAAACAATGAAAATTACTTTTCTTGTTCACCATAATTAAGTAATTAATCTTAAGTGTAATTACTAATTAAGAGTTACTTAAGAGAGGAGGAGAGAAACAAAAAGATTAATCACCACCCTCACTCCTATAAGATTAAAGGGGGGGAATTTTGATAGCGCCATCTAACGGATTTTAACAAAAACCACTTTGAAAAGTGCCTTTAAAGAGGTATTGAGAATTGATAAAATAATTGTAAAATTGAGTGAAATTTCTTACCGTAAGTGCATAAAGTGAGATGGAATGGGCAGTGTACATACAAAGTTTTTCTGCCACTAGAGGGCGACTGTCTTTAAGTTTGGATGCCAAAAATAAACAAACTGCTCCTAAAAGTTGCAGTTGGGACCTATGAATGTTGACCACTGATAGGAACCTGTCCATGTAGTTCATGGCCAATGAAAAAACACCCTCTTGGCAATTCTGATCTTCACAAACCTGAAAAAAATAACGAAAATTTACACAATTTTATTAAATTTTATATCAACCATTTTTAAAACGTTTTCAAAATTCTTAAAAAAAATATTTAAAATCAAATAGTATCTTTTAGAAGCAACTTTTCAAGTGTGATATCAAGTCTGTTAGAAACTAGAAGAGTAATTATGCTAAAAACGTCCTTTCGTTATGATGATATCTTTTAAAATAAACGTTTTCTGAAAGTTTGAAATTACTTATTGATCAACTTTTATCATTTTTTTTCAACCTTCCATAAAAAGTTTATTTTTAAAAATATCGTTACTGTAATCAAGAAAAAAAGTTAAAGTTTATTAGAAACTAGAATAGTAAAAAGGATAGAGCAAAATTTGTTTTCGAGTTAATATCTTTTAAAATAAACTTTTTATGAAAGTTTGAAATTAAAATTTTATTTTTTAAATCAAATTTGATCATTTTTTTAAAAAAAAACTTTTGATCGTAAAAAGTTTATTTTAAAAAACATTCTGAACCATCTTTAGGGATGTTTCTAGTTAGCTGATAGTTGAGAGCTGAGATAGACTGACAGTTTTTTTTAACTCTCAAGAACCAGTCAGAAAATGTTTTCATTTCTAGTCTGTAAAGCATCGTTTTCACGGTGGTGATAATTCTATCGTGAGAGTAGCCTGTCATGAAATTTGCGATAGTTCATTCTCTCACGATAGCAACTGTCTACACGTCTTGAAGTAACGTGATAGTTCACTGTCATGACAGTGTGACGTCTACTTCATAGATATCATTGAGTCAACAAACAGTGTTGCCTCTCTCTCTTCCTCCAGAAGCCAAATTTCCCTACAAAGTGGACATTTTTCCCTACAAGCGGCGGTCACACAACTATTACTATCGCGACAGTTACTATCAACTATCTAGTCAAACGAGATAGTGTGATAGTGCTATCGCAACAGTGCGATAGTAACTATCATGTGGTTTTCACGATGATAGTTCTCACGATAGTTGCTACTCTCATGACAGCAACTATCGTGACAACTATCATCGTGAAAACGGGGCTTAAAAGTTGGGAGTTTCTTTTTTCAAGCGAGAGAGAGAATGAGAGATGTCAAGTTTGAAAAAGAATTTCTCTCTCTCTCTTTGAGAGTTAACTCTCACTTTACAAATAAAACTCTCAAGAATAGTTCTTAGAAACAATTATCACTTGAGAAAATCATAAAAATGACCCAACAAATTTTTCAATTGAGAAAATAAAAAGTTGGACTTTTATTTTGTAAATAAAAATTATGCGTCATCTTTTATTATTAGCGGTTTTTTTCTATAAAAAGTTGACCAAAACACAAACAGCTGATTGGTCAATTTGTTAAGGGGGAGGAGGAGGTGAAAGTGGAGACCCCCTTTGTGTTTTGACACAGTAATTCACGTGTGACCCCACTGACCACCAAGTGGACACACAAAACCCTCCCCTTTTAATTTCTATTAAAAGAAAAAAGGGGTCAAATATTCATGAGAGAGAGAGAGAGAGAGAGAGAGAGAGAAAAAGTTACCATTTGAGACCAAAGGAGAATGAATGAATGAATGAATCATCTTTTTTATAGAGAGGAGGGTCTATTGACATTTCATTCAATCTATCAAATGTGTTGAGAGATTAATTTAATAAGAAATGGTCGAAAAATTTAAAATCCAGGTGGCGTCATTACCAAATAAAAGTCATAAAATTGTGACAGTCATATCCCTTACGATTGGGTGAAGAAAAAGTCTTTTCGCGATGATAATATCTTTTAAAATTAACTTTTTCTGAAAGTTTAAAAATGAAATTTAACTTTTTTATTTCAAGATTCCATAAAAAAATAGTTTATTTTTAAAGATGTTGTCAAGAAAATAAAAAAGAGAAGAGCAAAAGCTTGTTAAAAACTAGACGAGTAAAAGAAAAGAGAAAAATTGTTTCTGAGTTTTTAATATCTTTTAAAATAAACTTTTGAAAAGCTAATAAACTTTTAAAATATGCTATGAAAATGAGCTACTACCCTTCTAGTTTCTAAAACACCCAAGTATTTTTCTTCTTTTAAGTAGAAACTAGAAAGTGTGTTAGAAACTAGAAGGGGTAGCTGAATCATCACTTAATATTTTCATGGTTTTTTGATATCTTTCAAAATAAACTTTTTAGAGATTGTCTGCTTTAAAGTTAATTTTTTATAATAATATATATTTTGAAAGATAATATACTTGAAATTGAGCTACTCTTCTAGTTTTTAAAACACTTTTAAAGTATTTTCTTATCAAAGTGACATCAAGCCTAACTTTTAATCATTATCTTCACTATGACGTCACAAGTTTCAAAGTTGCATTGAGTCTCATTACATTTGAAACACGCTGTGAGCTTGTTTGTTTATCTTCAGTGTAAACGTACCTTTGAGACACTTAACTGTATAAGTGTCTGCAGTGTAAACGTACATCTTGAGACACTAAAATGTAATAAAGGGGCTCGGATTTTTATGCAAAAATCAAAGCAAATATTTCTCAATTTGCAGCTCAAGAGCCACCAACAATGACATGCTTTTTTTCTTCTTCTAATCAAAAAAGGCTGGTTAGAGGCTAGATGTCTGGTTACTATCAGTTGTCAACTAGAGTTCTAGCCTCTAACCAAGTGTTTTTGATTGAAAAAAAAAAATCATAATTGTTGGTTTGATCTGTAAACCTGGCTCTAGAGGAGGAGGAGGGGGGGGGTGGTGCACAGATGATGTTTGACATATAGGCGGCATATAGGAAAGAAGTATGAGTGTAAACGTACCTCTAGCATCCAAGTGGCCACAGTGGTCCTCATGTGAGGTTTAATGTCTGTTTGTACACATTTGAAATAAGAAGATGAAATGACATATTTCTCTTCATCGTAGAGTAGATTTTGTAAAACTCTGTCATCATCCAATAGAACTGGATCGAAAGTGGATTTCACGAAAACAGAGTCATTTTGTTGTTCTAAACAAAATAGGTCCATTTCGAAAATCCTCCTCCAATCAAAAGACCTTTTTTTTTATATAGAAAAACAAACAAAACTAGAAAGACTTTTGATTTGGTTTGATTAAAACTAAAAAACGCGTTTAGTTTTATCCATTTTTTTTTATATTTTATAATAAAAATAAAATAAAAATCACACAAAACACAAATTTTTATCCGTAGTTTAAATTAAAATATATTTTTCGGTTTCTTGGCTAAAAAAAAAAAATTAAGCTAAAAAAAATAAAAGTTTCGGCTTCAAATTTAAGCCGAAATAAGAAGCTGAAAGATAAAAACCGCTTTCTAAGAGAGACAAATGCCAAGTGAACAGATTCGCAATGAAAAACATAAGACAACTTCTTTCTCTCTTTCTTTCTTTCTTGAGCGGCTACATAGTTTTGGAATGTACTTATGTGTAGCAGCTCAGCTACAATACGAGGAAGAGAAGAAACCCCTCAGAAAAAGCGCTCTTTTTTTTTTTTAGCTCGAAAAGATTTACGAACTAGACATAATAATAATTATGAGTTTCAAAGAGGCTTTTTTATGTACAATACGGTTCGAAAGTTTCAACCAATCATAAAGCACTGAATATAGAGGCTAAGGGTGTCTAATTTTGTAAAATTTGACAATTTTAAAAATTTTGAAATATTGTCTAATTTTACAAAATTAGACACCCTTTTGCCTCTTCATTTAGAAAAAAAGAAGTTGAAACTTGAAGGCGTGTTAGAAACTAGAAAGTGTAAAATGATGTTACTTTTCTAGGTTCTAATTCACCAAATAGTCCCTCTGCCACACGGGGCCCTCTGAGCTGTTTGCAGAGTTATTTTTTAAATTCAAATAGTTTGCTGGGTCATTTTTAAAACTGACATAAAAAGCTTATTTTAAAAGAAATCAACATGAAAATAGAGTGAAAAACCCTTCTAGTTTTTAAAACACATTCAAGTTTCTCTTGATTTTGAAACGTGAAAAACAGACTAATTAAGAGTTCGAGATGCCTCGTTTTACACTTTAAAAAAAACCACATTAATAAGAAAATATTGTTAAGTATGTCCTGTTTTGCTTTTTCTAGTTTCTAAGAATACTTCCAAATATCAGTTATACCTTGTTGAGAGTTGAGTTTCATAAGTGTTTTTCTAAGAGTTAATTTTCAAGAAAAAATTATTCGTTTTTGTGGTGCATCAAAATGACCTAAACGTTTCTTTAGGCTAATGTTTTTTTTAGGTCAATTGCAACTAAAAACGGCAATGCAAAAAGAGTAGGCGAAATAGGAAAAAAGAAACTTCTTTTCTGTGAGAACGTTTTTTTTTTAAATTTTGTCTGAATTTTGAAGCGAAAAAAAAAGTGTCTTAAATCCACTTCCGGTGTTCAATTGTAAATTTCTTTTAGGTCAAATGAAGCCTCTATGTGTGGGTGTTTTTTTTTTCTCACTGAATACACATCCGAATTTCACTGGTTTAGACTAGACTAGCCTTAGCCAGATAGGCCCCTATACATGGGAAATTGAGTTTGCTAAAAATAATAGATATTAGACAATAATCATTTGAAAAGCAGACTCCACAAGATCAATATTTGATTCTCAGGTGGAGGAGGAGGTTTTTATTTTACAGTTTTGATAAAAACTAAGGTGAAATTGTACAAAATACACTAAGGCCGGTTCCACACGAGGCGTGCCCACTGGTCATACCTAGAACCTTTTTTGTATGTTTGTTCTATCACATTAAAACCCCTATTTTAAGATGTTTTCAAACGAAAACGAGGGTTGGAGGTGGAGGCTAGCAATGCTTGTAGTTAATTTTACTCTCTATGAGCTGAACAAACCAGAAAAAAACCTGATTAGAGGCTAGAATTTACTGACACCAGGGTTTTTTTTGTATAATGTTCCAAGGCATTAAAATCCCCTATTTTAAGATGTCTTCAAACGAAAACGAGGGTTGGAGGTGGAGGCTAACAATACCTTTAGTTAATTTTACTCTCTACGAGCTGAACAAACCAGAAAAACCTGATTGGAGGCTAGAATTTACTGACACCAGGGGTTTTTTTTTGTATAATGTTCCAAAGCATTAAAAACCCCTATTTTAAGATGTTTTCAAACGAAAACGAGGGTTGGAGGTGGAGGCTAACAATACGTTTAGTTAATTTTACTCTTTAATATAATCTCTAAAAGCTAAACAAACCAGAAAAAAAACCTGTTTCGAGGCTAGAATTCAATGACACGAGAGTTATTTTAATTTTAAATTGAAAAATTACTATGCTAGTAGTAACCAAGAAAGCCTGTCACAGAGGGACAAAAGATTAAACCAGACTAAAACTTGTTCCATGTTATAGTTTGACCTCTAGCCATTGGATTCTAGCCTCTAATCAGGTTTAATTGATTGAAAAACGCATTTTTCTTATAAGAGCTAATAGAGCTAGCCTCCACTTCCAAGCCCTTCACCTTAAAAGTATTTTGAGAATAAGTTTTTCAAACGAATTTTGTGCAACAAAATAAAAGGTTGAATGTGACAAAATATGTGACAAGTTGCACACATCGTGTGGAACCGACTTTCTAGTATACAATGATGATGATGATGATATGTTTACATTGACAATATGTTTTATTCTTCAAAAAACACACACAAACAATCTTAAGTCCTCATCTACAGACATATTTTCAGGGTTTTTACCGACTTCTCAAACAAAAGTAAAACTTAAAAAGTTATCAAAATAAAATAAACCAATTTGTGAAGAAGAAAACTTGGCACTTGAACTCCAACTTTGAACTCTCTGAGCAGGATTCCAACACATTGCAATATTTAGCAAGAGTTGTTGTTTGGAACCCTGTTCGAAGGGTACAAGGAGTTCAATTTCAAGTGCGTACAGTTCCGTTCTTGAATTTAGTTATTATTTAAGGGTTCATTATGGGACTGACTCAACAATTTTCAGCATTTTTATTAAATTATTAGCGGGTTTTTTCTTCGTCTTCTTGTTGTTTCTTGTGGATTTCCTTTTGTGTATTTTTATTAGAAGTGATGATGATGATGATGACAGGTCGGGTTTTTCGTTTTTCACTATGGATTCTTGTGTGTATTCTCTCACGCCTTTTTAAGTTGCAAATCGACAACACACCACTAATTCATACCTTTGAGAAGAAGAAAAAGAGGAGAAAACACCTGAAAACCTGATGAAATTGGATGGTTTATTATTATCCACCAAACAGTCACGCTTTTCGTAAATTAAATTTTCATCATTTTGCATGAAAAAGAGTAGAAAAGACCACCACCACCACCACCAAGGTCCACCACCTTCCAAATTCCAATTTCAACACCTGAACATGTTTTTTTCAATCTTAACTTTACAACAAATAAGTTGCACAAAAAATATTATTACTTAAGAACTGAAATGAACAAGAGATGAATGACTGACTGACTAACTGACTGTATGACTGAATGTCTGTCCGACTGAATGAATGTCTTGACTGAGTGACTGTTTGACTGACTGACTAAATGACTGACTGAATATCTGTCTGACCGAATGACTGACTGAATATCTGTCTGACCGAATGGCTTGTGTTAACTGACTGACTGAATGAACGACTGTCTGGCTGACTGAATGAATGACTGCCTGACTCTCTGACTTTCAGGCGGACTACCTGAATAACATGACAGAGAGACTAACATACTACCTGACTAACTTATTACCTGAATGAATGGCTAATGACTGAGCTAATGACTGACAGACTTAACTTACTACCTGGCTGAATAGTTAATTACCTGATTGAGTAACGAATTACCTGATTGATTTACTAATTATCTGATTGACTAACTATTTAAGTAACTGACTGAATAAAAATCAGTACAAAACTGTATAACAAATAATAAAAAAACGTATGAATATTTTCGAAGAAAGCAAAAATAGGTTGGGTTATTTCAAATATTTCATTTTGTTCATTCTTGAGAGAGAGAGGGGGGGGGGGGGAGAGAGATAGTAAGAAAGACGCCAATGAAACTTAAGTTAACAAAAAGTTAACTTTATCAACATTTCAATGGCGCCATTGAAAGAGAGGGGGGACCTTGGCAAACGTGTTTTACCACGGGAAAAATGATAAATTATTAATATTATTATTGATAATATTTTATTATAGAAAACTGTTTTATCAATTGTGGAGGTGTTTCAAAATAAAAGATAAATCCCCTTAAAAGATGTTTTTATAAACAAACACACAGGTGATTTTATAACTTCTGTAGTTATTTATGCAATTTCAGCAGAAATCGATTCGAAAGTGTGTTAGAAACTAGAACGGTAACTGAATTATTTAATTTTCATGTTGATATCTTTCAAAATAAGCTTTTTATAGATAAAAATGAAAAAAATATCGCAGTTTAAGAAAGTTGGGTCATTTTAAAACTGACATAAAGAAAAAGCTTATTTTAAAAGATATTCACAATTAACTTATTGAATTACCCTTCTAGTTTCTAAAACACTTTCAAATTTCTTTTCAGGTGTTTTGTGAACAGGTGATTTTCGAACTTAGGTCATTCTGCAGTATCAGAAATGCAACGCTTAAGAAGAAAGTGTGTTAGAAACTAGAATGGTTAACTGAATTATTTAATTTTTATGGTGGTATCTTTCAAAATAAGCTTTTAATATCGCAGTTTAAAGTTGGATCCATTTTCAAATTGACATAAAAAGTTTATTTTAAAAGATATCAACATGAAAGTATCCTTAAGTGATTGAGTTACCCTTCTAGTTTATAAGACACTTCCTAGGTTCTCTTAATTCTGCTCCCGAAATTCAGAATATCCAGAGTTCAAAGGGCTTTTTACATTTTACAAAAAAAAGAGCAAATAATCCGGAAGTGGCAACAGGATTTTGGGCCATAAATAAAATTGTTTGAAATTTTGTTATTTGTGATATGAAGAGAAAAATTATCACAAAATATAAATCTTTATATAATAACATTTTCACTCTTCTTCTTCTTTAGTGACATTAAAAACCAAAAAGATCATAGTTTAATTTGAACTTTTTTTTTCTAAATAAAACTAATTAGAAGAAGATGAAAATTAAGGGGAGAAGATTGAAATAATATGTATTAAGGGGGTTGATGGTTTTCAATCTATTGGACATTGGATATCCGGAAGAAAACTTTAATTATGTCAGAAATATCACACAAAAGGTGTCATAAAATTTGGGACCCAATTTTTTAGACCTTTTTTTTCCTAGAAAAATTGAAAATATTCCAAAATCTCTTCAAAAATCCGTGAAAAATTTCATATTTTGTAATAAATTCGTTGTATCATTGAGTACTTTGTCTTTTAGGAAGAAAAATTAAGAAAAAAACTTGAATGTGGCTTAGAAACTAGAAGGGTAGCTCAATCACTTATGAGTATTTTCATGTTGAGATCTTTCAAAATAAACTTTTTTAAAGACAACAACTTTTAAAAATAATGTCTGCCTATAATGTTTTGGTCACTTTCAATCTGACGTAAAAAACAAGCTTATTTTAAAAGATATCAACTAGACTAAAGGCGAGACATTTTAAAGTCTGTTAGAAACTAGAATAGTTGGTGATAATGCTAAAATTATTTTCATGATGATATCTTTTAAAATAAACTTTTTATGATAGTTTGAAAAAAAGGCCGAAAATAGTTTTTCATGAAATTTCATTGGAAAAACCTAAAAAACGGGTCTCATTTTCAAACTTAACTATAAAATTGTTTATTTTTTAAGATATCGCAATAAAAAAACTTTTAGCATAATGTTTTACCATTCTAGTATTGAAAACAATTTGAATTTTTTCCTATTATTTCTAAAAAAAACGTTTGCTTGATGTTTTTTTTGCGTCTAAATTTTACAAAAACGTCTACTGAGCCATAGCCTCCTTATATAAGAGGCTATGACTGAGCATAGCAACTGCAGTAGCGCCATCCGACGGGACAAAAGCCAAATAAATATCTATAAAGCCCACCTTAAGTGATTGAAGCTACCCTTCTAGTTTCTAAAACACAAGTTTCGTTTTTAATTTTGCTCTTTCTCAAAGACAGAAATAATTAAATAATAATTAAAAAAAAAGTAAAATCAACTTAATTACAAATTGTGAAAATATGTTTTGGGCAATTATGGATTGTACTTTAAAAAAGTGGAATGTTCACGATAAAGTTGAGTTTCAATATTTTAAGAGACTTCGAAAAACGACTAAAAACAAGGAAACAAAATTACTTTTGAAAAAAAAAAAGAGGGGATTTATTTAAAAGAATTTCTTCTTTAAACCATGGGGTTAATGGGACGACAGGTAAGAAAACAACAGTTTAAATGATTTTTAAGGGGGTTTTAGGGGTAAAGGGGGGGGGTGTTAAGGTGAATGTTCTTGAAGAAAAAAAAGCTCAAAATATATGAATTGGGAATCTTTTTTGGCCCATTATCCTCTTTCTCTCTCTCTCTCTTATGGACACACTAATTTAGGCCAAAACCCCCTTAGTTTTAACCCTGAAGGAAAAAAAAAACAAGGACCACAATTGTTATAGGAGAGGAGGAGAGTTGAACCTGAAAGGAGGAATTTTCACTGAAAGAATTTCGCCAAAAAACATAACAATCATCTCATGATACCATGGTACCAATAACAAATGATAAGGTGTGGTGGCTATTCTAGTTTGGAATATGTTTTAAAAGGTTACCAAAGAGACAGCCCTTAATAAAGAAATTCCAGTTTTGTAAGATTGAACTGGACTGGTTAAGTTGGTTTTAGGAGTTAAGAAATTACAGTGTTCAGAGTGTTCGGATGTTGATATCTTTCAAAATGAACTTTTTTTTTGGTCAGTTTCAAAAGTATCCAACTTTTAAAACCAGCTGATATTTTTTTTTTAAATGTTTTCTATAAAAGTTTATTTTGAAAGATAACAACATCAAAATACTATAATGTGATTGAGTTACCCTTCTAGTTTCTAAAGACACTACTTTCTCTTCGTTTTCCTCTTCTGAAATGACAGAATAATCAGAATTTTATAGAAAAAAAATCAATAAACCCACTTCAAACTGACCATAAAAAGTTTATTTTAAAAGATATTCCAAAATCAAATTATTCTTAATTTAAGTGATTAAGGGTTACACTTCTAGTTTTTTTAAAAGTGTGATCTTCTGAAACTGAAGAACATTCAAAATCAGCTGAATCAGCAAAATACAAAGTGTCTTTAAAAAACTAGAAAAGTTAAGAAACAACATGAAGATAAGTTTTGAAAAATTCGTTTACTATTCTAGTTTTTATCAAACTTTTCAATTTCATCTTAAAATTGGTTTTCATAAAACGGTTCTTTTCTTGGTTTCATAGACTCAATGTATTTAAAGATGAAGTTGAGGCTATTTGGGGCTCTTTTTGGGGCCCTAACAAAGTGGCCACCTTCCTTTCCCCCGTTGAGGAGGATGATGATGGAGAGGACCACTGACCAGTGTCCACTGTCCACATATATAGCATATAATGTAAGACAGGCCTATTGAAAATATCTTGTTGGGTCGACTTTTGACATTGAAAGTCTTGGACCACCAAGTGCCCCCTCCCCTCTCCCTTATACACCTTTTGAAGGACTCCTGGGGGTTTTCCAAAAAAAAAAAAGGAACCATTTTCCAAGAGTCATGTTCCATACTGTGGTCACTCTTGTGTAGGCGGAGCAACTTTACCCCATCATCTCTCCATGGGACATCCCCAACACCCCGAATTTGAATTAGTAGGTTTGAGGGTTTTAGAAAAAAAGGGGGAATCGTTAATATTAAACTATATTAGGCATTCATCCTTTCTTCTTTCACCAAAATGTGTTCTCGGCTACAATTTTCTCTTCTTCCAATCATAAGGGGGGGGGGGGGAAGCTGACAACCTCAATGATCTTCTATACTATTGTGTGTGTCCTAAACCATGACCCCCCTCCTTAACCTTCAGGGCTAAATAGGTCCATGTATTTCTCCATTGGACCTTTTCCTCTCTTTCTGGACAACAACACAACTCAACATTTGACAAACAAGGGACACAATTGGGAACAACACTTGAGAAAACATTCCAATCTTCTGTTCGCAACTTTGTAACACATTCTCAAGTACAAACTCTGAACAAACAAGTTTTGAATCATTTGGAAAAGTTACTGCTGCTGTTATCACCAGTGTCAAACATTATCTTGTCACTTTATGAACTCAATGATTCAGAGATGTTTCCAGCGATTCACAGTTGTTGGGAGCAATTTCTAAACGATTGGAGCGATTTCTATACTTTTAGAGCGATTTCTATACTTTTAGAGCGATTCCTATACTTTTGGAACGATTTCTAGACGTTTGAAGCGATTGCTAGACGTTTGGAGCAATTAATCGTAGACGTTTGGAGCGTTTCAGAGATATTGAGTGATTCGTAGGTTGTTTAGGCTGATTTGGAGTAAAAAATAGAGCGATTCAAAGATGCTGTGGGTGATTGCTATTAATTATTCGGAAGGTTAGGTTAGAGTGATTCAGAAACAATTATTGCAATTTAGATATTGTTTATTTAGTCGATATTGTGACAATTGTTGCGATTCATAAACAGTTGTTACGATTCATAAGTAATTGAATCAACTCAATAAACAATCTTGTTGCGATTTAGTTATTGTTTAGAACGATTCAGAGGTTGTTTACAGCGATTCCGAGTTTGTTGCGTTGATGCAGCGATAATTGTTGCGATTCATAAACAGTTGTTGCGATTCATAAACAGTTGTTGCGATTCATAAACAGTTGTTGCGATTCATAAACAGTTGTTGCGATTCATCGACAGTTGTTGCGATTTATAGACAGTTGTTGCGATTCATAAACAGTTGTTGCGATTCATAAACAGTTGTTGCGATTCATAAACAGTTGTTGCGATTCATAAACAGTTGTTGCGATTCATAAACAATTGTTGCGATTCATAAACAGTTGTTGCGATTCACAAACAGTTGTTGCGATTGATAAACAGTTGTTGCGATTCATAAACAGTTGTTGCGATTCATAAACAGTTGTTGCGATTCATAAACAGTTGTTGCGATTCACAAACAGTTGTTGCGATTCACAAACAGTTGTTGCGATTGATAAACAGTTGTTGCGATTGATAAACAGTTGTTGCGATTCATAAACAGTTGTTGCGATTCATAAACAGTTGTTGCGATTCACAAACAGTTGTTGCGATTCACAAACAGTTGTTGCGATTCATAAACAGTTGTTGCGATTCATAAACAGTTGTTGCGATTCACAAACAGTTGTTGCGATTCACAAACAGTTGTTGCGATTTATAAACAACTGAATCAATTCAATAAACCATATTGTTGCGATTCAGTTATTGTTAAAAACGATTTAGTTGTGTGATTTATTTAGAAGAAAATTCATTTTTCGACTTTTATTAAAATAAATTTGAATGCTCATTAGTGAGTGTAAGTTAGTATGCGACGACACCTGGTGGAACTTTTTCTCAAAACTTTTTTTTTTCTCTATATAATATTATGATTAAATAAGCGTGAGACAATTTAAATTTTCTAGTTCTTTAGTGAATTTTTCTTAAATTTTCTTATCTTTTAAAATACACTACATACAAATCGACATAATATTAATATTAATGTCATCTTAATACATGAAGAGAGTGAACTTTTCAAATTAAACTCCTCCTCCCGACCCCCCCCCCCCCCCCCCTCATAAAAAACCACCCACAAAAACCATGGGAAATTAATATTAACAACAAAAAAACACATTTAACTTAAATTTTCAACAATATTTTTATTAATATTTCAGTAAAAAACCGTTTTCATCACTTAATTTTATGCTTAAAATGGCATGAAATTGATATGGTTTCAGTTGGCCAACGTCCATCGCGAAGTGAGCCGCACAAGTGGCTCAGTATAAAGGTTTCTATTGGCTCGCGGGCCATTTTTTGATTAATCATTGTAGAATTTATGTTAAAAAAAAGTTAAAATTTGAGGGTAATTTTCGCCTTTCTAGTATGTAATGATACGCAAGAGCGATCAACCTAAAGATATTTTTGTTCAGTAATTTTCATAGAAAATGTTTTCAATAAAAAAACGTTTTCAACTATAAATTACATTCAATTTTGGATTTTTATTCAGGAAATTTGAAGGACCGTGAAGATATTTATTTAAATGAGACCCCCCCCCCCCCCTCTCTTAGGACCACCGATTATATTTTTCAATATAAATATTATAGGTTGGAAAATTAAGGGGATATTTTTCAAAATAAAATTTGTTCTGGACACTTAAATAATAACTGAGGAAATCTCTAAAAAAAAAATCAGGGTTTCAAATTCTGAAATATTAAAGAGACCATAAAAGTGGATGTTTTATTAGCAAATATTTCAAAGCAAAATGAAGAAAAACTTGTATGTGTTTTAGAAACTAGAAGGGTATTTTCATGTTGATATCTTTTAAAATAAACTATTTATATCAGTTTGAAAATGACTCAAGTAAGTCTTGTCTATAGTTTATTTTGTAAGATATCATCATGAAAATACTTTTAGCATATTCTCCTACTATTCTAGTTTCTAACAAACTTTTTTTTTTTAAAAAAAGTTGCTTCTAACGTAGAAAAAGTGGGCTTTTTTTCTGATAAAAAAGACTAGAAATTTGTGATAAATTCAAGAAAGGTCAAGATTAGTGTGAAGTGGTCAAGATGACCAATGCGGGCTTATTGTGTTCACCAGTAATATCTTCCCGTATCCTTTATTCAATATAATGTCCACTTTTATTATTATTGTGGATAATTAACTTTTTTACGGTCCTTTGTTGAGTTTTTTTTTTAATAAAATACCAATCAAGTTGTGATACATAGAGGTAGCTCAACTCAAGAGCTTTCTGCCTCTGGAGTATTTTTGTGTGTAACCAATAGATGGCGCAACCTTTATTTAGATCTAAATTCCTTCTTATTTACAATGCGATTCAATGAACATAAACAAACAATGGAAAGCCTCTAAAATAAATTCAAGGTTCTCTTAATAAAAAAATAAATAGAAATGATAAGTAGAGGTTAAATGAACAAAGAGAACCTAGAAGAGAGGCTACACGCGGGTTTTCTCTGACATGGAGTTGAGTTACCTCTTTAGATATTGATTTTAGATATTGGTGATTTGAGATTATTCAGTCTTATTCTGCAGTTTCAGAAGAGCAACCAACATAAAGTAGAAATTGAAAGTTTCTTAGAAACTAGAAGAGTAGCCGAATCACTTAATAATATTTTAATGTTGATATTTTTCAACATTGAAAATATACTGAGCTGCCCTTCTAGTTTCTAAAACATTTCTACATAGTTTTTTTTTTCTTCATTTTACTTCTGAAAGACAGAATAATTAGAATTCAAGTGGTGTTTACACTTTTAAAACCGCATTAAAATAAGAATATCATATTTTCGTTCTAAGGGCCTTTTATTATTTTTAGGGAAGGGACCTTTCAGTATTCAAAATAAACACTTCTGTCCTATTTAAGCCTTAAAAAAAAGGTCCCTAATCTTTTTTTGATCAACTAACAGATAACAGATAAAGAGAAAACCTTTCTCTCAATCTACTGAAATATAAAGATCTTTTAAGAAAAATTTCAGATCTTATTTTCAGATAAGGAATTTTTTCTTCTTCTTCTTCTGAAAAGGCATCAGGTAGAAACCGCCGCCATCTTTGTTTATTCATTCAAAGAAAAGTTTATTTTTAACCAAATATTAAGGTGTGAACGGGGCTTCTCTTAAACTCTAGATTATTCTGTCTTTCAGGTGCAAAATGAAGAGGAACTTGAAAAGTGTGTTAGAAACTAGAAGGGTAGCACAGTCATTTAAGATATTTTAATGTTTGATATCTTTCAAAATAAACTTTTTATACTGTGTATGACTCAACTTTAAGAAGATTCTATTTTTTTAATATTTGTCTATGAAAAGTTTATTTTAAACGATTTCAACATGAAAATACCCTTAAGTGTAGATTCAGCTACCCCTTCTAGTTTCTAACGAACTTGATAGAATAAAACTCAAGAATAAAACTCATTGAATAAATTTCATTGAAAGGGTTCAAAAGTATGTTAGAAACTAGAATAGTATGCGAACTTTCTAAAAGTTTGAATGAAAAAAATGGAAATTAAAGATGGCTGCCGGTATTACTGTCTGATTACAAGAAGATCACATTTCCGGTGTCCAGTAAAAAGGGGTCAGAAAAGAGGGGAAAGGGAAAGTGTGGGGGGGGGGGGGGGTTGGATACTAGAATCTTCCTTTTCCAGGAAAAGATTCTTAAGATTTGAAGACCCCTTGACCCTTCCATCCCCTTCATCTTTGTTTATAACAATGACCACTGTCCACTTTATGGTCAAGAAGGGAGGGGGAGGGAGGGAGGTCCCATAAAGTTCACCAATAATATTTGTTAGGTCCACTTCAAGTTTAATTTCTGTCATGAGGGTAATTTCAACTTGAGTTGCTCATCAGAAATAATGTTAAAGAGAAAGTAGCATAGAAACAATTCAAACTTTGTTAGAAACTAGAAAAGTTACAATGGAAACCATTTAGAGGTGGTTTTAAAGTGTAAATTCCGCCTCTTGCGAACTCTTAATTATTCTGTCTTTCGGAAATTCAGATGCAAAATGAAGAAAAACATGATTGTGTTTTAGAAACTAGAATTTTAGCTTAAATTTTCAAAATAAACATTTTATGGTTAGTTTTAAATTTTTGTCTATAAAAAGTTTATTTTGAAAGATGTCAACATTGAAAATAAACCTTAAGTGATTGAGCTACCCTTCTAGTATCTAAAACACTTTCAAGTTTCTCTTGATTTTGCTCTTCTGAAAAGACAAAATAATCCTAAAACATCTTAAGAAGCAATTAAAAGCGTTTTAGAAACTAGAAGGGTAGTTCGAAAGTCATTCTACTTTCTAAAATTCTTTCTAGTTTTTCAAAGTGATGTTTTTTACTTTGTAACTTTCATTTTTTTGTTGTAACTTAGTTACAGTTACATAAAATGAAAGTTTGCATTTTAAAAGTTGTTGTGTAATTTGAAACATTAAAGTAGACAACAACAGAAAAAAAGAAGGAAGAAATTGTTTAAAAATCAATATTTTGTCAGCTGTTTTTTTCTATGTGAAATTTGAGTCTTATTTCACTTTTTTTATTAATTTATTTCCGTATTTATATTTAGATTATTATTTTGAAGTAAAAAAAAATTGCCCCCCCCCCCCTTATTTTTATCAAAAGTAAAAACTTAAAAATCTTCTTCTAAATATGGAATTATAAAACATTTTTTCTTTCAACCTTTGGCAACTGAACTTTTCTCTAAAAAGATCAATGTTAAATTAAAACAAGATTGTAAACTTTGTTTTTTATCATTTAAAATGTCTCTCTAATAAATAATTGATTAAAAGTTAATTACTTTTGTGTTTAAAATATATTTTCAGTGCAAAAACTAACAACTTCCGGTTAGAAATTTTCAACGTTTTTTTGACCTCCTCCTCTTCATTCATTCATTAATAATTATATTCATTCATAATTCAGTCTAATTTAAATATTGTATTTATAACCTTTTTTAAGGAAAAAAAAATGGGAGGAGCCATGAGCACGGTAAAGTAGGTGCCAGTGCGAGAAATGGGCGGAGCCAGAAAGAGAAATACGAATTGCAACATGAAATGGGAGGAGCCACGAAAAGGAATGGGAGGAGCTGCAAGAAAGGGGAGGAGCTGTAAGAAAGGAGGAGTTACAACAGAAATGGGAGGAGCTGCAAGAAAGAGGAGGAGTTGCAACAAGAAATGGGAGGAGCTATGAAAAAGGAATAGGAGGAGTTTTGAAAAGAAATAGGAGGCGCCTTGAAGAGAAATAGGAGGAGCCTTAAAGTGAAATGGGGAGGAGTTGCAACAAGAAATGATACGAGCTGTAAGAAAGGAGGAGTTACAAAAGATGGCTCCGCCCATTTCATGTCGCTGCTCCTCCCATCAAGAGGAATGGGAGGAGTCTTGACGAGAAATGGAGAGGATCTATGTTATAAAAAGGGGTAAGAAAATAAATAGGAGGAGAAACCGGGAAAAGAGAGTTGAAGTTTTAAGTGGTAAAATTTCCGACGTAAATTTGCATCTTACTCTTCTAGTTTCTAAAAAAAAAATACTTTCAATTAAACATAAAAACACTTATTTAAAAAGCTGTCCATAAAAGAGGAGCCCTGATGTGGAGGGTTCAAATTGAAGCTCAAGTGCTAAGTCGCAATTCTTAAAATTGTGCCTTGCTTTTCTAGTTTTTAAAACACTTTTAATTCAAGATACAAAAAGTATGATTAAATTATACTAAATCAAACATGGATGTTTCTATGGCGGAGCCCTGATTTGAGGGTTCAAATGCTAACTTCTGAGTAGTTTGATTCTTTGATTTGTTCCTTACCCTTCTAGTTTTTAAAACAGGCTTTTAAAAAAAGTGAAAGTATTTTTTTTTCTGTACACAGCAACAGAAGTTAAAAATGTCAACACATTGAAATGAATTTATCAGGTCCATCTACACTTGGACATTAATTCAAGAAGAAAAAACTCAACACTTGAACTCTCTAAACAGGGTTCCAAAAAAGAAACGCTCTCCCCTCCTCCTTAATATGAAAAAGTCGTTTTTTTCTGTGCCGAGAATCCGTTTCAAGAGGGTTCAAGTTGGAAGTTGAAGAGTCAAATTACTTTCTTGAATCTGGGCCTTTTTTCTGTACTCCACTTTAAAATATTTAAACATTAACCTTTGACCTCTTCTTATATAAATTATGAATGGGGAGAGAAATATTTAAAAAAAATTATTAATCAGAAAATAAATATTTGATGGTTTTATTGAACTGATTTTCTTCGTGTGTGTTTTAGATTCGAATTCAAGAGGGTCAACTTGACCCTTGGCCTTGGAACTGTTGTACCCTCTAAGTCAGGGTTACAACATAGAAAGAAAAAAATCAAAATTAAAAGATATTAAACAATAAAAATGTTGGTTTAGATTTGATTGAAACCCTGTTTGAAGAGTTCAAGTTAAAAGTTTCATAAAGTGTTTCCTTTGATGAATTTGGGCCTTAATTTATGTTTTATGATATTGCTCAATTTTTTTTATGATAATAATAATAATAATAATTATTATTATTATGAGAAGAATGATGCATTGATATGATGGTCAAGAGATATTAAGTTGGTTGACATTGCAAAGTCCAGTCAATGCCAACTGTGCTGCTGCTGCTTTGTCCACTCTTATAATATTTATAATGATGATGGACATGGAAGATAGAAGATGACCACAAGTGACCATTTTGGTCATCATTTTATGGGTGCTAAGGGGGGTCCCCCTTTGGTACCAAGATGGCTCTTAATAAGCGCCATAATTATAGTGATATCACTAACTTATGACACAAAAAATTGAATTTTTGATATCACTATCATTCAATTTCTGATATTACAAATTCTAAAAAAAATTCTGATATCACAAATTCTAAAACAATTTCTGATATCACAAATTCAAAAAGAATTTCTGACATCACAAATTCTAAAAGAATTTCTGACATCACAAATTCTAAAAGAATTTCTGACATCACAAATTCAAAAAGAATTTCTGACATCACAAATTCAAAAAGAATTTCTGACATCACAAATTCAAAAAGAATTTCTGACATCACAAATTCAAAAACAATTTCTGACATCACAAATTCAAAAACAATTTCTGACATCACAAATTCAAAAAGAATTTCTGACATCACAAATTCAAAAAGAATTTCTGACATCACAAATTCTAAAACACTTTCTGACATCACAAATTCTAAAACACTTTCTGACATCACAAATTCAAAAAGAATTTCTGATATCACAAATTCAAAAAGAATTTCTGATATCACAAATTCAAAAAGAATTTCTGATATCACAAATTCAAAAAGAATTTCTGACATAACAAATTCAAAAAGAATTTCTGACATCACAAATTCAAAAAGAATTTCTGACATCACAAATTCAAAAAGAATTTCTGACATCACAAATTCAAAAAGAATTTCTGACATCACAAATTCTAAAACACTTTCTGACATCACAAATTCTAAAACACTTTCTGACATCACAAATTCTAAAACACTTTCTGACATCACAAATTCTAAAACACTTTCTGACATCACAAATTCTAAAACACTTTCTGACATCACAAATTCAAAAACAATTTCTGATACACATTGAATTATTGATATCAAAAGTTCGGAGTATTTTTGACATGAAACGGCTTAGCCAACACTGGTTGTCTCCAAGGTTTGTAGTGTTACTCTACGAACTCTTTCGTATTCTACGGTCTCTACTTGGAGGTAAGTCAACTCAATTTTGGTGAAAACATGGTGTGAGGGATGAAACTTTATTTGTGTAGCCTCTCTTCAAGGTTCTTTTTTTCTCTAGACAGTATAGTTTTTATAAAGCCTCTGAAAATATCCACTAAAAAATCTTTCATTTTAGAAATTTGAAGTTTTATTTCATTCACAATTCTCATTTTATTATTTTTCACTGTTTGATACATCGAGATTTTCCAAAATATTCGGGTTTTCATTCCATTTTGTTCCAACATATTTACAAATGAAATATTCCATCATTTTTTTTTAAATTCGTATATTTCAAATTTTTAATTTTAAATGATAAACATTACTTAAATTTCATTTCTTACGTTCGTAAAATAATAAAGAAAAAAAGCTTCTATGAAGCAAAATTACAAATGAATTTCTTAAATTTTCTTTGAATAACAAAAGTTTTAATTTAATGAGCAATTATAAAAACGTTACTCAAAACCAAGCTTAAACAAAGTAACACTTAAAATTTCTCCACAGATGTTAAGTTCAGCTTTATTGTAAGCAATGTTTTACAATTGAAATTTTACAAATTTCCACGAAATATCACGAATTTACATCATAAAAACCCTTCTAGTTTCAAAAAATCCTCTTTTCATAATTTTGTTTCACAAAAGCATTTTCTTCTTTGTTTTTCTCTAAAAAAAACCATCGAGATTTAAAAGATCTCGATTAATCTTTTTTTGAAATTTGACAATTCGATTGTAGATGATTTGGCGCATCCGCAAACATGAATTTTAATCGAAACGCTTCGGCCATCAACAGTCGAATCTCCTCGTTGTCCCAGTTATGAGTTGGAAGACTTTGTAGAAAGATCATTAAACCCTAGACGAGGACAATAAAATAAACGATCAAAACGATCCGTCAGCGTAACCGCAGAATCCGTTATTTTACATGAAAATCTTTCTCTTTCAGCAATTCATCAGACCAGAAATTGAGAAAAGCGGCGCAGACGTAAAGATGGAACGTCGCAAAACCGTCAGGTTCCGAATGATAAGTGTCCCAGAGACGAATGGTACAACGTAGAGGTAACTCTCTCATCAGAAGATTGTTCATCCAACGGAAAGTAAACTGAAGATATTCGACGTGATGACGACACAAATGTCGATGCAACTTATCTGAAAAACCAAAGTAACAAAGGGAGAGAGTGTCCTGTCGTTCTTATCATATTTTATATAAGAGTTATAAAAACGGACCGTTTATCCTCTGAATGAGCTCTTTCAGTTGAATCACTTTGCACTGAATTCCAGGTTGTGCAAAAGTATAGTTATCTTGAATTCCGTCCAACAATTTGGACATTCCCCAGAAGGTGTCGGCTTCGACGTCGTGAAGAGTTTGATCCGAAAGACGAGAAACGTCAAACGTCTCGATCTCTACGTCTTTTCGATTATATGCAACAACAAAAAAGGTTAAAACGATTTCGTTAGATCGCTTTTTTCTCTCACTGACCGTCGTCGACTGTCTCTTGTAGGAAGACGACGAAGAACGGCGTCACGAGATCGTTCATTCCCTGGACGTAACCACTCGCCGGGTGTCTCACGGCCCAAACGTAAAGTATCCTCTCGAAGATCTAGGACGAAAAGATCAAAATCTCGTTCACTTCAGCCTCCATTCTGGCCAAAGATGAGAAATAACGAAACACAAGTTTACTTCTTGTACGATTTCCTGTTGAAATATAGGCACGAGTGGACTCATCCTTGGAATATCGATGTGAATCTGTAAGTTAAATAAACAAAAAACGTTCCTATTTTGTAAGTTTTTGGAACGCCTTTCGATCGATTACAAATTCACCTGACGATACGTTTCTTGATAATCTTTGTAGATATCTTCTAACCGAGTGTCGTAATACTGTTTCACATAGTTGAAGTATTCTTCTCGCTTGTGAGAAAGAGTCGACGGCCTCCTCTCGACGTTCGTAGGGAGGTAACCCTTCATAAAAGTGTAAGAAACGTGTGGAAGAGAAACCTTGATACTAGAAGAGTAGCTGAATCACTTTAAACGCGCATTTTCAGGTTAGATATCTTTCAAAATAAACTTTTTATGTCAGTTTGTAACTGATCCAACTTTAAGTAGATTATAATTATATATATATCAACATCAAAATACTATTAATGAATTCAAGCTACTCGTTCTAGTTTCAGTTGTAGTAGTAGCAGTTGTTTCATAAGTAAAACTTCTTTTAATAGTTAAGAAGACTAATCATAAAATACGCAACCAACCGAAAGGAGGCGCCAAACGGTTCCTCTGACAGACGGTGGAACTCCAGACCAACTAAGTTTCCGCAGTTCAGCTGAGAAAACGAAAACAAAAATACCGAAATTTAAAACGGATCTTCGGGCTTCATCACAACAAAACTAAAAGTCACAAACTCAGATCCGTATTCGGTCCTTTTAAAAGAAGACGAAACTTTTCCAGTCTCGCAACTTCCCGTTCGCCGTTTTCGTCTAAAGATGAAGGTGATCGATTTCGTCGCTGTCGAGTACGACGTTGAAATCTATTCGGCGACATCTGTCGAACTCCGACTCCAGGTCCGTGATGAAGAGACGACGACGTCGCTCCATCCGTTAAAACGGGAGACATGGAACGATTTTCGTCCAATAACAACTCTAACATCGAAGAAATGAGAGATTTCGATCAAAACGAACTAACTCTTCATTTCGCTTCAACCTCTTTGCGTCGCTAGCCTCTGCATTGCTTCTGTTTTTCCTTCTTCCGATACTTCTGATCGACACGCACCAACGCTCGATCTGTGGGTCGTTAAGACGCTCAAAGCGGCCGATTTTGCAACATCTGGAATGAGAAAAAGAGAAATACAAACCACTGTCGTTAAAAGGTTTTCGTTCTGTTACCTTTAATGATACACATCTCGTCGTCTCCCGCATCCCAGGCATCATTCGTACTCTCCTGAAAGTCTTTGAACGAACTGCTCGAGCCTGTCCTCTTATGATGAGGATAGTTTTGATGGTTTTCGTGGTGGCGACTCCCTTCGGACTTCATCTTTGGACTCGTTCTGAAACCACACCAAAAAAAAAAACACAAGTTTCAGAGAAGAAATACACTTCGGACATCGAAAACTATGCTTAAACCTTGGAGATTCGCTTCTTGGAGGATGCATCGCCCCATAGACTGGCTTAATACTAGGAAGAAAGGTTTTTTTTATAGATTAGGTTACGTTCAGCTAGATACACACGATCAATTACAGCTTGTACAATTCTGAATTCTCTCTCAAAATCGACACTTTTTCTGCAAATTCTTTTTATATTTCATTTGACGGGCGCAGTTTTTTTAATATCTTTAAATAGTTACTCGTTATTCCATCACTGGAAGCATTACGAACAGAATTTACAAGTCAGAGTGAATCGTGTGTTTCCAGCTTTAGGGTTTTGTAAAAATGAAATTCTGACCTTCCCGGGACTGATTTTCCACCCTTTTTCCAGAAGGTCTTCATCGGACGTCCATCTCTTTCGCTCATCTCCTGCATTATTCGATGGCAGTAGTCCGTTTTCATAACAAAATCAACGTTGAATCCGTCATATTTCCTTTAGAAAAAACATCAATATTTCTCAGATGACGTGGGTCCATTTTAGAGGATGCAATATCGATACACATCGATGTCAAGTACATCGATCATGACATGGATACATAGAGGAAGTTCAACTGTGAACCCTTTCTATAGAGAATCCTTGGTGCCAATAAAGCAACCGAGTGCACAGGCAAGTAAAGACAGTAAGATACAGTCGTTTGTCCCACTCCTTTTATGTGGACTGGCAACTTGTAATTTGTTTGTTATGTGGTCTGACGTCACTTGCCTAGCTCTTTTTAATTTACAATTGGTTAATGTTTGCTCTGACGCTCATTAAAGGGCGGGTAAACAAAAAGTTAATGCTGGGCACCCTTGCCTGTTTCATTTTCGCTTTCGGCGGCGGCTTGAATATTTTTTTTTAGCTTGAGTTGGCTAATGGCGGGATTGTTATTATTTTTGCGTGTTTAGTGTATTTTTTTCACATTATGAGTAATATATACATTCAAGAACCACGTACAAATGGAAAGGTAAAACTCCATAACTCGAGCTTCATTGTATGCGCGCAATTTATTACTTTTTTTTGTAAAATCTGTGAGATGCTGCTGTTGCACCGTTTCTGCCAAATTCTAAGGCCCGAATTCAATAATGAAACTCGGGACTTTCACGTCAACTTGAACTATTTTAAGAGCAGTTATGAACATAGAAAGACATTGTTGAAGAGTACTGTATGGTACAAGAGTTTTAGCATGTGGGTCTCTGCAAGTTCAAGTTGAAATTCATTTGTAAAGTTTCTTTCTTGACTTTGGGCCTCTTGTTTAAAAATCTTATTTACGCGAAATTTTGACGAGGTTCTTGTTTCAGGTTGTTCTGGAAACAACAGTGGGTGAAATCGAAGTGGAACTATGGCCGAACGAAGCGCCCAAAGCGTGTCGTAACTTTGTCCGTCATTGTTACGATGGATATTACAACAACACGATTTTCCATCGTGTTGTAAGAGACTTCATAGTTCAAGGAGGCGATCCAACTGGAACGGGAAACGGCGGTGATTCCATCTATGGAAAACCATTCAAAGTCACAAAACAACATTTTTTTTTGATTCGTGTTGACGTCATTATTAATACGAATGTTTTGTTTCTTTAGGATGAGTTCCACAGTCGACTTCGATTCGTACGAAGAGGTTTGGTGGCGATGGCCAACGCTGGAAAAGACGACAACGGAAGTCAGTTCTTCTTCACGCTCGCGTCGTGTCCAGAGTTGCAGAATAAACACACCATTTTTGGGAAGGTTTGTTCTCGTAACTATATTATATAATTTGAAATTGTATTTTGTTGGTTGATGGTAATTCTTTTAAGTGTTTTCTAAAAAAAATGCATACAAACCTATTATAATTTGTAGAAATCCGCTAAAAAGGTATAAAACTGCTTCGAAAATTATATGATTCTGCTGAAAACAAATAGAACCTTTTTAATTATCAAAATTGCCGACCTCTGCCGGAATATTTCAGTCGCTATTTTGAACTTATTAGGGTTCTTCTTTCGTATTTCTTTCTAAAAATTCTCTCCTTTTCCGTGATTGGTTTCAATATATTCAGGTGGTTGGTGACACCATTTACAACATGTTGAAGTTAGCCGAAGGTCTTGTTGGCCATGACGAACGTCCAATGTATCCTCACAAGATCAAGTCGACAACGGTTCTTCAGAATCCTTTTCCTGACATCATCGGTTCCACGGACGCAGCAACTGAAACCGTTGCACGCGAAGTAACTGCAAAAGTCACGGTGAAAAAGTGAGAGAATTTTTTTTCCTGAAGTTACATTCATAAGTTGAACGTTGTATTCTTTTTTCGTGTAGAAATTTCAAACTTCTTTCGTTTGGCGACGAAGCTGAAGAAGACGAGGAAGAAACCAACGTCGTGGCTAAAGTAATGAAATCGAGACGATAAAAAAGATCAGTATCTAACGAAAGTCGTGATTTTCTTTATCAGGAGTATCGAGGAAAGAGCAAGAGTAGTCACGATCTCGCAAACGATCCAAACTTGAGTTCTTTACCGGCTCTGCCTGTCGAAGAACCGTTTTCAAAGAAGGATTCTGCTAAAGTAATCACAGAAGCGGAAGACAAATTATGAAATATTTGATAAGGTTTCCACCTTCGTAAAAAACACGCAATACTCCGGGGGAATTTGAAATTTGGTTAGAAATGCGGGTACAATTCAAGGAATTTAAATTAGAAACGAAGTAAATACTCATAAAAATCAAACAATTCAAGTAAAAAAAAAAAAATAAATTCCAAGAAAGTGGACAACTTAAAAAACAGACGATAATTCACAACGAAAACTGGAAAACTTGAGGAAAAATGAATATTGATCCTTGATGGGAACCGTTTTTGAAGATATTCAACGTGTCCGTTGATCTTTGATTCTAATTCTAACGTAAATTTCGTAACACAGATTCGTGTAGATGAAGCTAATCTGGAAGGAATCAGAAAGAAACTAAAGAAGAATACGTCAGAAACGAAGAAAGATTCGAGTCTGTTGAAGAAGACGTTTGAACATGAAGAAGAAGTTGAAGATAAGAAGAAACAAACTATGTAAAAGACGTCCGACCCTTTTTTTTTTTTAGAATTTATAAATTTTAAATTTACGATTCGATTCAAACAGCGACGACATTAGAAGGGAGGTGAAGAAACTAAAGAAAGAAGTTCACGAAAACATTCTTAGAGCTAAAGAGAGATCTCAAAGAGCCGCCGAAGACGAGAAGAATGATGATAAGAGTTAGAATAGTCTCTCTCGACTCAATTTGTTGTTTCTATCGGACTCTATTGTTGCTTTTTGTAATAAAATTAACATTTTTTGTGTCTTAGAAGCCGAGAGCGAAACGGTCGAACTAAATAAGACGTTCAAGAGCAAAGAACTAAAGAAAAATTCTTCGCGAGAAGAAAAGGTTAGAATTCTTTATTCTGGCTTAAGATTTCTTCGGAAGACGAATTAATACTGAATATAGTAATGACGTATTTGTAGACATTATCATTGCTCGCCAAATTCAAAACGAAACTTTTGTCGGCAAAAGAAGGAGGAGAAGAAACGGAATCTGCGGCTTCGATGGCAAAAGAGAGCGAAGTTCTCGAAGAGTCCGATGTGGGATGGTTAGTAATAGATGGATAGCAATAAGTTTGACGTTTGACTGATAAGACGAATTCTTTTCAGGCTGACTCATACGTTGACTTTCGAATCGCATGAAAGAGAGGCCAAAGATGCTAACGTGAAAAACGAAGACACTTTCGAGATTTACGACCCTCGCAATCCTATCAATCAACGGAGGAGAGAAGCGAATAAATTATCAACCAAACGAAAATGAAACCGAAAGACGTTCGCTTTTTTCAGACCACGATTTACGTTTCGTTCTTACGACACGATCGACGTGCGTCTAGCCGCTTAACATGCCACCGACATTGTTTGACGTAAGTGTAAATTTGATATTCTCTAAAATTCCTTTCAAGAGGAAATTATAATTTTATTGCACATTTTTTAAATGAAGTTACAAAACAAAAATTGAAAGTTTTCTTTTTGTGTTAATTGAATTTGTTGGCATAAAAGAAAGAGTCACCGATTTAGCCTCATTTTTAATTAAACTCAGTTTTTAACTACTTAGTGGTTATTGTAGCTAGTAAAACATTGTAGCTGGCAACACTGGTTGCGTCCCTCCTGGTCAGCCAGATAGACGAAATACATGTATGGAGGTAACTCAACTAAGAGCTTTTTTTTATGGAGTATTTCGTGCAAAACTAAGTGTCGAATAGATGGCGCAGGCTGTACTTAGAGCTTCAATTACATTATGGTTTAATGGACAAACAGCGACTACGTTTTAAACAAATGTTTTTTCTAGCTTCAAAAAGCAGACGATTCTTCACTCACTTTAGACTATTTTTTCTAACATTAAGTTGCTTTTTACCTTTGTGTTCGTTCACGTAGTAAGTAAAACATAGTAGCTGGCAACACTTGGAAGTCAAGGTGAAATTTAGCTCCAAGTAGAAGTAACGCCATCCAGTGGCCACTGGGAGGGAATGCTCTATAGGCAGAGTGATCAGTGAGTTTCTTCCCGTAAATTCCCGACGATTGGATTCGCAAACGGACGGAAAGACGTACGAAATGGACGTCGGCGACGTGATGGATTCGACGACGGGAATCTGTTGCTTCTTATGCGAGAAGACTTTCTCTTGCACGTCGGCAATGTACAGACACATCCGTAACGTCCACAAACACACGGATTCGACAATCTCTTTCATGAGAACGAAGAGTGTTGCGTGTCGTCTTTGCGGCGTCAACGACGTCTTCATGTGTCACAACAGCGAACAACTGAGAGAACATTTGGCCGCTCAACACGGAATCGAATTTCAAGTGGACAACTTCGTGTTCACCTCAGAAAAAGGTCCTTATTAAAGGGCCAAATTGGATCCAATTGTCACCGTTTTATCTCTCTTTTTTGCAGAATTCGACGAATGGAAGAAAAGCGTCGAGAATTCAGAAGTTTCTTACATTAAATTAAGAGGAACGAAACGTCATCGAGATTCTTTTTTGCAAGAATTCACCTACAATTGTAAAAGAAGTGGATTCTACAGAGAGACCATCAAAGGACCAAACAGAAAAAGGTCTTTGAAAGTGAAAGGAAGCGACAAAATTAACACTTATTGTCCTTCGAAGATTTGCGTCCACATCTGGAAGGAAGAGGAATTCGACACGGACACCGTGATTACGGTCGAATACAACAAGACACACGTCGGACACTCGACGGTTCAAGTGGCCGACAATGGAAACGAATTTAATTACGTTTTAGCTGAACTCGAAAGAGGCGAATATGCAAACTCATTAACCGACGGAATCCGACAGATTGTCGGCGGTAACGAATTGCGACAACTCGTCACCCGAACCGATCTTGCGAAACTCGCGAACAAATATTTGGCCGCTTGCGACGAAAACGGTGTAGAAATTCAAGACGAAGAAGAAACGATCGAGAACTTAATCGACGGAAATTCTGAAAACGATCCGATTTTATTTCACATGTCACAGAAAACGGGTCGTAAGAATGATGTTTACGAATTAAACGATGGCGATTTCGTTTTAATCGTAATGAACGAGAAACAGAAAGAAATGTTTATAAAATACGGTCCTCGGTTTGTGGCCGTCGATTCGTCTCTCGTTACGGGTTCTAACCGGTTCAAACTGATAACGCTGATGGTTTTGGACGATAAGAACCGCGCTTTACCGGTAACTTTCGTTTTAAGTAGCCGCGTTGACGAACCTTTTATGACTTTTCTTTTCAGATCGATCAGAAAGACGCTAAAAGGTTCGATCCGTACGAAAGTCTTCGTTTCGGACGACGTCGAAACTTATTACAACGCTTGGAAGAACGTTATGGGTGAAGTGGACCAGAGACTCATCTCTAATTGGCACGTCGACAAGACCTGGAGGAAGAAACTTGCAAAAGTTAAGGACACTCGGATAAAGATCCAGTTGTATAAACAGCTCAACGTCCTTTTGACGCAAAAGGAAACGGGATCTTTCGAGAGAATGTTGTCAGAAGTTACGAGACAGTTGAGAGACGATCCAAAAACGAGCGAATTCGGTCGTTTCTTCCACGACACGTTTGTCGATCGTGCTAAACTTTGGGCCAACTGTTACCGTACCAAAGAGGTCCTTGCGGGTAACGTTCCTCTAGAAAACTTGCACGAAACGATTAAACATCTCGTTTTAGCCGGCATAAAAGTGAAACGTCTCGACAGATCGATCGTGGCCGTTTCGACATTGTTGCGAGACAGATATTACGAGCGTCTCATTGACGTTTGTGAGGAGAAAGATACGATCGCCACCGAGATGCTGAACGCGATCGGGCGACGACACGTAACGGGCGTCTCCTCATCGTATGATAACGAGATCTCTCGTAAAGACGAAAGGACGTGGCTCGTCCGTTGTTCGTCCGGCGACGTGGAGACGGTCGTTCGTATCGATAAGGTTAGTTGTGACTGTCGGTTCGTCTGTTACGAATGTCGGACTTGTATTCACGAATATTTGTGTAGTTGCATCGACAACTGCTTAAATTGGAATATGTGTGAACATATTCATTTCGTAATCAATTCGAAAGTGACCGAAGTTGTAGTTACAAACGAACTAGCGAAAGATGGAGATTTGGAGGAGATTGTGATCAACTGTCGGCCGACTACGACGGAGGAAGAACATTTCACGGAAGTCGGTCGAATGAAGGGAGAAATCTTAAAGAGAATGGAAATGGCGATGGTTCAAATTCAGGCTGTTCAGAAGAGGGAAACATTGGTTCTGGTGGAGAAATTACTTCAACCTTTTGCGGTTGCTTTGAATGCAACGCTGAGCATTCAGGAACAGATTATGCCTGAAGGTGTCGAACCTGATTGCAATTCAAAGAGAGATTATTCAAGAAAAAGACACAAAAGAAGTTGAAAAATACAATTACGATCCATATTTTTGTCAACAAAAAAGTCATTGTTATCATAAAATATTGAAATAACTCGTCTTTATTTTTCTTTTTATTTCTTAAGATTTTTAGGCTCCAATTAAAGAGTGAATATTTATCAGAAATCCCTGTTTGGAACAGGCATCTGTGGACAGCTTCAGAATTTCTTTGGCTCCGCCCTTTTATGAGCGTCAGACCAAATATCAACCAAATAGAAATGAAAGGGGTGGGCATGCGGCATCTGACCCAGTAACGAACCAATTAGCAATTGATGACGATCATAAAAGGGCGGAGCCAAAGAATTCTGAAGCTGTCTATAGATGCCTGTCTGTTTGGAGGGTTCAGGCCGGTTTTCTTAAAGTTCGAGTTAAGTTAACTATGTTTCTGGTATAGTCAACCAGTGTTGCCAGCTACCACGTTTTAGTTTCCCCTATTTTATTAAAAAAATTACTCGGTGAATAATTAATATTATTGTAAAAATAAATATAGAGGTAACTCAAAACGGCATTTCATATTAAAATGAGTGTGGCCAATAGATCGCGTAAACTGTACTTTAGTGCTTCAGTCATTATACGATTCAATGAGCATACAAATGAAAGGGATGACCTTTTAGGTTTTATTTCTAGCTTCATAAAGCAGACGATTCTTCAGTCACTTTTGAGGGAGGAGGTAGAGAGACAGGCAAGTAAGCGCAGTCAAATACAGTCGGTTGCTCCGCTTTTTTATGACCGTCATATTAAATATCAATCAATTAGGAATTGAAAAGGGCGTTGCATGTGACGTCAGACCAAATAACAAACCAGTTATAAATTGCCGTTTCTTCAAAAAGGGCGGGGCAAACGGCTGTGTTTTACTGCGCTTACTTGCCTGTGGTGGAAAGAGCTACACAATTAAATTAAAGCTCTCAATGAAGTGGAGTTACCTCTATGTATTGTAAAGTAAAAATAACTGAAAATTGTCAAATTTGTAATCATTGGATTTAACACGTGAGAAGATATATTGATTTATTTATAAATATTATTAATTATGTTAGTATAACCATGATTATTATTCAAAAACAGTTTCATTATCATTGTTTATTTGACCATTTTTCAGAGAGAGAGAGAGAGAGAGAGAGACGATGGGAGAAATGATGCTTCTAGACTGGAAGGGTCACGACCAAGCGTTAGCCACCAAACTGTGGGAATTCTTCAAAGATGAATATCTTGTGGATTTCAATGTCACTTGTCACGGACAACAGAAGAAAGTCCATAAGTTCGTATTGGCCTTTCTCTTTCCAATCCTTAAGGAATCTCTTAGGTCAAATGGTACTTTCTGTTTCGATCATCATCAGGAACTAATTACAGATTTATCAAGTAGTTCAGGTGAATCCTCGAATAAGATACCGGAAGCTCAGTGTCTCAACCTGGACAACATCGCTGAACACGCCGAAGACATCGAGTACCTGATTCAGTTCGCTTACACTGGAAAAACAACCGTTCCTAAGGAACATGCCGATTGTCTGATGCGAATCGCCGATGCGATGGAAATTAAATGTCTAAAAGAAAGCATCAACCGAAGGAGGAGCAACAGAAACAAGAGACGTTTGAAAAGTCCCGAACTTAACGACAGATCGGAACCGACGAAGGAAGTTCTCGAAAGACTTCGGTTTAAGAAGGTTAAGGTTATTGAAGAACGTGTGGACCTGATTAGCTCTAACGATGATGATGATGACGATGATGCTAATTGTGATAACGAAGACGAAGATTCTAGTCTAGAAAGTGCCGAATGTTCGGAAAGCAACAGCAGCAGCAGCAGCAGTAGTAGCACTAACAACAAAAAAACCGGTTCCGTTAATACGAATCGGAATAAAAGTGAAGACGATCACTTCAAAGGAAAGAAACCGATCAAATTGGTTTTAAAACAAGCACTGAAAAACCTTAAGAAAAACGACGACATAGAAGCCGAAAACGGAGAATCTTCGTCCAACGAGAAAGGAAAGAAAAGCCTGAAATGTCCGGAATGTGATTACACGGCTTTGTTTCCGTACATGATCGACCGACACTTAAAAAGACACGTCAAGAAACGAGCCAAAGGACCGAAAGAGTTCTCTTGCAAGATATGCAAGAAAAGATTCGAAACGAGGCTCCTTTTAGAAATCCACCGTGATTCCAACTGCGGTACCGAACCACCCGTTTGCAAATATTGCGATTTCAAAACGCATCGTAAACAGATTCTTCAACAACACATAATGTCTTTACATCATGTGGATGTGGCCGGAAATCCGCTGGAAAAGAACGTCAAATGTCCGGATTGTGACTTCGTTTGTTACGCAAAACACCAACTGAGAGTCCACGAGAGATCGAAACACGAACGGATGGGAAAGTTCAAGTGTAACGACTGTAATTATACGGCTCCATACGTCAAAGATATACGGAGACACGAGAAACAAAAACATCAGAACATTCGGGACTACATGTGTGACGAATGTGGATCTCGATTCCTGATGATGGCCCATTTGAAACGTCACGTTTTGGCTCGTCACAAGGGAGTGAAACCACATAAATGCAACATTTGCAGTGCCGAATATTCGGATTCGTTGAGTTTTAAGATCCACATGCAAAGACACGAGGGGAAAGTGGAATACAGGTTCGTTTGTCACATTTGTGGACACAACCTGAGGAGGAGGTACGAACTTAAGGCTCATATGAGGAAGAAACACGGGATCGAACACGAAGAGGAAGAGGAAATTACGGCAAAAGCCGAAGATTTCGATCCGTGCCGATCGTCGGAAGAAAAGACGAACAAAGACAATTAAACTATACTTGCAGCTTACTACCAAAGTGTACATTATTTCTGTTATTGGCGTTAAATATTTTTGTAATTTTTCTTGTTTTGTTAAATAAAATGGGGGGGGCGGAAAAGTGAAATATTTTATTGATACCATTAATTAGTAATTTAATATTAATTAATAATTTATTAAGATGGTTTATGAACAGCTGATTTTTGAACTTTTTACTAAGAAAGTTACGTAAAAGGAATAAAAAGTACTTTGATTCTTTGAAGATAGGCAATTAAAGCTCACTCAGTAGCAACGTTTTTCTTTAACGTGAAGTTGAGATACCTGCATGTATTCTGTGTAGTTCCAAGGAAAACCGTAAGAGAGCAGCACGTATCATAAAAACTAGGCAAAACTAACCGATACATGAATGAATGTGATCGATCAATATCGATAATGACGGCCATTTTGTTCAGATTCCGAAGCAGCTGAAGTTTTTTTTTCCTGCTCGTTTCGTTTTTATAACATCGGTTGTTTTTGGTGATTTTTACGGTTAAAATCGTTGTTTCGAGTGGAAATTAATAATGGCAGGACTTCTAGCATCTTTTCAATACGTCGTTTATTCGATCACTTTATCGGCGCTTCTCGTTTTCGGTTCGTTTTACACAGAAATTCATCAATTCAACCTCTTTTCTTCTTATCTCTCTCTCTCTCTCGCTTTCTTATCTCTTTCTTTGGGGCGTTTCCACCCTTAAGTATATTTCGCAATTTCGTGTGTGTTACGGTCGAGCCTCCTCACGTTCGGGTTTTTGAACAGGGCTTCAATTAAAGAGACATCTCACATAATATTATTACTGTGAACAGAAATATATTGCGAGAGAGGGAGAGAGAGAGAGTGAAACATGAATCACAAAAAATGCCTAAAATGACGTCAATTAATAGCATAACCTTTCTAATTCGCAGGTCTCTACTACATTTTAACCGGAAAAGGACAACGAGTAGATTTCGGATGGTTGTTCATTCGTTTCTTTATTTCATTCGTTTCCCATTTTAATAACGAAAAGTTTTATTTTGTTTCAGGTTTCTCGAAGCAACGAGTCCCTTCATGTGGGCCAACATTGGAATCGGACTCTCGATCGCGCTTTCTGTTGTGGGAGCCGCTTGGTGAGTTAAAAAAACAAACCAAAGAAGAAGAAAAACTGACCTCGAAGTAAAAACTTATAATAATGCGAGGTTTTTTTGTATTTTTTAAAGGGGAATCTATTCGACTGGAGCGAGTATTTTGGGCGGTGGTGTGAAAACGCCTCGTATTAAGACGAAGAATCTGATCTCGATCATCTTCTGTGAAGCCGTCGCCATTTACGGCATCATAATGGCCATCATCATATCAAATATGGAAGAAGTAAATTTCATTTTATGAGAAAACCTAACAGAAGAAGAAAAAAAACAGACGAGAATTTTATTTTTCAGAACGTCGATTTGGCTTCGATCGAAAACGACATCGAGAAATCCAAACTAATCTACTTTTCCGGTTAGAAATTCCGTTCTCTCCTGTCTAAAGAGAAAGATATTTTCACTTTTCCGCTTTTCTGTTTAGGTTACGCAATGTTTGGCGGTGGTTTGACGGTCGGAATGACGAATCTTTTTTGCGGAATCGCCGTTGGAATTGTTGGATCTGGAGCTGCGTTGGCTGATGCGGCGAATCCGAATCTCTTCGTCAAGATTCTAATCGTCGAGATCTTCGGAAGTGCGATCGGACTATTCGGTCTCATCGTTGCCATCATTCAGGTTAATATTCCGGTCGCATTTTCCTGAGCAACTTGAAAACGTTTTTTTTTTTTTCGTTTCTGTTTTTCAGACTTCCAAAGTAAAGATGAGCATCTCTAATTAATTAAATAAAAGGCCAATTATTTGTGTACAGAAACGGGAAACAAAGTTATAATTAGGGGCAGCCTGACTTAGAATTTAATTGTAAGATGTTTTTCAGCTCAAAAAATTGTCGTAATTATTAATTACGATTAAAAACGACCGTTGTTCTTCCTTTCCGCATTCCGTCGCTTCTAAAAGGAAAGGAATAAAAGGACGGTTTTAAAAGCGTCACAAACATCTTTAATTATTCATTCCACATAATATTCTATTATTTCTAGTCTAAAATTTATTTTAAGAATAAATGTAATTCCAATCAAACGTCGAAAATACTTTAACAGAATTGTTAATTAGTGTTTTTTATATTTCTAGCTAGATGTCGCCACTGGCAATTCTCAATTCTCTCTCTCTCTGATAGGAGAAAAAGTTAAAAGAAACTTGAATGTGTTTTAAAAACTAGAAGGGTAACTAGTAAGTATTAACAGATTCGCAATGGTTTTTAGTGCCCACTGGCACAGACATCTGTAGACAGCGTCAGAATTTCTTTGGCCCCGCCCCTTTTATGATCGTCATGAATTTCTAATTGGTTTGTTACTGTGTCTGATGTCACATGTCCCGCCCTTTTTGTTTCTAATTGGTTGGTATTTGGTCTGACGCTCATAAAAGTGCGAAGCCAAAGAAATTCTGAAGCTGTCTACAGATGCCTGTCCCGCTGGCTGTTTGAAACTTTGACGCCATATTGTTTCCTATTTGCACGTATTTCGTCATAAATATAGACTCAAAATGGTGGTTGGAACTTTTAAGTTGGTATTTTGAATCCATAGCTCACGAAGAAATCCAATTTCAGTGCTCATTTGATAAAAAGGAGTGAAGTAAAACGCCTATTGGTATTTTCAATATGTCATCGTTATTCTCGTCTGGTGGCGCTGCAGTCTTGTCCAAGAACAATTTTCTTGCAACATAACTTCTATGTATAGCGTGCTTGAAGCGCTGTTGTTGGAACATATGAGAAACCAGGCGCTGTTTCAAGATTACTATGGGTGATCATCCAAATGAACCGGCTTCCTCAACATTAATGGATTTAAAATGGCGGCACGAATAATGGTGTGCAATGTTGTCGTAAAAATGTAATTTTATATTTTCTTTTTATCTTCAAATTTGTTATTAAATTGAAAACTGTGTTTTAATACAATTTAATAATCTAAATAGAAAAAAAAAGTTACAGTTGATTTTATTTAAAGATAAAATGATTAAAATGAAGAGAAAATCCGACTTAAAGTGTTTTTGTTTGTTGGGTGTGGTTAGTTGGCAGCACTGTCCCATTACCGATAAGCGAGAAGAGAGCGCGTTCTTATTTAATGGCCGTTTTGTTGTTGTCTTTGACTGCAGAAGTGAGACTGGTTTCGCTTGCGTTCTCCCATTTTAGTTCATTTCTGGTCGTTACTATCGTTAGTTACGTCTGAAATCCATCGCAAACTTCATTTTAACTCATCCTTAAGCGAATCTACGCTTCAAAATCCTTCCGAGGGTACGTTTTTAATTGTTTTTTCATACGTTAGTGATGTTTATCGGCCTCTACGCATACGGACAGTTACGGATGTGTTTGCGGAGGTGAACAACTTTCATTAGAAGTGAACGCGTGACGTCATGCGTTCGTTCGCGGACTTCACAGGAAACGTAAAAGATACGTTTTTTGTTGACTGGACCAGGGAAGGAGCACGTGTGATTCCGAGAGGGTGGAGAATAGGGAGGGAAAGAAAAGGGGGGAGGAGTCAAATTGGAAGAAGTGGGCGGGGCTTCGACTCACAGGACCAAACCAGAAAAAAAGGGAGGGGGCCAGGGCCCAAAGGACCCGGTATCACAAAATGGGAGAAAAAAATTACACTTTTAATAGGAAAGTTAAGGCGATTTCCATTTAAAAACAATGCGTATAAAGAAAAGAGGGCGGCCAACCTTTTTATATTTGAGGGCCAATTGAGAATAATAGAAAGTTTCATTTTATTTGCGTGCCGCAATTTTTAATTTATTTTTTTGGTAATCCGTGCTTTTCGTTTTTGGTGGCCCTTTAGTTAGTGAGTTATCACTCACTGTTGGTGGCCCTTGATTAAGTGGGTGACTCTTGGTGGCCCCGAGTCAAATGTGGTGGCCCGTAAATCAATGATTGGCTCTTTTGATGACCTTTAAATGGCCCTTGAGCCGATGTTGTTGGTCCTAGACTCATTATTGGTCATTAAAATATTATTATTATTAGTCATAATTTACACGGTTTCTTTCTATTGGTCTCTTTTCAGTTTCCAATTTATCCAGCGTGACACATCGCTAGAAGTTAAGAAATGTCCAACATCAAAGTGGAAACGGCCCGGAAGCTGGACCTTTCCAGTGTCAAATCCTCCTCGATGGTGTATTCACCCTCAAAGTCATGCGGAATTACTCAGAACAGACGATTCCGATCTTATAGCGCGACTCTGAACCGCAATGGAAGCGAAGATCAACCCAAGACCCCCAAGAAGATTGGACAGTCGAACAATTCGAACCAGAGTTCGACTATAACGTCTGGAGTCGGAAACTTCTCTTCAGCCACCAAACGGAGACATGGAAGCTTCAGTGCTGGTGCTGGTGGTGGTGGTGGCGGCGGCAGCGCTAACGCAGGAAGCGGAAGCGGAAGCTGCGGCCTCGGAGGATTCAAACGTCGAAAGAAAGAACCCGGAATCGTTCCACCGACGAAGTTCCTTTTGGGAGGCAACATAACGGATCCGTTGAATCTTAATAGTTTCGTCGACGAAACAGGCCGATCGCCAAACCAAGCGACTCCGAGCGCGTCTCCACTTCCGGTTCCAAAGAACCGTTCTCAAGTGGAGGTTCTGATTCCGCCGAACATCAACGATCCACTTAATCTAAACGCGGGCGACGAAGATGCAGAACTAGACTTGAATCTTGTTTCTCCAAAGACGAAGAAACGGAGACGAAAGAACCGTAACAAGAAACGGGCCTCCGAAGAGACGGCGGAAGAGGAAACGATCTCCAAACCGGAAGTGGTTTCCAAACCGGAGGTGGAGGAGTCCATGGTGGCGACGGAGACAACCGGCGACGAAGTGGAACAGAAGGTCGACGGAGTCGAATCGTTGAAACCTATCGTTCCGAATACGTTGGCGCTAAACATGATTACGATTCACTCGCAACATAAATTCAAGAAAACGGACGATAAGATCGTTTCTCCCGTCATTCCGCAGCCGGGTTCTCGTAAGAATCGATCCGGACATTCTAGAAACGCAGAGATCGAAACATTAGTGGCGCCACCGTCGACGTCATCGGATCCGATCGGTTCGAAATCGAATCGCCCGCATCATCGACAACGGAAACAATCGGAACAGAACTCACGATCCGGTCCGACGTTTCGTGCGAAAGACGCCGAGTTTCGTTACGGCAACTACAAACGATATTACGGCTATCGGAATCCGCAATCCGAAGAGGATTATCGACTCGATTGTTTGAAAATCAATTGGTTCGAAGGAAAAGACGTCCTGGATATCGGCTGCAACATCGGCCACATCACTTTGAGTGTCGCTAGAGATCTTCGGCCGAAAAAGATCGTCGGAATCGACATCGATAAGTCGCTCATTAAAATCGCAAGACGAAACGTCTGTCATTATTTGACCGAAACGAAAGATAACAAGTTTCCCATTTCGTTATCGATCTGTTGCGGTCCTATTGCCGTTTCCGCCGTTGAATCGTCGCAGCGGGAAGACGACCAACGGAACTTCCGCACGTTTCCAAACAACGTTTGCTTCGTTGAGGTTCATTTTGAGCCTTTCTCTCTCTCTCTCTCTCAGGCATCTGTAGACAGCTTCAGAATTTCTTTGGCTCCGCCTTTTTATGAGCGTCAGACTAAATATCAACCAATTAGAAATAAAAAGGGCGGGGCTTGTGTAACATCAGACCAAGTAAATAACCAATTAGAAATGGATGATGCTCATAAAAAGGGCGGAGCCAAAGAAATTCTGAAGCTGTCTACAGATGCCTGTAATATTTTTAATTACTAATTTTTAAAAATTTAAATAAAATTGATAAAATGATAATTGTTAATTATCGATTATTTTTTATCAATTTAAAATTGATAAATATCGATAATTATCGATATAACTTATATTAAATGAATTATTAAAAATAATTAAATTAAAATTTATTAAAATGAATAATATATATAATTATTGGTTAAATTATAATTTGTTAATAAAGTTTTTTTATTAAAAAATTAATTAACAATTATCTAACTGCAATTAGTAGTTTATTTTTGAAATTAATTTATAGTTAATTAATTTATAGTTAATTAATTTTTTAATTGTATTATTTAGTGGCCTCTTGAAGCTTTTCAGGGGCCTTTCGGTCCCTCTCCTTAATTCCTTGATGTTGTTAATAAGAAATGTTTGTTTTTCTCTTGTTTAAAGGGGAACTACGTGTTGGAATCGAACGAAATGTTGGAAATGCAACGTCCCGAGTTCGACACGATTCTCTGTCTGAGTGTCACGAAATGGGTTCATCTGAATTGGGGAGACGAAGGTCTCAAAAGGTTATTCAAACGCATCTTTCGACAACTTCGTCCTGGAGGACGGTTCATCCTTGAGGCTCAGGCCTTCGTCTCGTACAAGAGGAAAAAGAAGTTGACGGTGAGGATTAGAGAAAAGAGGCTACGAGCAGGGCCGGCGTTAGGATAAGGCGAAACGAGGCAACTGCCTTGGGCCCCGCGCTGCTGACTAAACATTTATTTTCAGCCCCGCTCATCGCTTGCTGCCTCGGGCCTCGCATACTCTAGAGCTGGCCCTGGCTACGAGGTTTCGATACTCAGTTTGGTTTGTCTCTCATGTTTGTTTTCAGGAGGAGATTTTACACAATTACGAGAGGATCCGGTTGCGACCGGAGAATTTCACCGAGTATCTCTTGTCGAAGGAAGTCGGATTCACGAAATGCGAAGCGATCGACACTCCTTTTAACCACTCCAGAGGTTGGAATGATTCACTTTTGAGGCTTTCGTTCGTATAAATAAGTGTTTTTTTCTTAAAATTCGTTTCGTTTTTCAGGATTTCGTCGACCGATTCAACTTTTCACGAAAGGAGGATTAGGTTTAGGAACGATCGTGGAAAATCTATTCGTAAAGTGACATTCGATTGGAACCCTGTTAATAATCGATTGTTTTGTAAAAGTGTACAAAAGTGGATGTGTATAATATCAAGTGTGTTTCTGTGTGTTCTGTTATGATTTAATTGAATTCCCTTCATTTTTTTTTAAAAGTAGTAGTTCCCATTTTATAAAACAGAACTTTCAAGGGGGACGAAGTCGAGAAAAATTCTCTATGAGATTCATAGATTCACAGCATAGTGTACGAGATTCACACCTATTGTCGTCACCTTGAGACCCCCCCCTCCCCTTGTAAATAATAGTTAAGTTCATTGTTTTAGCTTTCGAATTGCATTGAAATAAATTTTAGCTAATTGTTTCTTTAGCCCATTTTTAACTGTCTTCAAAATCAACAGAAAATACAATAATAAAATGCTTAAAATTAGTTTTTTGTTTTGTCTCTCTATACATAGAGGTAGCTCAACTTAAAGATAAATTCTCAGTTACACCGTGATTCAATGCCTGAGTATACAACACTTCTGTGCGTGCTTGTAGCGCCGTAGGTGGAGTAGATATGAAATAGCGCTGCTTCAATCATAGCCTTCTTTATATTGCTATAAGGGAGGTTATGCTTCAATGTTTCTATGGAAGGTCAGCCAAATGGGCATTACGTCCCTTTTCTGACCAGACTTGGTTGTTTTTCTTTTTCATACGTGACAAAATGGCGGCTGGTTATGAATTTATGTTTTTTTGATGTTCTTTTTTTCCTATTCATTCAGACTGACACCTGATTTTTTATGTTTTATTTCATAATTAATAGTTACCTGATGCACAACTGATCGTGGTTTCTTTTCGTAGGTGATTATGAGAAGCGCTATCTTTTCCAAAGACATTCTTTTAGGGGGTCACTTTTAATCGTATGACGTAATCAAAAGGCATTTAAAATTGCAATAAAAGATTCAGTTTCATTCGTATGAAACTCACGAAAATGACCCAGTTGTTCACCATTATAAGGTCACGAGTTTTGCATGACGTCATAAATTTTGTTCTCGACTATTCCGTCTGATGGGGTGTACGAATATGGTGGGGGTTGTCTGTTAGTTAGCCTGTTAGTCGCCATCTTAGTTTACCCCTTTTCTTTTAATTTTCATAGAATGATTATGGACACGTTAGCTGCTTCAAAATGCCAACGATACATTTGTAGTTAGAATGATTAAAATACTGTTTTGAATGTTTTAATTTTGTTTTCTGAAGTAAAGAGAAATGGCCGATGGACAGAGTCCAACAACAGCGAGTACTGAAACGTCGCAACCAAATAGAATGATTCGAAGCCGATTTGTGAGACCGAAACCGAATCTTATGGGAGCTGCACGTCTTAGCGGAACAACGCCACAGACTCCACCTTCAGCAACAAAAGGCGTCGCGACGACACCGAGCGCAACAACCTCGAAAGAACCTGAAGTCTCGATTCCGAACTCTACTATAGAAAATCCTCCTCTTCCACCACCTCCACTTCCGCTCCGGCTTTCCATAGGAAATCCACCTCCTGTGATACGTTCGGTTGGAGCCGCAACCGAACCCAAGTTTATCGAACCGCAGTAAACAGAAGAAGGGTCTCTCGTTATCTTCTCGAAGCAGAATCTAACTTGTTAAATTTCGTTTATTTACAGGAATCCGATTACGAAATCCGCATCTTTGTTGGTTTCGAACATCAGAGAAGTCGGAAGCGAGGACGGAACGAATACGGTGGTTTCATCGGAAGTGCCTCAAACTGATGTTGACTCTGTTGCTGCTGACGATTGCACTTCACAGGCGACTGCTGTCGAGGCCTCACCTACGACTGCAACGAAGCCTCATCAGACCACACGAACCACCACCGCAAGGCTGCAGGTCCGTAGCCATATCCGTCTTTGAAAGGATTTTTTTTTAAGCCACTTATTTAAAGAATTTTAAAGCTTTATTTTAGACTAAAAGCGAAACCATATGGAAAAAAATGTTTTATGATAATATTGATCTGAGTTTCATCGTAATTTTAGGTTTCTTCTAAAAAACGTCCGAGAAAGAAACAAGCGAAACCCGAAAAGGATAAAATGACGATGCAAGATCTTATTTATTGGAATCCGGGTGGAAGTCCGATGAAGTTTGTCTTTTAAAAACCAATGTAAACCTCGAAAGAAATTAAAAAATAAGACAATTTCGTTACTAAATCGTTTCAGATACGATTCCGAAGACACCAGAGTTCCACTTTCTAACGTAGAGACGAATTCCTCGAGCGGTTTGGATCCGAAAATGTTAAAGAGTTTCTTATATAATTCACCGTTTTCTAGTTTCAAATTTGTCCTTTTGTTGTTCTTCTAGTTCGAATTCGGCCGTTGCTGAAGAATCCGTGGACGATCCTGTGGTCGAGGGTGATGAAGTGGATTCGATCGCACCTCAGTTGAAGATCGGTCCAGACGGAAACATCATCTTAGACGAGAAAAGGTTTTAATGTCTTAGAAAAGGTTCCAAATGTGGTTTTAATTTTCTGTTCGTTTTTTGTGCTTTTTTCTAGTCTCGTAATCGAAACTTCGGCTTCCAAGAAGAATCTTAGCAACAGTCCGATCGTCCATGAGAATCTTGTATCTTCAAAGACTTACGCTAGTTTTCGTAAATACAAACCGACTGCGAAATGGACCGATAAGCAGACTTCGAAATTCTATCTCGCTTTGAGTGCAGTTGGAACGGATTTCTCGATGATGTCCGATCTCTTTCCGAAACGGACGAGACACGAATTGAAGGTTAGGGTTTTTTTTAGAAGCTAGAATCATGATTGATAGCATTCAAAATAAACTTTTCAGGTTAGTTTGAAAATGATCCAACATTAAACAGACGATATTTTTTTACGTTTTGTTCCATAAAAAAGTTTATTTTAAAAGATTTCAACATAAAAATAGTAGTGATTGAGCTTTTAGTTTAAAAAAAATATACAATTTCTCCATAATTTCAAAGGTTGGCTTAAGTTTTATGAATTTTGTTTCAGTTAAAGTACAAAAGAGAGGAACGGTTGAACAGAGCTCTCGTAGATAAGGCCATAGGTACGGTTCAAATGAAACTTCTTTCGATACATTTGGTTTCCATAAATTGAAGTGGTATTCGTTTATCTCTCATTTGGGATACCGATTTGGGGTAATTGTAGGTGAAAGTCAGCAGTTCGATTTCTCTCTGTTCAATGAAGACGACGACGACGAAGAAGAGGAGAACGAACTGACAGCTGCAGTGAAGAAGTCGAAACAAAAGTGCAAAAGTCGGAAAACGAAGAAAGAAACGTCCAAACGAAAGAGAAATCGAAAAAGTCGGTGACACTTTTTGACATTCTCTATTTTATTATTTTAATTCAATTAAAAATTGAAACTGAAATAAATTGAAAGTGGTTTAGAAACTAGAAGAGGAAATAAATCAGTGAAGCGTATTTTAATTTCAAAATAAACTTTTTATGGCTTTGTTTTCAGGCCGTGATTTAAACGATCCGGACGACGATTCTGAAATGGAACTCGACGATTCTGTGATCATCGACGATGATTTGTACACGGTGTCGGACACCGAAGCCGCTGATCCACTTCCAAACGGTGACGTTTCTTTCCTTCCACCTGTGGGTAACGGTCGTTTAGAGGCTAAATCCGTTTTTTTTGTATTCATAGACGAAGTATGTGAAGAAGACGATGACAACGAAATAATAGACGGTCTTTTAAAGAAGACTAGGTCTGGAAGACAACCGAAGAAGAATTCTGTATACAACGTCACTGAGAGCGAGAAAAAGAAGAGGCCTTGTCTCAGGAAGAGGTCACCCGTTTCCTCCTCTTTTCCTCCTCCTCCTCCTCCTCCTCTAGCCTCTTCCGACGATGTGGCCGCCAATTTGAAAGAAACACCAACGATCGTAGACGAAGATGTAACCGCGTCTCCGAGCCACTTGTTATTCGTGGCTGAAAAACCGTCTGAAAGTGGCTCTCAAGTCGTTCACGTCCTCGTTTATTCGCCGAGGAGTTCTGCCACGAGTTCGACTGAAGATCTCGAGGCGAAGGTCTACACTGAAATGGTTGCTGTTCAACCCGTGGTCGTCGACGGCGTCACGTGAACCGCTAATTAACTCTATTTATTCATTTTCTTAAGTTATTTACGATTGCAATATTTTTTTTTTTGCTTAATTTCGCGGGCAAAAAGTTTGATGCATTTTTTGATGAAGTTTGAGTTTTTTTATTGAAAATTAATTTCTGAGTGAATTAATTAACAAACGATTAATCAATCGTTATTTCCGGTTAATAATTATGAGATTTGTAATTTCTTTTTCTAAAATAATTGTGATAAAATTATGTGAAAGTTTATTTTGCAAAGAAAATGATGAAATTAAATTCACTTTAAGCCAGTGGTTTTAAAGTGTTAAACGAACTTCGAACTCTTTGATTATTCTGACTTCTAGCTGCAAAACGAAGAGAAATTTGAATGTGTTTTAGAAACCAGAAAGGTAACTCGATTACTTCAGGGTCATTTCACGTTGATATCTTTCAAAATAAGCTTTTTATGTCCGTTTATGTTCATGTCGATTATTCTAACATTCGTGCGATAGTAGCTTAACGGGAGCTTGTGACGTCAGAGGGGTTTGATGAAAAAGTTAGGTTAGGTAACTTATGTAATTTTCTTTAATAAAAAGGGGAGCAATAACAAAAGAATGTGAGAAATCTTTCGTTTAAGCTGTTGAGAACATTTCATTATCTCCCATTTACTTTTAGAATAAATAACAATCTTAAATTTTACGCCAACCCCTCTGACGTCAAAAGCTTTCGTCTCCCGAATAAGGTAGGGTATACATACGGCGCCCTTTGAGGAAGCTTGGTACGTCATAGGGGTTGACGTAAAATTTAAGATTGTGTCATTTAGACTAGTCTGATATAAAATGGATGACAGCAAACGTTCTCAACAGTTCAAACGAAAGGGTTTTTAAATTTTTTTGTTATTGCTCCTTTTTCTATCAGACATGAATAACACAAGCGTAAATTTTACGTCAGCCCCCTCTGACGTCACAAACTGACTTATACTACGATGCCGGTATATGAAGTGGCGTTCATTAGCGGCTAAGTGAGTTAGGGCGCCGGCCGCCGTTGTTTGTTCTTGTTTTTCCCTCGCTTTTTGGTTTTCCTTTGTCTGTCATTCGGTGACATTCTGTCAATTCGCTTCTGGACGTCGTTCGTGCGCGTCGTCTGACTATTTCGTTGTCCGGCGTGAACTTCCGTGGTTACCGGTCACCATTGCCACGTGCTGCGCGCGTGCGACAGTTTATTGTATCGATTATAGATCCAATTTAGTTTCAATAGTTTCTTCTTCTGTTGTGATTTTTATATAAAATTCTTAAGTTTGAGGAGGAATTTCGTTCATTTTTCGAGGTTAAAAAAGTTTAAGGTGAGTTTTTTTTCTTCTAAATTTTTCATTATATTTTAAAACATGATTATGATTAATTATAATTAAGTGTATGTGTTGTATGTAGTTGGTTAAGTTTTAAGAGTTTCCATAAGTTCAGTTTCTTTGAAGTTTTGCGGCAACGGCGGCGTTACGCTGCGTTTCCAGTCTGTATTTCGCGGCTTTTCCTTCATCATTGCTCTCAATCTCCTTTCTCTATCTGTGGTGTACAAATGCACCTTTGTATCAATATGTAGGTGATGACGTCATCGCCATAAGTATAATCGCTATAAACGCGTCATTTATTCTGTATTTTACGAAAAATGAAGTCTCTCTTAAAAGCTAGAAGAGTAAATCAGCCTTCTGTCGAACTCTTTTGTTTATATTCTGTCTTTCAGGAAGAAAATAAAAAAGAAACTAGAAAGTGTTTTAGAAACTAGAAGGGTAACAGCTCAATTACTTAATTATATTTTTATGTTTGATATTTTTCTAAAATAGAAACTTTTTTATGACAATTTGAACAACTGACTTTACTTGAAAAAGTTTATTTTGAAAGATATCAAAAATAATGACTGAAAAATATCCTAAAATTTCTCGAATCCATATTATTCTTTTTTGAAAGATACAAATAAATGAAATAATATTAAATATTAAATTATTAATAATAAAAACGAGTGTGGCTTCACTCAGGGTCAGGCTACAAGGTGATATCCGGTTACAAAACCGAAATTGTAACAATCGCCGGTTTCTTTTTTGTTAGTGAACGCCTTCTATTGGACGTCAATGGAATTAAAACTAATTTTTACCAAAGTGTTTAACAGTGTTTTTGTATGTTCGGATTTGAAATATTCGAAAGACGAAAAAAAGCTCGAGGATTCGAGTTTTCGAATTGGCGATTTTCCGGATTTGAGGATTCGAATGTCCCAGATTCAGGACTACCGTTTCTAGTTTTTAACACTTTTTCTCTTCAGTTAATAATTATATTAAAAGAGTTTCCAGAAAACATCTTTAAAGTTGCTTTTAATGAAAAATGTTAAACGATTGAAAGCAACTTTAAGAGAGAAAACTCTCTTAGTAACTAGAATGGTAACAATATTAAAATAAACTTTTCTTTGTAATTTGAAGAATAGTTAATTAAGGACACACTTTCATGTTTTGATATATTTTTTTAAAATCTTTTTTTTTAGAGAAATATTTTAAAAATATCGTCTACTTTTAAGTTAAGCCATTTTCAAACTGACATAAAAAGCTTATTTTGAAAGATATTAATATCAAAAATAGCCACTTAAGTGATTTTGTTACCCTTCTAGTTTTCTAAAACACATTTAAAGTTTTAATTTTTTTTACTCTTCTAGTCAAGACAGGAATAATTAAGGAGGACGCGTTTACAGTTGCTTTATTACTATTGGTTAATTTCGGTTTGTTTTATTATAAAGTTAACCCGTGGTTTTCTCTTTTTTTTTTATTATCTAATGGAAATGTAATTAGATTGAGAAGAGGGAGTTGGGGGTTGGAAATGGAGGCTAGGTGGTGGTGGTTGGGTTTAAGCCTAAACCTAGGGTTTGGGGTCAGAAAGATGGAAAGTGGGATTTAGCCCGGGGTTTAATGTGTTTGTTTCTAGGTGTGGTCGTCGTCGTCTTTTTCATTCTCTCTTGTGACTTATTCCAGTCAACACTTATCATGTCTATTCTAGTCTACAGTAAAGACTTTTTTTTAAAAAAATATACTTGATTTCTATTGGGATATTGTTTATTATTTAATGTTTGCATCTTTATTTAAAATGTTACAAAAAGAACAACAACAACAATAATTAAGAAAAGGTATGTTTTCGTTTTCTAGTATTTAATAAAATAGTTGATTTTGAAAGAAACCAAATTTGATCAAAAAAACACAAAAGAAATTATTGATTTTTACAACGAAAAACACCTACACATGTGTATAATATATTTATACACGTCTCATCTAATTATATATGACATTTTGTAATATATATCTCATAAATAGAGGAGAAATTAATTAACTTCAAACATAAATATATAGAAAAAAATCTTAATTTACATATTATGAGTTGGTTATTTATGTCTTCTTGTGTTGAATTCGAAACTTAAAACTGAAAACAAATTTAAGGTTAATTAACTTTGAAAAATTTGACATTTTTGGTTCAATGGAATTTTAACATGGATGACGTAATTACAGGGTGAGACGAAAGTTTCAATCCTAACTACGAGTAGAATGAACATATAGTCGAAGGAACCTGTTTAGAGGCTAGAGTTGTAGGTTGGCAACAAAGCTACTAAGTTTAGTTTGGTCTTAAAACAGGCAGTTCTACTCAGCACTAAGTTTTCGTTTGCCCCGCCTCTTTTTTATGAGCATCAGACCAAATATCAACCAATTAGAAATTGGAAAGGGCGGGGCATGTGTGACCACAATTAGAGACCACAAGTAGAGAATTGATGACGCTCATAAAAGGGCGGGGCAAACGAAAACTTAGTGCTGAGCAGAACTGCCTGTGGCCTTAAATAGCATCTGAACGAAGCTAATAGCTACAGGCAATTAGAAATCGGGACGAACTTCAGTTGGCTCCGCCCTTGTTTATGACGACCGGCAACTTCTAATTGGTTGGTTATGTAGTCTGACGTCACATGCTCCGCCCTTTTAAACGGACCACACAACAAACCAATAAGAAGTTGCCGGTCGTCATGAAAAGGGCGGAGCCAACTTCTGTTTATCCCTATTTCTAAATGCCTGTACTCGGAAGAGAGAGAGAGGTTTCATTTTCATTGTTTAAAATACACGAGAAAGAGGATCCCTCCCCTCATAATAGTAGGCCTATAGGGGGGGGGGAGCGACGAGGGGGAACTTATTTGCATAATCATAATGTGGTATCTACAGTTGGAATTATTTATGATCCATTATAAATTATTCAGTTTACACAAACAATAGAATTGTGTAGATAAGCTCCTTTTGTACATAAACAAAATCAGCAATATTTTAATCGTATTATTAAATTTACGAGAAGAGAGAACAACATCCATTAAAGAAAAAGCCGAAATCTCGATCCTCCCTCCTCCTGTCAAACACAACAAAATCGTTCAAAATGAAACGTTTCTTAATTTCAAAACAAATTCAAACGGAAAACAGAAAATCGCGAAGATGAAGATATTTAAATAACACGATTTTTTTGATATCTTACAAAATAAACAATAACTTATTTAAGTTTGAAAAAAAAATCTTAACCCTTCTAGTTTCTAAAACGCTTTGACAGCGTTTGAAAATCAGCTCTCTGTTCATAAATCATCTTCAGAGTAGTTTCATGTTAGATATCTTTCAAAATAAGCGTTTTTAAAAATGTGCCAAATTTAAGCAGACAGCATTTTTTTAAAAATATCTGTAAAAAGTTTATTTTAAAACATATCAACATTAAAATTAGCCTTATAACGTTTTTCAGCTACACTTCTAGTTTCTTAAACACTTTAAAGTTTCACTTAATTTTGTAGCTATTGATATAAACATCTTAAGGAGAAAGAAATTAAAGTGTTAGAAACTAGAAGGGTAGCTGAGTCACTTTAATGGTATTTTCATATTGATGATATCTTTCAAAATAAACTTTTTATAATAATTAAGAAATTGGTCTGCTTAAAAGTTAGATATGAAAAATACTGTTAGGTGATTCAGGCTACCCTTCTAGTTTCTAAAATACTTTCTAGTAAAATTTTGTTGTTCTGAAAAACAGAATAATTAGAATTTCTAAAATCAGCTGTTCATAAACCCGAATTTTAATGAGATATTATTAACAGTATAAGAAACTAGAAGGGTAATTGTAAACTAGAAGAGTAACATGTTTTGATATTTTTTCAAAATAAGCTTAACTTTAATCAGTCGATATTTTTTTTGGTAATTTTTGTCTATAAAAAGTTTATTTTGAAAGATATCTATCTATACATATGGAAAAAATACCCTTAAGTGGTTGAGTTACCCTTCTAGTTTCTAAAACACTTTCTAGTTTTTTTTAAAAATTTGATCTCTTCTGAAAGACAGAATAATGAGAATTTCTAAAATCAGCTGTTTGTAAACCAAATGACATTTAAACAATAGAAAAATCAACGATAAATTCTATTTATCAAATGCATTTTAAAAAGTGACCATTGGGGCCACCTCCCCCCGGGCCTGAAGGGCCACTTAATCATTATTATTGTTCCAAAGTGACCAATAAAAGCAAAAAAAAAATGGAGGGAAAAATTAACCTCTTCCCGCGACCCCCCGCTTCATTTTTCGCTTTGAAAGTTGAAATTTATCGCTCAATTCTCTTTATTTTAATAGTTCCATAATAAAATCCATAGAAAATGATAAAGACCGAAAAAAAAAAACCTCAAAAGAGGGCGCTGTAGAGAGCAAAAAAATATTACCCTCTAAATGGACCCTTTTTATGCATTTTTGTGACCAATTGGGTGGGCCACCAATGGGGTTAATATCCATAAATAAATAAATACAGAAAAAGAAGAAGAAATATCTTCCTTAAAATCAGAGAGACAAAAAGGGGCCAAAAAAAAAGCCTCAAAAACAAAATATTTCAAAAAAACGAATAAAAATGCGGAAAAATTTGCATTTCTCCATTAAGATAAGAGGAAAATGGCGAACGAATTTTCACCCCTTTTTTTGGTCTTATTTTTTAGTATTTTGAATGAAAATAATTGGTTACAAAACTAACAATATTTTAAAAGATAACTTTGAAAAAAGGATTGATCGATCAAATGTTTCATTTGGAAACATTATTTAAATATTCAATTTGTCTCCAAATAAAATGATTTCTTTATGAAGTTGAATTAATTTTTGAACTTATTTGTGATTTTTCTTCTTTCTAAAGTTTTTTCTTCTTCTAAACTTTAAAGAGAAACTAAAAAAATGTTTTAGAAACTAGAAGGATGTTGTAGCTTTTATATCTTTTAAAATTAACTTTTTATAAAAGTTTGGAGCATTTGAAATATACACTGAAATTTACACCACTTTTGACCCAACTTGAGGTGAAAAAACAAAAATTAAGATGTTTTAGGAAAGAGATGATTTTCGAATTTTGGTTATTTTAAAAACTAGAATTTACTAAGTAGCATTTTCATGTTAAATATATTTCAAAATAAACTTTTTACAGACTTATAACAAAGTCTGTTTAATGTTTGCTCATTTTCAAACTGATATAAAAAGTTTTATTTTGCAAAATAAAACATGAAAATATCCTTTAAGAATGCAAGTAGATCATTTATGTTCTTCTTTTTGCGTTAGATGGCGCCACTAGAAATGTGCTGACGACACTCTTCAACCCTCACTCACCTTCTTCCTTTTAACTTCACGTGGCAAACTTTTAAAGATTGCGTCATCGCTATTAACCTCTTCACGTGCTCTCTTTTCACTTATATTATGTTCTGGGTTGTCCACGTGCTCTGATAATTAAGGTTGTTTTGGACGCGCTTTTAGAGCTAAAAGGGTGCATTCGATTTCAACTAATTGGCGACGAGTGTAGGTTTGCCTCTTATGGAGGGGTTGCAGGCGCCATCTACCTTGCATTTACGCAAGTATTTTTCTATGGAAATCCCTCTTTTAAGTGATTGTGATACCCTTCTAGTTTCTAAAGTTTTTATTTCCTTTTTGAAAGACGGAGTTTTCGGAGTTTTCCCCCCCAGAAACACTTTGAAAACTAACTCGAAATAAAATATTTATTTTTTACACAAAGATAGAAAAATAAGAAGAAGAAAACTGAAAAATATATTTTACGACTTTTAAACAAAAGTTGAATAATAAAAGAGAAAAAAGCTGAAAATAAAAAGAAAGCAGAAAATCCTCTTTGTCTTATTTTTGAAATTGCGGCATTTTAAAATTTGCATCAAAAGATAGATACATTTTGGATATGAAATTCTCTGAAAAATCTCCTCTTTTTTTTGATAAAAAATTGTTTTGAGAAGAAATCTCAATTTTCATTCAAAACAACAACAACAAAAGCCTTTTGAAAAATAAGAAAATGTGAATATTTTATAATAAAATTCAACATTTTTTTGATGATTTTATCAAAAGAAATAAAACGAAAAGCTTAAAAGTTTTGCGTCTTAATTTCAACAAAGTTACAAATTTAGTTAACAATTTTTGTTTGTAGAAAATTGTACATTTTTAAAAATTAGTTAGAATAGATAGGCCTAAACCTATTTAGGCCCAAATTCAAGAAGAAAACTTTACACTTTGAACTCTTCTTTGCTTTAAAAAAAATTAGAAAAACCTTGCTTTTTACAGGTTTAGAAGAGCCTGTTTAGAGGGTTCAAGTAACACTTGAATTCTCTCTTCTTATAAAGAACGTCAATGTCGAAAATGTTTTAAAATTAGAAACTAGAAAAGTAACTGAGTCATTTAAAGTGTAAATGACTCTTTCAATGTCTTTTATTTATGCAAAATTAAAAAAAGTTAGAAAATGTTTTAGAAACTAGAAGGGTAGCTCACTCACTTAAAGGATATTTTCATCTTAGATATCTTTTAAAATAAACTTTTTATGTTTGAAAGATGACCCAACTTTAAGTAGACGATATTTTTTAAAAAAAATATTTATCTATAAAAAGTTTATTTTGAAAGATATCAACCTGAAAATGACATTAAGTGATGATGGCTACCCTTCTAGTTTCTAAAACACATTTAAGTTTTTCTTCATTTTGTTCACACATTTTGGTCCAACTTAAAGTGAATAACATATAAAAATTAAAATCATCATTAAAAAGTTTATTTTGAACGATATATCAAAGTGAAGATTTTCTTATTTTGATAGGTCTTTTTTTTTGTTGCATAATATTTATTCTGTTTCTAGTCTAGAATTCTAGATGTGATAAATTTGGTTCTCATTTTAAGCAGAGGGCAGACATTGAATTTATTGCTTATTGGCGGCGGCGGCGGCGGCGTCGTCGTCTTATGAAACCGGGGTGGGTTTTCGTCTTCTTCTCCGCATTAAAAACCCGAACCCAATTCCCGTCTTTCTCTCTAAATGTAAATATCAGGGGGTGAAAAAAGGGAGCGGAGAGGAGACTCCTTGTGTTGTTGGGCCGTAATTAAGTTCATGGTCTATTACTTCAATGTGTGTTCGTTTAGAGATAGACCTAGAGACCCCTTTCGAACCCCAGAAGAACAAAAAAAAAAAATAGAACCAGCCGTCAATCTGGAAAATAAGTCATTCTGCAAAGTGACTAGTTTGCAAAACCAACGATTTCGATATATTATATCATTGCAAATTGACTAACATCTTAGGCAAATTGCAAAAAAATTGTTTGTACTGCTTTTGTAATTAATAGGCCCTCTGTCATAGGCCTCCCTCCCCCTCTGAGCAGCTCCTTGTGCAGAATAATTATTTAAAAGCTGAAGGTCTGTATGAAGATGGCCAATTCGGAAAATTATTGTTGATAATGTGGGCATTCTGCACATTGCCTAAAGTGGTAGTTCGAATTTACAATATACAGGGTGGTTCAGAAGTCACTGAAAAACCAGTACTGTATTTTCTTAATGACTTCTGGACCACCTTGTATAATTGGAGCTTTTTTTTTGCAAACTTGATTAGTGACTTTGTAGAATGACTGATATTGTACTTTGACGGAGGGTTCTCATTTCTAAATGGCGGGGAAATGAAAATGGAGGAGGAGGAGGAGGAGGAGGAGGAGGATTCTTCTTGTTCCGTTCTCGTTTACGGTCGAATTCGTTATGACGACGACACAATTCCGATATTTTCGTCATTACTTATTATCATTTAGGCTTCATTAAACGAGTTGATCTTCAACAAAATGAAAGATTTACTGATATATTTCTTCTTCTCTCTGTCTCTCCAGCATTTTTTTTTTTGTTTAAAGCTGACATGAGACGTCTAAATAGTAGAAATTCACAACTTCCGAAGTTTAGGGGGGGTCGTTGTTACGGTTCCACACTTGGAACCGTGTTCTGATCCTTCTCACTGTGTCCATCACACACACAAGAGACCTTCTCCTTTGCGAAACTTTAAGGAAATCGGGATTCAGGATGCTTTAAGGGTGAGGAAGGAAAAATGCCTGATTTCAAATTTAGCATCATCTATAGTTAAAAATCGGATAACACGAAATATATTTTCGTTTCAGTCTCTTAAAATACCATAAAAAATTCTTTAAACACAAAATTCACTTAACACGAAAATTTATGCTGGTTCCTTTCATTTCGTGTTAAACGAATTCCATTTGTATATACAGTGGAAATCGGATAACACGAAATGTATTTTTCAGTTTGGTCTTTTAGAATAGCATAAAAAATTCTTTTAAAACAAAATTCGTTTAACCTGTAAAAAATATTCCAATTCCTTCCATTTCGTGTTAAGCGATTTCTATTATATACAGTGAAACCTGTTATAATATGAAAATTGGATAACACGAAATATATTTCCGGTGTGTTGTGGACCTTTAGAACAGGATAAATTTCTTTCTTTTAACACGAAATTATTTTAGCAGTACTTTCAAATATGTCGTGAAAACCGTTTAACACGAAATCGGATAACGCGAAATATATTTTCTCTCTGCTCCTCTTAAGAATAGAAATTCTTTTAACACGAAAGTAATATTCTGGTCTCTCTTCTTCCATTGCGTGTTAAACAGTTCTTAACTGAATTCTGAAGGTTGAAAAAGTGAATTTCATAAAGGTTCGGAAATTTCCGAAATATTATTTATTTCCGGTTATTTTCCATATTATAAGAGTAATTTGTGAAAGAACAACAAAAACACTAAATGAATTTTGATTTTTTTTCTTCCTTTTGTTAGTTATTTTTCTACAATTTACAACATTATAATTAGGGAAAAATTGATTGACACTTTTTTTAATTTCAACAATCTGATCCAATAGTTAATTTTGAACTGTCACTTTGTCGTCCATTTTGTCAAGAAAAATAAGAGAAGTTTCATTTTGAACGTTTTCATTTATTATTTGCTTTTGATGTCCTCCGAACATTTTTTTCTTCCGGGATTTAGTCTCCAGTCATCACTTCCATGAACTCTGGAAATATTTGCAATAATAATGAATAAATTAGAAAATAAGCGACATTTTCTGAAAAATGGATAAGAAACTAAAAAAAAAAAAAGGTAGTCCGGAAACTTTCCCCTTCATTTCTTGAGAAAAGCAATCATCACATTACGGATTAAATGGTTTAGAATGGAAAACATTTAAATGAAAATTACTTTTAGGCAAAATGAACTTTAGTCATATTTCTTAAGGTAAAATGGTTTAGGTCAAAAATGGGTTAGGTGAAACAAGTTAGGTGAAATATATTTGGGGTCAAATGTACTCTTTAGGGGAAAAATGTTTGAGGCTAAAAATTTAATGTTTGATCGAAAAATGAGGCTAAAAATGTTTAGGGGAACGTTTTTGAGGCTAAATAAATGTTATGGGGGGAAAAGAAACCGTAACGGTTGTGATTATATCGGTTCTCCTTCGGTTAGCGTGCTGCCTGAGTCTCGTTTTTTGATTCTCGACGAATAACGATGGATCGCGCGAATTGCGATAATTATTACTCGGTCGGAGGAGGATCCGATTTTCTAGCCTACTCACCGTCGAAATCGACCGTTCCGCTGCCGTCCGTATCGATTTCGGCAATCATTTCATCCAATTCATCCTCTGACATGTTGTCTTCGAGTGCTCTAAGGATCTCTCTCAGATCGGATACGTTGATGTAACCGTTCCCTTCTTTGTCGTATAAACGGAACGCTTCTCGTAACTCTTCTTGCATCGCTTCCGCGTCCTCCTCCACAAGGAAACGGGCGGCCAACGACAAGAATTCGTTAAACTCCAACTCACCACTTCCTAATAATTATTAGACCAAAATTAGCCGATTGAAAACTAATAAAAAAAAAATCAATCGATTAATATATATATCGATATATATGAACAACCGTCGGTATCGATTTCCTCTATTAGGTCTTTTAAATCCCTTTCTTCAAAGGTTTGTCCCATCGTCCTCAGGATGGAGGACACCATGTTGGTGTGGATCACTCCCTTCTTGTCCTTGTCGAACATATCGAACGCCTTTCGCAACACTTTTTTAATCACACGAAAAAACACAACGACATTTATCATTTTTAAAGACTAGAAGGGTAAAAATTAGAAAAGTATTTTCTCTTTTTTTTTTTTTTTTGCAGTTGAGCTGTTTTTCTTCAAAGTGACACAAAAAGCTTATTTTGAAAGATCTTTAAGTGATTGAGCGACCCTTCTAGTTTCTAAAAGTTTAAATTTAGTTGAGAAATTTAAAGTTCGAAAATCAGCTCTGTAAATAATTAAAACTGAGAAAAGATAAAAATTTCTAAATGACTTATGTTGAGTATAAGCGCTGATTCAGTTTCAGCTTTGTACTTGTGATTGTATTAAGATAGTCACAAAGATTAAAGCTCACAATTCCTAATGTAATTTTTCTGTAAATGTAATGAAGGAAGGAAAACAATCACAACTTTTATGATTTAGTGGTCAAGTGTTATATGAAAAGACAATTTCAATTTCAAGTTAAGTTTCTCTCTTGACCACCATTGGTCACTCACTCACTCACTGGTCAGTCAGTGGTCACAGCTTATAATCCAGACCCACATCTCATTAGATTCACACAAAAGACAAAAACTCATAAAAGTAACCTCATAAAACCCCACCAAATTCCATCATAATAATGTATCTCTCCTCAATGTAATAAAATACTAGAATAATCAATTCGTCTCGCAGTTGATTAGAAACAAGGAAGGCCGCCGCCGCCGCCGTACTTTTCAAACACAATTATTATTTGTCAGAAAACACAAAAAAGTTAATCCGTAATTTAAATAAACCAAAGGACAACAACACAACTTCAAGATTGTCCTATGAAAAACAACCGCAAAACCAATTAATTCTATAATTATTGGTTCTTCTACTTTTCAGTAGTAACTTCAACAAGAAATTGAAAGTGGGTTTAGAAACTAGAAAGATGGTTTTAAAGTCTCTAAAACATTCATGAAATTTTTTTCAAAGTTTACTAGATAGTAGAAGGGTAAAAGAAGAGTGGAAAAAATTTCACATATCTTTTAAAATAAACTTTTTATAGCCTGTAGTCGAAAGTTTATTTTAAAAGATATCAACAGGAAACAACTTCCACCTTCTTCCTTTTTACCCTTCTACTTTTGAAATTTATTTTACTGAAAAGTTGAGACAAAAGTAAAAGTTGATTTAAAGCAAGAAGAAAAGCAAAATATTCCAGTGTAAACGTGGCTTTTTGACAATCATAAAAAATGCGTGAGTTGAAGTGCGTTTGTAAAGTGCGACCAATGTGGGCCTGAATTTAATGAAGAAACAATGAAGAAAATGTTGCCCTGAAACACACACTCTGTCTCTCCATAAACAAAACAACAATAAACGAAACAAATAATGAAAGTGAAATTATCCTATTTTGTAGGTTCTCTCCTTATGGATTTTCAAATTGCGGCCTTCTGCTGCTGGTTTTCTTCTCGTCTTTTATATTTTTCGCATTTGCGTGTTTTTTTTGGCTGCGAATTTTTTTATTTTTTTGATTTCATTTCCGACAAGAAAACATGTCTTCCAAATGAAGGGAGTGGAGGTGGGTTTCATATTCTATTTTAAGGAAAGGGGTTTCAGGGGACAATAATCTCCATTTCTGAAAATAAAAAGGGTTCTCTCTTTCTCTCTCTCTCTCTCTTTCTATCTTCAGGTACAACAACAATGATGATGATAATAATAATAGGGCCTACTAATAATGATAGAGTGAGAGAGAGAGACCCACATTGGATGGATGGATTATTTTCTTCAATATTTAATAATGGTTTTTGTTGCAAAGTCACACGCCATCTCTGTGTACTGTGGGGCCACTTGAAAGTACATCCTGGCACTTTGTGGCACTTCTGGGGGGGGGGGGGCTCCTTAAAATGGATGGGGAAAATTATTAACTAAAGTCACGGTTAGATAGACAATAGTATATTCTTGATAATTTCTCTAAAAGTTTCATCGAACAATTGCTGTGATAAATACTGGAAACTGCTGAAAAATATCAAAAATAATTTAATATACAAGAAAGTACTGAAAATACCGACAAATGTGGAAAAATTCCCCGATGGTTTGGAAAGTACTGAGTGGTATTGATGAAAGCAAATGGAAAGCATTGGGAAATATTGGAAAGTATCAAAAGTACTTTAAATACTGGAAAGTACTAGAAGTATGTACAAGAAATGAAATGCCCTCATGGAAAGTCTCGAATTTTCTCGGAAGCTTTTTTGTAATGGCCTCCTCATAATTACATTATAACTTACACACTTGAAGGTCGCCATATTTAATTTAATATTTTCGAGAAAAGCAAGTATGATGGAGCAGATGCTTGGTTTCTTGAGACTCCAAAGCCCACATTTTGTTTCCGAAAGCACCTTTTCTGTTGTTTTTACAAAGATAGTAGCATTTTCTTTATATAGTTTCCGAATGCACCCTGATGTTATCCAAGTGTGTCTTTGAAGCAATTGTCAGTTATTCGTCAGACTTTCGTCTTAATAGTTAAATTTTAACTAATTAAAGTTAAAATTTAACTATGAAGACGACAGTCTGACGAATAACTTGGACAATTGCAGAGGTTGTTTAGGAAAAATGAAATTTTGAAAACAGACACATTTACCTAATGGCGAAATTAAGAGAGATGAGAATTGAAATTAAAGTGGATTTCATGAAACTTATTTTCACATTAGACTCCAGTTTTAGAGGTTAGAAGGATGGGAGGAGAGGTCGTTTAGAGACTAGAAGAGAGGATTTTTACTTTAATGGCAGACATTTTAATCCCATTATTAGATGTTTCTCTCTCTCTCTTAATGTGACAAAATGAAAATGGCACGAACACAATGGAGAGAGAGAGTGAGAGATAATGTCAAGCATAAAAAATAAGAAGAGACAAAATAATGAAGTTCAGTAATAATAATTAATATGAATAAGTAATTAGTGAACAAAATGTGCTTTTAATATATTTACAATGAGAGAAAATTGCATTTTTGTGTGAGCAGTAAAAAAAAAAGAAAATTACACAGAAAAATGCATCAAAACCACAAAACTTTTGTTATTGATTTTTAGAATTAGAATTGAGAGGAGGAAGGTGGTTTTCCCTGCAATACAAGTGACATATTGGTAGAAAAAAAAGGACGTTTACACTTGACATTTTTACCCAACATACAATCAAGTGTATTGTGTATATTATATTTTCAAAGTTGGCTCCAATCAGACATCCATTTAGATGTACAGGGTGAGGACACATTTTTAACATGTAGTGAACTTGGAAATTAATGTTAGTCGTTGTTCAAGGTCAGTGATCCTTACTGGTGATCGATATCGACTTGGACCATTATTCTCCGGGACTGACAACTCGTATTGTGTTGAATGGACTAGCATTTGGTGGCTTGGAGTCGGAAGCATACACTTTGCAGCGCCATCTATTGTGTAACTTATCAACATAACCTAAAGACTATCAGCATAAAGATGACTCGAAGTCGGACAGGCAATTATAAATCTGGACGAGCAAAAGTTGGCTCCGCCCTTTTTACGACGGCTGGCAACTTCTAATTGGTTTGTTGTGTGGTTCGACGTTGAAAAGGGCAGAGCATGTGACGTCAGACTACGTAACCAACCAATTAGAAGTTGCCGGTCGTCATACAAGGGCGGAGCCAATTGAAGTTCTCTCCTATTTTTAACTGCCTGTCGCACAGCCTGGTGAAAACTACAACAGTACCATCTGGTGACTTAATTGTGAAAGCCTGTAAGTGTAAGCTTCCTCTACCTTTCGTACTGTACGGTATTATATTACAACCTTTTCCCACTAAAGTGGCGCTGCTGATGCAGCTGTCACCACTATACTCAAACAGTAGATTTTCACAGTTGTCAATCCCGGAGAGGAATGGTCTTAAGATTCCGACAACATTTCCCGAAGCGTGAAGCACCGTCCCGGAAGGCAATCCTGCTTGCTGTTCAGGACAGCTAACGCCAACAAGAAACCATCCCCAGGACGACCTCGAACGTCTCTCGTAGTGCAGATAACATTGAACGTGTTGCGAATGCCAATGAGCAAAAATCCCACGTGTCAATATCCAAATAGTGAACCTACTAAAGCTTGGTTATGTATTCCAGGTGGTTCTTGGTATAAATGTGCTTATTCCATTCCTAGATATGGGCATTTAAAATATATCCCATGAATATGGCCCACCTTGTATATAATAAACATAGCCAAAAATACTGTGGCACCATTGTAAAATTGCCTTAAAGTTGAAGCACTATACAATGGGAGGTTGAGAAAACTGGGTCATCATCATCATGAGTATCAGCAACTTGGGTGCCCATTTCATATATTATTTGCAATATGGGTTTCTTCTTCTGGAGTAAACCAACCACATTTGTTATACACTTGACATTTTTAGGGTTATGATGCTATGAGGGGCCACTTTCTCACACTCATACTCAATATTAGTATTCTTATTTATTTGTTGGCACAAACTCTCACATAAGACATCATTATGACAGTAAAATTGTCGTAGAAAAAATAGCTATCTAGATGTGGAATTACAGCTAGATTTTGAACGGATTTCTATAAAGAAAATAGCTACAGCTTCGAATGCACACACCACTGCGATCAGCTCGAGAGAGAGCCATTTGTGGCACGGCACGGACAGGTTTGTTAGAAATAGGTGAAAACTTCAGTTGGCTCCGCTCTTGTTGTGGCGACTGGCAACTTCTAATTGGCTGGTTATGTAGTCTGACATTGAAAAGGGCGGAGCATGTGATGTCAGACTTTATAACCAGCCAATTAGAAGTTGTCAGTCGTCATAACAAGGGCGGAGCCAACTGAAGTTTTCACCTAATTCTAACTGCCTGTCGGCACGGTGGATAAATCGCAGTCATAAATGGCTGTCATTTAGACAAATTTTCGTCGAATTGAATTCGGTTCTAAAGAAAGTTAAAAGCTTAAATTGACTTTGGATTGTCAAAGACCACCTAATAGTCACTACAAGCGCGCCATCTGGGAGGATGAAAGCAAAATATCTATTCGGTCACCTTAAAGATATTTTCATGTTTTTTTTTTTTGATATCTTTCAAAATAAACTTTTTTTTATGTCAGTTTGTTAAAAATAATTCCAACTTTAAAGTAGCAGACTCGATACTTTGTTTTTATAAAAAAAAAGTTTATTTTGAAAGATATCAAAACATGAAAATATATCATTAGTGTGTGATTGAGCTACCTTTCTAGTTTATAAAAAAAAACAGACAACACCACCTGAAAGATAGAAGTTAATCAATAGTTCATAAAATGATCAATCAATAATTTATATAAGACTAAAATGCCAAGTCTATATATAAAAGTAAGGAGCGGCTCGCGAGCCACAGGTTGCTCAATTTAATATAATAGGAGGAGGTAAGGTAGGACTAAGGGTTTGTGGGGGTGGGTTGGAGGGGGGGGGGGGGGGGGGTGAGAGAGAAAAATGGGCTAAAAAAAGAGCCCAAACGAACATCAATGCCAAATTGCAATTGGATGTTTTTATATATTGAGATGTTGGTCGATAAAAGACATCAATAGAATGGTGTTGTGTTGTAGGTAGGCTTATATTATATTATACACCTTTGAAAAAAAAAGTCTTCTTTTTTGTTGTGAAATCGACAACCTTAGGTTAGCTATGAAAAATGCATTCAATATAGTTTATTTTGTATCATTTCTGGACACCACTCACTCAATGACTGACTGACTGATTGTTGGTGGCGGCAACAACGGCCTCAACTCACTCACTCACTGAAGAGAGAGACACATCCTTCTCTTTACGCAAGCTTTGAATTTTACATTTTTCACGATCACATCTGACACATCCTCGGACATAATAAGTAGAAATTACATTTTTCGAGTTGGTCCATCAGTCCATCATGGTGCAGAAGAAATGTTCTCAAGTAAGAATCGCTCAAAATTCACTTTTTTTTAGTGTTGGTCTTCTTTTTTTTTACATTTTTGACGTCAAAATATTATTGATTTTCTAACTTTTTTTTCAAGTGATTTTTTTTTCATTTTTGCTTTTTTTAAAACAAACTTTTAAAAGGAGAAAAAATAAATCGTCATTCTTACTAAGGGGGAGTTAGCTGATAAATTTGATAATTTGAACGATTTTTCTTATGACGGTTTTATGACAGTTTTTGATGAATCCAATTGGCCACAATAAGAAGAAACTGTGAGGATTTTGCCCCCCCCCCCCCTTAAATTTAACTTCCACCAAAATGACACCCTAGGGTAAAATACCCCCCCTCCTCTCTTTCCCCTGAAGTTACTTCTTAAGGGGGGGAATTGGTAATTTATTACACAATAATAATTAATTCATTGTGTTTTATGCAACAACAGAAGAGACGACACCACAATTGAAATTTACAATCCCATTGGGTCATGGATATTCTATGGTAGAATTGCATAATTAATGTTTTATTATTCAAGATGAGAGATATTTCATTATGAAAGAAAGGTGAGCATTTTGTACAAAAAACCCCTTAAGTTAAGGTGGTTTCGAAGGTGTGTCAACCGCCCTCCTCCCCCCCTCCCCTATTTCAAGAATTATTCTGTCTTTCAGGTGAACAAAATGAAGAAAAAACTAGAAAGGGTAATTCAGTTTATTTAATTGTATTTACATGTCAACAATATCTTTCAAAATAAACGTTTTTATAGACAAAAAAATAAAAAAAAGGTCGTCAAACTCGGATATACACACACAGCTGATAATTTAAATGCATTTAAATATTAAACACGTTCTACAGAGCCCTGTGAAGGACAAACAAACAATATGTCATCGAATTCAATTTATTCAGTTAATTAATCTGAAAATATTGAGTTAATTAACTTAAATATAATTAAATAAACTATTGACATTAAAATATTGATTTAGTATTTCAATTTTGAAATATTAATAATTAAAGTCAATTTTTATTTGGTGTTCATGTCCTTAACTGGATTTCGTATAATTCACCCTAAACACATTTAATTTCAACTCATTTAACTCATGACTGTGTACAAGGTATTTCTTTGAAAGGTATCAACATTGAAAATTAACCGTAAGTGATTGATGGGCTACCCTTCTACTTTTTAAAACTCATTTAAGTTTTTCTTCATTTTGTGCCTAAAAGACAAGAATAATCAAGTTGTAGAGAAAAATGAAATTCTAAACTTGAAAGTGTTTTAAAAACTAGGTTTTATAAGGTTAATCACTTACGGGTTATTTTTTTTCAATGTTTGATTATCTTTCAAAATAAGCTTTTTATGAGAGTTAGTGAAAAAACAAAGTTCATTTTGAAAGATATTATTAAACAAATGGAGCTCTACCTTTTGTAGTCACCTGAAAGATAGGGGATAGGTACGTTTACACTTTAAAAAAATCACCTTAAAAAGGGGGGGGGGGGTTCTTATTAGAGGGGTTGGTTACTAGGGGGGGTGGTTCTTATCAAAATATGTCAAATTATAAAATTGTGGTTATTTATAAATAATGAAAAAGATGTTTATAATTGAAGTCCATATAATAATATATTTTTGTGTCTTTTGTTGTTTGTTATGAAATTATTTCCATAGCAATAACAGAAAGAAAGAACAAAACACACAAGAAACCCGGTTCGGTTCGGTTCCAATAATAACAAATACAAAAATATCACACAAATATCAAACTCAAAGAAAACTCCAACTTATTGATTTTCATTTTTTTCATTTGAAAAGAAACAACACCACAAATGATTGTGTTTTGATACACTTGGATACACTTTTTTACATCTTTATTATAATGAAATTTACAAAATTCATTGTGACCTCCTGTTGACCTTTCCGAAAAATCTACATTGAGCTAAAGAAAGGTCTTCTTCAACGTGGCTGCCATTATTATAATGAATGCAAGGAGAACAATTTAATGAAATTGTTTGTTTCCTTGAAAACACAATGAATTTGGATGAAAAATTAACCTAAAAACTCATAATGGGCGCATTCGGAAACAAAAGAAAGCAGAAGAGTACCATTCGGAATGTGGACTGAAGCAATGTCTTTAGGATTGGTTTATGAAAAGCTGATTTTTGAACTCTTCATTATTCATTTTATCTTTCAGAAGAGCAAAATTAAGAAGAAAAAAAAACTAGAAAGTGTATTAGAAACTAGAAGTGCTTGATCAATCACTTAATATTTTCATGTTGACATCTTTTAAAATAAACTTTTTATAGTACAAAACTTAAAATATATCGTCTATTTCAAGTTAGGTTATTTTCAAACTGACATAAAAAGTTTATTTTGAAAGATATCACCATTGAAAATATCCGTAAGTGATTGAGCTACTCTTCTACTTTCTAAAACACTTTCTAAGTTTCTAGTTTCTCTTTAATTGTGCATCTGAAAAATGCATAATCAAGAGTTCGATAGGACTTTAAAATCACCTTAAGAAAAAGTGTCAGGGAATCTCCTTACCCTTCTCAAGAAAATAATCATCCGTCTCGAGAAGATTTAACTGAATATGGCGACCTCTAGTGTGCAAATAGAAATGTAAGGAATGTGTATATGTTTGTATCAATGACCTCCTCCATATGACGCTTTTTGAGAAGAAAATGGCCAAAATCAAGCACATCCGGAAATAACTCTTAATAGGTGAAGCAAAAATCACCCTTCTTAGATTATTTACAGCGCAAAGAAACAAGTCTAGTTTCCGATTGCACCCAGTACATAACATCGTCAAGAAGAAAACCACTTGACACTTGAATTTCAAACTTGAGCACTCTGGAAATGTTCTTGTTTTATTGAGTACTCTTATTTGGAGCTCCTGTTCTGAGAGTTCAAGTAAAAGAGCCAAGTTTATTTCTTGAATTTGTGCCTTTAATTCCATTTAGCCTCGTTCACACTTTGAAAAATTCCCTCCTCCTCATTCCCTTCTTATAAATGAAAATCTCTTATTCGATTGGATTGAATGAATGAAAATGGGATGAACAAAATGAGAAAATAAACAAAACGTTGATCGTTTTTGCAACAACAACAACAACAAAAAGTGATCAATTTGCAATTAGTGTTTGTGAATAATTAATTCATTAGACTCTTTCTCTGTGTCTGGTCTTGAAATCTAATTAGGCCACCACTTAATTAAAATACCCGTCATGTCCACCTCTCACCCCCTCTAATCATCCTTGTTTTGGGGAAGGAGGAGGAGGAGGAAGGGGGGGGGGGTTAAACACCCCCCCTTTCCTTCCATTTATCATCATCCTAATAAAAAATGGACAGACATTTTTTTTTACAATTCTACAAAATGGCGGCGATGTCAGCCATTTATTATGCAAGAAAGATAACGATCTTATTGGTCAAACACCTTGACAGGAGGAGGAGGAGGAGCATATTTTTTTCATTGTTTGTCTAAAAAGTTTATTTTGAAAGATATTAAACATGAAAATATCAGCCCTTAAGTGATTCAGAGCTGCCCTTCTAGTTTCTAAAACACTTTTCTACTTGGTCTTAATTTTGTTTCCTGAAGAGGAGGAGACAATTTACACTTTTATAAATTACCTTAAATTAATTAATTAATTACCTTAATAGGGGTTGGTTGTGTTAATATATATATTAATAATTAGGGTTCGGATTTTTATGCAATATCAAGCAACTGTTTCTCAACTTGTGGCTCAAGAGCCGATTGTGTAATAACAACCCCCGTTTACATCAACTAACAATCATTTTTTTTCTTTCAACCAAAACACAGGTTAGAGGCTAGAACTGTATTAACCAGATATCTAGCCTCTAACCAGCCATTTCTGATTAGAATAAAAGGCATAGGGATGATTTCACCATTGGCACTTGGGCCACAAATTGAGAAACTTTTGATAATTGATATTTTGCATAAAAATCCGAGCATTAATTATAATTAATAATATTTATTTGATAATTATAAGAATAATAAATGGGGGGTTATATCATTAATAACATATAATGGTGGTAGTATGTGGTAACAGCCGGTTTATTATTTGGGGGGGGGGAGGGGGGATGCGGGATTTCTCGTTGGCTCCTTGGCTTTTGCCGCCTAAAATAATCTCTACTTTTACATTTTGGCTGATGGTTTTTTTAAGAAAGGAGAAAAAACACCAATAAGAAGCAGAAGAAATCGGAGTAGAAAAGACACTCATGACCATATTAGGCATTTTAGGCAGTTTTTGCAGTTGCTCCACACACACTATCTATCTTATTATATGTTTTACTAGTCAAGTCTTCTTGCATTTTCCCCTCTTCCTCCTTCTCTTCCAATCATGTCTTTTACCGAACCATCTGCTAAATTGTGTTTGTTGTGTTCCATCAAGTATAAAAGAGACAAACATAAACTTAACTGTGTTTGGTTACAACCTTAGAAAGAGAGATAGAAAGACAGGGAGAGAGAGAGATGGATGGATGGAGGGAGGGAGGGAAGGGGGAGAGAGAGAGAAATGAAGAGGAATAGAGAGAGAGAGAGAGAGAGAGAGAGAGAGAGAGAGAGAGAGAGAGAGAGAGAGAGAGAGAAATGAAGAGAGAGAGAGAGAGAAATGAAGAGAGAGAGAGAGAAATGAAGAGGGAGAGAGAGAGAGAGAAATGAAGAGGGAGAGAGAGAGAGAGAAATGAAGAGAAAGAGGGAGAGATCGAAAAGAGACAGAGAAAGAGAAATGAAGAGAGAAAGAGGGAGAGATCGAAAAGAGACAGAGAAAGAGAAATGAAGAGAGAAAGAGGGAGAGATCGAAAAGAGAGATAGATAGGGAGAGAGAAAACGCAGCAAATATAAAAAGTTGTAATAGTTTTTCTAGTCTGGTGCACATTTTGGTACTACATGGGCGCGCAAGTTAAACGGTTATCTTATTTTAAATGATAAATATTTACAGAAAAATTACAAAATAAGCTACACATTTTAAAATCTAAATAATTAATAATATGGGGGGCGGAGCTATCTTTCACGAAGAGCAAAATTAAGAGAAAACTTGAATGGTGTTTTAGAAACTAGAAGGGTTTTACCTACCTCACAATCACTTAAGAACTAATTTTCATACTTTGGTACATTTCATGGTCGTTTAAAAAAAAAATAATCCAATTTGAAATAATAAAAAGTTTATTTTGAAAGATATCATACATTGGAAACATAGTCTTAAGTGATTCAGAGCTACCCTTCTAGTTTCTAAAATACTTTCTAGCTTAAGGTAATTTTCGAACTCTTGTTTTGAGCGACACTTAAGAAGAAAATTGAAAGTGTTAAAAACTAGAAGGGTAGCTCTTAATCACTTATGGGTATTTTCAAATGTCGACATTTTTCAAAATAAACTTTTTTTAATGGAGAAAAACTTAAAAAAAAAAGTTCAGAACTTCAGACGATATATAAAGCTTATTTTGAAAGATATCAACACAAGTGATTGAGCTAGCTACCCTTCTAGTTTTTAAAACACTTTCTAGTTTCTCTTTAATTTTTCTCTTCTGAAAAAACATAAATAAACAAAAGAGTTGGACTTAATGACGTTTACACTTTAAAATCAAATATCTAAAAAAAATTCATAAAATTATATTTTTTGCGATATTCAATTTTATTAAAAATGGACGCGTTTTACATGCGGCGCCATCTGGGGTTAGATTGACTTTTTTGTTAAATTTTAACTGAAGTTAAAAAAAAAAGTGACTGAAAAACAAGTGACTAAAAATAAACCAGAAAAAAACATTCCAGTTTGAAAAAATGTTGCAAATTGAGGCCATTTTATAAATAATGCAACAATTGAAGATCTTATATTTTGAATAATAAATATAAGCGGTTTCATATGAAACCACTTTGAATTAATTATTTAAAGTAGTTTAATTAATTACTTACTTCCCTTTTGTTCTTTTGTTAATTCGTCAACCTGAAATTACAAATAATAAAATCATTGACCACAAAATTCATCTTGTTCAACGACGAGGTTTGGAGGTGGAGGCTAGCAAATGTTATTCTAGTTAATTAAGGTGGTATTTTTCAACTCCTGGTTATTTTTCTGTCTTTCAAAATGAAGAGAAACTAGAAAGTGTTTTAGAAACTAGAATGGTAGTTCAATCACTTAAATAAGAATATTTTCATATTTTTTTATCTTTCAAAAAACAACAATACATAAAAAGTTTCTTTTAAAAGATATAACTTTTAAGGTATTGATTGAGCAGCTACCCTTCTAGTTTATAAAACACTTTCTAAAGTTAATTATATAATCAAGAGTTCGAGGTACACATTTTGTAAAAAAGCAATTATGGAAAAATCTAGGCCTATCAATAAAAAAGACTTGTTTAGAGGCTACAATTCTTCCATTGTAACCAACAGATATCCTACATTTTAGCCTCCTTCTGAGGGGTCAAAATGCACATTTTCCTTTCACTGGTAACCATTTAGTACGGTATATAGAGGGTACTCCAATGCAATTTTCAGTCAAAGAACCTGGTTAGAGGCTAGACTTCTACTCTGAACAAGAATAGTTTTAGTTGTGCTAGTTTGACCTCTAGCCTCTAGCATTTTTTTAAACGAAAAACACAGTTTTCTGCTTGCGTTTAGTTGTCTCTTTAATAGCTAGCCTCTACCTCCAACCCTCGTCGTCGTTGTAAGGTGGATTTGCTTGCTTGCTAGATTGATTACAATCAGTATTATTTACACGGGCAGGAAACGCATTTTTCTGTTTCTAATTTTCTCTTGAGTATACTTGATTTTGGGTATCATTTCCGAACACACTTTTAAATTTCTTCTTAATCCGTCAAGATTCTTTAATATTAAATTTTTAGTGCACAAGTTATAAAGACAAATTTAGTCGTGAAAATTGCATATTTTGCACTTTTAATGAATTTCAAGGGGGGAGGAAAGCAACTGGTTGATGATAAATGGATAGAAAATGACAGAAATTTCATCTTTGAATGACATTTTTTTTCATTAGTTGAGCATTTTTCTAGAGAAAGAAGAAGAGAGAATCTAGATTTAATAAAGAGGGGGGTTTTTTTTTTGGAATTTTATTTCAAGGCCCTTTTGGTATTTTCTATAATACTGCAAAACTGGGGGCGGAGGAACTTATTACCATTCTAGTATTTTATGTAGATGGAAAGAAGGAGAGTACTTTTTTCTTCAGGATTTTATTAGAAGAAGAAGAAGAGTTAACTTTTCTCGGATAATAATAATGATGATAATGGCGAAGTTCAAAATTGTCAAAGACAAGAAAATTGGTTGCAATTTGTTTTGTCATTTGGGTCCATAAAATTCCCTTTTAGGGAATTTATCACAAAACGGTTCCAAGATAATCGCTAATCATAAGGGAATATAGGTTTATTGTCATTACATAGATATGAGCGACTTTTAGTGGTCGTCCAAATGAACTTGCAAAATGTTGTTTTCTTATTGTCGCCACCTAAATCGATCATCACTAGAGTAGACGTTTTTCTCTCCTTCTGCAATTCACTTAACACTAGGACCACTTTCCAACCACTGCAGTCAGTCGTCGACTCGCGACAAGAAAACTACATTTTGAGCAATGGAACTCGACCACCAAAAGTGGTTCGTGTGAAAAACACCCTAAGAACGTTTTCACACAGATGAGTAACTTTTAGTGGTCGAGATGAACTGCAATAAGTGGTCGGCGTGTGTGGTCAAGCAAATATTATGAAGAATACTTTCAGCCGCGCGCGCATTGGTCCCATTATTCTAGTTTCTAAGAAACACGTTCTCTGTTTCTTTCATCACATAATTGAAATTGCATTTTGAGCCATCCGCCGCCATCTTTAAACTAAGTAAATGTTTAATTTTGAGCTTGAAGGAATTTAATTAAAAAATAAGAGAAGGTTTTCTCTTAAATCAATAAGGAATTAACGAAATTTTTTAGAAGATTGGAAGAGGTTTTTCTTCTTCTGGAATTTAATCTTTAGTCAGAAAAAGTTAATTGCCAATTAAACTTTTTCAAATAGTAATTTGCCAGAAAAAGCAAAACGCATTTTAAGAATTAAATTCATTGATATCCCCCCCTCCCCTCACTTTAATAAATCTATGGTAAGGTTTATCATTTCGATGATATATTCAAAGCAACATTATAATGAACGGGGTAAGGGTTATTCAGCGATTCAAAACTAGAAGGGTAACTCAATCATTTTAAGGGTTATTTTCAAAATAAACATTTTGTTAGATAAAAACTTTAAAAACATTATAAGATTAAAGTTGGTTCACATTTTCAAACTTGACATAAAAAGTTTATTTTAAAAGATAATCAAACATGAAAATTATCTCTTAAGCTACCCTTCTAGTTTTTAAAACACTTTTTTTTCAAGTTTTCTCTTCATTTTAACCTCCTGAAAGACGGGAATTCAATCAGTGTTTTCCAAGGGGCGTTTTCGCACTTTAAAAAATTTGAATTTTTTTTTTTAGAAACTAGAAGGGGTATCTGAATTACTTAGTAATATTTTCATTTTCATTCATCTTTCAAAATAAACTTTTTTAATGTACAAAAATAAAACTAAAGAAAAACAATAGCCTCAATTCTATGTTTAAATTTGGAATGATGTTCAAACTGACATAAAAAAAAGCTTATTTTGATTTTTTAAAAAAAATACCCTTAAATGATTGAATTACCCTTCTAGTTTCTAAAACACTTTCCATTTTAACCTCCTGAAGCTCCAAAATTCGAAAGTGTGGGGAGGGGGAGGGGACACTTTAAAAACCAGTTTAAACTAAATTTTAAAAAAGCTAAATAATATATATTTACGAAAAAGCTAAAAGACTAGAAAAGGCAAAAATAAAAAGGATTTCTTACCATTTTTGTTTGAGCTTGAGCTGAATTAGAAGAAGAAAAAGAAGCTGAAGCGTGAGATATGGATGGATGGATGGAGAAAGTGAAGTCTCAAGTGGGCCTTTGATGAAAAACCGGAATTCGGTCCAACTTTAGTAACCTCCAAAAGATGCAAAGAAAGTTTTGACAACTTGAGCAAAAGTGGAATTTAGTTTCTAAACAGCCATTTTTGGCCACACTTTGATCATGTGACCCTTTTTTTTTACTTGATGACGTCACTTAACACTTAAGTGACTTATTTTTTGTAAAAAAATGAGGATGCTTTATATATAAACACAACCTGGAGTTTGTTCTATTTTCTGGTTGCCTAAAAATAGTTTAATAATGGAGTTTGTTGTTTAAAATCGTGTATTTTGTTACAGGCAAAGTGGAAAAATCAGTCATTTTCTCTAAATTCACTAGTCTATCTTCGAAACTACATAAAAACAGATAGCAACTTTGGTACTGCAGGCAATGTGCATAATGCCAAAACAGACAAACCAATTTTAGATAATGACATTTTATAAATTCCGTTTGTTTAGTCATTTTCCACATTGCCTAAAATGCCAAAGTTGCTTATTAAAGTTATTAGATTAGTGAATTTATGGAACCAATTTATAAAATGACCAAATTGATTGTAAATCTACATAATGATTAGGTCTATAGGCAATGTGCAGAATGTCTAAATAAAGAAGCCAATTTAGACAATGACTTAATAGATTTGGCTTATTTTAGGCATTATGCACATTGCCTGAAAGCCTAGTCAATGCATAGATTTACAATTGATTTGTTGGTTTTGTAAATTTTCATAAATTCAACTAATTTTATAACAACTTTCGCATTTTGCATAATGCCTAAAATAAGTCAAATCTAAAAACAAATTTTATTAACTAGATTTTGCTTGATTATTTAGGCATTTTGCACATTGCCTATAGTGCTGCATCACTTTCGGTTGAAATACTTTTTGATTGAGATTATTAATTATTATTGAGGTCTAAATGAAATTTAGCCTATTAATTAGGCCAAATGTTTTGACCTAAACTGATATAAAACGAAAATATTAAAATAGCTAAAACTTAAAATAGATGAAAAAGGCTAAAAAAACTGATTAAGTCTAAAAACAAAGGGAAATTGAGGTTTTAGCATTGAAATCACATTTTAAATGAATTGAGAGAACAATTTTCATAAAAAACTAGAAAAAGAATTTCGAATTTATGGTTCCAATTCGCCTAAAACATTTTTTCCCCTCAATTTGGTCGTAAAAACGAGAATCCGTTTTATTACTGGAAGATTTTTTATTATTTCGTGTTTTTCATATTCGAAATTGAAAATTTCGCTGTCGCGGAATTCTCCAATTTTTTTAGTCAATTTTATTTTGTAAAATTCCAATCCTTTTTATTTTTTATTGAAAAAGCTTTTTTTTATGAACTTTTTTTAAAATTTTATGTTTATTTTTTCATTCAGTGAAGAAATCGGATAACACGAAATATATATATGGGCACTTTTTAACACGAAATAGATATTTATTTTTGTCACTCCAGAGGGCGCCACTGCAGTGGCTATTATGTTCTTTAGGAAGTTTCTCTTCCCCCAATCCCTGCGATTTTGGGGGAAAATTTATATTATTTCAAAACGAACGTTTTTCAGGAGAAAGAAATATTACGAAAAAAAAAATTCGATGTGTTTTTAGAAACTAGAATAGTTGGGGAGATAATATTAAAAGTTTTTCGAAATAAAGTAATTAAAATATTAATTTTGGATGTTATCATTTTAAAATTATGGAAGATGAAAACATAAAAATTTTAAATTGTGACATTTTCTGAAAAAAAAAAAAAAATCTAACAAATAAGAAAAAGAATTATAAAATCGAGTATTGAATGAGCGCAACCAGGGGAACTCATTAGAGGCTAGATTTCATCCTAGAGATAAATAACCCTACAATTAACTTCAAGAGGGGAAACATGCAACTTGAACTTCAATTTGAACCCTCCGAGCAGGGTTCCAACTTAGAAAAAAATGTTGTTCATGTGTACTGAATAATATGTAAAGAGTTTTTTAAGATTTTCTTTATTGAAACCCGGATTAGAGGCTTCATGTTAAATTTTCAAGTGCCAACTTCCCTTCTTGAATCTGGGCCATCTTAGAGAAAGGTGAATTGGACAGCCAGCGCCACACGTTGAGTTTTACTGGAAATGATAAAAAGAAATATTGATTAAATGTTTTATTTAAGTTGCAAATTTAAGCTACTAGGTGGCGATACTTGTTTGTTTATTGCCTTTAAAAAAAACAACAAGAAGGCTAATTACTAATTTGTAATTACAGATTATGACCACAATTTATGCTAATGAGAACTTAATTATCACATGAATAATTAACAAGAATTTACATGTTTCAAATTGAACAACGCTAATAAAACACTGTTGACCAAAGGACTAATTAGTCCTAGAGTGACGTCACAGAGTCCAATTATAACAAAATGGACGCCATTTTTATGTGGAATTTGATTTCAATTAGGATTTTCATGAAATATTAACAGAAAATGGATGAAAATTAAGCAGTAAAGTCAAATTATCCTTTGGTTGCTATTAATTTTGTCCATTACTTTTATGTTCATATTGAGGCACGAGGGGAACGACACAGGGGGTGAATCTCGTACAATATGGCAACATTTTTGCGCGTTATTTTTCCGAATTCAATTTTATTCTGGGATGTCCAATAAAACGCGAATAAAAAGTAAAACGGCTTTTCATACTTTATGGTCTGCTGTGAATCTTAGTAAATTTCGTACATGATTTTCTTTTATGTCTGTTCATTTTGGGGTTTGCAAGACAACAATATCATCATTTCCGGTGAGGAATATGATTTCCTAATGTGTTCTTTAGGACGATTTTGAATTTGATGATCAGATTTGTCTAAAAATGATTAACTTTTTTATAATTTTGGACAGGCATCTGTAGGCAGCTTCAAAATTTCTTTGACTCCGCCCCTTTTAGGAGCGTCATCAATTTCTAATTGGTTTGCTACTGGGTCTGATGTCACACATGCCCCGCCCTTTTCAATTTTTAATTGGTTGATATTTGGTCTGACGCTCATAAAAGGGGCGGAGCCAAAGAAATTCTGAAGCTGTCTACAGATGCCTGTTGATTTTGGTGGGCAATTCAAGATGGCGTTTGATGAGCTGATCAATTTCAGGTTGATCTGGATTTTAATTAATATGGCATTCTGAGACTTTTTTTTTGTTTGCGACAAACGCTTCAGAATTCTACCTTGTAGTTAATTTTGAACAATTTTGTAGACATTGAGAGACAGTTCCAATTGACAATATTCACGTTTTTCATTAAAAATGATTACCCATGAACACTTGCACTAATGCACAAATATTAAAAGAAATTTACAAATGTAAACACTTTATTTTATAAAGTAGAATTGGGTTTGAATGACAAACAAACACATTTGTAACAAAAGTAGACTTAAAGTAGGTTTAGAATTTTAAAGTTCGTTTATCTTATTTTACTTTTATGTAATTTAAATAAATCTGAAATTAAGGTGTTTTTATGAACAGCAGCAGCAGGTAATTTTTAAACTCTGTTTATTCTGTTTGTTAAGAAGAGTAAAATTAAGAGAATCTTGATAGTGTTTTAGAAACTAGAAAGGTAGCTCAGTTACTTAAGGACACATGTTGATATGATATCTTTCAAAATAAACTTTTTAAAGACAAAAATTAAAAGTTTGATCATTTTTAAACCCATAAAAAGTTTATTTTAAAAGATACCAATACGAAAATATTCTTAAGTGATTGAGCTACCCTTCTAGTTTCTAAAAGACTTTCAAGTTATGCTCCAAAAAGACAAAAAAAATAACCAGAGCTAGAAGAGCATAATTAACAGAATCTTGATAGTGTTTTAGAAACTAGAAAGGTAGCTCTATCGATTAAGGACACATGTTGATATCTTTCAAAATAAACTTTTTTAAAGACAAAAATTAAACCATTGAACAACCATATAAAAAGTTTATTTTAAAAGATATAATATCAACGTGAAAATATTCTTCAGTGATTCATCTATAACCCTTCTAGTTTCTAAAAAGCTTTTGAAGTTCATATGCTTCTGAAAAACAGAAAAATAAGTAGAGTTTTGGAGGCGCCGCGATGTTTACACTTTTAAGAAATGAACCTAGGGTTAAAATAACGAGTTTTGTTTTGTTGGCGATTTTGGAGGTTGCGTTACAAAACTACTACGATTTTCATCCCCATTGAATTAGGCTCTTTAAAGTGAAAAAAGGATCTCGAGAGGCGAATAGGAGAAAATTCCCATTGACCACCACCACCACCACCACCACTGATGTCCTCAAAGGAACCAGGGTTCTTCTTCCCCTTCCACCACCACCACCACTACCACCCCAGTGCATTACTGTGAACTTACCTCTGGACAGAAAAAGAGAAAGAATTTCCCCTTTGAAGTGAGTGAAAAATGGCGGGCGTTTTGGGTTCCATCATGCGAAGGAACAGTCAAAGAAGGGTAAGGAAACCCACAATATAATTATTTTTTTTCTCTTTTATTTTTCATTTTGAATTATTCTTTATTTTTCTGCTGCTTTTTTTTTTTTGCTTTTGCTTTTTTCCGCCATTTTTGCTTGAAACAGCTTTTTCTTTTTTATCTTTAAATTTTTTAAAAATATAAATTTGCGTTTTTTATGTTTCATGTTATTTCTAATTTTGATAAATTTTTCATATTTAAAAGATTTATTATTCAAGTATTTAAGAAACAAATCGTTTATTATGAAATATATAATTTGGTTAACAAAAGTGGTAAATTTCGGAGGTGTGCTTCTCCCCCTTCCTTATATTTGCAAAATATGCCTTAGCATCACTTTTACTATTCTAGCAGTACGTATACTTTCTAGTTTTACTTTTATTAAAAACTAGAAGGTATGCCTGCCCTTTCCTCTCTCGTTTTTTTCGCCCCGACCAAAATAGGAAGAGGGTACCCCTTGGCCACCTACCTTCAAATGATTATATAATGGATAGATATGGAAGGAAAGAAGAGCGGGTTTGCACGTGCAGAGTCGGTTTTGTGGGTATCTCACGTTACCCCGTGTGGTGTCACGGGGTAATTATGTTTAACTCATGATGATTGGTTTGTTTAAATGAGTATGGTTGGCTTTCTTTTCTGGATTATGTTCCTGATTGGTTGTTCAGTTACTGGAAGGGAACTTTTTTGTTCTGTGCTTTCCTAGATGTAATTTAAATAATCCAAACAGTAATCTTGAGTTGACAAATACTACGTATAAGGTTTAATTTCAAAGCAACCATTTTTTTTTAATGAATCGGGGCAATCTTCCCCCGGTCACATCGCTTTTGAGCTGATTGGAGGTTTACTCAGTTGAATTGAATCAGATGTCTGGCTACAAGATGGAGGATAAGCTACAAAGAAACAAGCAATTGTGCCCAGCATTAAAATTGTATTGGCTCCGCCCTTTTATGAGCTTCAGACCAAATATCAACTAATTAGAAATTGAAAAGGGCGGGGCATGTGACATCAGACTCACTAACAAACCAATTAGAAATTGATAACGCTCATAATGCTGGGCCCAATTGCCTGTACCCAGAATGCATCAGGAAGCATTACTTTGTACAGAGATATTTTACAAGCAGTTAGAAATAGGAGAGAACTTCAGTTGGCTCCGCCCTTGTTATGACGACCGGCAACTTCTAATTGGTTTGTTGTGTGGTTCGACGTTGAAAAGGGCGGAGCATGTGACATCAGACTACATAACCAATCAATTAGAAGTTGTCGGTCTTCATAATAAGGGCGGAGCCAACTGAAGTTTTCTCCTATTTCTAACTGCCTGTGATATTTTCAGCCCCCCAAAAAAATATTATAGGTGCTGCCACCTGGCGTTCACCTCTCTTTTAATTGGATTGGATGGATGTTCATGTGGATTAGTAGGAAACTGATTTTAAAATGGATTTAGTTGGGGTTTTCTTTGTAAAAAAAAAAGACACATCAGATAAAAATGTACGAGACTAGAAAGAGGTTTTTCATCCAAAATAATTAGAATGGAAAAAATTCCTCCCCTAAATGTAAATTCCTTTATGTGGATGCTCATAAATCAATTGGTCGTCATAGATAGCTTAATGATCAACTTAATCATCTTAATCAATAGAACATGTTCTGAAAAAAAAAACACATATTATAGGTAGATAGACAGATAGAGAAAGTATTTTTAGGAACAGAGGGGGAGAAAAAAAATGAGCAATATCATTAGAAATTTATGAATTTAGGATTCTCTGCTGTTTGGTTCCTCTGCCATATATTCAATTTATTATTATTATTATTATGGTGTAATTTGGCAAATTTCCATTGTTGCCATAGTTTATCTATTGTTTAATCTTTTTGGTTTGTCTTTTACTTGGATTAGTTTTGTGAACACTGAGTAGTTAACTTATAGGTAAGTTAGGATTTGTCCTGACAGAAAAGGGGTAATATTAAAAGTTTCTCGATAGTTTAAAACGAAAATTATTTCTTGAGTACTTTTTTTATTACCCCCTTTTCGATCAGAAAAAAAAAATTGATAAAAATCGGACTTTTTGGTCAGCCCCTCTGACGTTTTACAGTCATTCAAGTTAACAGTGCGGCTACTGTAACTGTTTCTTGATAAATAAGTTACTTCTTAGTACAGTTACAAATCATGACTTTGAAATAGTGCTCTTCTGATCTTTAGCTGAAACAATGTTGAGGGTTGGAGGTGGAGGCTAGTAATGCTTCTAGCAATTACTGCATATATAAATATAACGTTGGAAACTTTTAGAAAAAAACAGTGACGTTTACAAATATGACCGTCATCTGGAGGCTAGAGTTGCAAATCCTGTATAAAACCATAATTTACAGTATTATTTATCTCTTTTATTTGCAACTCAAGCCTCCAGATGGCGATCACAATTTTGTGGATGCCACTCATCTCCAGATGTTTTTCTTCCAAGAATTTACTGCTGTTCTTCTTGCTAGCCTCCACCTCCAACCCCCGTTCTCGATTGCGCTGGTTATACAACCCCAGTGTTTACAGGCAATTAGAAATCGGGACGAACTTCAGTTGGCTCCGCCTTTTTCATGACGACCGGCAACTTCTAATTGGTTTGTTGTGTGGTTTGACGTTGAAAAGGGCGGAGCATATGACGTCAGACTACATAACCAACCAATTAGAAGTTGCGTTCGTCATAAAAAGGGCGGAGCCAACTGAAGTTCTTCCCGATTTCTAAATGCCTGCCCTCAGTGTTCGAACTTCCATTTATTGAGGCAGTATAACTCAATGATCATTGTGCAGCTGCTGCCATCTGGCGGTCAGAACTGATGTTATGATTAACTGGAACTAATTTCAAGTGTCTTTGAAGCATTTTTTTTTTTTTTTGCTCCATACATTTTCTTCACAACAAACAAAATATATGTAAAATAGTTTTCTTCTTGTTGTTGAAATTTCATATAAATATTACAAAAATATAAAAAATAGCAAACTTTGCAAAGGGCCCCCCCCCCCTTTTCCACAATCCACAAAAAAATAGTCCCATTCTTGGTTTTTTTTTTTCTTGCTTTAGGGGGATTGTCATAAGTCTGAATTTTAGCTTATGATGCAATTTTATTTGAAATATACGCTATATATTATGTAGAAAGGGTTTTTTTTTCTGAACTGTCTTTTATATTCCTTAGGAAGCTTCTAGTTTTTGTCATATTGTCTAGATAGATAGATAGAGAGATAAATACTAGAATATTTTTTTGTTGGTTGTTTGTTTTTTGTGGGGTTAACATTGGTTAAAAGTTAGCATCTTTTTTTGGCAAGTCGACTGTATATATTTATTATATATTAGGTTAGACAAAACATAATTTCATTAAATCATAAAATCTTGAGAGATGTAGAAAGATTGAGAGAGAGATATAGAGAGAGGGATAGAGAAAAACTGAATGAAATAGATGTAGAGTGATAGAAAGAGAACTATAGAAATAGAGAGATAGAAAGATATAGAAATTCTGTATTGAAAAATGGATTGAGAGAGAGAGAGAAAGATAGATATGGAGAGAAATAGATAGAAAAAGATAGATGGAGAGAAAGATATAGAAATTCCGTATTGCAAAAGAGATAGTTAGAAATAGACAGATTGAGTGAGAGTAAGAAAGAAAAAAACTATATAAAAGACGATTTCAAGGTTTTGGTCAAATTGACAATATTTTATTCTTCTACAATAATATAGAAAAAGAAATATATTAAATGGGAGCTGTTGACCATTGGTCAATGGTCAGTATATGTATATGTGGAACAAGTATGGAGAAAACCCTCTTGAGTTCGAATCAATCTCCTAAGGACTTCTATTGGGAAACATAATAAGCCTTTTTTTTTGTTCAGAAATGTCGAAAATGGCTGAAGGAGAGAACACATTTCGACATTTATTATTATTTCGATTCGACTTTTTCATTTTAGATGAAATTTCATATTTTTTTTGTGGGTGGTGGTTTCATTTTAATATTTCGTATTATTAGCCCGGAGTTTTACAGGGTGTCGTCTCTCATATTCATCATTATATTAACACTTGTTAAAGAGCTATAAATGAAGAGCAATTTGAATGTGTTTTAGAAACTAGAAGGGTAGCTCAATCTTACTTAAGGGTATTTCTCATGTTGATATATTTTAAAATGAACTTTATTGTGTGAATCTGAAGATACATAAATCATTTTTAACATTTTGTCTATAAAAGTTTATTTTGAAAGATAACAATTATGAAAATACCATTAAATTATTCAGCTACCCGTCTAGTTTTTAATACACATTTCTAGTTTCTTCTTGGTGTTTGGTTGCTCTTCTGAAATAGAGAACATAACCAAGAGTTCAAAAATCATCTGTCCAATTTGGCAAAAAATATTCGATTATTCTGCGTTTTTCAAGAAATTAGAAAGTGTTTTAGAAACTAGAATAGTAAACTACTAACTAAAGGTGAGTAGCATTTTCATGTGAATTAGGTTTTCTAGTTTAAACTTTAAACAAGACGAAATTTGATTATCTGTTTTTCAGACGTGTTTTTGGTTCCGAATTGAATTTAAAAAAAAAAAACGAAAAAAAGCTTATTTTAAAATATATTAATAAGAAAAATATTCTTAAATGATTCATTTTTTTTACTCTTCTAGAATTTTAAATTAAAAACACTTTCATTAAACCACAGAATAATAAAAAGTGTTTTTTTAAAGATAAAATTGTGTTTAAAACATAAATACAATTTGTTCCTACATTTAGAAAATTTCGTATTAAATATTGGTTGAAAATATTGAATATTTCACTATTTGGAAATTTCTTAATAAAATTTACGTCTTTTTTTTCTCCAAATACGTATTTTTTTCTGAAGAAGGAAAAGGAAGAAGAATATTTATATCCATATTTTTTGTTGGCCCATAAAAAAGAAACCTTCACCTAAACCTAGAAATACACATTTAAAATTGTACGATTATGATGATGATCCCTCCTTCTTCATTATGCATTATGTAATATTTAAGGGGTGGAAGATATGATAGGAAGGAAGGTAAATTGTGTGAGTCTCTCTCTCTCTCTCACCTTGGCCCAGATATAAAAAAATGGCCCCTTAAATAATAATGTGAAGGAAAAAGTGGATTATGATGATGAGAATCAAACATATTATAGTACAAATTGCAATATACACAGAAAAAGATAGATAGATAGAGAGAGAGAGAAAATGGCAAATTATCTTTTGATATCCTCCTCCTCACCCCCCCCCCCCCCTTTTAAGCCCCTTAAGTGTGTGGCCCCTACGTTAGAACTATATTAAGGGTCCTAAGTATTTTTATCATCAGGAAAACTATTTTGCATTTTCCAATAATCATCTTATGGTGGGATGATTTTTATCATAAGACCAAAAAAGCCATCATTAAGATGAAAATTACCTTTTAAAGGTTCATTTAATAGTTTTTTTCTCTAATTATATTTAAATTGAGTTTCACAAAAATTAATCGCATTAACGAAATTAAAGGTGTAAACGTTTTTAGAATTCACTGTTTGAAAATGAAGAGAAAATTAGAAAATAGAAAACGGGTAGCTTTTTATGTCGATATTTTTCAAAATAAGCTTTTTATGTCGATATTTTTTAAAATAAGCTTTTTATGTCGATATTTTTTAAAATAAGCTTTTTATGTCGATATTTTTCAAAATAAGCTTTTTATGTCGATATCTTTCAAAATAAGCTTTTTATGTCGATATTTTTTAAAATAAGCTTTTTATGTCGATATTTTTTAAAATAAGCTTTTTATGTCGATATTTTTTAAAATAAGCTTTTTATGTCGATATTTTTCAAAATAAGCTTTTTATGTCGATATTTTTCAAAATAAGCTTTTTATGTCGATATTTTTTAAAATAAGCTTTTTATGTCGATATTTTTTAAAATAAGCTTTTTATGTCGATATTTTTTAAAATAAGCTTTTTATGTCGATATTTTTCAAAATAAGCTTTTTATGTCGATATTTTTCAAAATAAGCTTTTTACGTTCATATTTTTCAAAATAAGCTTTTTACGTTCATATTTTTCAAAATAAGCTTTTTACGTTCATATTTTTCAAAATAAGCTTTTTACGTTCATATTTTTCAAAATAAGCTTTTTATGTCAGTTTGAAACAATGACTCGACTTAAAAAGTTAATTTTGAAAGATAAATCGACATGAACCCTTTTTTAAGTGATTGAGAGCTAACCCTTCTAGTTTTTAATATACTTGTAATTTATTCTTGAACTTTTTTTTAAAAGTGTAAAAGTTTTTTGGACTAGAAACTAGAAGGGTAACTCAGTCGCTCATGTTTGATGATATCTTTCAAAATAAACTTTATATGTTAGTTTGAAAGTGTTATTTTCTAGTTTCTAAAAAACACTTTGTAAGTTTGTGTTGCGGTCTCACCTGTGGGGTCACTCACTGGTCATTCGCTGGTCATCCATTTCGTTGGATGGAAAAATGACCATTTATCAAAATGGACACATCAATATCAATCATATTGAAGTTGTGTGTTGACTTTTCTAGTCTTGATAAATGGTTTAGGGATTATTCTAGGTAGTAGTGACATATGAGACATATAATCCAAACGTGTGTCTGATATTTTGTCACAATCACGTGTGACATGTTTCGTTGTGTTTTGTGTCATCCAACATTAACTCAACATTCAATCATTTTCTCTCTTCTCTTATTTTCACGGTAATTTCTAGTTTTTAGTCACGAAATGGATCTGAAATACAATGAAACCCCATATGGGTTTATTGGGCCTTGTTGGGGGCCCCCAAAATTGGGCAGTGGGCCCTTCCTGGGGCTGCGGGTCATTGAAATTAGGATTAAAGCTGGTTATTTTCTACTGTTTTAGAAGAGCAACATTCTAAGTTGAAATTAAAAAGGTTGTTAGAAACTAGAACGGTAAATGATGCACTCATTGGTAATTTTCATGTTTGATATCTTTCAAAATAAACTTTTTATGGACAAAAAGGATGTGTCTGCGTTTTGAGTCAACATGAAAATAATAATTAAATGATTGAGTTACCCTTCTAGTTTATAAAACACTTTCAACGTTTTCTTAATTTTGCTGCTTTTGAAAGAATTTATATAATTATTTTCATGTGTGTGATATCTTTTAAAATAAGCTTTTTATGGACTAAAATTTTAAAAAAATATCAACTGGTTAAAATTGGGATAATTTGTTTCTAGTTTTTTTAAAACACTTTCTAGTTTCTATTTAGTTTTGCACCTGAAACATTAAATTATGAACATTTTCTTATATCAGTTTTATTTTGAAATACATTTAAACTGACTAAAAATGAAATATTTAAAATTTTTAATTTTTATAAACTAGAAAGGTCATGCCAGTTTGAAAATGACGAAAAAATATCGATGTTTAATGACAATGGATTAATATTTGAAATTAATAAACAAAAATGGAAGTTATGAAACTGGTTGTTACAGTAGGTTGTTGGTTAAAGGTTGTTCTAGTCTCTTAAGTAAAACTGAACTAGAAATATTTATAAAAAAAAATTAGAAAAGTTCTTCTTTAAAAATTCGGTCAAAATCAATTTTAAACCAAAAATGAGATTTAATTTTAAATTCAAGACTAGAATTTATTCAACTCTTCTTATAATAAAAGACTAGAAAAACGTCCCCCCTCACTGATAATGCCCCCCTTTTTTACCTCCTGAAGAGTTTCTGGGAGTGCGCATGCGCATTGTGGTCGGAATATATTTCTCTCTCATTCTATTTTTCTACACCACTGACACTTTGGTCGATGAAACGGAAACAAGACTAGAAAAAGAGAGACTAGAAAGATAAAAAGCATTTTCAGAGAACTCATTTGGTTTCAAAACACCGTCACAACCCGTGTTACGCGCGTGCGAGCGCGGATCAAGTCATCACAACTAAAACGCGGTCATTGTCTCCTTCATTCTTTTTTTGGTTTATTCTAGTCTGGAAAGAAAGAAAAAAATCTTTCATTCTTAAAAGAGAGAGAAAGAGAGGAGGAGGAGGGTCATGGCTTGGAGGACCCATCCATTTATTATTATTATTATTATAAATAATTGTGAATTTTCTACTATTTTATATCATCATCTTCATCAGATTTCAAATTATAATTATTTCAAAATAGCAAATATTTAAATCAAACAATTTTACATTTTTTTGAGATAAAACACAAAAAAAAAGGATTTTTTTTTTATTAATATTAATTAATAATAGTGTATTTTGTATGGTGACGTCATTATGGCAGGAAGAGCAATACATGGAGCTATGCGCATTAAGGTATATTACATTTTGCACTTTTTCTCTCATTCTCTCCATCCTTTTCACCTTAAAAAAATATGAAAATATTTTTGTTTCTTTGGTTTCTTCTTATTTTTTCTAGAAATCGATTTTTTTTCTCCTTTGAATTTTGATTTAAAAAACTAGAAAAATCACTTTAATAAATAAAAGTAACTGAAAAAAGTAACTGAGAGAGTCAAAATTACTTTTAATTATGATGGCAAATTAATGGATACTTATATAGAGAAAAATACAGGATGTATTCATAACAAACATATTCTAGTTTTTTATGTTTTTTGCAATTGTTTGTTCTCTTCTAGTCTACAAATTTATTCATGAGAATCATTTGTAAACTAAATTATAAACAATTAATATAACACGTAAAACAGGTAAAAACGTTTGTTTTACTACAACTTTAAAAGATGTTTTTATATCACCTCTAAAATGACAAAAGTGGAAAAACTTCAGTCATTATACAAAATCGCTTGGTAATTTACAAAATGTCCTAAAATAAGTATATTTGTTTTTTAAAATAAAGGTAACATTCAGAAAAAAATTTGCATAAAATACCTGCAAAAACCTGAAATTAAGGGCCTCTCGCGAACATTCTTGATTATTATTCTGTCTTTCAGAAGAAGAACAAAATTAATAGAAACTAGAAAAGTGTTCAGTCACTTCAAACATGAAAACGTGTCCTTAAAAGCCGCCACACACGGTTCCGGTAAACCTGTGCTGGTCGAACCGACGACAAAGTTGTGTAGTTTTATCATCTACACGGTTCGGTAGACACCTGCACAGGCACGCCTCTCCAGACAGGTTTACTGGAACGAATTTAGTGATTGAGCTACCCTTCTAGTTTCTAAAACACTTTCTTTGTTTTTTTTTGGTCTTAAAATCAATTCACCCGACATCTAGCAGTTATTTTCAATCTCGCGATTTAATGAAGATTAACTAGAACAAAGTTAACTTTCAGAAAACAAGGTTAAGTTAATTTGCCATTTATAATTAAATCTAATGAAAAATGGTCTCAATGTTACAGAATACAGGGTGTGTTCATAAATAGCGTACATAACGTTTTTTAAAAAAAACCAATCATTGATAACATTATGACGTCACCGATTGGTTTTAAATGATGCCCTAAGTCACTATTTTTTTTTTACTAATAGGGCCTCATTTCAGACTAATGATACGTTCTGAGCATGCGCAGATCGAAATGTCTTAATTTAACCGAATTTCACAAGACTAGATTTCAGACGGCGCATGCTCAGAACGTTTAGCTCAATCATTTAATTTTCATGTTGCGATATCTTTCAAAATAAACTTTTCACGTGTGTTTGAAATGACCCAACTTTAAGCAGATGATATTTTGTCTGTAAAAAAAAGTTTATTTTGAAAGATATCAACATGAAAAAATATGTCCTCTCTACGTTTTTGAAAGATTAATTTGAGCAATGGGCATTTGAAACACCCTGTAATTTTAAGAATTTTTCATTTTTATTAATTTTCATTATTTTAAACTCCGCCCCCCTCTTTTATTTTAAAACGTTGCTTAAAAAATAAAGCTATGCTTTAAACTTGTTAATGACAAAATTCTAGTTGTATTGAATGTACGAACAATTTTTCAGTTTTAGCTTTATTTTAAAGCAATTTTTGTGTATTTTTCGTCAATTCGATTGATAATTAATATTGAAATTATGTGATTTAATAGAAAAATGTGCATGAGAATTGATTGATTAGAAACTAATTAAGACACAAACCACATTTTTCAGTCACTTAGTATTTGAAACCTTGAATAGAGGCTAGAACTTTTAAAATTAGAAAAAGTTAGTTTTTTTTGTGTATTTTGTAGTTTTCAAGTTTTTTTCCCGCCTGCTCTTCTTTTATTAGGAAAATAGTTTAAAATTTAATATTTATATGAACTTCTTTTAATTCATTCAGTTTTATGCATGATGCATATAATTTATGACAATCTAAATGGAAAAAATGCAGCCATTTTTTTTAATAATAAGTTTGATTGATTTGAAATTTCCTGCTTGAAAATCTTTAAACGAAAAGAGAAAAAAAATGTAGAAATTGTTGATATTTTGACATTGAAAAAAAATTTTTTAAAATGAACTTTTTTCTTCTTGCATCTTCCTCTTCATTATTAATAGACGCGACTAAATACTAGACTAGAAAGGAAATCCGTTTTCTAAAAAAAAAATGGCAATGCTTTTAACGAGAGAAATGTTTCAATTTGAATGATTTTTATTTTTTCGATTTTCTATTTGTGAATTTTTGTTGTTGTCTCCTGTATTTAGGCAAACACTGATAGCACCCATACAAACAGTTGGTATTTTTGATGTGTGTGCGGGCTTTTTCTGTATGTTTGCGTTGCGTGCGTGCGTGCTTTCGTGTGCGTGCGTGTGTGTGCTCTTTGTCTACGTGTGGGTTTCTTATGTTTGCTTTGTGTATGTGTGTGCGTGTGTTTTTTTGCTTTTGTATGCGTGTGTGTGCGTGCGTGTGCTTTTGTGTGTGCGTGTTTTTTGCTTTTGTGCGTGTTTTTTTTTGCTTTTGTGCGTGTTTTTTTTTGCTTTTGTGCGTGTTTTTTGCTTTTGTGTGTGTGTGTGTGATTGTTTTTACTTTTTTGTGCGTGTTTTTTTTTTCTGCGTACGTGAACATGTGTGTGTGCGTGATTTTCTCTTGAATGTGCGTGTTTTTTTGTGCGTGCGTGCGTGTTTTCCGTATGTATGTTTCCCTGTGTGTGTGTGTGTGTGTGTAAACTGCAATAAGATTAAACATAGATTGTTGTAAAATTGTATGATTGTAGTTGTGATTTCTAAAGTGGTTTTTGTGTGGTAAAAAGTCTAGACATTTTAAATCATTCATAGTAAAAGGTTATAAGGAGGGAGGGGAGGGGAGGGGTTAGAAAACGGGGGGCTAAAGGGGAATTAGGGCTCAGACCTATTATTTGAACACCGGATTTTATTGTCAGGAGGATTGTTCTTACCTTTAAAAAGGAGGACAACAACAGTTGTTTTATTTATACAACAACACTAGTAATATTTTATTTGTTCGGTTTTTATTGTCATTTTTCATGTTATAATAGCACAAAAATCACTATTATTATAAGATATTGGGGGGGGGGCATTAAATAGCGCGTTTATGGTCGTGTTTTATTTTTGCGTCCTTCTTGACATTTGAACCCTCTAAACAGGGTTCTCTTTGTTTTCTTTTGAGCACCATTGGAACAGGAGTTTTAATCCGTGTTTGTAACCCTGTTTAGAGAGTTCACGTGGGCTAAAATTGGACGTTAGCACTTGAACTCTCTGAACAGGGTTCTAACTTAGGTTCTATAGGGTAGCTTGTGTTATTTTTTTAAGGAATTAATTTTTTGTTCGAAGGGTTCAAAAGTGGACCTTAGTTAAATTATTCTGACGGGAAAATGCCCTTTCAGGTGGAATAAAAAGTAGAATGACAAATGATAATAATTCTGAGAGACTAGAAAGGGCCAATGGGATATCGTCTTGGTTTGAATGATGCTCAATCAAGAAATAACTTAAAACACTTGAACTCTCTCTGAGCAGGGTTCCAATATTAAAGGGACCGCTACCCTGAGACCCTTGGATTTCTCTTTTTTTTGTTTTCTTTGAATTTTGTGCCCTCAAGATGATGATGATGTTTGTGACCACCTTGTATATTCTAGTTTTTAAAATTCTAGTGACACACAAGAAAAGATCATTATTATTTTTTAGATTAAGTTTGGAGAGAGAAAAAAAAGGAAGTTTTAGTTTTTTCTTCTGATTTTTTCTTACTTTGAAGAAACCCAAACTAAAACCTCCCTTAGTCTCTCTCTCTCTCTCTCTCTTTCTTTCTTTAGCTCCCATGGAGATACACATATATATATTTTATATAATAAACTATATATAAGAAAAGCAAATCTTGAAAGAAGATAAAAAAACCAGTAGAAATTGTTGTGAGAAATGAGCTTCTAAGAAAAAGAGAGAAGGAATGACAGAACGAGAGAGAAATAGTGTGATTAAGACAGACATAGAATGAGAGAAAGACAGAAACACAGAGAAAGAGAAGGAGAGAAAAGCTAAGGTCTCACATACGTAAAAATTGTGGCATCTAAAAAAATAGAACCAAAAATGTTTTACGTTTTCTGTGCCGTGTTGCGCAACGAAAAACCTGAACAGAAAATCGGTAAATAAAAGAGAGACAGTAAATCTCGACAGGCAGTTAGAAATCGTGGAGAACTTCAGTTGGCTCCGCCCTTGTTATGACGACCGGCAACTTCTAATTGGTTGGTTATGTGGTCTGACGTCACGTCCTTTTCAACGTCAAACCACACAACAAACCAATTAGAAGTTGGTGGTCGTCATAAAAAGGGCGGAGCCAACTTCTGTTTGTCCCGATTTCTAATTGCCTGTTTTCGAATTGGTTACTTTTTTTTAAAAACAAACCGTAAAGTGAAAAAAAAAAAAAGTTGAAATAATCGCAACGTTTATTTTCAGCTTGATTTCAGTTGTAAAAACGGAATTTTTTTTTATGTTTTTCGTTTTCTGTTAATGTTTTACGCATGTGTGACTTTGGCTAAAGAGACAGTAAGAGGTTGAACGAGAAGATTGAGAGAGAGAGAGAGAGAGAGAGAGAGAGAGAGAGAAACACAAGGGAGAGAGAGAGAGACAGATTGAGAGAGAGAAACACAAGGGAGGGAGGGAGAGAGAGAGAGAGAGAAACACAAGGGAGAGAGAGAGAGAGACAGATTGAGAGAGAGAAACACAAGGGAGGGAGGGAGAGAGAGAGAGAGAGAGAGAGAGAGAGAGAGAGAGAGAGAGAGAGAGAGAGAGAGAGAGAGAGAGAAAGAATGAAAGAGGAATTTTGTTCTTTGGTTTCCAAGACTACAAAACAACTCGAACTCCTTTTTCCTCCCCTTTAACTTCCATTTTCCCTTTTAACTCCCAACCCATTATCGATCTTCCCATATATTATTGATCGATTTTTTTCTCTTCTTGACTTTTTCTTCTTTTCTTTTTTTTGATTTTTACCAAAAATCATTTTTTTTTCTTCTTCCTATTTCTTGAAGTTTGATGAAAAATCTTCTTCAAATGTTATTTTTCTAAATAAAAATTGATAAGAAAATTATTAAAATTTCTATTAAAATATTTTATCTGAAATTAATATTAAAACCCCAACCCCTCTTTTCCACCCCCACCTCCTCCCAATATGTTTGAATATTTGTTGACATGAAAAGATAAATATATCAAAAAGATAACGTTAAATAAACATTTGGCAGCATTATTATTATCATCATCATCATTATGATCGTCTGAGAGTTTTTATTTTAAAATAACCTACAAAAAGAAAATCATTGTCATAATTATAAAATAGTAATAAGTAATGACATTGATGGTGTCACACACACACGGAGAGAGAGAGAGAGAGAGAGAGAGAGAGAGAGAGAGAGAGTGGGAGAGAAAGAGAGTGGGAGAGGGAGAGAGAGTTTGCTCTCAGATTTTGTTCTCTTGAGAGTCTCAAAAATTGACTCTCATCAATTATTAATGTCTGATTAAAAGACAAATAGAAGATTTTTGTTAGTTTTACTTTTAGTGTTACACTGAAATGATCAGGAATCACACTAATAATACCCTAGAGTGATGTGTCTTGAGAGTAAACTCTCAGTATAGTTCTTCATTAACTTAAAACTTAAGAAAAATCTAATTAGAAAATATAGAAAAAATGGATTGAAAGTGAAATTAAGGGAAACTTGTGTAAGTGTTTTTAGAAACTAGAAGGGTAGCTCAATCACTTAAAAGGAGATTTTTTTATGTGAGGATTTACTTTTTAAACAGATGATAATTTTATAATTTTTGTCTATAAAAAGCTTATTTTGAAAGATGATCAAAATACGAAAGCAAACCATTAAGTGATTGAGTTACCTTTCTAGTTTCTAAAACATTTTCTAGTTTATTTTACAGCTATTTTTAAAGGTGTAAACGTTTGTTCCACAACTCTTTGATTATTCTAGTTTTCAGGAACAAAATTAAAGAGAAATTTAAAGTTGGTTTTTAGAAACTAGAAGGGTCGCACAATCACTTTGAAAAGAGTCTATTTTCATGTTTTTAATATATTTCAAAATTAACTTTTTTTAATGTCTTTTTTTTAAATGATTAAACTGTGTAAGTTGATTATTTTAAATTTTTATTGTCTAAGTTTATTTTGAAAGATAAGAACGTGAAAATACATTCTAGTTTGTAACATATTTTCAATTTCTCCTTTGTGTTTTTGATCAATAAAATTGTATTTCTAAAAAAAACAGCTGTTTGTGAAATATTTCTAAAAAAGATTTTCTAAAGAAAAACGAAATTGTTGGAAATTCTGTTATCAAAATTTTCTGATGAAATTTTTCTTCAGAATGGAATAAATTAAGAAAAGAGGTTGATTTTAAGAAGAAGAAATCGTTACGTTTGAAATTAATTTCCCATCCGCTTTAAAAATATCGGAAAAATCTCAGCTTTTAATGCTTTTCAAAGCTAAAAGGGGGGAAGACGAAAGTTAAGTTGTCGGCTTCGACGGCGGCAGCGACGGCGACGGTGGTGGTTCTAACCTCGTAATTAGACCGGTGAGGAAAATGAACCAAAAATAACAAGAAAACTCTCTCTCTCTCTCTCTCTCTTTCTCTCCATGTGACACTTCTACTTTTTTTTTTCTTCTTCCTTCCTATTCTAGTCTCAACTGATACAGGGTGCTCTTAAAGTCACTAATACATAAAATGACAGAATAGGCCTATAATTGTGGCACTTGAAGCCTCTTCCCATAGGTGCGTTTCAACAAAGAAAATAACACTTGAGATATGGTATTACAAAAAAGATAATAAAACTGTCATATAACTGTAATTTGTCATATCTAGCTAATAATCTTGGGCCTCATTACAGAAAAAAAAGTCATAATTGTGATAATCATACTTTAGAAGCGCTTATTATTTTATGACTGTCATATTATGTTTACCAGTCTATGACAGTCATATGACATTATTTGTCTTAATAATATTTTATAATTTGTTTTTGTGACTGTCATATGGTTATGAGCTAGATGTTGCAATTTACTGTCATATGACAGTCTTATTTTATTTCTATAATGAGACACCCCCTTGTAACAAGTCACAAAACGCAGATTACAAACATCATATGACTGTTATTGACTTGTGTACATAGTCTACATAGGTCTGATTACAGAAAAAGTCAAAAAATTGTGACAATCATACCGTATGATGATCATTGCTTGTTTATTTTTTATGACTTATCATTAATGTTGTACACCAGTCAGTGGCAATCATGTGACAATCTATGTCGTAATTTGCTTTTGGTGACTGTTACAATGTTATTAGCTAGATATGACAATTTACTGTCATATGACAGTCTTTCTGTAATGAACTGTCAAGATGTCGAATTTTTGCACCACTGAAAAGAGATGTGTGAATCGTTCATAATAAACAATCACACAAATTATAAAAATGTTGAGCTTTTGAATTTTGAAAGACATTTTTCAATTTGAGTCAGACATGAGTGAGTGAGTGAGTGAGCCAAACCCACAGGGCTAATAACACCTACCTAAGAGGCAACGCCCATCATCATCATCATCTTAATTTAATACAATGTGTGTGTTGTGATTTGAAATCTTACAAAATGAAAAATCACCATTAAGACAACCAGAATTAGACTTTTTTTTGTAAAATAAACGAGGTTGATTAGAGGCTAATTTTAACCTACAACTATAATTTTACCGTACTTTTAATTCTAGAAGAATTCTAGCCTCTAAACATCCTTTTTGATTGCAAAAAAGCATATTTATTTTTCCTCTTAAAATTATCACAAACACAGAGGCTAATAAAATTGAAGCTCATTCAAGACTGGTTTTTCCTCTTTAAAGTGGAGTTGAGCTACCTCTATGTACTGTGATAATCATTTAACCTAAAAAACAATCGGATAACACGAAATATATTTTCGTTCCCATTCCTAAAGATAGTAATTTTTGTATGTATTCGTTTAAGGTGAAAAACAAATCGGATAACACGAAAATATCTGTAAACACAAAGAATTTTTTTCGGTCTCATGAATAAATAAGAAGTAAAATCCTTTTTTTTAACACGAAAATAAATTTAAGCTCGCGTTTTTTTCTCTCTTAAAATTACCCTTAATTGATAGAGCTGAAAACGCTTTCTAGTTTCTCTTAAATTTTCTTCTTCTACAAACGCAGAACACTAAAAATGTGAAAAATGAGGTGTTCATGAACCTTCTTAACACGAATTTCGGTTAAAACACAAAAAATATTCCGGTCCTTTGAATTTCGTGTTAAGCGGTGGTTTCCATTGGTTTTGGACGAATTCGATGGAACCTTTTCTTAGCTTATTCAATGGGCTTCAATGGAGTGTCCCCTATTGAATAACATATTGTTAAGCCCCATAATAATAATAATCATTGGGAACCGGTCCCTAATATCTAAGGCCCTTCAGCTCAAATGGAATTATTATTTCAAATATTTCGGATTTTAAGAGTCCTTTTTTAATTTTTAGGGCCATTTCTTTTTGATTTTAATACCAAAATACCAAAAGTATTTTGAAAAATGGTGCGTTTTTTTTGCCAAAAAGAATTTTTTTTGGTGAAATTCCACTTTTTGTTTGTCTTTTGAGACCTTTTTTTCCATCAATATTTTTGGTCATTTTTTGGATTGAGTCCTGGTTTTTCCAAATCCCGCCCTTTCATTTTTCAAGATCTATTTTATTTGTGGTTCCTCTTTGGTATTTTTGGCAAATAGAGTGATCTATAATACAACTAAAGAGGGGGGTGATTTCACTCAAATGATGTTGTGTTTAAAAAAAAAGGACCAAATATAATCTTAATTTGGGCGAATTCTTCAAATATTTCAAAGTTGTGAACATTTCTGGACCCAAAAAAACAATTTACAATCGTATAAAATAACAATCAGATAAGATTAATTAAAGTTCAAACACCTCTTTTTCTGTCTAAGTCAGGTGCAAAATGAAGAGAAACTAGAAAGTGTTTTAACAAACTAGAAGGGTAACTCAATCACTGAAGCATATTTTCATGTTGATATCTTTCAAAATAAACTTTTTATGATCAGTTTGAAAATAACCCAACTTTAAGCAGACGATATTTTTTTGTTTGTTCATTTCTAGTCTATAAAAAGTTTATTTTGAAAGATATTAAAACATGAAAATAATCTTAAGCGATGAGAAATAAAGACAAGCTTGAAGCTCTCACTCACTCAATCCGACATTTTTCCTCTTAATATATGAAGTTGAGCTACCTCTATATACATGTATATGTATTTGACTTAAAAAGGATCAACTTTCTTAGAAAAAAAAGCTTTTAGAAACATGCTGAGAAAATGTCAGCATGTGATTTCTAGTCTTTTAAGCTTTGAAACAATTATTATATACAAAGTAGAAACAAAGCAAAATTAGATATGTATTTATTAAGATAAGAAAAAAAATCACATATTTTGCAAATTCACTAGCCATTCTACAAAATAACCGGGCAATATTATCTAGATTGGCTTGTTCAAATTGTGGGCGCGTGTTGGCTGGCCTACATTGCTTAAGATACTATAAACACATGTGTAGATTTATTTAAGAGAAACTAGAAAGTGTTTTAGAAACTAGAAGGGCAGCTCTAGCATTTTCATGTTTGATTTTTTTCAAAATAAACGTTCTCTAGACGAAAATTTTAAAAAAATATCGTCAAACTCGCATAAAAAGCTTAATTTGAAAGATATCAAACATAAAAAATTAAAATACCCTTCTAGTTTCTAAAACGTTTTAAGTGTTTTCCAATTTCTTTATTATTCTGCAGTTTCAGAAGAACAACAATAAGGAGAAATTGTTTTAGAAACTAGAAGGGTCGCTGAAAAGCTGAATACTATTTTCATGTTTTTTTATATCTTTCAAAATAAACGTTTTATAGGCAAAAATTGCAAAAAAAAAAAAACTGCCATAAAATATGCTTCTTTTAAAAAATATCAACAAGAGTGGCGAGCTATAATAACCCTTCTAGTTTCTAAAACACATTTCTCAAGTTTCTCTTCATTATATGCCCTCCTTGAAAGACAGAATTAATCAAGAGTTCGAACCTACCTACCGTAACTTAAGTGGGTGGTTTTCATAAAGTGACTTAGTCATTTTTCAGAATGACTGATTTTTCTCAACCAATAAATAACATGTAAAATATAAAATAACACATACGAATATTAAACACAATGGATTTGGATATTTTACACACACAATGGGGGGGTTAAGTCGCAGTTTTCAAATAGGAAACACTTTTTCAATGCATCTGTTTCTTCTTAATTAGATGGAAAATTAATTAAACAAAAGGATTTCACAAAAAAATAATTAATATTTAAAAAGGAAGCAATCACTGAATCACACAAATATTACAAAATTTCTAAATTTAGGCAATTCATTTACTGTCAATCTGCATATTGCCTAGGCAATTTGCAAACCAACCAAACTACTAGTGAATCTGCAAAATTCAACACCTAAAATGTATTGAATTTTGCAGATTCACTATAGCAGTTTGGTTGTTTTGCAGATTGACTGATTCCGCAGATTGACAGTAACAAATATATTTAGTGGAAATTGAAATACAGAATTGACGATTTCTAGTTTTAAAATCAATAATATCATCATCATCATCATCATTATTGTAAATGATGAACTTAAAAAATAGAGGTTTTTCAAGTGAAAAATCCATTAGTAAAATGTGTTGATGTGTTTTTGTTTGGATCGTCTTCTCTTCAAGAACAATGACTTCTAATTTATGATTTATTTTGTAAGATTTATTTAGTAGAAGGGTCTGGATGGGTTGAGAGGGAGAAGATATATTTTTGAAATTATTGATTTTTATATTACTTTTTGAAGTTGAATAACTTCAGAGAGTGTAAAAAGAAACGCCCTTTGAACTCAGAATTGAAGAGAAATTTTGTAAATGTTTTAGAAACTAGAAGGGCTAACTCAATCACTTAAAGGTGATTTGAGTTTGATATTTTTTTTAAATTAAGCCTTTTTTATTGTCACTTTGAAAACAACTTTAATAATTTTGTTTAGAAAAAAGTTTATTTTGAAAAAGATATCAAAAACATAGAAAGAAAAAAAATACTAACCCTTCTAGTTTCTAACAGAATTTCAATTTCTCTTTAGGTTTTTTTTTTGCTCTTCTGAAACTACATATGCACCAACTAATAGGACATTACAGAATAAAGACGTCAGTATGACGTCATAGCCGGCGTCTTTGTACGACAATGCAATGTTAGTACTTCATGATAGTGACGTCATTTTGGCGTTACTTTTCTGTAACGCCGTATGCGGTGCATTATTAGCTGCTAAAGTTTAAAATGGGGGGAAAAAGTGAGGAATTTTAAGAGAACTTTGGGTGGAATTGTTTTAAATTTTGCATATTTAAATGATTGTGCAATTTGTACGATTTGTGTGTCGCTCTCTCTTTATTATATTTGCATCCAATTAAGCTTGTTATTAATTAGTAATTAGTGTGTATGTCCGAATGTGCTTTCCTTTTTTAATTGCATGTTTCTTAGTTTTTGTTGCATTTTTGGTCTTCATTTTTTATCGTCTATTTTTATTAATTAATTTCTTCTTTTGAAATTATTAAAAATAATTATCTGATATTCTAATTAATGATGTCTATTTGTGTCTATTGTAATGATGTTGTCTCAATGTTGGCTTTTTACAGCGTGCGCGACCTGAGCAGGTGGGACTTGAAACTACAGGACACATAAAGGTTAACAATCCACATTATAAATATAATTAATAATTATTAATTAAATATCGAACAACAAATAAAGAGCAATTAGAAACTAATCAAAATATTTTGTTTCTTTTGTCTCAAATTTCTTCATCATTCCATTATTGTTAATTATTCAAAATGTGTTTGGAGTCATTCATTTGTATGACACGTTTGTAACAATTGGACATTGGATGAGCCTGGTGGGCTTTGTGGGCCTCATGGGCTTTGTGGGTCTCATGGGCTTTGTGGGACTCATGGGCTTTGTGGGTCTCAGGGACTTCTTACTAATCGTATCTCACAATAAAGTTTTTGTGAGCTGGGCTGGTGGTGGTCCTAGGCTGGCAATTTTATAAATAAAAAAAGCTCATGGGTTTTGTGGGCATCGTGGGTATGGTGCTAGTAGTTTTTATATGAATCAAATATGCTGAACATTATTGCATTTGTCATTTTTGTATTTAAAGTATTCGAATGTATTGCACCCAAAATTTTCATTCCAGTTCTTCTGGTTCACTTGCAATGAATTTTCCAAGTTTTATAAATATTCCAAGAACATGACCAAGTCCGTGAATATTTTCAAAAAATGAAAGTCTTCTAGATGCCGTGGAAAGCACTGAAATGAACTAAGGAGGGCCCAACAGACTTAAGAGGACCAGAAAAACCCATAAATTCAAAAAATGCAATTTGCAAATTGCAATGAATTTTCGAAGTTAAAATTTCATGAGGAACCATAGCCACTCTGAATGGCCGTAACGTTTGAAGCGTGCAGTGCACACTGGAATTAAAAGACATTCCTGCCTTCCAGGCCTTTCTGGGAATGCATAGATTCCAACAGTTCCATTCCTTTCCATGAGGAACCATAGTTACACAACAACTACGTGTACTGTCTCCACCCCCAAAACTTGGCTTCACTCAAGAACATGAGTGGAAGTAGTTTCTGTTGGTCGCGTCTCCCCTTCGAAGCGCCCTGGTTTATACAATGAAATTACACTGAATTCCGTCCTCTCTGGTTTAGTTGTAGGGACCTTCCTTTGAGGAGATATTTGGTTAAGCTGGTCATCAGCCTTTTCACGCATTAAACAAGAAACAAAATATAATTATGTTTATTGATTATTTTACTTAGTAAACCCGTCGTGAAATCTGCACGAAATAGAAATGAATTATTACCACAATCCTCATAGTTTGATTTTTTTTTAACATAATAACACTTTCTAGTTCAGGTTGGATTTTTGGCGTTTTTATTTTCGGGTATCTTGATGCGTTTTTCCGCAATTTTTCTCTCTGTCTTTCCCTCTCTCTCACTAGTTGATAGTTGGAAGTTCCGCAAGTGTTTTTTTTTTCTCTCTTCCACACTCTGTATTGAATTTTTAGTAGACTTTCATTAGACACGAAGAATATTTTTTTGAGCATTTTTAGGGCAAATGTTGGTGTTTTTTTTTCTCGTTTCTATCTGATGTGTGCATCAAAATCACTTTGGCATTATTCCAGTCTTGAACGAAAAACCAACAAGAAAAAAAACTAGAAGTGAGCTTTTGTCCCCCTTTTTTTAATGATTTTTATAGTTTCTTGTGGTGTTGATGTTTCTCATGGTTTTCTCTCTGATAGTTTAAAATCAATAATAAGATTATTACTTCTTAAGTTCTAAGTAAAATAATAAAAAGATGAAACTTTTGAAGAAAAAACTTCTTATTAAATTATGTACAACTTTTTTTTTAGATTTCTTTTGAAATATTTGTAATTTGGGTTTCAACACACTTGAGTTTAGTTTCCACAAAAATGGAGAACTTCAAATAACATCATTTTCTTTGAATTTGGAAGCTTATTTTATTGGTACAAGTGGCCCGAGGGGGTGGGGGTGGGTCTCTTTTTTATTTTGGAATCTAAAAAGGACCCAATTTATAGAAAGAGAGAAACCCTCAAAAGTGACAAAAAAAAGCCATTTTGGTCTCAAATTGGCAATTGGCCCTCTAACTCCCATCCTACTTTTTGCCAATTTTTATTATCGCAATTTCTAGCCATAATATTAACACGAAAAAACAAGTTACTTTTCAAAGTAATTAATTACAATTACATTTTTAAAACAAAGTATTTTAATTATTTTTCAAAAACTAATTTTAAAATTAGTTGAAAAAAAAATTAATAATTATAACAAATGACACTTAAGTTTCAAAAGTAAAGTTAATTACTAATATGGAGGTATCTCAACTCCACGTGATGAGTGAGCTTTTAATTTTATAGCTTCTCTTCTAGGTTTTTATTTCACAGTATCTCAGAGGTAAACTGTGTTAAGTCGCATTTTAAAAAAAATACGATTTTCATATATTGCGGATCAGCTTGTTAAGTTCTGTCATAGGTAAACAGTGTTAAGTCCACAAGTTTTACACATCGGCCGCTAAATGGTGGTATATCATGTTAAGTCCTATCCGTTCTAAAATTTAGGTTTGGTGACTTGACACAGTTTACCTCTGAGGCAACTTATTTATGTATTCCCCTTATATTTCTACCTATTTCAAGTTTCTTTTCCAGTACCATTTATTGTTGTTGTTTATGCGATAGAATTTAACTCTCAAGTAGAGGTGGCGCCATCTAGTGCCTACACTGACCTATTTAACAGAATGTTGAGCTACCTCAATGTATAATCTTTGACAAAATGGCTAAATTATTAAATAAGATGGCCTATTTTGATTTGGTTTAAGTATTAAATGGAGGTTTCTTTAAAATTCATTGCACCTTAACCTCCTCCTCCTCCTCAAACTACATTTATTACAACTACCAAGATAGTAGATGGCGCCACCTCTACATAAAGCTAAATTATTTTTCAATTACACAACTATTCAATGAACATACAGAACAAAGGGGAGATATAGCCTCGTAAAATAGATTCAAAATAGAGATGAATAAAGGAGAACCTTTTAGAGGCTACAAGATAAAAACTCACAAGATATTCCCCCTCTCTAAGATGTAAGTTGAGCTACCTCTATGTACTATTATCTTCTCTCCACATTGACTAGTAGTTAAGTTACATTTATTTTGTGTGTACATTCTCTCTTTTTATGTTGAGTCATATTCAGCTTCAGTAATAATAATATTTGGATTCGTCTTGACAAACACACACACAAAAATGACGGAAAATGTTATTTTTTTGCGTAAAAAAGGGTTACATTTTTTTTATTATCTTTTACGACCTAATCTATTATATTGCAGAAATTGCAATAAAATGTATTTTTCTCTTTTGTTCTGAAAAAATGTGACTCAGACATATTTTTGGTTTATATTAGAGAAAAGAAGAAGAAGAAAAAACCCAAAGGGCTTCGTCAGTCAATTGGAGAGAGCTCTCCAAATTAATATAGGAAAAGGGCCCTAACACCACATAAAGGGACAAATTCAACAAAAACTTAAAAAGACACTTATTAAGCTGTTAATTAATTGGGTTCTCTCAATTACGATCATTATCGAGCAATCCTTTTCAAAATTAATTGGTTTATTAAGTTGGAATCCTGCTCAGAGGGTTCAAGTGCTCGAGGTTTCTTAAATATGGCCCTTTTAAGTGGTTTTATTTGAGAGGCCACATTTTGAGAAACACATTTGTATGTGTTTTTATTGTGTTGTTTTGGGTAAATCTTTTATTTTGAAAGAGAGAGTGTGAGAAACACACCCTGTAATATAAACCATTAAAGTTAACTGTGCTTTACAATATAGACGACGACTACAGTAAAATGAAATTTATTTGGTGATGAAACAACAACAACAAACTTAAAGTGGATTTTCTGATTTAAGTAACACAAAATACACTTGACTTCTTCTTATTTTATTTTGTACAATCTTTTAAAATAAAAGTGTGGCTCTCAAAATAATAAAACTTAACAATCCTTCCGAATATAGGCAGGCAGGTAGGCTCCGGACTAAATGTAGGTTAAGGTTAGTCACCTACAGATAGGTTATTGGGTAAAAAAATACAAGCCTATAGGAGTATATAGGTAGAGAGCGTGGAGCACAAGTATATTTTATCGATTGATTTTGGAAAGGGAGGGGAGGGAGGAGGAAGAAGGGGTTGTGTTCTTATCCCCAAAGTCCCCCTGTAGCAAGCCTAAATTTCAACAATTGTGTAGGTTGTTTATAACCTGTAGTGCAGTAGTAAGGCGGTTTTAGATGTAGTCTTAGGTGCTATTGTAACTGTAGGTTTAGTCGGTAGGTTTAGTTGTAGCTTGAGGTTGTAGGTATAATTTTAGGTGAAGTTGCAGATGTAACTTGTAGGTGTAGGTATAGTTGTATATTCAGTTGTAGTTGTAATTGTTGTTCCTGTTATGTTTATAAGTGTATTTGCAATATTATTATTGTAGGTTAAAATAACACCTACAATAATAATATTGCAATTTGCAACTAGCCTGTAGGTGTACTTTAAAGTGTAGTTGTAAAATTGGTTACAGGTATAGTTAGGTGACAGGTGTAACTGTAGTTCTAGGTGTAGTTGTGCGTTTAGTGATTGTTGCTGTTGTGGGTGTCATTGCAGTCGTGATTATAAGTGTGGTTTTGGATGTAAAGCAGGCATATTTGTAGGTGTATCATTGACCTACTGACCTACAAGTCTGGCAGCACACACATTTTCAACTCTAGTGGTCAGTTATAAATAGCAACAATAATGTTGTAGGTCAACATATAAAATTTAAGAAAAAGGATGCAATTAAGAGACTAGAAAACGCGCACATGTTCAAGAGGATCCATTCCTTTTTATAAAAAGGAAGTTGGTCATCAATTAGATTATACAAATTGTAAAGTCATTGTTTTCCATCTCATTAAAACCATTCAACTATTAATGCTAATGATAATGATGATGATGATACGCACTTAAATGCAACGTAATCTTTTAAAATTAACGAATTTGTCTTTAAGAATTATCATTATCATTATTATTATTATTGTGTTGCGGTTTTAATTTCAACCAAGTCATCCTTATCAATTGGGAACATTTCCTTCAGATGAAAAGCAAAATGAAGAGAAATTAGAAAGTGTTCTTAGAAACTAGAAAGGTATTTTCATGTTGTGGATATATTTCAAAAGAAACTTTTTACAGACAAAAAGTTAAGTGAAGTTAAAAAGTGAACTATATACCCTTCTAGTTTCTAAAATAATTCTTACTTTTCACTTAATTTTGTTCACCTGAAAGACCTAAGAGTTCGAAGGGGTGGTGTTTACACCTTTAAAACTACCTTAAAGAACCCTTAGAAAAAGGGCCATAAGGGGGGAGAGGGGGACCAAGAAGGGCCCAATGTGGTGGCACTCAAAGACCTTTTTTTAAATTATTTTGGTTTGAGAAACATTCTCCTCCATGTTGTTTCTCTTTTGAAACTAGAAAAAAAGCTGTTTCCATCAACAGTTGCCATGACAACAAACAGCTTTTCATCTTCTAAAAAGTTCTGTTTCTAAACATATTTGCATATGAATAGGTCCAATATATATAAATATATCCATTCTAGTTTACAATAGAATATATTTTCAGATGGATGGGTCCTTATAACTTATTTTAGATGTTAGAAACGAATCGAAATTTGGGGTTTGTCTTTTTTTTGTGGGGTGGAGGTGGGGGGGGGGAACTCATCAAATAAAATGTTGATGTGAATTTTTCTAACCAATAACAACAACAAGGGAGAAGAAGTTTCTCTGGAGATTTTGAAATTTGTCCAATGTTCTTGACCTGAATTCGATCAACAAATTTGCTTTTAAAATTGACTACAAGTTGTTTTTTCGGTGGTTTCTTTTTTTTTTTTTTTTTCAGAAAGAATTTTTTAGTTGGTATTCTTTACACAGTGGACTAGAAGTTCCCCCTCTTTATTTCGATGGAGTTGGGACTAATTGTAGGTCTCTAGGTGACCTACACTTTCAGATAGCTATTTGGAGAAGAACTGTAGGTCACTCGGTGACCTACACTTATTTATATTCTTGGAGGCACAGACTCCCTGCAATGAGCTTAGTTTGACGTAACCCCACCTAATAACCGATAAAAAAAAGAAATTCTAAAGTGTAGGTCACTCACTTTAGGTCACTGAGTGACCTACAGTTCTGAAACCGAATCTCCTAGCTTTGCCTCGTTTTAAATAAATTGTTTTTGAATTTGCATTTTCTGTTGCTGAAGTACCTTATACCTTGTACTCACACATGAGTTAAATGAATTCAAATTAAATGTGTTTAGGTAAATTTATACTGAATCCAGTTAAGGACACATGAACCAAATAAAAATTGACTTTTATTATTAATATTTTAAATTGACAAACTAAATCAGTAGATTATATTTTAAGTATTAACTCAATTATTTCAGATTATTAACTGAATGAAATGAATTCGACATTATTGTTTGGTTGGCCTTCATGGGGCTCTGTAGAACACCTTTATTATTCAAATGTATTTAAATTATCACGTGTGTGTACTAGGTATTAGTACCGAAATGGATGGTTTCACAGATTCGCTAGTAATTGTGTAAAATAACTAGTTATTTGTACCAAAAATTGTTACCAAACTCTTAATTTGTTTTATTTTTAATTAATCTAAATTTATGGTCACCACAGACAAGAAATTTATTTGTTGCACTGGACAAGAAACAACAAAATGTCAGACACTTTTTATGTCTAAATCAGTCTAATCACAATTGACAGAAGTGTCACAAGATGCCACTTTTTAGTGTGTCCAAATGGCACTTTGAAGAAGCAATTCAAATAGATTGCACCACCCTCTCTCTTGACCATCCACCCTCCCCAAAGTGACCAAAGACAAAAGTAAATTCTTAATGATGGTGACAACCAAAGTGCCAATTATTCTACTTTGGAAAAAAAAATAACCGAATAGTCCTCCTCCTCCTCCTCCTCCTTCCTCCACATTGAATTTTTCAAGGTGTTTTTGACATTTTGCAAAGTGCAATATTTGTCTTCTTCTCTCTCCTTTTTAACAACAAAGTCAAAAATGGAGAAGATTTTTTTAAGACGTTTTTTTTAAATTCTCATGGGTCCATTTTCATTTCTTAACATAAAACATCATCAAGTCAGAAGGAAAAGAACACTTAAGGGACCTTTTTTCAAATTACTATTATTATTATTATTATTATTATTATTATTATTATTATGCAACTGGAAGAAAAAAGAGCCCCAAATTAATACTAAAAGGTGTAAAAAAAAAGGACACAAAGTTGGAAAAATCTCAGTCAATTTTGGATTTTATGAATCCATTTAAAATTTCGGAAGTGTTGTTTCACGTATGTTTAGGGCCATTATTTTCAATGAGACCCTTGGGTTATTGTATGGTCCTTTAATTTTGTGACTCATTTTTACTAAAAGCAATTTGAGAGATTGCAATTTTTTTTAATTAAATTGACACTCCAGAGAGAGAGAGAGAGAGAGAGAGAGAGAGAGAGAGAGAGAGAGAGAGAGAGAGAGAGAGAGAGAGAGAGAGAGATTGAAAAATTGCAAAAGAAACTAGAATTGAAGCAAATCCATTTTAAACCGGTGGCTAAATCACTTTAAGGGTGTCTCTTCATTTTTGATATCTTTCAAAATATACATTTTATCGAACGTTTGAAAATGACCCCTGAACTTTTTAAGCAGACGATATTTTTCAATTTTCAATTTGGAAAGATATCAACGTGAAAATAACCCTTTTAAGTGAATAAGTGAAACCTTTCTAGTTTCTAACACTTTCAATTTCTTTATAGTGTTGCTTATTTGGTATGAAATTTGAGAAAACCTTAAGTGTTATAGAAACTAGAAGGGGAACTTCAGCATTTAAAGCTAATTTCATTTCAATTCTATCAATTCAATCATTTTAATTTTATGTGAATTTCAAACATAAAAAGTTTATTTTTAAAGATATATATTATAATTCAACTTTTAATAAAAGCAGACGATATTTTGTTAATTATTTCTAATAAGTTTATTTTTTTAAAGATAAACACCATCATCAAAAATAGTATTAAGTGATTGAGCTACCCTTCTAGTTTCTAAAAACACTTTCTAGTTTCTCTTTATTTTGCTCTTCTTCTGATCAAGACAGAAATAATCAAAGAGTTCGGTTTGCTTTTTATTTTATTAGGTAATTTAGCACTTAAAGTAATGTCTGCTAATAATTTAGCATTAAATTATTCCTTTGTAAAACACACCTAGTGAGAATTTCAAGTAGAAAACTTTTTCAGAACATTCGGAAACACACAACTTTTTTTTAATGAGAAAACAATTTCAATTTTGTGGCCGCTGAAAATCATTGAAGCAAATGGAGAAAAAAATTAATAACACTCAGCCAACCTCCCTTTAAATAATAATATTTAAAGTTGAGATTGAAAACTCGACTTTTTAAATTAAATCCATTCAAGTGAATAATCGAAAAAGAAGAAAAAGGTCCTTCTATTAAGACCCCCCCCCCCCCTTCCCCTTCTAAGTTCTTAATTCCAAAATACGCCCCAAAGTGCTTTTTTGGAATATTATGAATTTTTTAACTTTGAAAAATAAAAGGGTTCAAAGCAAAGCTAAATTAGGTTTCGAACGAGAAAATGCTTCAATAAGTAAGACAATAAAAAATGAGCTCAAAAATGAAATTGAATCTAAAAAGCTTGAAACACCCAACCCACCCGCCATTAGTAACAATGTAAAAGAATTGGGGTGGGTGGGTGGGGGGGGGGGGGGGGGGTTAGATACTAGAATATCCATAATAGTAAAACACAGTATAAGGAAAAACAACCCCCAATTCCATCTCAATTTATACAGAAAAATTCATCTTTAATAAGATTCCGAGGGGGGAAATACATTTTCCTATATGGTTCCAGAGTGGCAAGCAAAGATTTAATTGTGTAGCCTCTCTTCAGGTCTCTTATTTTTTCTTAGCCTCCTCCTCCTCCTTCTTTATCTTTCTATTTCTCTTTATAAAAGAGAAGAACATTGAATCTCTTTTTACGAGACTCGTGTCAATTGTTTTAGCTTTAAGTTGAGGTGGCGCCATCTGCTGGCTACATTTACTCATGGATGGTTGGTTAGAAACTAGAGGTGTAAACATCTCAAACATTTCCATCTTAAGCCTCTGCGACAGACCTGAGCAACAATTGCCGGACACACTTGTATCTGGATACATGTGGCCAGTGATGTTGCGCCTCCAAACCGAATTCAGTATCCGAGTTCTGCAATCGATTTATTGACCTCTGGTGGCAGTAGTGCTGTATTTTGTATTTCCTTAGACTAAGTACTGCATAACTTAGCAATGTTTTCCATTTGAATTGGGAAACTCAGAAACATAGCAATCCTCTTTGATGTCGCGCCACCGGATATTCGGAGGCGATGTTACTTTATATCTGCAAAGACTGCATGGTTTCAATTGTCGGAGAAACAGTGCTGGTGATTATCGCCCAGTGTACTGTACTAAGCTTAAAAAGCAAAATGCTGAGGCTTAGCTTAGCTGCTTGCTTTATGAAGCTTCCAATTAGATTTCTGATATATTTGAAGGCAGATCAAAGCATTAAAAAACAGGCTAACCAATCGGATTTCAAGAATAGTGAAAAGGCAGGTCAGCTGGTTATGACGTAACAGATTTAAAATTGTAAAGCAATGCAAAGCTTAGGCGTTTTTTTTTAAAGCTACAGAAAGCGAATATAAGATGCAGGTTTTAACCTTCTTCAGCTTGCAGAATTGCAACCTATTTCAGGCAAGGTGTATAAGGGGTGGGGGTGGAAGAGGCAAAAACTAATAGGAAAGGGCTAAAGGAGGATTATTAATATTATTAATAATATTAATAATAAAATGTATAGAAGAAGTAACTCCACCCAACAACGAAAAGTAAAAGGTTTCCCATCTTATTTGTTAGGATGTTGATGGGGAATCCAATATAAAAGTAACAAAACCTTAATGAAGACAGAGAGATGTTTTCATTTCTTCCCTTTCTAGTTTCTAGATAATATATTGATAGACCCATAGACATACATGTATATATAGGGTGGGGATAGGTATAATGACATTGTTTTTTGGGTGGTGGGTGGTGGTGATGAGGGGGGTGGGGTGTCTATTGTTTTCATATTATGGGTGGGAGGAGAGAATCATCTTCTGTTTTTTTGATGAGAAAATAGAAGAAAGAAGGTTGTTGGAATAAGAATAGGTGGAAAGGGGAAAGAGAAACCTTAAGGTTCAACCGTCATCGGCATCATTAAAATCGATTAATCAATAAATATATCGTAGATTATGGGAAGAAGTTTCCTTATGATAGAAAGTGTTATATATTATGATGATATCGCGTGTTTTTTCAATCTACTATTTGAATAATATGTGTATGTTGTACATACATTATTATTATTATTATTACTGTCAATCTGCGGAATCAGTCAATCTGCAGATTGCCTAGGCAATTTGCAAAACCAACAAACTTGTTATTCCTTGTACGCGAATGAGTTAAATGAATTGAAATTAAATGTGTTTAGGTGAATTTATACGGAATCCAGTTAAGGACATGAACACCAAATTAAAAATTGACTTTATTATTTAATATTTTAAAATTGAAATACTAAATCAATATTTTAATGTCAGTAGTTTATATATTTAAGTAATTAACTCAATATTTTTCAGATTAATTAACTGAATAAATTGAATTCGACGACATATTGTTTGTTTGTCCTTCACAGGGCTCTGTAGAACACGTTTATTATTTAAATGCATTTAAATTATCAGCTGTGTGTGTTTGTACTAAGTATTAGTGAATCTGCAAAATTCAATACGTTTTAGGTGTTGAATTTTTGCAGATTCACGAGCAAGAGGTTGGTTGTTTTGTAGATTGCCTAGGTAATCTGTAGATTGATTGATTTCGCAGATCGACAGTGATATAGTTATGTGTAAGGCCCTACTACGTGTAGAAATCAATCTGTGTTTGGACATTAATAGTTTATTATTCACGTTTCCAGTGCGAACCAAATCTATTGTTATTAATACCAAAAAAAATCATGTTTTTTTTTCTGTTTTCATTTTTTTTGACTCAAAATATCTGAAAAGACTTGACTTGCATTTGAAAAATGTGGCTATTCTACTTTTTTTTAAAAAAACAAAACATTTTAAAGATAAATTTATTGGTGTTTTAGAAACTAGACGGGTAACTGAATCACTTACAGTGTGGTTTTTGAAAGGCGTAAACTTGGGCCTCTCAAACTATGAGGAGGCAAAAATGACGAAGGAACTCGAAAAGTGTTTTACAAACTAGAAGGGTATTTTCATGTTTTTGATATTTTTTTTAAAATAAACTTTTTATATGATCCATCTTTAAACAGATATTTTTTTTAATTTTTGTCTCATAAAAAGTTTATTTTGAAAGATATATCAAACATGAAAAATATTACTCTTAAGTGATTGAGCTACCCTTCTAGTTTCTAACACTTTCAATTTCTCATTAGTGTTGTTCTTCGCAGAAGCTCATTTTCATCAGCTGTTTATAAAACATTTTAAGAAAAACTTTTTTTAAGTGTTTTAGAAACTAGAAGGGCCAGCTCAATTTACGTAAGGGTCTCTGATATCTTTTAAAATAAACTTTTTATGTCAATTTTAAAATGACCCTTCAAGCAGACGATTTTTTTTAAATTATTGGCTATAAAAAAAAAGTTTATTTTGAAAGATATCGATATGAAAATCACTATTAATTCGTTGAGCTGCTCTTCTAGTTTACAACACTTTTCAAGTTTCTTAAAACTCTACGAAGCCCTTTTTAAAAAAGGGCTTCTTAGAGGCTAGAGTTTTAAAAATTAAAATACAACTGAATCGGATTTGTAGATTTATTTTCTAGTCTCTAACCAGCCTCCTTTTTTGTTGCAAACAAACATAATTCTTTCTGACTTAATTAATAATTAGTATGTTTTTATGACTGTCAGAGAGAGGCTTATGATGTAGATATGACATTGATGTCAAGATGGCCATTTTGAAGTTTTAAGTTAGTTCTTCACTTAAAAGTGGTTTTTAGATAATCTTCATCAATAAAGAATTAAGGATAGAAATTTAAAATGAAAAATGTGTCATTGTGATTAATTAAGTCTTGCATTTTAAGCTATTTTTCTCTCTCTACATTTAAATGGAATAAATATCACATTAAATATTTAGAATTATCATTTATATAGTTGAGTTTCATTTGACACAATTGTTGTCTCTGACATATGTCACACACATACAATGGATATGTGACAGCCATCATACTTAAGTTGATGTCATATTTATATCAAGTAAATAAATCTGATTACATTTGTCATCGTACATTATGAAATATTTATAACGCAAATTGTGTATTTTATACACAGTGAGACCACAATGAAATTCGAATTTGAATAATACATGAAACTAGAAAAGTGTTTTAGAAACTAGAAGGGTGAGCTCAGTCACTTATGAAGGTATTTTCATGGTTTGATATCTTTCAAAATACACTTTTCAATAAGTGATTGAACTCACCCTTCTAGTTTCTAAAACATTTTTTCTAGTTTCTCTTCAATTTACTCCTGAAATAAAGTCATGATTCGACAGGCGTGGTTACACCCTTTACCCTTCTAGTTTCAAAAACATTTCTTCTTCTTCTTCTGACATTCAGAATAATAAAAGTGATTCTATTGTTTTTTTTTTTTTTAAATTTGCATATTATGCAAATGACTTTGTCTTAGATAAAACTTTGACTAAAATTTGTCTAAAAACTTTTGATGATTTTTTATCTTCATTTTGAAAAGTGTCAGTAGGAATTTTAAGTTTCCAGACAGAATTCGAGTCTAATTAGGTTTACTTAATCAATGTTAATATTAATTAAGATCATCATTATTATGCAATCGATATAAGAGAAACCATTTTAGGCGAAGAGATGGAAATTGAGATGAAGAATTTACTGAAACTTGAATCATTTGAATAAAATTGTAGGTTAATTTGCATAATATGCAAATTAATGAGAGAGCAGCAACTCTCTTGGTTAGTTTTTTACGTTTTTAGAGGGAAAAAGATTATTAAAAGTACTTTAAAAACTAGTATTTTCATGTTTGATATTTTTCAAAATAAGCTTTTAAATTAAAAAGTAAACAAAAATCATCTGCTTAAAGTTGAATCAACTATAAACTGACATAAAAAGTTTATTTTAAAAGATATCCTAACATGAAAGAGATTCAGCTAACCTTTCTAGTTTCTAAAACTCTTTCAATTACTACCAAAGTGTTTTATGAACTGGTGATTTTTTATGTCCGGTTTATTCTGCAGTTTTAGAAGAGCAACATTAACGATAAATTGTGAAAGTGTTTTAAAAACTAGAAGGGTTGCTCAATAAGTTAATAGTATTTTCACGATTGATATCTTTTTCAAAATAAACTTTTGTGTGTTTGAAAACGGCAACCTTTTAAATTTCTGTCTAAAAATAAAAAATTGTATTTTGAAAATGAGCTTACCCTTCTAGTTTCTAAACCACCTTCTGAAGTTTTACTTGAAAGTTAGGGTTTGAGGCGCGTTTTAAAACAGGCAATTAGAAAACGGGACGAACAGAAGTTGGCTCCGCCCTTTTTATGACGACCCGGCAACTTCTAATTGGTTTGTTGTGTGGTTCGACGTTGAAAAGGGCGGAGCATGTGACGTCAGACTATACATAACCAACCAATTAGAAGTTGCCGTTCGTCATAAAAAGGACGGAGCCAACTTCTGTTCATCCCGTTTTCTAATTGCCTGTTTGAAATAATATCTTGGATTTTGGTTGGTTGGAACTTGGATGTGGATTCCTCTTACTTTTGTCCTTTCTACTTTTTAAAGGTGTAGACAATTGTCTCCCCCCCCCCCAAGGTATTTTAATCTGAATTCTATTTTTCAGTTTCAGTTTCAGTTTGTTTCTAAAATCACTTTTTATCACTTTGGACATTTTTCTTTTCTGTCCTTTTGTGATTTTTGTTAAAATTTTCTTTCACTTTTTTCTATCTTCTTTTTTATTGTTTAGTTTTGAGGGTTTTTTAAGGGTTTTCTCTTCTTTTGTTTGGTGTTTCTAGTCTCGTTGAACACTATTATGTATAATGTAGTAGAGTGGGTTGTGTTTTTTGGTAGAAATCAATACTATTGGGTGAGGGGGGGTCTTATGTAAATATTCAAATATTGTCAGAAAAAGGAAATTCAATTGTATTTCTTATAAGACGAAATTGAGAGATTTTTACGAAGTGTACTTTTATTACAATGAGGCGAGAAAGGACAACATTGACTGACTGAGTGACTGAGTCGCATCTAAGGAGGAGAAGGAAGACATTTTTTCCGTCTTCTTCTTCTTCTCTGTGTAAATCTCAATTGCAATTTTCATTCTTCCGTTTTTTTCGGGAGGGAATTTTCTGAAAGACATTCTTTTATATTTTACTAGAGTGTAGTAACATTATTCAATTGGAGGTTTTTTTTTTGGTTTACTAGACTTACTACTGACTAGAAACGTACACAAGTGTCACATACAAACAAAACACCAAAGTAACAACACAAAAAGGGACAGGCAGTTAGAAATAGGTGAAAACTTCAGTTGGCTCCGCCCTTGTTAATGACGACCTGCAACTTCTAATTGGTTGGTTATGTAGTCTGATGTCACATGCTCCCCCCTTTTCAACGTTGAACCACACAACAAACCAATTAGAAGTTGCCAGTCGTCATAACAAGGGCGGAGCCAACTTCTGTTTGTCCCGATTTCTAATTGCCTGTCATGATTGTGCTTAAATACATTATGAGTGATGATACAAACACATGACACATAAACCGCACAAGTATGATGATACTTGATGACACAAACACGCATATGCTGACACAAATAACACACAAGAAGATGACACATAAAAACATACAAATATGACAAACACACACATGATGGCTCATATACAGACACATGACACACAGACACACACTTGATGATACAAACACGCACGTGGCCCATAGATACATATGACACTTAAACACATGACACATGAGTGACATAAACACACACACTTATGACACTTAAACACACACCTATGATGATACAAAAACACATGATTAAATAACTTTGTGGTTTTGAACCCAATATTGTTGACTTTACCATTTAGTTATTTATTATTAAAAGGGCCCTTTTGTGTGTGTGTGTGTCACAGTTAAAGCGTTAAGGAGTATATCAACTTTCTAGTAAAAAAAAAAAACATTTCTAGTTTCTAGTCACCAAATTCTATAATTACCATAAATGGTAATATACAAAAGTTGTAATGTCTCTGCAGTCGTGTTGAGAGAATTAAAACGCCTTTAAAAAAAAGTAACTGTAACTTATAAAAAAATATGGTTGACTACAATAGTTTAATTTAATTTGATGAAAATTTAAACGGTTTTTTTTTTTCGAGTGGAACTCAGTTAAAATGCAATTAAAAAAATAAGTTTAATAAAGTCGTAGTTTAATTAAAAAGAGTCGACTTAATGGAGAGAAAAAAATACCTGACTTTTGTGTAAATTTAACTTGAGTGTGGGGTGCGGTTGAGTGGAGGGTGATTTGAGGCTAAAAAGGAGAGGTTTTTGTGTTTGCGTGTTTTAATTATAAGAATTAGTTAAGTGCGTCCCGCAGTGATTTGAAAAAAGAGTGTAAAAAGGTGGCAAAAAGTAATTAACTAACTGAATTGCCTGAAACTTAACTCTCTGAGAGTTTTAAATTATAAATGACACACATTTTGAAGTGCAGCTGTCAACGGATTAATGTTACAATTAGTAGTGACACCTGACACTTGAGACAAGAAACCTATTATTGTCAGTCACATTTCAATGTGACACGGAATAAAAGTAATAACTGTTCAGAGTGACACTAATTGGAGGGCCGCCGCCGCGTTTATAGACGGCGGCACGCGCGCTTCCATCCTTGATGTCATTATTGCACGCGATTAGTCTGTGTCTTTCAGAAAATATTTTAGGTACTAGAAGGGTAATCACTTTTAAGGATATTAGTTTTTACACTTAAGATTATCTTTCAAAATTAAATTTTAAAATTTTTTATATTTTTTAATTTTTTAAAATTGACACAAAAAGCTCATTTTGAGCTGACACTTCTAGTTTCTAAAGTACTTTCAAGTTTCTCTTCATTTTGTACCTGAAATACAAGTATAATCTGTGTTTAAGAGGGTACGCCATAGAATAATACTTGCATAAATGCAAGGTAGATGGCGCCTGCGCAACCTCCATAAGGTGGCAAACTCCACACGTGCCAATTAGTTGAAATCGAATTGCACCCTTTTACCCTCTAAAAGCGTCCAAAACAACCTTAATTATCAGAGCACGTGGACAAACTTACCTCAGAACATATTATAAGTGACGAGAGAGCACGTGTAGAGAAATAGCGATGACGCAATTATATGTTTGTCACGTGCAAAAAAAAAAGGAAGTCAGTCAGTACATTTATATAGGAAGAGGGCTAGTGGTGCCATCTAACATTACGCGGAGAAAATAAAAGAACTACTTGCATTCTTTAAAACCGCCTTAAGGCCTTGTTTCCATTGGGGTGAAAATATGAACTTTTTTTGAAAATTTCAACTGGTGAAAAATAGAAGAAACGTGGGGTCCCAGCCTAAGATGATGAATAGGCGGAAGGGCCACGTGTCTTCCAGTTTTCACACAGGCAGTTAGAAATCGGGGAGAACTTCAGTTGGCTCCGCGCCCTTGTTATGACGGCAGGCAACTTCTAATTGGTTGGTTATGTATAGTCTGACGTCACATGGTCCGCCCCTTTCAACAATTAGAAGTTGCCGGTCGTCATAAAAAGGGCGGAGCCAACTGAAGTTCTCTCCGATATCTAACTGCCTGTGTTTTCACCAGTTGAAATTTTCAAAAAAAAAAAGTTCATATTTTCACCCCAATGGAAACAAAGCTTTAAAGTTAGTATTTTCTGATGAAAAAAAAAATCACCTAAACTTAAATGTAATAAATGTGTTGCTTTTAATTTAAACTATATTCAGTTTGTGTAATTTAATGGCGTTTTTTATTAGCAAAAATGGTTTATAATAAAAGAGAACGAGAGAGAGAGAGAGAGAGAGGAAATGTTTCATTTTGTATTACTACATTTTTCGTCTCTTTTTTCTTTCAAAGGTTAAAATTACAATTGAAAGGGATTCTTGTTTATTATGCAATTTGTATGAAAAACTTAAATTGCTTTAATATATGTGTGTGTGTGTGTGTGTGTGTATCCTTGTGACCTTTTTTCTTGGTAGGAAATGGTTGCTCTCATTATATTTATGCAAATTGTTCATAATGCAATTTTTCCGGAATGTTTCTCTCTCTCCGGAGTTAGTAAATTTTAAATTAGGGAAAAAGTAGGGGTTTTTTTTTTACAATTTTCAAAGCTTTTTTTCATTTAAAAAAATAGATTAGGATGAAAATAATGAAACAAAAATGGAACTCTCAAACTAACATGAGAGTACAAACTCTCGAGAGTATTTTTTTGTGCGAAAAATGTAGCAAATGTGCTATTTTGAGTGAAATACAGAAGAAAAACCGTTTTAACACAAAAATCTTGATAACACGAAATAATTTTCAGTGTTTAAAAAAAAAAAAATAAAAAAACTTTTAACACGAATAATAAGTCTTGTTTGTTTTATTTCGTGTTAAGTTGTTATGACTCTTACACATATACTTGAAAAATAAGCCATTTTGGTAAGAAGAAAATATTGAAAAGTTAACAAATTTATTGCAGGAAAAAGTAGCAGTGAGGATCTGGCTCTAATTAGAGCCAGTGTGAACCCAGCTTCAAAGTTAGTTTTACAAACTGATAGAAGGTGCATTCGGAAACCAAAGAAGAAGAAAACCCCCGGAAAGGGTGCTTCCGGAAACAACATGTTGGACTGGGGCACGGAACTATGAGACGTTTCTCAAGAATACAATCATCTAATCTATAGACTTGCTTTCTTGAGAAGATTAAATTGAATAAAGGCGACCTCTAGTGGGAAGATCAGATTGCAAAGAATGTGCATATATGGAAGCCATGTTTATAAAACTGCCTCCTTCCTGTGAGGCTTACTAAGGCTTCATAAATCATACCTTAGTAAATTTCCAAAATAAAGCACATCCGGAAATACTTTTCTTGTAAAGAATTTGATATTAGGTGGGGAGCAAAAAAATGACCCTTCTAGTTGATTTTGCAACACAAAGAAGTGTCTTTAATAGTTTTCGATTGCACCCATTTGTAGTTTAAATTTCTAAAATTTTAAATTTATTTCTATTGATATCTTTCAAAATACACAATTTTATTACAAATTCAAAAATAATCAAATTAATAACTGAGTTTGTTGAAATTTGTCATAAAAAGTTCATTTTAAAAGATATCGTCATCTAGTTGCATGTAATATACATTGAAATCGAGAGAGTGACGTCACGTCCATAGGGAGGGGGTATGTAATATGGAGGACAGGCAATTAGAAAACGGGATAAACAGAAGTTGGCTCCGCCCGTTTTATGCCGAACGGCAACTTCTAATTGGTTAGTTACCAATTTACCAATTGCCTGTATATGGAGGTGACATCACTCGAGTTACAAAATGCACGACGATAATTGTATAAATTGTTGATTTTGTTGTTAATTTCAGGCAAGAAGTAAGACTCCTGTGGATCTTACTAAGAGTCAGTCTGGCCTGAAATTGTCGGCGGCCCAAAAGTCAGGTCAAAAGGCGCCTCCGAAGAGTTTGTCGAAATCGCAACTGAAACAACAACAGAAACCGCAACAGAAACCGATTCAGAAGGGTGCGGCCCAGAAGGCCCCTCCGAAGGCCCCACCACCTCAGAAGAAGTATGCCAAGAAGGGCCAGGTCCAACAGAAACATTACGATCTCGTCGTTACCATCAACCTGGTAAGTGCAGGCCTCAATCCTCCTCCTCCTCATTCCTCATTTTAATTCGGAATTTTGTATGGTCATTTGGAATAATGCATTGTGCTACTGTTGGGCTGAAATTGTCCCTCTGGAATAGACCAACTTTAAACTGCTTGTGAGAAAGTACAATAATTTGTTAGGTTGGTTTGAAAGGTGTAAACGTGGACCTCTCGAACTCAGTAGTGCAAACTCAAGAGCAACTAGTGTTTTAGAAACTAGAAGGGTAACGCAATCTCTTAGGTTTAATTTCATGTTTGATTATCTTTCAAAATAAGCTTTTTATTGCAGTTTGTGTAAATGACTCAACTTTAAAAGTGAACATATTCTTTTAATTTTTGCCTTAATAGTTTATTTTGAAAGATATATCTCTCATCATGAAAATGACTAAATATCCTCGTTATTCTGTTTTTCAGAGAAATTTGAAAAGTAATTTAGAAACTAGAAAGGTCGCTCAATCACTCAAAGAGTAATTTTCCTGTAAATAGGAAAATGAAGAGAAACTAGAAAGTTTTTTTAGAAACTAGAAGGGTAGAGTTCGATCACTTTAAAAGGCGCATTTTCATGTTTGATATCTTTCAAAATAAGCTATTTATGTTCAGTTTGTAAATGACTCTTAATTTTAAAGCTGAAGAAGATATTCTTTTTAATTTTTCTCTAATAGTTTATTTTAAAAGATGTATCAAACAAGAAAATGCGCCTTTTTAAAGTGATCGAGCTCTACTCTTCTAGTTTCTAAAACACTTTCTAAGTTTGCTGTTAATAAACCATCTTAAAGTAGTGGTGAATAAATAAGGTGTTCGATGATCTGACAAATTTCCAAAGAATGTGTTTTGTTTTTTTGGTCCAAACGACGACGACAACAACAACGATTGGAAGTCGATCGAAAGAAAAAAAGTTGAAAATGGAAAACATACGGTGCCCATCATCAGCCTCCTCCGGCTTTCTACTCCATTCACCTTCCGCCTCCTCTAATCATTTTGAAAATCACTTGGAAATATATTTTTAACTTGGTTTTGTGCCAGTTATATTTTTCTAACCTCGTCAACATTTTAGACAGATTCAGTCAAGATTTCCCCCACCTGGTGGTTATTCTATATTTACGGACCGACGGACGGACGGACGAGTCATTTATCGATTCTTCCGATCGGGAAAAAAAGAGAGAGAGACGAAGAATTCGCCTCGGAAGAAGTTACTCATGAAAGAGGGGCCGGCCGTTGACGAAGTTTGTGTCAACCAACCATTACGATATATTTCCGAACAGGTTTTCGAAAGTTCTTTTTTCTCGAGATTTCGCGATATCGAAATCGGTAAATGTCTCGTACGGACGACATTCGTTGGGAATCGAACGTCGTTCCTGGTCAGAAAATCGTCACAACTTCAACGGACGCAGTTTGCAAACATCTGAAAGTGATACAGATCGGCGGTTCGTTAGTCAATCTGGATAAGTTTTTAATTCGTTCTTCGAGGTTTTCTGTTTCTGCTGTTTACCTTTGGAACGATTCGAATCGGGATTTCTTCGTAAGTCACCGAAGCCGTCGATGTCGGTTCGGATTGCACATTCGTATCGTATTTTATCAAAAACTTAAAAAATACATTTTCAAATTGGGTGTTGGGGTTTTTTTGTATGCTCTCATTTGAACTCTTGTCCCTCTGCCACAGGTCTTCTATGCTGCTTTGCAAAGTAATGTTTCTGTCCTTTAGAAGAGAAACTTGAACAGTTTTAATATACCAAGTGTTATCGATTTTCATTTTATATTAAATTGGATGAAATTAATCCAGTTCTCATTTTAACTGCAGTTAACTTTTATGGATTTCAATGAATTTCCACTCAGTTAAAAAAATAGGTTGTTAAATCTACATTAAAGAGTTGCATATTTAATGAGATTCGTTTACATTTCGCCAACAGAGATTATAAAACTTGATGATAAATATTAAAAAATAAACGATTTATATACGAAAATGATTTAAACACCTTTAAATATTTATTGGTTCGTAAAAACGTTCCGCATTTCGGCACCTTTTTTATTATTCTCGATGAGAAACAAATCGGAAGGCGCATTTGAATTTAAGGACAATTCAGAAGGCCTATGACAGAGGGACAAGTTAGTCTAAAAACTGCATTTTCAAAATAATAACTCTCATAACTAGAGAGCGATTTCAGTTTGTGAACGATAATTATCTAAATGACAGTCATTTATGATTTGGGAATTAGCTCTTGTAGCTTTGCGAAAATGGCTCTCGAGCTGATTTTGTGCAGATTTAACTGAGTTGAATTGAATTGAATTTTTCGAGTTAACATTGAGAAGTGGGGGTGTCCACACAACACACACATTTTCAGGTTATAGCCTATCTGAAAGTTGACCTTTTCCAGGTCAACTTTGTAAAACAAGTTACTTTTTAGCTGTAAATTTAATTACTTTTGCTTTGCTTGTTTGGAGAGATTTGAAAACGGCTGCTGCTAGTTAGTTATATGGAATATTTATGTAAATTGCATAAATTTGACCTCCCTGAATGTGACCTTTATACAAAGAAAAAGTGCAAAAACACACAAACCATAAAAATGACATCAAATGCTGCAAAGTGTGGCAGTGGTGTCACAATCTGTGACATGTTATTGTTATTTTACACCACTTTTGGATGTCATCTCACTGAGGACATCCATCTGTGAGTTTCAATTTTCACTTTTGGCAAAACACTTTTCAAAACTTCAAAAACAAAAATAGTTTTTAGAAGAAAAGTGAAAATAGAAATTTATTTATTAGAATTTATCGAAACTAATTTCATTTTTTTTATTAATATTTAATAAATTATTAAATACATTTAAAAAAAAGACGAGACTTTTGGTATTTGCAAATATCTAGGTGTCACACTTATTCTGAATTGTCCTAACTTTTGAAGCTGTGTAGTAGTCACAGGCAGTTTAGAAATCGGGGAGAACTTCAGTTGGCTCCGCCCTTTTTATGACGACCGGCAACTTCTAATTGGTTGGTTATATGTAGTCTGACGTCACATGCGCCGCCCTTTTCAACGTCGAACCCACACAAACCAATTAGAAGTTGCCGGTCGTCATAAAAAGGGCGGAGTCAACTGAAGTTCTCCCCGATTTCTAACTGCTTGTGTAGTAGTCCTATTGGTTGCAGGAAATGAAGACAGTCTTGTCTTGCAGACTTCGCTGGGAATGTATTGCAACCAACATTTTCATTATTCCCGCACTTCCGGTTTACTTGCAATGAAATTTCGAAGTTGCATACTCGTGTGTTACTGTCACAGCCACTGTGACCAACCAGTGACATTCTTGTCTTGCACACTTCACTGAGGAATGCATTGTATCCAACGGTTATATTTCCCGCTCTTCTTTGTTCACTTGCATTGAATTTTTGCAAAAATTAAAAGAGAAACTTGAAAGTGTTACTAGAAACTAGAATGGTAGTTCGATCACTTAATAGTTCAGTATTTTTTAAAATAAACTATTTCAGTTTGAAAAGGATGATACAACTTTTAAGCTGACGGTATTTTAATTTTTGTCTTTATTTTAAAAAGTTTATTTTGAAAAAAAAAAAAATTAATTTATTCAGCTACCTTTCTAGTTTCTAACACTTTCAATGTCTCTCTTAAGGGTCGATTCATACTATACGGTCAAGGCGGGGGGGGGGGGGTCCGGTTGACTGTGGTCATATATCGAATTATAGACTTTTCAATGGAAGTTCTCAATGTATTTAGAAAGTTGGCAGTTCATACTGGTGCGGTTCACCTTCAGATGATGGGGTTTCTCATAGAAAAATGAACCGTGACCCATGACCGAACCGTATTACGACCGGATAGTATGTAGAGAACCCTAAGTTGTTGCTCTTTTGAAACTGCAGGAATGGAGCTATAGCTACCCTTCTAGTTTCTAAAACACATTTAAAATTTCTCTTCATTTTTTATGCTCTTATGAAATTTTACAGGAATAATGGACACAATTCTAAAATCACTTGTTGTTTTTAAAATAAGATTTCAATTTGTATTATTTTAGAATGGAAATTTAAGTAGGGAAAAAGTTAAGTTAGTTTGTTTGAAAATTGTTTAAAAATGTGTTGGCGCATTGCAGTGGTTCCTTTTTTATAAAAAAGGGGGTGGAGCCAAAAACTTAACAAGGCAGGGATTGAGGGGAGGGGAGGGGGGAGAGAATGAAGAAGAAACTTTTTAAGAAAAACTTTAAAAACAAATATAGTAACTCACATCAAACAAGAAAAAAAGGGAAACTTTTCTACTTTCTAAGTTAGTTTAGTTTGTTTTGTGTGTGAAAAGTGCGACAAAAACTTTTTTTTTTTTTTCTAAAAAACTTTTTTTCAATTTTTATTCAACAATAGAAAAAAAAACAGCACAAAGTGACTTCTATTTGGAATAGAAAAACGAAGACGTTATTTTGTGGTGAAAACTTGTAGTCAACACAAGTTGCTCAATTTGCACGATTTTTAGTTGTTTCAAAGCGGTTTTTTTTCATTTTTTTCAAAGGATTTTAAGAAGAGGATTCATTTTTCTCAAAAGTTTTTGAAAACTAATTTTACATAAATCAATATCTTTGTAGTTTCTAGTTTTTAAGTCTTTAGTGTTGTTTGTAGTCTTCAAATGTGAAGTTTTTTTGAAACAACTTTAAATATATTTAGATTTTTTTTTTGGGTTCAAAAAGGATGTTTTTTGTAAATCCTTTTAGTGACTTTTTGAAGCTCAAACTGAATGAAATCCGATTAAATTCACTTTTTTTGCTTCTTCTTCTTAATCTGAAGTAAAAATCTGAAATAAGTCGCCATTTTTTTGTTGTTGTTAAAAAAGGCTGTAGAAAAATAGGAGATAAATATATATATTTAGGAATTTTGTTCCAAGGTCTTAACTATGGTGAGTTCTTTTTTTACTTATTTTTATTTTGCTTTTTTAGTAAATATTTCTCTCTCTTTGATCGTCGTCTTCTTCTTCATTGAATGGTATTTCAAGAAAGTAGATTTTTGTGACTTTTAGGCAATGTAAACACACCACCCCTCACCCCCACACACACAAAATGATCCTCGTTTATTGATGTATATACTTTAATTAATTATGCATCAGAAAATTGTAATTAATACTAATTATCTTTTCAGAAAAATAAGCCACACTCATAATAATTAAGGAATAACTTGAAAAAGGCGTTTTTTTAATCAAGGGTAAACCTGGTTAGAGGCTAGAATGCACATGTGGGTGGGACCTTTAAGTTGGTCTGGTGCCTGTCTGGTTAAGAGGGGTGGGGGCTCCATTTGGAGGAGGAGGACGAGTAGGGGGGGATGCAATTGGGGTTGTGGGGGGAGAGGCCTCTGGGCTAACAATTTTTGGCTCTTGGCTCCCTTCTGTTATTACAGAGATAATGGACTCATTTTTCATTTTATGCTTGTTTAATGCACATCAAATGAAAGCCATTAAAGCATCAGCAGGAAATCAACTGTTAATGCCAATCAAAAATAACCACCCCACCACTCCCAACCCCCCCCCCCCCAAAAAAAGATGGTGGTGACCTTGAAGAAAGGGGTTAAATTGGTTATTTTGTTAAAATTTTGGACTTTTATTCGAGATAAAACATATACATAGAGGTAGGTCAACTTCATGTTAGAGAAAAATCTGTTAAGTGAGTGAGCTTTAATTTTGTAGCCTCTCTTCAAGGTTTTTTTTATTTTTCTAGCCTCTTCTTTTGATAACCTTGAATCTCTGCTACAATGCTTACAGTCATGATGATGTAACTGAGAAGAAATTTAGCTCTTAAGTAGAAATAGCGCCCTCTATTGGCTACATTCAGCTATGGCTTAGAGACAAAAATATCTGCTTAAATTGTTCATTTTAAACGATATCGAATATGAAAATGACTCTTTAAGTTATAGAGCTACTCTTCTAGTTTTTAAAAACACTTTCAATTTGTTGTTTTACGAATAGGTGATTTTTTAACTGGTTATTCTGTAGTTTCAGAAAAGCTAAGGATAAAATGAAAGTGTTTTAAAAACTAGAAGGGTAGCTGAATCACTAGTTTTTTTTTCTGTTTGATATCTTTCAAAATAAACTTTTAAAATTACCCAACTTTAAGAAAGCTAAACAGACGTTTTTTTAAATTTTTGCCTTTATTATAAAGTTTTATTTTGAAAGATTTAAAATTGTGTCATTTTCAAACTGACATAAAAATTAAACTTGATTGCGCGCGCTTCCCTTTCTAGTTTCTAAAACACTTTCTAGTTTCTTTTTATTATTCTGGCTTTCATTTTGAACTCGTAAGACGGAATAATTAATTAGATTTCACACTTTAAAAACCATTTTAATGAACTTTATTGAATAACTTGATTGAGAATAAGAAAAAAAAACTAGAAAAATCTAAAAATGGATTTTTAAAAATGAAGTTTTTTTGGTGCAATAAATATGAAATTGTAGATTATTAATAATTTCTAAAAAAGAGAAATGATTGTTCTTTCTACTCTTTTTATTTTACGCTTCTCCGATCTTTTATATTAAACTATTTGTTATAACATTTTCTCTCATTTATATTAAGTTTCCATTTGGAGACGACACACAGCCTTTCTAGTTTTTTTTCTCTCTCTCTCTCTTTCTATTCTATCTAATCATTTCTCATTCGTTTTGACTTTGATTTATTTCTCTTGGGTACATTTTTGAGGGTTCTAGTTTTTTGCAGCCTCATTAATTTCTCTATATATCGTTTTTTAAAGTGGATCCATGTTTGGGTTTTCATTTTTTGTTGTTGTTAGTTGTACTTGTGATGATGGTAATAAATTGGTGTCCAGACTAGAAAACCCATCATCTTCACCAATTGGAATTTATGACAAAAGGATTTAAATGAGGAAAAATGACATTCAACATTCCACTTAAAAGTGTTTTAGAAACTAGAAGGGTTGCTTAATCACTTAATAAAATGTTCATGTTTGATATCTTTCAAAATAAACTTTTTCTATAGACAAGAATTTAAAAAAAAAAATATCGTCTGCTTAAAGTTCAGTTTATTTTCTAACTGACATAGTTTATTTTGAAAGATAACAAACATGAACATCCTGTTAAGTGATTAAGCAACCCTTCTAGTTTCTAAAACACTTTCAATTTCTACTGGTTATTTCTGCAGTTTCAGAAGAAAAGGAACCACTAAGACAGAAATTGAAAGTGTGTTAGAAACTAGAACGAGTAAATGAATCTAATTATAAAATTATTTTCATATTTGATATATCTTTCAAAATAAACTTTTTATAGATCAAAAATTTAAAAAAATCTCATCATGTTAAAGTTGGATCATTTTCAAACTGACATAAAAAGTTTATTTTAAAATATATCAAACATCAAAATGCGCCTTTTAAGGTGATTGAGCTACCCTTCTAGTTATTAAAACGCATACAAGATTTTCTTCATTTTGCATCTGAAAGAAGGCCTTGTTCACACTTTAAAACGGGCAACATATTTAAAAATCTTATGTTGAAATTATAAGTTAAAAATTCAGAAATCTTTTTTTTTCGTGAAATTTGAAAATAAATTCACTTATCACAAAAAAATCTTATCGTTTGTGTGGGGGGGGGGGAGGTCATTTAGGGTGATTTGTTAACTCTCAATTAAGTACAAGTGAGCTCCTTATCTTGCACTTAAGTGTCAAGTGTCAGTTGATTTTGATACCATTTTGTTATCATTTGTTTTAAGTAATGAATGATTTTATGTCAAAAATCATCAACATTAGTAATTGTTATCAGAACAGAGAAGAAATTGATTAATCAATCAAATTGATTATTGATTTTGTTCAAGTTGAAATGTGTCGGAAGAATGAAAATCAATAAATTTGTAAGAGAGTTAATCAATTAAGTTCATTCTAATGGAAAGAAATCCACATCAAAAGAAGATTTTCAAACTTTTATTTTGAAAAAGAGAGAAAAAGGCTTAAAAGATTTAAGATCTTTAAGTTTGAAAGAGATAGATAGATAGTTAGAGGGGGAGAGAGATTGAAAGAGAGAGAGAGAGAGACAAAGACATTGGAAAAGATAGAGAGAGAGAGAGAGAGAGAGAGAGAGAGAGAGAGAGATAAAAAGGTCCTTTAAACTAGAAAAAGGATTAAGAAACTCGGACATCTAAAACCCTACTTAAATGGAGTTTATATAAACCCTGATTTTTATAATTAGAAAGTTGTGTTTAGAAACTAGAAGAGATAAAAAAGAACCGGTTATAGGTAAGTTACATATCTTTTAAAATGAACTTTTGATGTCAAACGTAGTAGTTAGAAGTGTCAACTTTGACTCCGCAACTGCAAACGTGCGTAATTCTGTTTTTCAGATGGAAAATTAATAGAAATTTTGAAAGGGTTTTAGAAACTAGAAGGGCAACGCAATCATTTATAAAGTGTTTTCATTTTTTTTTTTTTGGTATCTTTTAAAATAAGTTTTTTTATTTGAATTTGAAACTTTAAATAGGCGATATTTTTGTTGTGTCGTTATGTAAAAAAAAAGTTTATTTTGAAAGATATTATCGTGAAAATACTATAGCTGATTTTGAAGTCTGTAGTTTCGGAAGAGTAAAAATTGAACGTGTATTAAAAACTAGAAAGTGTAGTATTTTCATGTTGAGAGAGATATATTTCAAAATGAACTTTTGTCATTTGCTTATAAGTTCAATAATTTTCAAACTTGACATAAAAAAGCTTATTATAAGAAGATGAAAACCGAAATTTGAGCAAATATTATGCAAATTAAAGTGAAAATGTTGAAACCTGATAAATTTGCATATTTTTCCCTTTCTGTCTTTTCTGACGATGACTTTTTTTAGACAAAAATATCTTCGGAAACAAAAGGGATTTTACATTTTATACGATTTTTTTTATCTGCTTTGGTCAGCATTTTACCAAAATTGATTTCCGAAGGGGGTTTTGAGGTTTTTTCTTCTTCAACGTTTAAGCCTAATTCAATTTGGACCAATTTCTGTTCTGATCTTTTACTCAAAACACTTTGTTAGACAATCGAAATTGAAGTTGTTCTTTCTAGTATTTACTATTGTTGAAGGTTTTTTTTTGTTTTTAGCTTCTTCTTCCAACAGTATTTTAGTCAACATAATGGCTGTAACATTTGCCCTAAAGAGGACATTTGCCCTAAAGAAGAAATTTGCCTTAAAAGGGATGTTTACCCTAACACCATTTGCCCTAGAATTTAGCAATTAAAGAACCCTGCTTATGTTGAATTTCATGCAGTAGCTGAGTATGGCCCATAGACGGCGCCACTTCTACTTAGAGCTAAATTCCTTCTCTGTTACCAGTGGCTTTGAAAAATGGCTCTTGAATAGACTTTGGGCTATTTTTTTTCAGTATTTCAGGTGCAAAATTAAGAAAGAAAAAATTGAAAGTGCTTTAGAAACTAGACTTTTAAGTGTAATTTTCATGTGATATCTTTCAATATAAACCTTTTTTTAAATGTAAATTTGAAAAGCGGACAAATAGGCCTTTAATATTTTTGTACTTTGAAAGATATCAATATTAGTCACCCTTCTAGTTTATAACACATTTTGGATTTCTACTTCAGTGTTGCTTTTCTGAAAAGCAAAATAATCCCAATATTTTGAAAATGAAACTCCTCATCTAAAACATCTTAATAAGAAACTAGAAATTATTTTAGAAAGTAGAAGGGCAAGTTTCAATTACAAATTTGTGGTTTTATTTTTTGGAGGAAATGTTTTATGGATGTCTTAGTAGTAAAATGCAAAGGGCCTACTACTACTACTGATGAGTTAGGGCCCGGGCCCCACCTTTCTCTCTCTCTATCCATCCAGACTCTATTCTCTTGAAAAATAGGGAACTTTGTCACAGGAAACAATTCCAACAGTTGTGTTGGCCACAAAAAAACTAGAATAAGATTTTTATGTTTGTTTTTCTCCTGCTGTTTTTTACTTCATAATTTACAAGCATTTTTGACAATGTTACAATTTTTTTGTTTGTCATTTTGCTTCTTGTTATTGTTATATGACATCTTGTTTTTCTAGTTCAGTTTTCACTTTTCGTTTCAAAACGACTTTGATTCCATTTTTTTTTTTTTGTGGTCGTTTTTATTACGGTCTGGTAATTTTCAGAGAGAATTCCGGAAGTTCGCTTATTTTGAAAAGACATTTTCAGACGAAGAAACTCATCTTTGGGACTCTTTTTCTGTTATTATTTCATATATCCTATAATAATAATAATAATAATAATAATAATAACTGTGGCTGTGTGTGTGTTGACCTCCCTTGTTGACACCATTTTAACGCTTCGCTTATTATACTAAGTTACAAGTTACAGTTACAAGTTAACAACAATGTCTCTCCTCAATAAGAAACGTAGTGTTTTTTTTAAAAAAAAAGATATGTTGCATTTTAAACTTTTCAAAGCTAGTTTCCTAGATTATATAAATCCTTGACTGAATAAACATTTATTTTGTTTTCATCCTCTCAGATGGCGCCACTGTAGTGGCTATTATGTTCTCTATAGGGTCTTCTCTTCAGAAAATTTATATTTTTCAAAGCGAATGTTTTTCAGGAGAAAACATTACGAAAAACTGTTTTTAGAAACTAGAATAGTTGGTGATAATGTTGAAAGTTTTTTTTTTTTCAAAATAAACTTTTTATCACAGTTTGAAAAATGGCCGAAAATAGATTTTTTTTTACAAAATTTCAATGGAAAAACCCCCCAAAAACGGGTTCTTTCAAACTATTAAATTGTTTATTTTTTAAGATAATGTCTTGAAAAAACTTTTAACATAATCTTTTGCCATTCTAGTTTTGAAAGTAATTTGAATTTTTTCGTAATGTTTTTTTAAAAAAACGTTCGCTTAATGTTTTCGTGTCCAAAATTTCATAAAAACGGCTATGGAGTGATAGTGATAGCCACGGACCCACGGCACTGACGTCATCTAGAGGTACAAGAACAAAATAAGTATCTATTCAGCCACCTTAAGAGGTATTTTTTAATGTTGAAATCTTTCAAAGTGAACTTTTTATAGACAAACTAAACATTTTTTGTTTAAAGTTGGATCATTTTTAAAACTGAAAATAAAAAGCTTATTTTGAAAAATATCATCAAACTTGAAAGAAAAAAAAATAACTTGAGCTACCCTTCTAGTTTTTAAAACACTTTTAATTTTTCCCCAGCAGTTGTTGAAGTGAGTTCGAAGGACAGGGTAGTTAGAAATAGGTGAGAACTTCAGTTGGTTCCGCCCTTGTTATGACGACTGGCAACTTTTAATTGGCTGGTTACGTAGTCTGAAGTTGAAAAGGGCAGAGCATGTGACGTCAGACTTCATAACCAGCCAATTAGAAGTTGCCAGTCGTCATAACAAGGACGGAGCCAACTGAAGTTCTGACCGATTTCTAACTGCCTTTGTTCGAAGGAGGTTTCTACTTTAAAAAATATACCCTCTTTAAGACTGACTTTGTGTAAAGTGAAATATGAGCCATGGTAACACTACACAACACTTTAAGTAGCCTCTTCCTTAGTAACCTAATGGGCCAATTTGCCTAATGGATTTACAATGAGAAACTAAAAGAGGTGTTTTTGAAGATTTTTTTTCGGACCTTTTGAAAATGAAATCTTCTTAAATGACATTTAAAAATTAAATTGGTTAGAAGAGAGAGAGAGCCTCAAAGAGAGAGTGAAAAATAGCGTTTTCTAGTTTTCACAATAGGAATTTCATTTAAAGGCATTTGTAAACACCCTGTACGCAATTTAGAATGAAGATTTATGCTAATTATATTCACAAAGGTAGAAAGAGAATTCTACTTTTTTAAAAAAAAGGTGTTTTTGCCAATCTTATAGAAGAAGAAGAAGAAGAGTGGATTCTAGTTATTATGAGCTCAGTGGTGAGAGAGGGTTAAGGGGGGGGGGGATTCGAACCCCCGCTCTTATATTTATAAGGGGGATTTGGGGGTGGAAATAAGGGCTCAAGATGCTCATTAAATTAACATCTTAAAAATAGTTCAGCTTCTTGTAATGAGGATGTTTTCAGCAAAACAGATTTTGTAATTTGGCTCTTTTTTTCTTCTGAGTCCTAACATGAAAAATTATAATAAAACCCCCTGAAAGGAGAAAAGAGTAAAGCGTTTTAGAAACTAGAAGGGTAGCAGCTCAATCCCTTTTAAGAATATTTTCATCTTATATCATCTTTATGTGATGATGTTGCCCTTCTAGTTTCTAAAACAATTTTCAAGTTTTTTTCTTCATTTTGCTTCTTGAAAGAGAGAACAATAATAACAAAGAGTTCCGAAAGGGGGCGCGCTTTTCTTACACCTTTAAAAACATCTTCAAAAAGTGTTTTATAAACTAGAAGGGTAGCTGAATCACTTTATAGTATTTTCATATTGATAATCTTTTAAAATAAACTTATAATATAGACTTTGTAGTTTTCAAACAGACCTTATAAAAGTTTATTTTGAAAGATATCAACATGAGAAATTACCCTTAAGTGATTGAGCAGCTAAGCTACCTTTCTAGTTTCGTTGAATTGTGTGCCATTAAGGAGGGGCGCCATTTACACTTTAAAAGCCACCTTAAACGATGTTTTCAAACGTACTTCTTTTTATTACACTTTTTAGTATTTTTATTTCACCTTCTGTTAAATTTTGAAAAAAGGGATTTTTTAGTAATTGTGAATAATAAATGATGATGATGATGATGGTGGTGTCAATTGTAGGGGAAAAAGAGAACTATAAGGAGGCCCCTGGAGGACCATCATGAAAAATGGCCGCCATTTGCATTAAATTTGGTTTTATTCTTTCCAAAAATGGCTGCCAGAATGAAGAAGAAATTTCAAAGGACCCTCGAGACATAATTTAAAAGAGTTCAAATTCCAGAAAAGCAAAAGAAAAAAAAAGACAATTTGGTTGAAATTTTTCAGACCCCCCCCCCCCTCTCCTCCCCCCTCTCTACCCTCATCATTTATACAACTTAAAGTAGTTTTAAAGGTGTAAACGCCTTCAGGAAAGGGGGGGGGGCTCTTGAACTCTTTTTTCGGTTACAAAATTAAAGAGAAACTAGAAGGGTAAAAAGTAACCTAGTCAAGGGTGATTTTCATGTTTTTGATGTATCTATTATGCAACTTTAAACAGATTTGAAAGATAATTATTAAAATCATAAAAAAAATACAATTAAGAGGCAACATCACAAAATTGCTTCGAAAAATTTCCGTAAAGAGCGCTAGCATCGTTTTCCTATTGAGCCCCATAGACCCAGTGTTAAAGAAAAAGCGTTAATTTTTAAAATACACCATAGTTGCCCCGGCAATGTTTATTTTTATCTTTAAATTTGTCCAATTTTGATGGTTGAAAGTGCAATGTGCACCTTAAATATATGCTGATCGAGTGATAGAACGACAAAAAAATGGAAAGTGCGGTTCTATTTTTATTAAAACTATTTCAAAATCGCGAATTTCTAACTCGTATGTTAAACTCCATTGAGTATGGGGTAAAAATACGTAAAAATAATTTTAAAAAACCACAAATAAACTACAGTGAAGCCAACACTACACTTCTAGGTTGTTACTCTTCTAGTTTCTTAAAGAATATCTTGAATTTTTTCTTTCCTAATTTTCAAAATGGCTGATTTGTGTTTTTTTGTTGTTTTCAGTCTGAATACGGCTTAACAGAAGAACAAGTCGCAGGTGAGAAAAAGAAGAAGCTGCTCTCAAATAAATCTCATCTACTCTCGAGAGTTCTTTTTTTACTTTATTGGTTGTTAGTGTTTCAATCGATATTTTCAATCGATTGTTGACATATTCATTTTTGATTTATGGCTTTTTTTGTGTGTTTTTTTAAAACTGTTTCTTTTTTGTCGCTGTTTTCAAACACGTTTTCAACTTATTTATGAAAGTGTGTTAGAAACTAGAAGGGTAGCTTTAATCACTTAATGATATTTTCACGTTGATATCTTTCAAAATAAACTTTTTATGTAGAAAAAAAGAATATAAAGTTTATTTTGAAAGATAACAATATGAAATTAAGCGTTAAGTGATTGAATCACCCTTCTAGTTTTTTTTTTTAAATAGTATCAAATTCGTCTTAATTAATGTTGTATTTTATATGATTTTGTTTCAGAATTCAAGGAGGCTTTTATGCTTTTCGACAAAGACGAAGACGGAATGATAACGACGGCCGAACTGGGTGTCGTTATGAGGTCACTCGGACAAAGACCAACCGAACAGGAACTTAGAAATATGGTTCGGGAAGTCGACGTCGATGGTAACGACGACCCCATTTACACAACGAAATAGTTTATTTTGAATCATTTCAATATTAAGATGGGTTTTAATTTAATGAAAAAAATAACTAGAAAGTGTTTTTTTTTTAAAAACTAGAATGGTAGCTCAGAATTACTTAATAGTATTTTCAATATTGATATGATATCTTTCAAAATAAACTTTTTTATATAGACATAAAATGCTTATTTTGAAAGATATACCAAATATGAAATTATTTTTGAGATTAATTACTCTTCTAGTTTCTAAAACACTTTTCATTTTGCTCAGATTCTGAAAAGACAGAAAATAACGGGAGTCGTATTAAAGAGTGTTGAAAAGGAGGGGATTGGGTGGAGGCTAAATTTGAATATTTATTGATTTTTCGGTGGCAACTAATAATTAATAATTATATTATTAATCATTGTTGATCTTTTATTGTTGTGAATGCGTGACATTCACCATTATCCAATAGATTAATGGAATTTGAAATCGAAGTGATTAATTCATTATTATTTGGTCGAGAAAAAAAAAGCTGAAAAATAACAAAACAAGTTTCGGCCAGAAATAAAAACTAAGCTCAAAATTAGTAAGAAACTAGAAAGTGCAAATAGGGAGGGGGAGGATTCCTGAAGGTCGAGAAACGGTTAAATTATGTTTCTTCTGTCTGGTTGGAGGCTAGAGTTGTCTACTCATTAGCAGCAGTGAACTAGAAGAACTCTAGCCTCTAACAGTCTCTTGTGATTAAAAAAAAACATAGAAAAACCATTAAAATGGTTTCTTCTGGTTGATTGGAGGCTAGAGTTCTCTACTGAACTTGAAGAACTCTAGCCTCTAAGGAGTCTCTCGTGATTAGAACAAGCGTCCAAATCTTAAAAGATGTTTTAAATTGGCCGTTTTTTTCTTTCAGGTAATGGAACAATAGAATTTAATGAGTTTTTACAAATGATGTCTAAAAAGATGAAAGACGCCGACAGTGAAGAAGAACTAAGAGAAGCATTCAGGTAATTAAGTAATTTCATAGGTTTCTTTAATTAATTAATTAATTAATTGGGGGGGAAAAAAGGGTATTCGATAAGAACGGAGACGGATTCATCAGTTCGGCCGAACTGCGTCACGTGATGACCAATCTGGGCGAGAAATTGACGGACGAAGAAGTGGACGACATGATTAAGGAGGCCGACATTGACGGCGATGGTCTCGTCAACTACGAAGGTCAGTCTGTCTCTTTCACTTACTTACTTGCTTTGACTCCCGTTCCCTTTGTTACCGCGTTCTCTCCTTCGACCATTTTCGCCCTTAGTTAATCCTTTATTGCCGTTAGTTTTTGCACTTTTAGCGTTATTGGTCGTCTTCGTCGTCCATTGTTTGTATTGCATTTCTTGCACGTTGTTGCATCCGTTTTCGTTGCATGGACCTAGGTGGGAGGAGGCTATTGCTTAGTCTGGCACTGTTTCGGAATCACAAGTACTTTTGCATATTTTTACTGGTTTTAGTATTTTTTATACATTTTTGTGCAACCTTAAGGTTGCAAGGTTTAAGTAGGCTGCTTTTTGCACTTCTGAGTAATTTAGCAACAGGTGTTTGCAACCTGAAGTGCTTTTCAGGGATTTTTGCAACCTCGAGTAATTTTTCACATTTTTTCAACCTGAAGTATTCTTGCAGTTTTGTTACAATCTCAGTTACTTAAGCACATTTTTGTAATTCTGAGTAATTTAGCATATTTTTGCATCCTTGTGTGCCTTTTTATAATTTCTATCACATTTTAGTTTTTTTTAACATATTTAACTAAATAATTTAAATTATATTTTGCAAACTAGACGGTAGATTTCAAGTAAAAGTGTTTTATTTTGCAATATTTTAAGTTGTTATTTCTTCTTGTTGTTTGCAGCATTTGGTATATTTTTGTTTTGAAGAAGTCACACTCCTTCCTTCCTTCCTTCCTTTCCTTCCTCGTAAATCCACAACCAGATCTTTATTGTTGGACCTTCTTCTTCTTCTTCTTAGATGTTTCAACTTCACATGGACCACTTATTGTGGCGACACCGATAAGTGGTCCATGTGAAGTGGTTCTTCAACTACTGTCAACTTCACTTTTTGTTTTTGTTTCTCTTGTTTCAGAATTCGTTACTATCCTTACATCAAAATAGTTTAAAATCGATTTTGGGGGGTTTTTTCTTTCTGTTTTTTCTCTCTCGGAAGAAGAAGAAAAATCGATTTCGGAAAGTCAAATGTGATTTACATTAGAAACAAACAAATACACAAATTTGCGTTATGCTACAAAATAAAACACATTTACCCCTCAAAAAAGGAACACGTTTATCGTAACCAATGTTAACCAATGATGTTAATGGTTATAATTAACCAATAATGGTTAACACACACCATTAATGATATCTTTCTCTTGTCTGCACTTAACCGAATACTTTTATATAAACATAATTAATTATATATATATATTCATAACCAAATACAAAAATTGACTTTTATTTCTAAGAAACTTTTCATTTTAAAAAATGTTATAAATTTTATTTTTTCGTTTTTTTTAAATTAATTAATTAATTGTGATTTGTTTTTGATCTATTTTTAATTATAACACAAAAAAGGGTTGTTAATTAGGAAATATTGAATTAATTTATATTTTAAGTTTTATTGTGACTTGTAATTGAACAACAACAAGAGAGGGAAAAATGAATTGAAATCCTTAATTAATTAAGGATTTTGATGATTTTTAAATTTATATTTGTATAAAAATTAATATAAAATAATATTGAAATCGCGAATGCAGTTTAACTGGGAAGTTTTGAAACTTTATTGGGTTTCATTTTTAAAGTTGAGATCAGCTTTTTCTAATTATAAAAATACAAATGATTGATTAGAAATTGATAAAATTACAGCATTTGAAAAAGAGGGCTAAAAAATGCGACTAAAGACGAACTTCAATAAATGCTACTTAAGTTCACTTGAATAAGCTTAAGTTGGTTTCCCAGGGTAAACGGGGCCTCACGAACTATCTTGATTATTATGTCCTTTTCATGGACAAAAAAAACTAAAATAAACTAGAAAGGTAGCTCAATCACTTAATAAGATTCTTATGTTGGTATCGTTCAAAATAAGCTTTTTATGGCAGTTTAAAAATGACACAATTTTAAGCAAATAATATATTTTTTTTTAATTTTTTCTTAAATTTTGAAACATGAAAATACTATTAACGCATTCAATTACTCTTCTAGTCTTTAAAACACTTTCAAGTAGTTTTAAAATCTAAAAGCTTCTCGAACTTTATGATTATTTTGTGAAGCAAAATTAATATTAACTTGAAGTATGTTTTAAAAACTAGAAGGGTAACTTCATGAGTATTTTTATTTGGATATCTTTCAAAATAAGCTTTTTATGCAAGTTTGAACGCAAACTAATTTTCTTAATTTTTGTCTGTAAAAAGTTTTTTTTGAAAAGATATCAAACATGAAAACAGCATTAAAAGTGATTTAGCTACCCTTCTAGTTTCTTAAAACACTTCCATTTTTTTTCTTAATGTGTAACTTTTTTAAGAAAGAAAAAAATCAGATCGTCATCTTAAGTGGTTTTTATTGACGTTTTTAATTTAAATAAGTTCAATTACAACTCAATTATCCCCTAAACTGTGTTTTTTTTTTCAATATTCACAATTTTAATTGTGATTAGAAGAAAAAAAATTATTTTCACAAGAACCAAGTTTAATAAGAAATGCAAATGAATTTCACCTGAAAATTGTCTCTTTTTGTAAATAATTGTTGTGTAAATGACACAAAAAATGAAAGACAGAATTATTAATTAATAATAATAATTAAATATCTCAAATATAACAATTTTAATTTGAATGATTTTATTTTAAAATAAACAAAAAAAAATACTTTTTCAATGCAAATTTTTTTTTAAAAAACTAAAATTAAATAAAATATATGCAGGTTTATAATTATTATAATTAAGGAAATATATTATTATATTTGAGATATTTTCTAATTTGAAACATGTGGAGAGGATTTTTTTTTCCTACTCTCACTCGTGTGTGTTTTTGTTTTGAGAGAGTGATCTCTTGAGAGTAACTTTTAATGTTTAATTATGTGTAAATGTAAATTAATTGTGGAATTTATGAGATGAACGGTTTTTTATATGTTAAAAAAAGTATATATTAATTATTATAACTAAATATATTATTTATTAACGGATTTTTGTGAGTTTGTTGTTGAGTTTGTACAAAAAAAAATGTAATTGTTGGTATTGCGCTGTATTTTAGAAAGTGTTAATTATAATTGGGGAAATTAGAGAGATTTACATTTAGTGTCAAAGAAGTAGAGATGCAACAAACACTAGTCAGTGGTCAGTGTGGCCACAGGTGCAACAATAACACTGGCCAGTGTGGCCACAGTGAACACGAATAAGTTCAAATGTCAGAAACATAAAAAGCAAAAGAGAATGAAAGTAACTCCAATTCAATAAAAATACATTAAAAGTAATATTATTATCCAAATTACAAATTAAAGGATATATAATGTATTATAATATATTGTACAATATAAGAGGAGGAGCTGTGTTTCTAAACCAGATTATTAATAATTCAAAACTATTAATATTTTTGACCATCTTCAAAAAAAAATAAATAAAAGTTTAGATTTTTTAAAAAAAAAATTATTAATTTTAATCACAAAAAAATATTGAATAATTTGTGATTAAAATTGAGGTGATTTTGAGCAATTTCCAATAAAACTAAAAAAAAAGTTTATTATTAATTAATAAATTAATAATAATTTATTATTAATAATGTGTCTATTCACTTTCATATGAAATGGTCCTGAAATTAATTTTATATTTAAATCCAGTTTGAAGTTTCTATTTTAAAAACGATATGTAAATTTTATTTTTAATTATCTTTCAATTTTAAGTTATATATGATTTATTTTAACGTTGTTTTTTTTAAGTATAGATTTTTTATTTTGCATACAATTTGCATAAATGGTGTGTAAAAGGGGGTGGGGAGGGAGGAGGAGGAGTGGTCCTAACTAAATTAACACTCAAGAGAAACACTTTAAAGAGGGAAAGATAGAAAGAGATTGAAAAGACATACAGAGAGAGATAGATTGAAGAGGGTGAAAGAGAGAGATATTGAAAAGATAGTGTAAATGTGGCTCGCGAGCCACAAGTTGGCCATATTTCTCGCTTAAATTTGCATATTAAAATTTATATAATAATTAATAACTGAACTTTGTGAGGGGGTGGGAGTGGGAGGAAGGGGAACAATAAAACCAAAAAATGGATGAGTTTTAATCTCATTTTAAAATGCAGCTATTTTTCTTAAATTTCTAATTTCGACCAAAAAAACGTCTGTAAAGTGCCTGGCAAAATAATTACAATTATTAAAAATAATAATAACTTAAAATCAAATTCCTGTTCCTTTTTTTATTATTATTCAAATTTCTCCCTTTTTCTAAATAGCAAACAAAAAAAAAATACAATTTTAACTAATTTTTCTAACCGGTTTCTATTTTGCATCTTAAAACTTGGACAGAAAAGTTAACATTATTAAAATTATTATACTGATTGTTCCACAAACAGAAAACCCATTTTTAGCTATTTTAAAATATTGTCGTTGTTATATTTTGGAACATCCTGTATTGATAATGATAATTATTATGGCATGTTTGTTAGGTAATTATAATGTGTAGGTTGTTAAATTTAAACAATTGTTATTAGTTTTGGTAAAAATGGTTAAGGACAGAATGGGGGCCTCTCGTCAAAGAGCCCTAAAGTTTATTAGCTGAAGGATTGTTTGAAAAAAAAAGGAGGATTGCATTTGTTGACATTTTTTAAAAAGAAAGATCCCCTAAATCATATTACAAAATACACGATTCTCAGTCAGAGACACTTGTCCTAATGTCATTTGCTTTAAATATTGCTAAAAAATATTTACCTTAATACCATTTGACCTAAAGGGAAATTTGTCCTACAAATAGATAGATGCTTTAATAGCATTTCACCTAAAGGAAAATTTCTCTTAATACTATTTCATTTAATTTATGGAAATTTGCCCTAAAACCATTTACGGAGGATCAAATTGTTTAGGGCAGTCATTTTTTTTAGGGCAAATGGAGTTAGGCTTAACAGGCTTTTAGGGCAAAATTGTCTAAATCTTTTTTGAGTGTAATTTGGGCTGAAGTTTGTTCTGAAATTTACATAACTTCTTAGTAAACACAAACCACAATTAGATGAAAATTAGCCAATTAATTAATCATGCACAAAACCCATTATTATTAATTATATTCTGTATATTTAAAGAAAAATCCCCTTATAATAATTATATATTTAATTAGAGTAAATATTAAATTATATTAAAAATTAGAATTAGAAAATGAACAATTTATTTGCATCAAATCGTTAATAATTTAAATAATAACAAAGTTGGAAAATCGCAGTTAAGAGTTGCGTTTAAAAAAAAAAGAAGAAAGTTGTGAGTTTTAGTTTAGATAAATTTGAGCTTATTTAAACAGCTTTAAATATTAAACGAGAGCCAAAAGAACAAAGTTAAAATCGTCAAATGTTTAAATTGAAGTCTGTGACGTCAGAAGGTTGGAACCAAAAAGTTCATTTTGTTTAGAAAAAGGTCTGAATAAAATTTGAAATAAAAATAAAAACGGTTTCTTGTTTACTTTTCTTATTAGCCGCATTTTTTTCTTCTTCTTCTTAATGTCACATTTGTAACGTTTTGGTATACCCCTCTGACGTCACAAGCCTTTTAAGTTAACAGTGAGGCGACTATAAATATGAAAAGAGCAGCCGCCGCCGCCGCCACATTTTGAAACCCCAATTTTATAATTTTCACACTTGTTTTAAAATATAAAATTATTGTAGATTTTTCAATTAATCTCAGGGTTTTAATTTGAAACAGAATTCACGATTTCTTAAAAGAAAATTGCATTATTTTAGTTTTAAATGTAGATTTAAAAGGTTTTTTTTAAATTAACTATTTACAAACTTGGAAAGTTTTAAAAAGTAATTAAAATTTTAAAAAAATAACTAAGAGTAGAACTAATTATGCAAATATTTATTTCAAATAAAAATGTATTTATAGTAAATTTTATCATTTATGCTTTCAAATTCAATAATCTTCAAATAAATTGTTTAAAATATAAAATAAGTTCAAATCGATCTAACATTAAAAATCATTCTTTAATATAAATCGTGAATTTAATTATGTTTTAAATCGTGAATTAAATTTTGTTTTAAGTTGTGAATTATTTTGCGATTTAAATTTAAAATTTAAAATAAATAATTATAAATAATTATTATAATTATAAATAATTATAAAATAAATAAAAATAAATTTAAAAAGTTTAAATCAAAATTTTGATTTAAATCGTGATTAAAAAACAAAACGATTAATTAAACAAAAAGTACATGACAATATTAGTAATTATTATGTTAATTAACCACAATAACTATGATTCTGTAATATCGCGAACATATCATTAAATCACGAACTTTGTTTGATTTTTTTTTTCTTTAAATAAAACCACATTCATTGTTGCTTTTGGACTAGAAAGGACATTTTTGGTGTGTGTGTGGGAGGGGTAGGAGAGGTGCATTCACATGCAAAGTTAAGTTTTTTTAAGCTATTTGGCTAGGGGTCGAGGGGTCCGCGACTCTTCGTGTTTTTAAGGGGATTTTTTAATCGAAACCTGTTAATTGTGAACAAAATAAAAATGCTTTTTTTGTTTCTCTTCATAATAACAAAATGCATAATTTTTCATTTTGAAAAAGTAATTCTGTCTTTTGTGTGTGTGTGTGTGTGTTTGTATTCAATTGCGTCACTTCCTGTTTCAATTTGAAACTTGGTTCAAATTGTGAATTATGTCTGCTTATTGGACATAAATAAACATTTGGCCCAATCCTCGGGCCCCCACCCCCACCCCCAAATTGGAAAATAAACCATTTATTATTATTATTGTTATTAATTACATTAAATGTATTAATTATTGTAAGTTTCCTGTTTTAATTTAAAACATTCCCGTTTTTCTTTTCTCTCCTCTCCACTCTGAAATTAGAATCAAAAATAATAAAATAATTATTGTATATTTTAAACCATTTTTCAAATATGTTAAAAAATGTAAAATCCCAGTCCCCCCTTCTCCCCCAATCAATGGTCAGTAGAACAAATAAAAAGAGGACCCAAGTTACGAGAAATTATATAATTTCATAAAACTCGATAAAATTATAATAATAAAAAATCGGTTGTTGTTTAAAATTCAGAGCTCATTTAATGTGTAAACTCAAACTTGTTTTAGAAACTAGAATAGTAAGGTTCACCCTTACTATTCTAGTTTCATGACAAATATCTTTCAAAATAAACTTTTGATGGCAGTTTAAAAATAATTAGATTTCTTGTTGAAATCGTGAAAATTGCCATATAAAAAAGTTCATTTTTAAAAATATCTTAAATATTATGAAAATACTTTAATTTTTTGGTCACGTTTTAAGCTTTGCTTTATTTTAAGGAATGTTTTAGAATGTGGAGGTTGAAGTTTCTCTTAAAAAATGGGTTAAAACGGTGCTTAAAACAAAGCAGAGCTTAAAAGTTTTGAACAAATTCTTCATGAAAATGTTGTCAAACTTCAAAGTCATCTTTTAAGTTTAGCTTTTAATTTAAGCAACGTTTTTTATTAATAAGTAGTCAGTTTATTTTCAAAAGCTTTTTTTAATGAACTTTTATAAACGTTTAACGAACATTTAATTGTTTAAACATCAGAACAAATTATAGAAACGAAAAACAGAAAAAAAAACTTATTTCAATGACAAATTAATGACTAGAAAGATCAAACAAATTAATGACTAGAAAAGCCTTTTTGAAAAATATCAACAAAACGAAATGAAACTCATTCTTCGAAATGGATCATTTTCGAAGACGAGGAATCCACTTTTTCAACTCCGTCTTCTTCTTCTTCTTCTTTGAAAATCAAAACTTCGACTTCTTCTTCTTTCGGTTTGTCTATTTTCTTATTGCTTTTGAAAGTGGGTTTAATTTTATTTGCTTCTTTCTTTCCAGACGTAACGAATTCCTTCTTCTTCTTTTCGACGTTACCAACCGGCTTCGGTTTAGTTCCGTTCTTCTTCTTTAAGTGGTCCGTTTCCTTCGTTTCGATCTCTCGTATGACTGCGTTGTCGTTCTTATTCTCCTCCTCCATCTTCTTCTGCGGTCTTCCTCGTTTACGTTTCGCCTTTTCTCCGTTCTCTTTCTCGGTTCCTTGGACGTTTTCTTTCTCCGTAACATCTTTCGCAGCCACTTTTCTTTTTCTCGATCTTCTTCCTTCTTTTGGATCCGTTTTTTCCGGCGTCGTCGTCGTCTTCTTCTTCTCCTTCGTATTTTTCCCTCTCTTCTTCCTCTTTGATTTCATTTCAAATTCGTCGTCTTCCGATTTCTGCGAAGAATCGATCGTAATATCCGTAAAATCGGGATCTAGAAAAACAAAATAAGTTAAAATTCGACAAGAAATGTTTCGAAAGAAGAAATTGTTTTAGAAACTAGAAGAGTAACTATAACAGAATATTGTTAACTTGAAATAAAAAAAATAAAAAGGTCATTTTGAAAGATAACAACATTAAAATTGTATTTAAGTGATTCAGTTACTCTTCTAGTTTCTAAAACATTTTAAGTTTTACGGCCATATTCTAAAACGTTACTTAAAACAAAGCAAAGTAAGACTTAAAAATTCCACAATAAACTTGCTATAGAGAATTTTCATCAAAATCTTGTTTTAAGTTTAGCTTTATTTTAAGTAACGTTTTAGAATGCGGAACTGTTAACCACTCGTAAAAAAAAAGCGCGAACCGTCGTAGATCGAATCCAAATCGTCAGTGGAATCGAGAATCTTCTCGACATCGTCAAGAATCCCTTTGATACTCGCGTACAAACGAACGCATTGTTCATTGTTAACGATTCCCATCGATTCATCACTGAGATTCGCGTCTCCTCGTTTACGTTTCCTTCCTTCTGTAAATCGTAAAAAAAATGGAAGATACAAGTTACGATATTTCGATCTCTTTACGAAAATACGATCTCCAACACCTTCTCCGATGATATCGGAAGCTTGGTGCTTTCCCACTTTCTCCTCTCCTTTGTAACGGTGCAGAAAACTGTATTTTTCGAGCCGATCCTTTTCGAAAACGAAGACAAAAATTTAAGAAAAAGGTCTTTTAAAAGTGCGAATCTTTGGATTATGTTGTTCTTTATCCGCACTTCTATCGTCATTTCGAGTGCGTCCATCGCTTCGACGATCGCCCGTTTAACAATCTGACGATAATCTTTTCCTTTTACGACAAACTGCAAAAAGAAAGCGAGACTTAATTAATCGTCTTGTTCTTTAAATTTCAGAAAAAGAGTCGCGTTTTCCATCGTACTGGACCCATCTCCTTGAGAGTTTTCGAATCGACGAAAGGCTTCATCTTGTTCGGTTCGACCCAAGATCGAGAAACGTCGTCGCCGAAAAACACGACGTGATAATGAGTCTGAAAAGAGAACAACGAGAGTTCGAGAATTCGTCGATATGGATTGTAAATTAAGAGAGACGGAACCGGATGTTCGGTGCCTTCCTTTGTAAAAATGTAATCCATTATGTCCGGATCGTGATCCACCATCGCCGGCCACCTGATTAAAACCCAAAAATAACAAAAGTGTTACGATCGAAATCGCGATCGCACGGATTTGGATTCTTACCAAGGATAACCGAAAACTTTGGCCCAGACGATGGAACCGACTTCGTAACGGTTCATCGAGACCAATTCTGACATCTCAAACTACTTTCGATTTCTCACGCGAAATGAAATCTACAGCCTTAATTAAGGAGGAGGAGGAGGACACAGTAAATAAAAGGTACATTTCTACTAGGACTCTCGAGTATTAAGTGGAAACAATGCTTAAGAAGGAGATTTCTCCGCCGTTATTTTGTCGTTTCTATTCATTCGATGTAAGCTGGAGACCAGAAATCTGTTCTCGGTTTTTAAAGCACCGTTTTTACGGTGTTTTAGTTGGCTTTGGGGGTCGTATTCTTAAAAATTGCAGTTTCACCTTTTCCCTTATGAAAAGTTGTTGACTACCTTTGACTTAGCAATCATGAATAGCACCGTCTTTTAGCCGTCAGCTAATTTTTAGCTCTTTTTCAGTGCTTTCACTTCGACCTTACTGTTTTAGCTGTTATTCAACTTTTAACAGTTTTAGCTCTTTATTTCCAGAGCGCTCAAGAGCTTTTTATTTCAAGCGCGCGCGCACACATTAGTCCTATCTCGTTCCCTCGCTTTAGCACGTGCAGTGCCGCGTGTCGAAGGTCACGCGCACGTTGTCAAATATAGAATGACCCCCCCCCCCCCCCCCAGTTGAGCTAAAAAGATTTTGGCGCCAAAATTTTGTGGTCTCCTGAACGAAATTCCCCGCCATTTTAGCTAATTAAGTGTGATTTTCAACTGAAAACGGCGTGCGGGACGTTTATAACTTTATACAGACAATTTGTCATCATTATTATGCAGCATTTAAACGTTAATTATCTAATTAATTGAAATTAATTACCGAGAAAAGCTTCAATGTTAATTTCGCGCGCTTTTCGTTAAAGATGGCAAAACAACAAGAACCGGTTACGATTGTCATCGGTTATATAAAATGCTGTGAAAGAGATGACGACTGTGGTGACATCAGACGGATGTATTCGTAAATTATATTGTGCTTCTATGACGGCACAAAATACTACTTGTAGTTGCCTCACCCTAAGATGAAGCTTATGACGTCAGAGGGGTTCATTCAAAATTTTGTCTTGTGTCGTTTTGTCTAATAAAAAAGGGGGTAATAATGAAATAATACAAAATAAAACCTTTTGTTTAAACTGTTAATTTTATTCTTTTTTTGGTGTCCAACATAGAAAAAACTATCTTTTCTAATAAGTTTTCAATAACACTGTGTTGGAAACGCTTCAGGTTCCTGAGGATTCAATGGTTAAGTGGGTTCATGACAGGCATCTGTAGACAGCTTCAGAATTTCTTTGGCTCCACCCTTTTATGAGCGTCATCAATTTCTAATTGGTTTGTTATTGGGTCTGATGTCAAATGCCCCGCCCTTTTCAATTTCTAACTGGTTGATATTTGGTCTTACGCTCAAAAAGGGCGGAGCCAAAGAAAGTTTGAAGCTGTCTACAGATGCCTGTGGTTTCATGATGGACTTGAGTCCCTGAATGATCAATGAGTGAGTGAATGAATGAGGGAGGGAGGTAGGGGACGGCCCCTGGGAATCGAAAGGAAGTGACCTTGAGACACAGCTGCTGAAGCCTCAGCTAGGTTTGCTTTGAACAACTGTTGTGCAATCTTAGACTAAATAACAGGAAATAATAGGAAGGTAATAGTCTAAGGTGCAATTAACAACATTTTTGGATACATTTAGGTTTTTCATTTTGCGAGGTGATATAAAAACAGATATGAAATCGAGATTTATTTTTCATTCTTCACTTTCTTACAGATCAAAGAGAGAGAGAGAAATAATCCATATTATTAGGAAGGAGAAAAAACAAGAAAAATGAGTTGTCATTGTGAAAATCCATCCAAATACAAGAAATATGTGGAATATTACAACGGTCATAAGATGCCCATCGTTGGACTCGGGACATTTCTAGTATTGAAGATGAATTTCACGCGTTTCTAGTCTGCATTTTGCCCCCTTACGATTAAGAACGGTTGATTTTCGAACTCTTGGTTTGAGCAGAGAAACTCTGCAGTGGTATAGAAACTAGAAGGGTAACTTATTCACTTCATGTTATATCGTTCAAAATAATATAAATGAAATGGTTATTTTAAAGTATATCAATAGGAAAATAACCTTGAGTGATGGAGCTACTCTTCTAGTTTTTAAAACACTTTTTGGTTAATCTTTAAAACCACCTTAAGAAGAGATTGACATGCCGACTATAAACGCAGCTGCTCGTAACTTAAGAGGCGTTTCCCTCTCTAATGGACTGCGTTTAATTTGCAAATAGGGAACTCCGGATGAGATGTCGGTGGCGATCGAAACGGCGATTCAAGTCGGTTATCGCCACATCGACACTGCCTTCGCTTATAAGAACGAAAAGGCCATCGGAAACATTCTTCAAAAACTGTTTCGAGAGAATAAAGTCAAGAGAGAAGATCTTTTCATCGTTACGAAGGTGTCGCTTAGCGTAATGGGGGAGCTTCTTTCTATCGGAAGCCACTATAGCCTCTAAGATAAAGTGCCAAAGAAGAGGCTAAGCGGCTCGTAATTGAAACGAATCTCTCTTTCTCGTAAAATGGCGGGGAATTTTTTGCTAAATTTCGTGCTGTTTTGTTAATTTCCAGTTGCCTTCAAACGCGTTACGCGCGTCTGACGTCCACCGCTTCCTGAAGATGTCTCTTGCGGATTTACAACTGGATTACGTCGATCTCTATCTGGTCCACTCTCCATTAGGATTTCAGAATGTTAAGGACGATGTCTTTTTTCCGACCGATGCAGATGGAAACGCTCTTCTCGATCTGACCACGGATCACGTCGCCGTTTGGAAAGTGGGTTAATTTCGGAAGAACCGCAGTTTCTATCTTTTTTTTATTTCGAGTTTCTTTTGCAGTTCTTGAGCAAAATAAAGACAAACTAGAAAAGTGTTTTAGAAACTAGAATGGTAGCACTGGTAAATTTTAATTCATGTTGATATCTTTCAAAATAAACCTTTTTATAGAAGAAAAACAAAAAATGTCTTTGTAAAAAGTTGTTTTATTTTTCAAACTGAAATAAAAAGCTTATTTTGAAAGATAGCAACGTAAAAATACCGTCGAGTGATTTAAGCTACTCTTCTAGTTTTTAAAACACATTAAAGTCTCTTCGCTGTTCTGAAAGACAATAATAATCAAGAGTTCGAGAGGCGCGCCGTTAACACTTTAAACCCAACTTTATCTTTTAATTTTTGTAATGGTTTTGAATGGATTTGTAGAAAATGGAGGAACAGGTTGACCTTGGTTTGACCCGATCGATTGGATTGTCCAATTTCAACGAAAAACAGATCCAGCGCGTCTTGGACGCGGCTCGTATCCGACCTGCGAACCTTCAGGTCGAATGTAACGCTTATTTCCAACAGAGGAAACTGTTCGACTTCTGTAAGAGTAAAGGGATCACAATGACGGCTTACGGACCAATCGGATCGCCGGGATTTATCACCTTTGCAGGAATCAACAAGTCTCTCGAATTGTCCTTTTTCGTTTGCTTTTTTATTAACTGTCTTCTTTTATTATTATCGTAGGGACGAAGTTCCGAGCCTTTTGAACGATCCGCTTTTGAAACCTTTGGCTGAGAAATACAGGAAAACAGTTTCTCAAGTATTTTTAAAAACTCTTCTTAAGTTTTCAGATCGTTTTTTCTGAACTTTTTGTTTCGTTTTCGTTAGATTTTGATTCGTTGGTTGGTCGAAAAGAACATTGTCGTTATTCCCAAAAGTACGAATCCAGGACGGATTGCGGAAAACATTGATGTACGTTCGGAACAGATTCGAGGGGTTTTAATGATTTCAAGGATGTCTTAAAGGTGTAAACGCTTCTTCAACTCGTGAGTTAATTCTGGCTTTTAGGCGCAAAATGAATAGAAACTAGAAAGTTAATTCAATTACTTAAAGGATATTTTCGTGTTGATTTCTTTCAAATCAAACTTTTTGATAATTTTTTTAAAAATATTGTTTTTGTTGAAAAGTTGGATCATTTTCAAACTGTTATGAAAAGCTTATTTTGAAAGATATCAACAGTGAAAATATCCTGTAGTGATTGAATGACCATTCTAGTTTCTAAAACACTTTCTAGTTTTTCTTAATTTTGCATCTGAAAGACAGAATAATCTTGAGTTCGACAGTCGTTTTACATTTTTAAAACCACTTTAAACTTAAAGTGCAAGTAACTTAACGATTTGACATCATTTGCATAATATGCAAATGACGTAAGATCAATTTTAATACAAATTTTCACATGTATTTTGCATTTTTAACTTTAAAAAAAAAACTAAGAAGAAATTCGAAAGGTTTTAAGAAACTAGAAGAGTAAATGATCTGTTTGTTCCTTGATTGTATTCAAACTTCCGCTAAAAAGTTGAATTTCCTGTTGATATGGTCAATTACAACTTAAAATTAACCAGTTTTTGAGTTTCGCTTGAAGTTTGGGCCAAAATGAGGAAATTCCTAAAAAATCGGCTCATTTTCAAACTGCCATAAAAGTTTATTTTAAAAGATAAAGACACAAAAATAGTCTTTCAAGTGATTTATTTACTATTCTAGTTTTCTTCTAAAATCTGGTTGTTTTTTTCGAATGCATTAAATTTTTTAGGGACGTTTTGTATGTTTTTTATGTGAAGATTTTCGATTTCGAGCTTTCAACAGAAGACACAAAAGCGATCGATGGATTAGATCGGAATTACAGAATGTTTCACTTCAACGCAGCTAAAGGGTCGGTTGGTTTTTATCTTCGACATTTCGTTTTTTTTATTAACTTTTTTGAAATTTCTAGAGTCGAAAAACATCCGGAGTTTCCATACGAAATCTCTTGGTAAACGGAAGGTGGCATGAGATTGTGATTTATAATTGACGTGATGGAAAGCGAGTCTCTTTTGTTTCCGAGGTTTTTTCTTCTTCTCTTTCTGTTGAAACTGATGGAAATTTGAAAGTGGGTGGAGGGTTGAAAAAGGAGAGAACGGAATTTTATAATTTCTAATAATATTGTAATTGTATACGATAACAAAATCAACAATTTTAAAACAAAAACTGGATCGTTAAAAATCCAACCGAAAATCAATGTTATATTTAATAGGATTTAACGCATGATTAAAAAGAAGTGTTTTTCTTATTAAATATGTTTAGGAATCACTTAAAGTAGTTCTTAAGTTAGTCTGTCTTTCAAGGTGGGTATATCTTACTCACTTCAGTGTAGGAATATGTAATATTTTGGTGGAAACGCCAAATTCGTGTTTAAAGAAACACGTACAAATGTTAGAATTTACATTTACGTAATGTAGCGTATCTCGAGTCGCCATTCTGAACTCAAAATATGGCTGGTATGCTACGTATTTGGACTTCATTCCAGAGTTCTTACTTCAGAACTCCCCAAATGACAAATGCAAAACAATAGAACATAAATCTCTTCAATGCAAAACAATAGAACATAAAATTCTTGTGATACTTTTTGGCGGGGAAAGTGAAAGCAACCATGGGTTACCAACCTCAAATGAAAAATGGGAATGACGACAGGGCTTCGTCACATTATTAACACGTCAACTTGAGCCCTCAAAGAACAGGGTTCCAACATTGAAAATAACCACACGTTTCAAACAAGTGCTCAATAAAACTATATTGTTAAACACTTCAGTTCTCGGAGTGTTAAAAGTTTGAGTTCATGAAAGTATGGAGGGAGGTTAGGCCCCTGGAAATTGAAAGGGGCTGACCTCCAGCTGCTGAAGTGTTTTACTTCAAATGTTGCAAAACTGTTGTGCAAAATGACATTTGCATTGTTAACTTTTAATTGTTCATTATTACATATTGTCTTTTACTAGGTTTTTAATTGAGATAAAAAGGGATGAAATCGAGATTTATTTTTCATTCTGCACTTTCGTCCAGATCAAAGAGAGAGAGAGAGAGAAATAATCAATATTATTACGAAGGAAAAACAAGAAAGATGAGTTGTCATTGTGAAAAATCATCGAAAAACAAGAAATATGTGGAATATTACAACGGTCATAAGATGCCCATCGTTGGACTCGGGACATTTCTAGTATTTAATATGAATTTCGCACGTTTCTAGTCTGAATTTTGCATGTTAAGATGGTTTATGAACGGCTGTTTCTTAAACTCGAAGAGCAAAAATAAAAGAAACTTTGAAGCGTTTTAGAAACTAGAAGGGTAATTGAAATAAACTTTTAACTTTTAGTTTCGTTTAGTTTTCTAAAACACTTTCTAGTTTCTCTTAATTTTGCTCTTCTGAAAGACAGAATAATCAAGAGTTCGACTTTTTAAAACCACCTTAAGAAGAAAATGCGGACCGTAAACGCAGCGGCTCGTAACTTAATTAGAGGCGTTTTTGTCTCTTATGGACTGTTTTTAATTTGCAAATAGGGAACTCCGGAAGAGATGTCGGTGGCAATCGAAACAGCGATTCAAGTTGGTTATCGCCACATCGACACCGCCTTTATTTATCGGAACGAAAAGGCCATCGGAAACATCCTTCAGAGACTCTTTCGAGAAAATAAAGTCAAGAGAGAAGATCTTTTCATCGTTACGAAGGTCTCGCTTAACGCAACGGAGGAGCTTCTTTTGATCGGAAGCCACTAGCCTCCAAGATAAATTGCCAAAAAAGAGGCTAAGTGGCTGTCAATCGAAAGCATTTCTTTCGCTATCGTAAAATGGATGGAAAATATGGTGTTAAATTTTGCGCGTTTTCGTAATTTTCAGTTGCCTATGAACGCGATGCGCGCGTCTGACGTCCACCGCTTCCTGAAGATGTCTCTTGCGGATTTACAACTGGATTACGTCGATCTCTATCTGGTCCACCTTCCAATAGGGTTGCAGAACGTTAATGACGAAACGATTCTTCCGACAAACGCAGACGGAAACGCTCTTCTCGATCTGACCACCGATCACGTCGCAGTTTGGAAAGTGAGTTTGAATCCGTAACGAGAGCCTGAACAGACATTCCATAGTTTCATGGCTCGACTTCTCTTAATTTTGCTTCTAATCAGAGTTCGAAAATCAGCTCTGTCCATAAACCAACTTAACTCTAAAATGGTTTTCATGTAGAAAATGGAGGAACAAGTTGACCTTGGTTTGACCCGATCGATCGGATTGTCCAATTTCACCGAGGAACAGATCCAGCGCGTCTTGGATGCGGCTCGTATCCGACCTGCGAACCTTCAGGTCGAATGTAACGCTTACTTCCAACAGAGGAAACTGTTCGACTTCTGTAAGAGTAAAGGGATCACGATGACGGCTTACGGACCAATCGGATCGCCTGGTTATTATGTCTTCACTGGAATCGACCTCAACAAGTCGCGTTTTCATTTTTCTTTCTCAGTCGTATCGCTTGTAAATTGAAAATGACCACGTTTTTACTTGTTTTATTATCGTAGGAGCGAAGTTCCGAGCCTTTTGAATGATCCGTTTTTGAAACCTTTGGCTGAAAAATACAAGAAAACAGTTTCTCAAGTATTTTTAAGACTTTTTGGAGTTTTTCGGCTCGGTTTTTTTTTCTCAACCTTTGTTTTATTTTCGTTAGATTTTGATTCGATGGTTGGTCGAAAGGAACATCGTCGTTATTCCCAAAAGTACAAAACCGGAACGGATCGCAGAAAACATTGACGTACGTTCGGAAAAGATTCGAGGGGTTTTCTACCTTTTCGAAACTCGTGTTTATTTTTTTCGAAATACAAAAGCAATTTTTTCAATCTGAAGGTTTTTGATTTTGAACTATCGGCCGAAGATACGAAAACGATCGACGGATTGGATCGAAATTTCAGAATGTTTTCTTTCCAACCTATCAAAGGGTCGGTTGGCTTTTTATGTCGTGGGAATCTTTTAACTGAAGTCTCGTTTCGTCTTTTCTATTTCTAGTGCTGAAAGACATCCGGAATTTCCTTTTTAAATCAATTGTTTAAAGACGGGACGGATCGAGATCCCTTTAGGGAACGTAACGAAGAAAGAGAGAAAGAGGTCCGATTGAGGTTTTTCTTCTTCATTTTATTCACTCTACTCGATGTGAAAAATATTGCAAAAATAATGGCTGAAAAAGAAAGAAATTTTATTATTTCCAATATTGTAATTGTATACGATAAGAAATTACTAATTTTGAAACAGAAACTGGATCGTTAAAAATCCAACTGAAAATCAATGTTATATTTATTTATTTTGATTTAACGCACAATTAAAAAAGAAGTAATTTGACTTCACTACATTTTGAATTGTTTTTCTTATTAAAGATGTTTAAGGTGAGTTTAAAGTTAACTCGGGTTATTCTGTCTTTCAGGGTGCAAAATGAAGAGGAACTTGAAAGCATTTTAGAAACTAGAAGGGTAACTCAATCACTTGAGTCATTTTGCACAAAAGTTCCAAACTTCAATGGGCCAAAATTTATGGACTTTATGGTCGGATTTGACAAAACATAAAATATAATACACATCGAGTTCGATCCTCAAAGTCTATTTTTTTTTCTGATCCACTTTTAATGACTTTCAATAATTTGGCCGAAATTCAAGTTGAGCTTTTAAAGAACAGAGTACGAAACATAGAAAAATAAAACACCTGTTTCAAACAAGTGCTCAATAAAAATATTGTATTTCTGAGGCTTCACAGTTGAAGTGGGTTCGTGATGGATTTTGAGCCCATGCAGCCCCTGCATTCAAGGGGGTAATTTGCCCCCCCCCCCCAATTGACCCATTTAGCAAATTTAAGTAACCTGTGAAGCTAACTTCACTCTCTCCCTTCTCCCTCTGATTTAGGCCCTGGATATGCCACTGAGTCCCTTAATGATTAATGACTGGAGGGAACGAGATTATAGGCTCCTAGAAATTGACAGGTGGACCTTCAGCCTCATCTGCTGATGTTGTTTACTTTTAAATATACTAAATGTTGCACAACTGACGGTGGGGTGCAATTGATAAATATGATGTTGCTTTGTGTCAACTTTTAATTATTCATTTTTAGATATCAGTTGTCTTTTATGAGGTTTTTAATTTAGAGAGAGTTACATTAGTTACATTCTGCTTGTGACCCAACACTCTTTAACAAAATAATTAGCTACTCTCAATTAGTCCCCAGTAGCCTCTTAACCATAGTGAGAAAGGAATATAGACAGTTTCATTAAATACTCTTGCAATAAACACATCCCCTAAAGCCATTTGCCCTAAAAGCACTTGCCCTTAAAGGATATTTTCCCAAACTGCTTGCCATAAAAGGACATTTGCCCTAAAGACACTTGCTCTAAAGGGTCATTTGCCCTAAAACTATTCCCCCCCAAAAAACACCTATTTTTTAAATATTAATTCCCCCCCCCCAAACGGTTTCGTGTATTTCATTGGAGTATGTTAATTTGAATGCTCAATTTTTATGGCTTTACATTCAACAATTTCTGTCTGTTTATATTTGTATACGAGAAACTGGTTTACATTTTACAATATTGTAAAATGGAACAAAAAATAAATTAGAAAAAAAAATAGATTGGGATTTGGATTTGAATTTTTTTTTGTCAGGTTTGGATTTGGTAAAATATTATATGTTGGGATTTGGATTTGATTTGGCAGTTGCTAATAAAGATTTGAATTGGATTCAATCCAATAGAAAACACCAAATCCAATGCACTGGTTGAAACATAGAAAAAACAAGTGCACATTGTAAACACTTATTTTTTTTTTTGAGGGTTCAAAGGTTAAGTGGGTTTTTGGTAGATTTGCCCCTCCCCCCTACAGTGGCGTATTCAATTGGGATAATTAGTCTTCGCCCATTTGGCAAATTTTAATAAATAAAAATTATTAAAGAGTTTTCTTCGTACTTAATAAAAACCTTCACATTTACATTAAATGTGAAGCTAACTTCAAGCGTAGCTCGCCGTCCCATGAATTTATTAATAAAGTTTCCCCCTTCCTCCCCATGATTTATCCCTGGATATGCCACTGAGCCGCAGTATAGAAAACCAATACGTGCAGTTGATCGCCACTGAATGATCAATAATGAGGGAAGGAGATTACAGGCTCCTGGAAATAGACAGGTGGACCTTGAGTCTGAGTTGCAGAAATTGTTTGCTTTGAAACATATTAAATTTTGCACAACTCACTGTGGAGTGCAATTTATAAAAAATGACGTTGCATTTTATAAAAATGACGTTGCATTTTTAACTTTAATTATTCATTATTACGTGTCAATTGTCTTTTACGAGGTTTTTAATTTAGAGAGATAATATAAAATGGGACGAAATAGAGATTAATTTTTCATTCTTCACTTTCTTCCAGATCAAACAGAGAGAGAGAAAAATAATAATCAATATTATTACGAAGGAAAAAACAAGAAAGATGAGTTGCCATTGTGAAAAATCCTCCAAAAACAAGAAATATGTGGAATATTACAACGGTCATAAGATGCCCATCGTTGGACTCGGGACATTTCTAGTATTGAAGATGAATTTCACGCGTTTCTAGTCTGCATTTTGCATGTTAAGATGGTTTATGAACGGCTGATTTTTTGAACTCGAAGAGCAAAAATAAGAGAAACTTTGAAGTGTTTTAGAAACTAGAAGGGTAATTTAAATAAACTTTTAACTTTTAGTTTCGTTTTCTAAAACACTTTCTACTTTCTCTTAATTTTGCTCTTCTGAAAAACAGAATAATCAGAGTTCGATTTAGAGGCATTTACATTTTAAAACCACCTTAAGAAGATGCGGACTGTAACCGCAGCCGCTCGTAACTTAAGAGGCGTTTTCCCCCCTCTAATGGACTGCTTTTAATTTTCAAATAGGGACCTCCGGAAGAGATGTCGGTGGCGATCGAAACGGCGATTCAAGTCGGTTATCGCCACATCGACACCGCCTTCTCTTATCGGAACGAAAAGGCCATCGGAAACATCCTTCAGAGACTCTTTCGAGAGAATAAAGTCAAAAGAGAAGATCTTTTCATCGTTACGAAGGTCTCGCTTAGCGTAACGGGGAGCTTCTTTCGATCGGAAGCCACTAGCCTCCAAGAAGAGGCTATAAGCGGCTCCAAATCGAAAGCATTTCTTTATCTATCGTAAAATGGATGGAAAATATGGTGTTAAATTTTGCGCGTTTTCGTTAATTTTCAGTTGCCTCCGAACGCGATGCGCGCGTCTGACGTCCACCGCTTCTTGAAGATGTCTCTTGCGGATTTACAACTGGATTACGTCGATCTCTATCTGGTCCACACTCCAATAGGATTTCAAAATGTTAAAGACGATGTCATTTTTCCGACCGACGCAGATGGAAACGCTTTTCTCGATCTGACCACGGATCACGTCGCCGTTTGGAAAGTGAGTTAATTTCGGAGGAACCACAGTTTCTATTTTTTCTTTCGTTTCGAGTGTTTTTTTTTAATGAACTGTTTTCTGAACAGCTGATTTTATCAAAAGTCTTGTTTATATTTTGCAGTTCTTGAGCAAAATAAAGACAAACTAGAAAAGTGTTTTAGAAACTAGAATAGTAGCACGGGTAAATTTTAATTCATGTTGATATCTTTCAAAATAAACCTTTTTATAGAAGAAAAACAAAAAATGCCTTTGTAAAAAGTTGTTTTATTTTTCAAACTGAAATAAAAAGCTTATTTTGAAAGATAGCAACATAAAAATACCGTCGAGTGATTTTAGCTACTCTTCTAGTTTTTAAAACACATTAAAGTCTCTTCGCTGTTCTGAAAGACAATAATAATCAAGAGTTCGAGAGGCGCGCCGTTAACACTTTAAACCCAACTTTATCTTTTAATTTTTGTAATGGTTTTGAATGGATTTGTAGAAAATGGAGGAACAGGTTGACCTTGGTTTGACCCGATCGATTGGATTGTCCAATTTCAACGAGAAACAGATCCAGCGCGTCTTGGACGTGGCTCGTATCCGACCTGCGAACCTTCAGGTCGAATGTAACGCTTACTTCCAACAGAGGAAACTGTTCGACTTCTGTAAGAGTAAAGGGATCACAATGACGGCTTACGGACCAATCGGATCGCCGGGATTTATCACCCTTGCAAAAATCGACAAGTCTCTCGAATTATCCTTTTTCGTTCGCTTTTTTATTAACCGTCTTCTTTTATTATTATCGTAGGGACAAAGTTCCGAGCCTTTTGAACGATCCGCTTTTGAAACCTTTGGCTGAGAAATACAGGAAAACAGTTTCTCAAGTATTTTTAAAAACTCTTCTTAAGTTTTCAGATCGTTTTTTCTGAACTTTTTGTTTCGTTTTCGTTAGATTTTGATTCGTTGGTTGGTCGAAAGGAACATTGTCGTTATTCCCAAAAGTACGAATCCAGGACGGATCGCGGAAAACATTGATGTACGTTCGGAACAGATTCGAGGGGTTTTAATGATTTCAAGGATGTTTTAAAGGTGTAAACGCTTCTTGAATTCTGGCTTTTAGGCGCAAAATGAATAGAAACTAGAAAGTTAATTCAATTACTTAAAGGATATTTTCGTGTTGATTTCTTTCAAATCAAACTTTTTGATAAGATTTTTAAAAATATTGTTTTTTTTTTAAAAAAAGTTGGATCATTTTCAAACTGTTATAAAAAGCTCATTTTGAAAGATATCAACAGTGAAAATATCCTTTATTGATTGAGTGACCCTTCTAGTTTCTAAAACACTTTCTAGTTTTTCTTAATTTTGCATCTGAAAGACAGAATAATTTTGAGTTCGAGAGTCGTTTTACATTTTTAAAACCACTTTGAAGTAACTTAACGATTTGACATCATTTGCATAATATGCCATAAAAGTTTATTTTAAAAGATAAAGACACAAAAGTAGTCTTTCAAGTGATTTATTTACTATTCTAGTTTTCTTCTAAAATCTGATTGTTGTTTTTTCGAACGCATAACATTTCTTAGAGACGTTTTGTTGTTATTTTTTTATGTGAAGATTTTCGATTTCGAGCTTTCAACAGAAGACACAAAAGCGATCGATGGATTGGATCGGAATTACAGAATGTTTCACTACGGCGCATCTAAAGGGTCGGTTGGTTTTATCTTCGACATTTCGTCTTTGTATTCACATCGTGTTGCTTTTTTTGCAATGTCTAGAGTCGAGAAACATCCGGAGTTTCCATACGAAATCACTTGGTAAACGGAAGGTGGCATGAGATCGTGATTTATAATTGACGTGATGGAAAGCGAGTCTCTTTTGTTTCCGAGGTTTTTTCTTCTTTTTCTGTTGAAACTGATGTAAACTTGAAAGTGGGTGGAGGGTTGAAAAAGGAGAGAACGGAATTTTATAATTTCTAATAATATTGTAATTGTATACGATAACAAAATCGCCAATTTTAAAACAAAAACTGGATCGTTAAAAATCCAACTGAAAATCAATGTTATATTTATTTAACTTGATTTGACGCACAATTAAAAAAGAAGTAATTTGACTTCACTACATTTTGAATTGTTTTTCTTATTAAAGATGTTTCAGGTGGGTTTTTAATTTAAGTCGTGTTATTCTGTCTTTCAGGGTGCAAAATGAAGAGGAACTTGAAAGCATTTTAGAAACTAGAAGGGTAACTCAATCACTTGAGTCATTTTGCACAAAAGTTCCAAACTTCAATGGGCCGAAATTTATGGACTTTATGGTCGGATTTGACAAAACATAAAATATAATACACATCGAGTTCAATCCTCAAAGTCTATTTTTTTTTCTGATCCACTTTTAATGACTTTCAATAATTTGGCTCGAATTCAAGAAGAGACAAATTTATTAACACTTCATCTTGAAAGCTCAAATAACAGTTACTCTTCGAGCGTTCAAGTCGAAGTGTTTTTTTTTTATGTTCGGAACCTCGGGGTTCCAACATAGAAAAAACAAGTGCACATTGTAAACACTTAGTTTTTTGAGGGTTCAAAGTTCAAGTGGGTTCTTGGTGGATTTGAGCCCCTGCAGTGGCGTATTCAAGGGGGATAATTAGCCTTCGCCCATTTGACAAATTGTAATGATACAATTTTATTAAAAAGAGTTTTCTTCGTACTTAATAAAAACCTTCACATTTACATTAAATGTGAAGCTAACTTCAAACTTAGCTTCCCCTCCCATGAATTTATTGATAAAGTTTACCCCTTCCTCCCCCGCCCCATGAATTATCCCTGGATATGCCACTGAGCCACAGTATAGAAAACTGATGCGTGACTGTCGAGCCACTGAATGATCAATAATGAGGGAAGGAGATTACAGGCTCCTGGAAATAGACAGGTGGACCTTGAGCTTGAATTGCAGAAGTTGTTTGCTTAGAAACATATTAAATGTTGCACAACTCACTGTGGAGTGCAATTTATAAAAAATGACGTTGCATTTTTAACTTTAATTATTCATTATTACGTGTCAATTGTCTTTTACGAGGTTTTTAATTTAGAGAGATAATATAAAATGGGACGAAATATTGATTAATTTTTCATTCTTCACTTTCTTCCAGATAAAAGTCGTCAAACGGAGAGAAATAATCAATATTATTACGAAGGGAAAAACAAGAAAGATGAGTTGCCATTGTGAAAAATCATCCAAAAACAAGAAATATGTGGAATATTACAACGGTCATAAGATGCCCATCGTTGGACTCGGGACATTTCTAGTATTGAAGATGAATTTCACGCGTTTCTAGTCTGTATTTTGCATGTTAAGATGGTTTATGAACGGCTGATTTTTAAACTTGAAGAGCAAAAATAAGAGAAACTTTGAAGTGTTTTAGAAACTAGACGGTTTCTCTTAATTTTGCTCTTCTGAAAGACAGAATAATCAGAGTTCGATTTACAGGCGTTTACATTTTAAAACCAACTTAAGAAGATGTCGACTGTAGCCGCAGCCGCTCGTAACTTAGAGGCGTTTTTATCTCTTATGGACTGCTTTTCATTTGCAAATAGGGAACTCCGGAAGAGATGTCGGTGGCAATCGAAACAGCGATTCAAGTTGGTTATCGCCACATCGACACCGCCTTCGCTTATCGGAACGAAAAGGCCATCGGAAACATCCTTCAGAAACTCTTTCGAGAGAATAAAGTCAAGAGAGAAGATCTTTTCATCGTTACGAAGGTCTCGCTTAGCGTAATGGGGGAGCTTCTTTCGATCGGAAGCCACTAGCCTCGAAGAAGAGGCTAAGCGGCTCCAATTCGAAAGCATTTCTTTCTCTATCGTAAAATGGATGGAACTATGGTGTTTAATTTTGCGCGTTTTCGTTAATTTCCAGTTGCCTTCAAAAGCGATGCGCGCGTCTGAGGTCCACCGCTTCCTGAAGATGTCTCTTGCGGATTTGCAACTGGATTACGTCGATCTCTATCTGGTCCACACTCCAATAGGGTTGCAGAACGTTAATGACGAAACGATTCTTCCGACAGACGCAGACGGAAACGCTCTTCTCGATCTGACCACCGATCACGTCGCAGTTTGGAAAGTGAGTTTGAATCCGTAACGAGAGCCTGAACAGACATTCCATAGTTTCACGGCTCGACTTCTCTTAATTTTGCTTCTAATCAGAGTTCGAAAATCAGCTCTGTCCATAAACCAACTTAACTCTAAAATTTGTTTTCATGTAGAAAATGGAGGAACAAGTTGACCTTGGTTTGACCCGATCGATTGGATTGTCCAATTTCAACGAGAAACAGATCCAGCGCGTCTTGGACGTGGCTCGTATCCGACCTGCGAACCTTCAGGTCGAATGTAACGCTTACTTCCAACAGAGGAAACTGTTCGACTTCTGTAAGAGTAAAGGGATCACGATGACGGCTTACGGACCAATCGGATCGCCGGGATTTCTCACCTTTACAGGAATCGACAAGTCTCTCGAATTATCCTTTTTCGTTCGCGTTTTTATTAACCGTCTTCTTTTATTATTATCGTAGGGACGAAGTTCCGAGCCTTTTGAACGATCCGCTTTTGAAACCTTTGGCGGAAAAATACAAGAAAACAGTTTCTCAAGTATTTTTAAAAACTCTTCTTAAGTTTTTCGGTTCTTTTTTTCTGAATATTTTGTTTCGTTTTCATTAGATTTTGATTCGTTGGTTGGTCGAAAGGAACATTGTCGTTATTCCCAAAAGTACGAATCCGGGACGTATCGCAGAAAACATTGATGTACGTAAGGACGAGAATCGAAGCGTTTTCTACTTTTTAGAAACTTGTGTTTATTTTTTTCGAAATACAAAAGCAATTTTTTCAATCTGAAGGTTTTTGATTTTGAGCTGTCGGCCGAAGACACGAAAACGATCGACGGATTGGATCGAAATTTCAGAATGTTTTATTTACAAAGATTCAAAGGGTATAGTTGTTGGCATTTTATCTCGTGGAAGTCTTTTAAATTAATTCTCGTTTCGTCTTTTCTATTTCTAGTGCTGAAAAACATCCGGAATTTCCTTATTAAATCAATTGGTAAAAGACGGGACGGATCGAGATCCCATTTGGGAACGTAACGAAGAAAGAGAGAAAGAAGTCCGGTCGAGGTTTTTCTTCTTATTCTTTTTATTCACTGTACTCGATGTTGAACTAACGGTTTCTAATGCAAAAAAAATAGTTGAAACACAAAAGGAATTTTATTATTTCGAATATATTGTTAAAAATACAAAAGCACCAATTTAACAACAAAAAACAAAAACTGGATCGTTAAAAATCCAACTGAAAATCAATGTTATATTTATTTATTTTGATTTAACGCACAATTAAAAAAGAAGTAATTTGACTTCACTACACTTTGAATTGTTTTTCTTATTAAAGATGTTTAAGGTGAGTTTAAAGTTAACTCGGGTTATTCTGTCTTTCAGGGTGCAAAATGAAGAGAAACTTGAAAGCGTTTTAGAAACTAGAAGGGTAACTCAATCACTTGAGTCATTTTGCACAAAAGTTCCAAACTTCAATGGGCCAAAATTTATGGACTTTATGGTCGAATTTGACAAAACATAAAATATAATACACACATCGAGTTCGATCCTCAAAGTCTATTTTTTTTCTGATCCTCTTTTAATGACTTTCAATAATTTGGCCGAAATTCAAGTTGAGCTTTTAAAGAACAGAGTACGAAACATAGAAAAATAAAACACCTGTTTCAAACAAGTGCTCAATAAAAATATTGTATTTCTGAGGCTTCACGGTTCAAGTGGGTTCGTGATGGATTTTGAGCCCATGCAGCCCCTGCATTCAAGGGGGTAATTTGCCCCCCCCCCCCAATTGACCCATTTAGCAAATTTAAGTAACCTGTGAAGCTAACTTCACTCTCTCCCTTCTCCCTCTGATTTAGGCCCTGGATATGCCACTGAGTCCCTTAATGATTAATGACTGGAGGGAACGAGATTATAGGCTCCTGGAAATTGACAGGTGGACCTTCAGCCTCATCTGCTGAAGTTGTTTACTTTGAAATATACTAAATATTGCACAACTGACGGTGGGGTGCAATTCATAAATATTATGATGTTTTGTGTCAACTTTTAATTATTCATTTTTATATATCAGTTGTCTTTTACGAGGTTTTTAATTTAGAGAGATAATATAAAATGGGACGAAATCCAGATTAATTTTTCATTCTTCACTTTCTTCCAGATAAAAGTCGTCAAACGGAGAGAAATAATCAATATTATTACGAAGGAAAAAACAAGAAAGATGAGTTGTCATTGTGAAAAATCATCCAAAAACAAGAAATATGTGGAATATTACAACGGTCATAAGATGCCCATCGTTGGACTCGGAACATTTCTAGTATTGAAGATGAATTTCACGCGTTTCTAGTCTGCATTTTGCATGTTAAGATGGTTTATGAGCGGTTTATTTTTTGAACTCGAAGAGCAAAAATAAGAGAAACTTTGAAGTGTTTTAGAAACTAGAAGGGTAATTTAAATTAACTTTTAGTTTCGTTTTGTAAAACACTTTCTACTTTCTCTTAATTTTGCTCTTCTGAAAAACAGAATAATCAGAGTTCGATTTAGAGGCATTTACATTTTAAAACCACCTTAAGAAGATGCGGACTGTAACCGCAGCCGCTCGTAACTTAAGAGGCGTTTTCCCCCCTCTAATGGACTGCTTTTAATTTTCAAATAGGGAACTCCGGATGAGATGTCGGTGGCGATCGAAACGGCGATTCAAGTTGGTTATCGCCACATCGACACCGCCTTCGCTTATCGGAACGAAAAGGCCATCGGAAACGTCCTTCAGAAACTGTTTCGAGAGAATAAAGTCAAGCGAGAAGATCTTTTCATCGTTACGAAGGTCTCGCTTAGCGTAACGGGGGAGCTTCTTTCGATCGGAAGCCACTAGCCTCCAAGAAGAGACTATAAGCGGCTCCAAATCGAAAGCATTTCTTTATCTATCGTAAAATGGATGGAAAATATGATGTTAAATTTTGCGCGTTTTCGTTAATTTTCAGTTGCCTCCGAACGCGATGCGCGCGTCTGACGTCCACCGCTTCTTGAAGATGTCCCTTGCGGATTTGCAACTGGATTACGTCGATCTCTATCTGGTCCACACTCCAACAGGGTTGCAGAATGTTAATGACGAAACGATTGTTCTGACCGACGCAGACGGAAACGCTCTTCTCGATCTGACCACCGATTACGTCGCAGTTTGGAAAGTGAGTTTGAATTCGTTACGAGAGCCTGAACAGACATTCCAGAGTTTCTTGGGTCGACTTCTCTTAATTTTGCTTCTAATCAGAGTTCGAAAATCAGCTCTGTCCATAAACCAACTTAACTCTAAATGGTTTTCATGTAGAAAATGGAGGAACAAGTTGACCTTGGTTTGACCCGATCGATCGGATTGTCCAATTTCAACGAGAAACAGATCCAGCGCGTCTTGGATGCGGCTCGTATCCGACCTGCGAACCTTCAGGTCGAGTGTAATGCTTACTTCCAACAGAGGAAACTGTTCGACTTCTGTAAGAGTAAAGGGATCACGATGACGGCTTACGGACCAATCGGATCGCCTGGTTATTATGTCTTCACTGGAATCGACCCCAACAAGTCTCGTTTTCTTTTTCCTTTCTCAGTCGTATCGCCTGTGAATTGAAAATGACCACGTTTTTACTTGTTTTATTATCGTAGGGGTGAAGTTCCGAGCCTTTTGAATGATCCGCTTTTGAAACCTTTGGCTGAAAAATACAAGAAAACAGTTTCTCAAGTATTTTTAAGACTTTTTGGAGTTTTTCGGCTCGGTTTTTTTTCTCAACCTTTGTTTTATTTTCGTTAGATTTTGATTCGTTGGTTGGTCGAAAGGAACATCGTCGTTATTCCCAAAAGTACAAAACCGGAACGGATCGCAGAAAACATTGACGTACGTTCGGAAAAGATTCGAGGGGTTTTCTACCTTTTCGAAACTCGTGTTTATTTTTTTCGAAATACAAAAGCAATTTTTTCAATCTGAAGGTTTTTGATTTTGAACTATCGGCCGAAGATACGAAAACGATCGACGGATTGGATCGAAATTTCAGAATGTTTACTTTCCAACCTATCAAAGGGTCGGTTGGCTTTTTATGTCATGGAAATCTTTTAACTGAAGTCTCGTTTCGTTTTCTCTATTTCCAGTTCTGAAAGACATCCGGAATTTCCTTTTTAAATCAATTGTTACAAGACGGGACGGATCGAGATCCCATTTTGAAATGTAACAAAGAGTTTTTCTTTTTTTCTTTATTCACTCTACTCGGTATCAAACTAACCGCTTAATTGCCTTGCTTCAAATATATTGTTAAAAATACAAAAGCACCAATTTAACAACAAAAACAGAAACTGGATCGTTAAAAATACAATATAAAATCAATGAAATGTTTGACATAATTTCACTTTTTAAGTTTTTTCTTATTAAAGATGTTTTAGCAATCACTTAATATTGTATTTTTGTGTTGATAATCTTTCAGATTAAACTTCTTAGAAACAAAAAATATATCAAAGATGGAAATACCATTAAGTGATTGAGGTAACCTTCTAGTTTCTAAAACAATTTCCACGTTAAAAATGACTGCATATTTTCAAAGTTTCTAGCTTCTAACAAAAGTTTCATTTTCTTCTTAACTTTCTTTAAAATTAACGCCGCAGCAATTTGAAATAATTGTTATTAAATTTGAAAAAGTGAAATTTGATCATTTCTATAAAAAGTTAATTATCAAAGATATTGTCATAAAAATACTTTCGAGCTAATTCTAGCATTTTACAAACTTAAAGTTGCTTTTAAAAGAAGCTTAAGGTCATTTTATACAATTGGAAATTGTATTTTTTAACATGAAAATTTATTTCAGTTTATCTACATCGGTTACATTTACATTAATCTTTCTATTCATAACGAGCGGCCAAAAGGCCAACAGTAAATAATCCGCTGCCAACAACCACGAAACGACGTAAATCCGTTCCAGACCGAACATCAGAACCAAAATACTGAACAACGTCTGAATCCAAGATAAAAGAACGGTCGTCCGAGACCTAACCACAAAAAAACCCCCAGATTAGTTAAGTTTAAACTCGATAAACCCAAAAAGGATCGTCGTATCGCACTCTGCTTTTGCCGCTGTGTACAAGTCGTCTACGAAATTTCCTTTTCCAAATAACGATACTAACATTATGCAACTTAATATTAAAGTCGGATCCTCAGTTACGGGTTGAAACCTAGAAAGGAAAATGTTGTTAACGAAGGAACGGTTCGAGCACGTTTTTACGTTTGTTGCTCGTTAATTCGGCTTTGAGACACGACGAATCCACCTTAAATTGACAATCCAGATGACGAGCGTTGGACAGTTTATTAGGAACACGAGAGAACACGTGAGGTAGGAAGTTGAATAGAGAACACGTTTCGCCGATTCCTCTTTGGTCCATTTTAACTCGTGATAAAACAACTGCGTGCGATAATTAAGATTAATTTACGACAAATAGTCGAACAGAAGTTCCTTCTTTTCTCTCTCTCTCTCTCTCTCTCTAACCTTAATCGTAGATATGAGTTGTGTGGCTAAGAGAGAAAGAACGCCGCACGTCAAATAACCGGTGATCGCAAGCAACGAAGCCAAAATTACGTTCGTTATGAATACGTTACGATCGGACAAACCAAAACAGAATCTAGAAATTTAGATAATGAATACTAATTAATTTTAACTAAGTAGTAAACGGCCAAAAGTAATGGATTACTACTGGAATTAAATTACTTTTTTTTTAGTAATCTAAAATTGACGACTGTTACTTATTTTTACTCTACTTTTAAAATTGGAAAATTCGATTACTTTTTTAATTAATTGTGTAATTAGTTTTTTGGAAATTTATTAATTGTAATTATTTTTATTTAATAATTATTGCAGTTTTTAAAATTGAGTAATTCTAATTTTTAAAATTTAATAATTGCAATTAATTTATTTCTAAAAATTAATTATAAGTAACTGATATTTTTTAAATTTATTTTGTAATTTTATATTTTAGTAATTGTAATTTAAAATTTAATAATTGTATTTAATGTATTTAAAATGGAGTAATTGTAATTAATTTCTTTAAAATTGACTAATAGTAATTCTAATTAATTACTTTGAAATATTTTATTGACAACCTGCAAGAAATTCTACCGATACAAGATTAATTTTTAATTTCGATTACTTTGTGTTAGTTAGAAGTCGTCGAAACAACTCTCTGGTCGGTATTAAAGAAAGACTGACGAAACGAGACAAGAGAGCAGCGAGTGCCGAAGAGACGACGTACAAGAAATACAAGATCGGAAATGACAACCAACGATCGTAATGTTTCGATCCGACTACGTGACTTTCGAAGATCGTATCTCGAAAGCTCCATTTGAAAACTCCGGTCGTAACGTAGACGATTAATAAATTCCGCAGCAGAATGGAGAGGCTTCCAGTCTGAATATCTAATGTGAAACCAAAATCCGAGTACCAAGTTCAAGTTAATGTTTTGTCTAGATTGCAACAAGTGTGTCATAAATTTACGTTTCGCTCCGACGTTTGACGTGGTTTCCAAGACGGAAGCGCAGATGAAAGCAGGAATCAGATAAATGTACACCCTAACCACCTGGAAGCAACATTAATTCGATGTTAATTCGGTTATTTTCGAAGAAAACGTCCGAAAAGAAACCTGTTGGAGCGAATCGATTAAAGAATATGTAACGGCAACATCGTAAGAACACGACGGATCCAGATAGAGACGAACTTCAAGAGAACTTTTCGATAGACTCGTGGGTCGTTGTGAATATAGAACGACGTGGTGGACGACGGTGACGTCGTTCAGAACGTTGAATGTGTCCACTTTGGCCCACGGCACCTTCTGGTGGACAATCCCATCTGAAAAAAGAAATGAGGGAAACGTCTCCATAAAAAGGTTTCGCCATAAGAAAGAGGGCAGTTATATTTTGTCTTTACGTTTGCACTTTACTCCGGACGAGTGGACTCGTAAGTTGTACGCCTGCCATGTCTCAGACAAAGCCGAGAACCTCAATCTGGCAAAAAGAGATCCCGGTAAGACCTTAAACGTTTCTTCTGCGAAAAGACTCCGCCACCAAGACACTTCATAAGTGGATTTCGAAGTGGAGAAGGATTCGACAGAGACTTCGACCTGCGAAAAACAGAGACGTGGAAAATGATTACATCTAGAGGCGAAAAACTCTTAACGTCGCGTTTAACACAGCACGAAACGGTAACAATAAGAGTAAAGTTACGTTGTGACTCGGATTCGCTTGTAGTTTGATGACTAAGTGAGTCTCTTTTACGTTGCGACAGTAAAACGCCTTCTTGACTCCACTCTCTGATGGAAGATACATGTCCTCGCAGGAGGAGGAGAGCGCGTGCGACACGTAACAAATCGCTCGACCGCTGTCTGGAACGCAACCGAACACCCATGGTTTCAGATCCTGGTGAGATGCTACAATGACTAGATCTTCGCCGACGTTCGTCGTAAGGAGAAGAGCCGAAGTTTCTTCTCTTCCATCGTATTCCCATCGTTTCGAACTTCGATCCGTCCAAAGTTCTTCGTAGGCCAGAGGTACGGCCCAATTGTCGGGCATTTCGACTGCACGTGCTTTGTGGTGGCCACGGACTAAGTTCCGATCGATTATATTTTGACGTCTCCTCACTTTCAATATTAATTGCTTCGTAGTTGGATCGATCAGTTTGAATATCGTTCGAACCGTTGCCAAAACCAACTGATTACACCTTCGGGGAGACAGTCATCCAGGGAGACAAAAGCAAAATAAATTTCTATTCCGCCACCTTAAGTTGATCAAAAGTGTCCAATTTTACCAGACGATACAAAGATGATCCATTCCGACCCAAACTCCCGGAATCACATTACTCTTAAAAAGGAAAACAGAATATAAAAAACCAATCTTGAAATCTCTCTTTCGTTCTTTCCCTTTTCAGTTTACCATAAGAGAAACGCCGTTGGACGACGATAACATTTCGTTATCGAAGTCACCAAGACCCACCAAGTCCGGTCTGACCATAAGATCGAGAGGACCACCACCGATGGACACAAGGTTCACATCTCGCATCTTAGAAGAAGAGGAGGAGGAGAAGGAACCGTTTCCGTTCCGAAGTGACCAGTATTCATCGACTCGTGCGTAGAACTGGTCCATTTGAAAATCCACTCTAAAGACGGGTTCCAAATGCGGCGTCGCTTGAGTTACAATCAGTCGTACCGTTTCTGGATGAAAGTCGGGAAGAGTGAAGAGACCTCTCGCTACGATTCCACCCTAAAACGATGAGAAAGAAGATCAGTCGTTTCGACACAAGATCGGTTTTTAAGGTTCTCGTCTTTGGTTCTTTTTTTTGGAACTGACCATCGAGTGTCCGACTACGATAACCGAAGTCGGCGAACGAGGACCATTTCCAGCGTAAAGATCGAGGATCGTTTGGATGCAGATCGAAACGAATTCTATGAAGAAAAAAAGGTCATCAAAGGTGAAAGACGATAAAGTACTTTTCCTTTGGGTAAACGCAACCTGTAATTATTTAATTACCGGTTTGTTTCATTAGAAAGTTTCCATATAAGGCAGATAATTCCTGAAAAATGGAGAGAAACTGCATGAATCTGTTTTAGAAACTAGAAGAGTAGCATAATTATTCACTTAATACGTCTTTTCATGTTTGATATATCTTTCAAAATAAACTTTTTATGTTCTGTTTGAAAAATGACCCCTTGCTTAAAGGAAGGCTGTGTGTTTTTAATTTGTGTCTTAAAAAGTTAATTATGAAAGATATAGCAAACATGAAAATACTATTAAGTAATTGAGCGGCCCTTCTAGTTTCTAACGTGTTTTAATTTAACCTCGTTGAAATCGGCAGCAAAATAATTAAATTGAAAAGGAGTTCTGTTTTCGTTCGCTTTCGTCAAAGAAACCGAAGCCAAAGAACGAACTGAAATGAAAAAAGATAGAGACATTAAACGACGCGTTTACAGTCGCGTTACGCCGCGTCATGGCTAGCTAGTTTATCTCTCAAATAATATTCGTAATGAACCTTGTTTGTAACTGCCTGAATTTCCAGGTAGAAACAGAACTGGAATTCCATCGTAGTTTCCTTTTTCTAAACTATGCGCGTAAGAACTGAAAAAAAAAATACATCGAATTTTAGTTGACGTTGCATAACGCGCAGCGCTTTTCTTCACCCTTCTCCATAGACGTAAAGGTTGTAAGAAGGAAACTGAAGCCGCACACTCTTCGGTAAACGTATCGGCTACGAATTATATTTAAAAAACGACATCATTTCGATGGGAATTTCTAGTTTTTAAAGAGTCTTTTTGGAACTTACAATGTATTGTGGCATTTGATACATGTAAGTCATCGCACATTTTCCAGTCTCTTTCAGCACAAAGTGCTTATAAGTTCCCAATAAAAACGCAATTAAAGCAACGCATTGAATAAATCGACCAAATGACATTTTCGTAATTGTCGCAATTTACCGCGAAAACATAAAGAAAACGCGGGAAAATGAGCACATGGCCAAGTTGACACGACTCACAAACACAGGCAATTAGAAATCGGGAGGAACTTCTGTTGGCTCCGCCCCTTTTTATGATGACCGGCAACTTCTAATTGGTTTGTTGTGTGGTTTGACGTTGAAAAGGGTGGAGGATGGGACGTCATCTTACATAACCAACCAATTAGAAATTGCGTACGTCATAAAAAGGGCGGAGCCAACAGAAGTTCGTCTCGATTTCTAATTGCCTGTGACACGAGCTCCACTCTGCCGTTACACAGAGGATTAATATCCATTTAATAATTGGTTGGTTTAGTCACGTGAGTTTGTATTTTCCACAAAGGAATTACTTCACATATGATTTGGCTTATAATTTATCTACAAGGAGGTTATATTCCTTCTCTGTAATTTGTTAAGGAAGTAAGTTCTTTGTATTTAGGGAATTTTCGTATTGATAATTGGTTAAAAATTTCCTGTACTTTAATATAGGTAAATATTTTTATTATTATTGGCTGTTTTAGTCACGAGTATTATTTAAACTGAATTTGTATTGGCCAATGTTTACTATGATTTAAATGAATTGTAGAAAGGAAATGTCTAGTACGGGATTGATTGATGTTTATTAATTCTGACAGGAACACATGGGGTTGTGGCAAGTACTTGTTGGGAAGCAGGTATACTTTTTATCTGTGTTATACTGAATTTTTACAATTCTATTTTGTAATTCAAGTAAAACGCGGATAAAAAGTAAAATGGCTTTCAATTCATTCGTTCTGCTGTGACTCTCGTACTGTCGTACATGATTTTCGTCTATGTCGTTCCCCTTCACGTCTTGTAATTCATTTATTAGCGACATGAAACCTCCTTTTTCATTAGTTAATATAAATTAGATTATTTTTATTACAGAAAGGAAAAAATTTCTATTACTATTGGCTCTTAGTAAGTTATGACGTCACTATTGATTATCGGCGGCGGCTAGTTATAAATGCAACAGCTGTGAGCCTGTGATTGCGAATTTGTGAATGAGTATTTTCGGCGCGCCAAAGTAAGAGTTTGTGTTGTTGTTTATTTTGGATTATAATTGTTTTTTTTTGTTTTTTCGAAGATGCATCGCGTCGTAGTGAACATAATCGACATGCGTTCAATGACAGCGAGAAGCAACAAGAAGTGGCTAATCCAAATGAAGGACCTTTACAATGGTTTCGTATGGGCCGATGCATTAGCCGATAGAAGTTCACTGAGCGCCGCCAATTTCGTCGATTCCGTGTTTGAAGTTTCGGGAGAACCAGAGGCGATTGAGACCAATTACTCGATGGAATTCGTCGGTGTTGCATTCAAGAAGATGTTAGCTAAATACCCTTCCATGGATCACGTATCAATAACGGCTCAGACGAAACTAGTCGTAAAGAAAGCAAACGAAATGCTTAAAAACAAGATCAATGAACTTATACTGCAGAATAGAGCTCTAAAGAACTGGACAGATGCATTGCCAGTGGCTGTGTCAGAGGTCAACGACCTCATCAAGTCGGAAATGATCGAGAATGGGTTGAACGATACAGAAAACGAAGCCCGAAATGGGTCGCAAAACGACCAAGAGACTTATTGCCCTTCAGATGTTGTTGCTTGTGTTATGTCAGGTTTCGGTGATCGGTTTTGAAATATAGCATAATGCCAGTCTTAATTCGTGTTCTTTTTTTCCAGAAGGAGACAATATTACGACGAATGAAAAGGTTGATAAACTATGGAATTCGTGTCCAGTGTTGCTGTATGCAAAAAATTCACAAGATCCGGTGGCAATCGCAGTTTGCAGACCAGAAATCGACAAAGTTCATGAAATATGTAACGATTTATAGTTGTTTTTTTACTGTAAGGCGTGCGAAGTGATTTGTTTTTTGTAATTGTAATAGATACTGGCACGAATCTTTTATGTTACGAGATTTTGAAGGTTCTGCAAAAGATTCCGAACAAACACAATCCGTCAGAAAAGGAATTACGAACTGGTTCGTTTGTGTTGTGGAATAAAAACGAAGTATCGGATAATATTCGTAAGTTAGTCGAAGATTTGAAAAAGAAATCTGAATAATCGGATCTTAGAATGTGAAAATTTCCTGACCTGGCCTGGAGAGTTTTCAAAGAAAGACACCGGAACATGGGTTGTAATTTTAAATTGGGTTTTTCATTATTTAAAATGAATGAAACAACATTTTTGGGTGTGAAGAAGTGATCAGAAGTTATTTATTTTATTTCAACGTCTATGTCTATAAAATATCTCGTGTATTTTATTATTTTTGTTAAAGTTTCTGGAAAGAGGCTTTAATAAAATCCTAATATTGTTTTCCCTCCATGCTAATAAAATGAGTCTATGATATCGATTTTATCGATGCGTTGTTATCGGTTAATTTACCACGTGAACACTTCCGGGTTCGTGGCTTTTTAATGGGGTGTATATGGAGGTGAATTCACAGCTTTTTTGAAGAGTTAAAGAGCGATCGTTCTTTCCTAATTGGTGAGAGTTAATTTTAATGCTAAGCTGGACAAATAAATTACTTTAAAAAACCTGTATATCTGTTTTGTTTATCATACATTTTGTACATTTTTATTAAAAAAAAATATAATCCAAACGTATAAATTATGATGTTTTATTAATAAAATAAAGAGTTGACTAACTTGAATATTTCGTTTTATTTGTATGTAGTGTTGCCTCAGCGTAAGACGTAGCTTGTGACGTCAGAGGGGTTGTCATAAAACTTCGGGGAGTGTCATTTAGTCTGATAGAAAATGGATGATATCAAATGTTCTCAATAATTTAAACAAAAGTGTCGTTTTGCATTTTTTTTTGTTATTACCCCCTATTAGTGTTAGACAAATTTGTTTTCAGTCCCTCTGACGTCACAAGTTTTTTCTTAGACGAGGTACGGCTCTTTGATCTATTCTAGATACAAGTATTGGTGTAGATATAGGGAGCTCTAAAATGAAGCGCTCCGTGGCGATGAGTGTTATATTTCACTGTGAATTTTAATATGTGCCTATCTTTAGCGAGGTCAAGTTCGTTCAGTTCATTTGCGATTTTTTTCTAATCGAATTATGCAATTTCGGACGTTTGTTTTTAATTGACTTTAATGTTTAGCATGGAGTTTATTAATTTATGTGAACTGTGATATGTTTTTCGATCGTTTGCAGTGTTAAAAGCGATTCAAAGTGTTGATTTGTCGGCTGAAAAGGAGCTCGAATCGGCGGCTGCAAAAGGAAGGAAATTAAAGGGGGGGGGTGGAAGTGGGAGGGAAATTCAACAGGTGCCACATCGACTTTGACCCCCGAATCCACCCTTTAATCCATTTCCACCCATTTCTATAACCATATAAATCGCTCGTTTTCAATCCTTTCCGTTGATTTACATGTTTCACGAATGTATTAATTGATTTCGTGACGAATAGAAGTGAAGAAATCGATTTTAGAAGCGCTCAAAAGGGGTTCGAAGGGGTCGTTTTGAGGCTACGAGCGCCCAAAACGAACTCTTCAGTCCTAAAGACCAAAGTCAAGATAGGGTCTTAGTCATTCAACCTTCTGATATTTAAAAAAAATATTTAAAAACCAATATTTTAATGAGTCTTCTGGAAAAGGGTTTGTTTGTCAGTATTGGAACCCTGCTCAGAGGGTTCAAGGTTCAGTGTTTCTTCTTGAATTTGGGCGTTAACATTGTGGAATTCAACTTGATCCCTCTATACTGGGTTCTCACATTGAATACCCCGTGTTTTATTGAGTATATTCTTGGAGAAGGTTATTTTTGAGAGGGTTCAAATTCAAGGAGCAATTTCCCTTCTTGAATCTGGGCCTTAAACACTCGAACTTCAACTTGAACCCTCTAAACTGAGTTCTGACATTCGAAAACACTCCTTTTTACTGAGTTGTATTTCTAGTTTCGAAAACACTTTCAATCTCTTAATTAATTTCCTATTACTTTATATTATTTACTATTCTAGTTTTTAAAACACTTTAAATTCATAAAAAAAATCAGCTGTTCAATTAATACAGATGTAGATGTTTTTTTTAGAAACTAGAAGAGTAAATGAATAACTTAAAATGTAATTTTTTTATGTTTTGTTGTTTTTCAATATAAAATTTTCGTCGATTTTAGGTGATTCATTTACTTTTCTAGTTTCTAAAACAGTTTCTTGAAGGTTTATTTATACCCCTAAGTGATTCATTTACTCTTCTAGTTTTTAAAAACTCATTCAATTTTTTTTAAATATAATTTTTAATTGATTTTTTTCAGGGTTATTCCGATAAATTATGTTGAGTGTTGGTCCGAAATGTCGGCTCACAACAGCGACACCAACAACAACAACAACAGCGGCGGCGAAGAAGACGACGATCCGAAAGACGACGACTGCGGACACGAAGAAGAAGACGACGACGAAGAAGATGATGGAAGAACAAGAAGCGGAGATGGAAACGAAAGAGAAGAAGAAGAAGACGAAGAGACGAACAACAAAGAGAGTAACGTGGATCGTGACTTCGATCTGATCGAAGCCGAAGCCGTTTTAAACGTACAGAACTTAGGAATGACGGACGAAACGGACTTGGAAACTACGATTCCGATGGAACGCAGCAGAAGCCGAGATCCACCCGTGTTCTCGTCATCTTATTCTCACGGTAACCTTCACGTTTACAAATGTTCCGAATGTAACTACGAGACTTATAATTTAGCGGCTCTGACGTCACATCAGAAGACTCATAAATTATATCAATGTGACGTTTGTCAGATGAAATTCTCTCATTCGGCGAACATGAGGCGACATCGGATGCGACACACCGGATACAAACCTTTCGAGTGTCAGGTTTGTCATAAAAGGTTTTTTCGTAAAGACCACATGACCGAACACATGGTCACTCATTCGAAACAACTTCAACTTCACTGTCCACTTTGCGACAAAACGTTCCATCGTCAGGTTTATTTCAAGGCTCATTTACAGGCCGAACATTGGAACGTTCCCGGTGAGAAGGTCTGTCGTATTTGTGGACATAAAGCGGCCACGATGAAGGGAGCGAAACTTCATTACACTACGAGACACGCAAATCCAATTATAACTCTCGATTACGAATCGGAATCGAATCGGAACATTAAAAACGATTCTTCCCCAGATAGTAGCCACAATATGGCTTCTTCTGCAGCGGCGGTGGTTTCGATTGGAAATATGGTTTTTCCGACGAATTCCGCATCGGATTACGGTTTAACGACATCTTTGAGCGGATCTTTGGACGAAAGTCGAATGGTATCTCTTTTAGATGGATCTCGTAATAACAACGGCATTCGCATGATGTCGAATCCTCGATCTCTTTTGGCACCGAGACGTTCTATGACGAACGCAGTATCGTTACAACGCGTTTCCGGTCGTCAGTTACGATCGAATGGTCGATCGGAAACCGATAACGTAACAATTAAGGTAGAAATGCCAGATGAAACGACGATGACGGACGAAAACGGTCGCGAAAACGGCGAATTTCTCTTAGATCGGATCCGAAACTCGATGCCGACTCAGAGTTACGATACGACGAACGAGCCGCAGAGAGCGCCATCGTCGTCGCTTCCGTCTCTCGTGAACAATCACAGCCATTCCAACACTTGTTCCCCGAATTCTACCCTGGATGTGATCAGAGTTACGAATTCTCCGTCGGCAGCAGCGACAGCGGCCGCTGCAGCAGCAGCAGCCAATTCGGTAGCCGCTTTCGCTACTGTAAGTTCCGTTCTGAATCGACAGTTGAATTTGGGAGATCTTTCTATAACTCCTGTCGGAGGAATTCTCGTTTGCGTTCACTGCGGAATTGTATTTCCGGATCAGACTCTTTACTTTCTGCATAAGGGTGTTCATTCCGAGAATAATCCTTGGAAATGTAACATTTGCGGCGAATTGTGTCGTGATAAATACGATTTCAATACGCATATTCTGAGCAAAGCTCATCAGTAAGTCCACTTCCGGTTGAGGTCGTCAGTAGTCCACTTCCGGTTCACTTTTACAAAGCGGAATTTTAACTTCAAGAGGGATTGAATCGTTTAAAAAGTGGGTGAAAAAAAAAGTCGTAAGATTTGAATGTGTTGTACTAAGTTGATTACGGATGTTGAGTTTTGTTGATCGGATCTGATGTCGGATCTAGATTTGAATTTGAATTTGAAAAATTACTCTGCAAGCAGCCATAAAGGCCTATGGCAGAGGGACAAGAGTCCAAGTGCATGTTTCGAATCAAACCGGGATTAAGTGTAATAATGGGATGGGAATCAAAAATACCGGATCGGATTCAAAGATTTCCAAACAGAAAGGGATCCTAGTTTTTGATTCTAAGTTAACAGACTAATACGAATCCATATTCCGAGCTTTTACCGAGAACCGATTCCGGTCGAGATCCAAGATTCGGAAGAACATAAAGGTGGATCGAATCGAACATTCCATTTTCCAGTTCTGAAAGAGAGAAATGTTTTCTACTTTCTTTCTCGATTTCAACTTGTAGAAATTCATTTTTACAATCAATTTGAAGATATAAAAAAAAGCATTTATGAATTTATTAAATTTGTTATTAAGTGAGTCGTTAATTGGATAAAATTAATATATAATTAAATATTTATATTATTATGATTTTAATGATTTTGGTTTTAAATCAAATTTTTTAAAAAAAAATCGCATTTATTTCGGTTCGGAAATTTCGTGTTAAAAATGCCCACACTTATTTCCGCAAATATACTTTGTATTGAGGACCGGCCCCGAAAATTGTATAGTGAGCCCATCACATCAACTCTATGAGGCCTAAAATGCCCATTAAATTCATGTGGCCCATGTCTATGAGGGCCACATGGATTTAATGGTCATTGTAGGCCTCACAGAGTTGATGTGATGGGCTCTGAGGTTCAGAAAGCCCATTAAGTTCATGAGGCCGAAAAGCTTATTAAGTCAACAAGGTCCATACAGTTTATAAGGACCACTAAGCCCATAGAGTCCTCACAAAGACCATTAATTAAGTCCATGAGGCCCTTAATGTTTCTGAGGGCCACTAAGCCCGTGAAGTTCGTGAGACCCATGGAGAGTACATGAGGGCCGCAACGCCAATCAGACCCATTGAGGCCCAATAGGTCTCTAAAAAGCTAAGCTTAAAAAAGGTTTTCGAATGTATTTTTCATTATTGGAGAGAAGAAATAACCAACATATCATTTAAATTTCTTTTTATTTTCTTGTTAATTTTATTTGTTTATTTGAGACCCTTCTTTATATTATTATTACTATTTTGAGCCCTCTTTTGGCCCCTCAAGTGGGCCCCAGGATTAGAAGAAAAAAACAACATCAAAAGGGGAAAATTGCAATTAATTAAATTAATAATGATTGGTTAGAATTAATATTAGAGAAATCGCAAATTATACGTTTTATGATAAATTAGAGATCGGTTAGAGGCTAGAATTCTCTTGTTGAGCAGGGGGGGGGGGGGGGTAGCGGAAAATAGACCTAGCCTTTAACCGGTCTCTTTATTTTTTTTATTGGAGAATAAATTCTTTATTTTATTGTTTTTGTTTTAAATTGGATTTGGTTTTTTTTTCTTGGTGGTTTTTTTTTGGAATTGTATAAAATGAAAAATCTATGTTTAAATAATTAATTGTTGTTATAATTAAATTTGGTGTATTTATTGTTTTATTAATTCTATAATTATTATTGGTTTTTGGTTTTGAGAAATTAATTTATTGAGTTTTTCAACTCTTTAAAAAGAAAGATAACTTTGTAAAATGGGAGAAATTAATAATTTAGTTAAAATTATAAAAGTGTGGGAGGGAATTGTTTTTAATTTCTGCGAGATTATTTGTTTTTTAAATATCAATGTTTGTTATTCGTACGTGTTGACCATTTAATAAAATTAAATATTAAGATTTCTATAACAAAACTTGCAATTATATTTGGAAGGTGCAAAGCAAAGTAACTTACATCAAAGTTACTTTTCAAAAGTATAAAATTATTATTATGGTTACTTTTTGAAAATGCAAAATGGATGTTGCTGCAGCAGTTTCTTTTTTTTTGCAAGTGCAAAATAACTTATATTACAGTAACAACGTTTGATAGAGCAAAGTAACTATATAATATAACAGTTACTTTTCAAAAGTGCAAAGTTGCTGTTGGTGCAATTACTTTTTTCAAGTATGAAGTAACTATTTTTGCAATTACTTTTTTCATAAGTTTTGAAAGATCAAAGTAACTATGTGCCACAGTTACTTTTTCTAAAGTGCAAATTAATATTATGATCACTTTCAAGTAACGATAGTTACAGTTACTTTTTTTAAAGTGGAAGGATAAGTTTTAAGAAGTAGCCATTTTTTGTTGCGGTTTTTCTTTTCGGGTGAACTGTTGTGTCCTCGTGGGTGGCTAACTCAGTTCCTTGTTTCAGGTGATCATAATTTTTTTAAAATGTCGTTGGTCCACCCTGTATTTTAAACTATTATAATTCTGTTTTTGTAGGTTGAACGACATTCTAGTAGGTCAAAACGAGAAGTCTCCGCCTGTCAAGTAACGTTTTCTCAACTGCGATTGGTTAATACCTCGTAAAAGAGGTTGTGTGTGTGTGTTCAATGGGTTGAACACAATTAACCGCCGAACTACTTCAGGTGGATTAATGAAGTTTTTTTCTCTCTCTCTCATTCCTTGTCTAGTTTCACATTTTTCTTGACAGTTTCTTCATAATTAACACACGAGAAAAGAGAATGAAATCCACTTTCCTCGTCGTAAGTTTCGATCATTTTTATTTTAATTAATTTATTTAATTGCTTTCGATCCAATTTTAATTCATTTTGAAAAATGTCTAATGATAATTTGTAATTATTGTTTTCTTTTCCGCTCTGTTTCTTCCGGTGAAGGGATTTTCTTCTTTACCCTTAAGGTGGTTTTAACAAACTCCTCAGTCTTTGAGGTGCAAAATGAAGAGAAAATTGAATTTGTTTTAGAAACTAGAAAGGTTAAGTAGCTCAATCACTTAAAAGAGTATTTTCATGTTGATATCTTTCAAAATAAGCCTTTTAGGTCAGTTTGAAAGTGATCCTAGTGTAAGCAGACGATATTTATTTTTTAATTATGGTCTACAAAAAGTTTATTTTGAAAGATATTAATCAAGGAAATAAAACTTAAGTGATAGAGCTACCTGTCTAGTTTCTCTTAATTTTGCTCTTCGACAATCAGCTGTTTTGCAATAAAGCAGCGTTATATAAATTAGCAAGATCCTGTATGAGAGGCTAAATTAAGGCCCTGTTTTAGCTCCTATTCAATTATATAGTTGTAATTCTGTTATTATATCACGACTTTAAATTTGTTATTTTTTTTCTGGCCCATTGAATAACTGACAATTATATTTTTTGACCTAATTCTTTAGAAGAAGAAAAAAAAACTCATTTTTTAAGATATATTTTTTATGTTTTCAGGGTTAAAATGGTACCAATGTGTATCAGTGTTTTATATAATATAAAAAACAACAATGAGTCAAAATGCATTGTTTTCTGTTTTTGACATACTTTAAATTTGGAATAATATAAAAATGGTTTATATCTGAAATCGGAAAAAGTCCTTGAATTTTTAAACCTAATTTCTTATCAACATTAAAATTACCCCTTAAGTGATTGAGCCACCCTTCTAGTTTCTAAAAACCACTTTTTAGTTTCTCTTTAGAGGCGTTTACACATTAAAACCACCTTAAGTTGCTCATTTACTCGTCTATAGTTTTCAATAGGCTTTCAATCTATTACTGATGTTGTTTTTCTGAATAGGTTTTTCTATTTTTGTCGCTCGTGGTCGTTTTGATCACGGGTGCGAGCCTCAAACAAACACGAGGTCACAAAGAGCGGAGACGATATCCTCACGAAGAGGACCCATCGTCCCTGATCAAGCTTCCTCAGACCCTGTCGACATCCGCGACTCGTAACGGACCATCGTCTCGATCTCTGGCCAACGATCCGGCCTACAACATGGTGAGCACCGATCCGAGCCACGTGGGCTACATCCTGGACAACCGCATCTACTACCACCGCATTCCTCACGAGAGGCTCGTCCTTAGGTACCAGGACATAAGGTCCATCAACGGATTGCGACCACACGTACTCGAGAGCATTAGACCCTTTTTTCCCTTCTTTGTTGATTATTAAGGCATTTTATAACCTGAAAAAAAAAAATTCATCCGGACCCACTCCAACTTAATTCCTTGCGATACACCTCCGTAAACATTCATACGAACGTTACAGAATCATTTATGACGTCATATTCATTTATTTGAATCTTTTTGGCGGGCTTTTTATGTTGTACAGGGTGACTCAAAAGTATTTTTATTTTGTTTTTCAATTTTTATTGTATTTTTGCAGCAAACTAGTTCACCTTAAATTATTTTTTATTGAAATTTATTGAGAAAAATCTGAAATTATTAAACTAAACATCCATTGAATTATTTATTTATTTATTTTTCGCAGTTTTTAATATTAAGAAGGCTATCGATATCATCTATCGATGCTTAGCAGTTTGATACAGATACGTATCAAACTTTCATTTAGAAATCGATATATTTACGTATCGAAATTATTTTAATGTCGATTTTTGTTGTTTTTTACATGACGCGTTGATACTTCTCAAAATATTCAACTTAAACTAAAGAAATAATTTTTAAAAAATCTTTTTTTTAGTCAATTTTAACAGCTGTTTGTAATCGATATGGCACGTATCGATGTATCGTGTCGAGCTGTATTGGATTTTGAAAAATATTGATTTTATTGTGAAAATCGATACATCGCAGCAGACGAAATCGTGACGTCATTTTTATATCTATCGTAAGAAAGCGCCATCTGGTGTCGTTCTTGTGTTTTTTGCCGGTTGGCAAATGGCTGCCTCTTATGAGAACATCGTAACGAGACTCGAATCCTGAGCTTTAATAATACGAGGATTCTTCGTTCTTTTTCCACGGGAAAATCAAGCGCGAAACATCAGAAAAAGGTAAGTGATTTTGCATATTATTGCACTTTATTGATTATTGAATGAATTATAAGCAAAAAAACTGCATTTTAATTCGGTCATTTGAGGTCTTGATTGGATTAGAAAGGGGTGGAAAAGATGGGGGAGGAACCCAATATTCACACGTTTTGACGTTAAAAATGTCGTTTTTATGGTTTCGCATTTAAAACGAAGCTCGAAACATCGCCGCTTAATCGTTTTATCGCATTTGAAAGCGATTTTAACGACATTTACGACATTTTTGCTCGCGGATCGAGAGATGAAACGCATAAATTAGTGACGTCATGTTTTTTTTCTGCTCTCTTCTTGTGTGAGGAATTTAGTGAATTTATGGCGCGCGTGTGACGTCATCGGAAGTGACGTACTCATTCATTTCGGATGGAAGGGGTGTGGTTTTGTCGCTCTTATTGAAGTGGGCGTGGCTTTTACTTGAAGATGACGGCATTGCATTTTGTTTAGCTTTTGTTGGTGGGCGTTTTTTCATTGTAAAGCTTCGCCCCTTTTAGAGGCGTGACTAATTGTCTCCGCCCACTTAGAATTTGCTATTTAGCTCCACCTATCAAAATGATTTTCATAGACTGGAGAAACGAAATGACGTCACGCTATGGCGGTTTACTGATTGTGGGCGTGGCTAGTCTCATAAGTAAGCGCCTCCTCCATGATTAAACTGGCGGGAAGCTTAGAACAGCATATATGGCGCCGTCTATCGCCATTCATCGCAAACTGCTTGTTTATGGTATTTTTAACTTAACTGTGTCGCGTACAAGACCATGATCGTGGTGATGGCACGTTAAAATGTTACGGAACGAAATATCATCGCGTGGCGTTGTGTAGCATCATATAGCGTTCCATAGTGACAGACTGTAACAGCGTGACGTACCTTAAAAGTTTGTAAGAAAGCGATGAACCACGCCGAGTAACAAAACCGCGCGTGTTTACGTCTGTGTATCTCCTTTAGAAATTGATGATTGCTTAGAAACCGCTAGATGGCGCCACGTATTTTATTCACTAGCTACCATTACATTACTTTGCTTCAATGGGTGCATTCGAAAACAACTAATTTTGTTACAAAATAGCCTCAAATTCGCTTATCATGCAAACATTGGCGTTACGTTATGGGAATTTTAAAGGCGTGAACGGAGCCTCTCGAACTCTGATTATTCTGTGCAAAATGGAGAGAAATTAGAAAAGGTGTTTTAAAAACTAGAAAGGTTAGCACAGTAATTCAATTTCATGTGGAGATATTTTTCAAAATAAACTTTTTATATGGATTTGCAAATGAACCAACTTTTTTTAGCAGACGATATTTTTTAATTTTTGTGTTATATTTTTATCTAAAACAGTTTCTAGTTTCTTTTAATTTTGCACCCGTTTAATTTGAAAAAATAAAAGTTGAAAATTCAAAATTGCTGCAAAAAGCATATTTTAAGAATCGAAATTCTAAGCTCGAACCAGGATTTTGACATAAAAACACTTCTGCTTATTAGGACAGGGGGTGTATTTGAGGCTATATTTTTTACAAAACCGAATTGTTTCCGAATGCACCTAAAGTGAGGCAAATCCGCACTTTTGTTAATAAAAGAAATCCGCTTTTTGTAGAACTCTTTCGTCTTGTTGCGCGCATTTGGCGCAACTTGCATTACAAATGGGCTTAGAGATTAGCGGCTTGTAATCAATAGATTACGCTGTGCAAGTTTTTAAAAATTCTACGATAAAGATTAGATTGGGGGGGGGGGAGGTGGTGTTAGACTGGATGGACATGGTCTATTTAGAAAGTGAATTTGATATGTTTCCTGTCAGAAGAAGAAGAGAGAAAAAAGTCCAAACGGACGTACGTCTGTGTGTGTGTTTGTTAGAGAGTAGAACAGACATTTCACACAATTGCAATTACTCAAAATAATTTTATTGAGTTTTGATCTTGATTTCAGTTTGATCGAAACCACAAGAGACAGAGAAAGAGAGTGGAAAACGACAGCCTCCAGCTTTACTTCTGTCTCTCTCTCTCTCATTGGCTCCTGACTGTAGTCTCTTTCTAGTACGGTGGTTCTCGTACCATTTCTAGTTACGAGGGAGAAGCTAAGTGATACAGACTAGAAGGAAGAAAAGACCGAAGAAGGCGGAAAGACTTGGAGTAGAGTAGAAAGGAGAGGAGACATGCCGGCGGTACGAGGAGATGGCATGCGGGGTCTTGCCGTCTTCATTTCGGACATCAGGAATTGTAAGTTTAGCCTTGGTTATAGCCTCGAAAGAGGGGGCTGACGACGAGAGAGCTTTGCGGTTCTGTCTTGAACTAACAGGAATCGAATTTCTAAGACAGAAAGGAAGAAAAAACTAGAATTAAAATAACTCTGAATTGAGTTATGGCACTTCTAGCCTCTAACCTCTCTGAACCCCTCTTTGATTTGCAGGAATGTGTAATTCTTTTTACCTTACTAATTTCTAACCTCAATCTCTGTTGTTTTTTTCGGTTCTTTTCTCTCGTTATCGTAATAAATAGGTAAAAGTAAAGAGGCCGAAATCAAGCGAATAAATAAAGAACTTGCGAACATCCGATCCAAGTTCAAAGGTAAAATTAAAATTGCACAAACATTTTCTTGTCTGTATTCATCTTGTTTTCATTCATGATGATTTATGGATGATGGTTGGTTGGAGGCTAAATGGCTCTTGAGAAAGTAATTGGAAGAAAACAAAAATGTTTAAAGGTGTAAATGGGGCCTCACGAACTCATGATTACTCTTTTTTTCAGGTGCAAAATGAAGAGAAACTCGAAATGTGTTTTAGAAACTAGAAGGGTAGTTCAATCACTCAACTATTTTCATGTTTTTATGTTTCAAAATAAGCTTTTTATGTCTTGTTTGAAAAAGATTCCAGCTTTTAAGTAGACATGTTTTAAGTTTTTCTATATAAAAAGTTTATTTTGAAAGATACCAACATGTGATTGAGTGAGCTACCTTTCTAGTTTCTAAAACACTTTAAAGTTTTTCTTAATTTTGTTCCAAAAAGTAACTTAAGTTACGTTTTAATTGGAAATGTGGCAAAATAGTCGTCTATTTTAGAGCGTTCACAGACAAACGACTTTTAGTTGTCGACGTTTACTGCAAAAAGTGGTTTGCAGTTATATCAACTACACAAGGACCACTTCTCAACCACTGGCACTCGCCTTCTGTGGTCGAGATTTTAACAACACGTCATTCCCTTTTTGCTGTCCATCCCGACTACAAAAAGTCGCCCGTTTGTGAACGTCCTTCTGACGTGAAATTTCCTACGAACACAGGTGACAAGACTCTTGACGGTTATCAGAAAAAGAAATATGTCTGCAAACTTCTGTTTATATTTCTCCTCGGCCACGACATCGATTTCGGTCACATGGAAGCCGTTAATCTCTTGTCTTCGAACAAATACACGGAGAAACAGATCGTAAGAAAAGACGTTGAAGACAGAAGGTTCTTTTTTTTTTTTCGTCTCTTTTTTTAATTCAATTTGTGGACCTTTTTCTTTTTAAAGGGTTATCTCTTCATATCCGTACTTGTAAACGCCAACAGCGAACTTCTGAAACTGATCATTCAGTCGATCAAGAACGATCTTTCGAGTCGGAATCCGATTCACGTCAATCTTTCTTTACAATGTATCGCCAACATCGGAAGCAAAGAAATGGCCGAAGCATTTGGAGGAGAGATTCCGAAATTACTCGTTTCAGGGTAAGAAAGCGGCAACTTCCTTTTTCTTTTTTTTTTTCTTTCTCGTTATGTTGCAGAGTTTACCGACTTTTCTCTCGTTTGTTTAAAAACAGAGACACAATCGACGTTGTGAAACAAAGTGCCGCTCTGTGTCTCTTGCGTCTCTTTCGTACGTTGCCCGATATTATTCCTAGCGGCGAATGGACGTCCAGAATCGTTCATCTTTTGAACGATCAACACATGGTAAAAGATTGCAGTGATGAGTGTTCGATCTTCAGAATTGTTTTCTCGAATGTTTCGTCTGTTTTTAAGGGTGTCGTCACGGCCGCAACGAGTTTAATCGATGCTCTAGTCAAGAAGAATCCCGAGGAATACAAGGGATGTGTGTCGTTGGCTGTTTCGAGGCTAAGCAGGGTACATTTTGTCTATTCTGAGTATGGTTTCGGCTTAGGCTACTTTAGTCTAAGGTTGCGGCATAGAAAAGTCCCCCTTTATCGAGTTTTCTCGAACATGATTTGTCTTTGTTGGAACCCTGTTCGGAGAGGGTTCAAGTTAAAGTTCAAAAGCCCAAGAAAAAACTTTCCAGTTTCTACCTTCAGCAACCACAAAGTTTGAATTTTTGCCGTGTATTCCTGGTGAAATGTTAGATCGTGACGGCTTCGTACACGGATCTTCAGGACTACACGTATTATTTCGTTCCGGCTCCTTGGTTGTCCGTTAAACTCCTTCGTCTTCTTCAGAATTATCCTCCTCCAGGTATCGCTTAAAGAAATCGTAAGCCGAACATTCGGTCGTTCTTTGACTTTACTAATTATAAGAGACCTTTTCGTTTTTGTGTGATGGATTTTCCTCCGATCTGATCAGAGGATCCAGGTGTCAGAGGGAGACTCAACGAATGCCTGGAGACGATTCTGAACAAAGCGCAGGAACCGCCAAAGTCCAAAAAGGTTCAACATTCGAATGCGAAGAACGCCGTTCTATTCGAAGCCATAAGTCTAATCATCCACATGGACAGGTTGGAAAAGGACGAAATCTCCTCCTCCTCTTTAATTAAAAAAAATCGAATTTTAAATAGTTTAATACAATTATAATTAAAAAAAATGATTTTATTTAAACTAAAATATTTCCATTTAAATTTAAATAAAAAAAATTGAGATTTAATTTAAAAATATTAAAAGAAATCCGATGTTTTGTTTAGCGAACCTAATCTTCTGGTTCGTGCTTGTAATCAACTGGGACAGTTCCTTCAACATCGAGAGACAAACTTACGGTTAATATTTCTTCTTACCTTTTTATCTCGGGATAACTTCATCAGTTTTTTTTTACTTTCAGGTATCTTGCTCTCGAGAGTATGTGTATGTTAGCAACTTCTGAATTCTCACACGAGGCCGTGAAAAAGCATCAAGAAACGGTGATCACAGCTTTAAAGGTGAGAGTGGGGTTTCCTCTACTTCTTCTGCTTATAATTAGTTCATTTTAAATGGAATTCTGGTCTTTATGTTTTTGTAGACGGAACGAGACGTATCCGTACGGCAGCGTGCCGTCGATCTTCTGTACGCGATGTGCGACAAGACGAACGCGGAAGAGATCGTCCATGAGATGTTGAACTACTTAGAAACGGCTGATTATTCGATCCGCGAAGAGATGGTTAATCATTTTTAAAATTGAAAACTCCATTTCGATGAAATATATCAAAATAGGAAAACAACCTGTTTTTTTTCCATTTTCGTTATAGGTTTTGAAGGTGGCAATACTCGCAGAAAAATACGCGTCCGATTACACGTGGTACGTGGACGTGATACTCAACCTCATCCGCATCGCAGGAGATTACGTCAGCGAAGAAGTGCGACTTCTTCCTAAAGATCTTGTTTTTTATCTTTGTGATTGACACGAACGTTTCAATTAACTTGTTTCAGGTTTGGTATCGTGTGATTCAGATCGTCGTCAACCGTGAGGATGTTCAAGGTTATGCGGCGAAGACTGTGTTTGAGGCTCTTCAGGCTCCTGCCTGTCACGAGAACATGGTCAAAGTCGGTGGTTACATCTTGGGAGAGTTTGGAAATCTCATCGCCGGAGATCAGAGGAGCAGGTTTCTCTTTCTGAACGAACGAATTGAAATCGTCCTCTTGATTCTGAACTTGATTATCTCTCTTGTTTCTCTTCGTTAGTCCGATCATTCAGTTTCAGTTACTTCATTCCAAGTATCATCTTTGTGCCGCTTCTACTCGAGCGCTTTTACTCAGCACTTACGTTAAATTTATTAATCTTTTTCCCGAGATTAAAACGCAAATACAAGACGTAAGAAAATTCGATTTGCTTTAAAGTTTATCGGATCCAGAATGGATTGAAATCTCAAAAATTGGATTTAAATTTATTTTAAAAAAATCCGATTAAATAAAAATGATTTGGTTTAAACACCTAATTTGTACAATGAAGTGTGCATTTTTTGTGCATGTTTAGATTCTTCGCAGTGCGAATAATTTGCGTAATGCGGATGCAGAATTGCAGCAGAGGGCGTCCGAGTATCTGCAGCTTAGTATGGTGGCTTCCACTGACGTCTTGGCAAGTTTTTTTTTGTCTTAAATTTTCGGTGGTTTTGTTTCGAGATTCGATTGTTTGAATTCTTCTTTCTCGTCTATGTATATATTAAAGGCAACTGTTTTAGAAGAGATGCCGCCGTTTCCCGAAAGAGAATCTTCGATCTTGGCTATACTGAAGAAGAAGAAACCCGGTCGTGTCACAAACAACGAAGTCAAGGAGCACAAGGGAGGGTCGACGGCACTCAATAATAACTCCACCGGTGGAGTCGATCACGTGCCTTCGCAGGTGCTTAACACAAGTTTCATCGAAACTTACAATCTGTGTTTATAGTTAGTTTTTGTTATCGAAAAGGTCTTTTTAAAGTTTGCGAGATAAGAATTATCTCTAAAAAGATAAGCGATTAATTATTTCGAAAATGATCTCCATAGCAATCGATTTCAAACACCAGTTTCCATCATCGTTTTATATATAAAAAACATTTCTGAGTCTCGTACTTGACGGAGTCGTCTTTGTTTTCTTTAATTTCACGTTCTAGGTTACGCCTCCGAGCAATTCCACTTCTATAGATCTTTTGGGTCTCTCGTCTCCGCCTGCGACTCAGGTCACGGCTCCTACCAGTAATGCGAGCTTTTTGGTCGACGTTTTCGGAGATCTTTACAATTCTTCCGGAACGAATTCGCCGGCAATGATGAATGGAGGATCAGAAGACAACATGAAGAAGTACAAATTTATAGTAAATTCTTCTCGAAGCCTAATCGAATCGACGTTTATGTTTTCTTTTTTTTTTTTTCAGATTTGTTTGTAAGAACAGCGGAGTTTTGTATGAGAGCGATCTTTTACAGATCGGAGTCAAATCGGAATTTAGACAGAATCTCGGAAGAATTGGTCTCTTTTACGGAAACAAAACAACTTTCCAATTGACGAGATTCACACCTTCGATTTCTTGCCCTGGAAATCTCTCGACTCATATCCTTTCTTCGCAAATGAAGAGTCTGAAGTCTTAAGAATTGGTCTAATGGTTCTAGCAACCATACGGCAATTTGATACGTCGTCAATTTATCGCAATACCTGAAGAGCATGTTATAAATTTAGAACACACCTAATTCTTCTTAAAGCTGATAAATGTTCCTGAAGAACGGCTTGTAGTTAGCAAAATGGACCTTCTTTAGGTCTAGCAAATTAGCAAATTAAAATTGTAAAAAATTCTTTAAATATTGCAACCAAAAAAACCATAAAATCTGGCCAATTCAAGAAAAGACTGCACCTTCGATTATTATTCAAAACTCGGTTTGAAGTGAGAACTTGTAGTTAGAATCAAGAACATGTTTGTAGAAAAACCATAAAACAACACTTTACATGGCATCTAAGAGGTGTATATGCTGGAGGCTCTTAAGTGATGACGATCGTTTCCTTTTTTTTTTTTTTCGAACCTTAACATAATTTTACAGCTTAATATTCAAGCGAAACCGGTAGATCCCGTCGTAGAAGGTGGAGCTCAGGTTCAGCAGTTGATTAATGTCGAGTGTCTGGAAGATTTTTCCGACACTCCGTCTCTAGTGGTTCAATATTTGTGAGTTTCTCTCGTGTATTCCGTGATTGTGCGAAGCTTTAATTGAGGATCTTTTTGTATGTTAGGTACGGCGGAGTTCAGCAGAACATCAGCGTTAAACTTCCGATAACTCTGAACAAGTTTTTCGAGCCGACGGAAATGAATTCGGAGGCATTTTTCAACCGATGGAAGAATCTGAGCGGGTTAAGATAGAATTTGAACTGGGGTGTTGGGTGTTTAGGTTTCAGGCGATGGGAAACTCAATTTTTCTATGTATTTTACAAAGGCCAAATCGTGAAGCGCAGAAGATATTTAAGTCCGAATTACCGATGGATCTTGAAACTATCAAATCCAAGGTTAACAAAAACATTTTTAATATTCGAAATACAGAATAACGAATGTTATTATAAATTTTTCTTTTTGAGACACTTTAATGCGTTTCTGTAGCTTTGAAATGTATTTGAAATTGTTTTTTCCTCCGTTTGTTAGTTAGTCGGTTTCGGAATCCAGTTGTTAGAAGGAATCGATCCGAATCCAGAGAACTTTGTTTGTGCCGGAATCGTTCATACCCGTTCTCAACAGGTGGGACTTTTGCTTCGTTTGGAACCGAATCGTCAGGCACAGGTACAAAAAGCGCGAATTCCTATATCATTTTTTTGCAATTTTAATGCATTTTATCGTTTATTTTTCAGATGTATCGATTAACTTTGAGGAGTTCTAAAGAATCCGTGAGCCGTGAACTTTGCGAACTTTTGTCCGAACAATTTTAAAAAGTCTTCTCGTTCACTTTGCTTCGAAGGTGAGGGAAGAATTTAGTAAAAAAAAACCATTTTCTTTTCTTGTTTATTGATTGGTTTTTCTTAAACGAGAAAATCGGATTTGAGTTGTAAATTAATTGACGATTAATTGTTTTTGTTTTGACGTTGTGACACTGGAATTAGATCTGAGAGATAGTTCTGTTCTTCCGTTGAACGAGAAACGATCGGAAAAGGAGTTATCGAATAATATATATATAAATATATGAATTCCTATCTTTTCTTTCTCTTATCTCTCGAAACCTATTTTTCTTTTTGCAAATTGAAGAAATTATTCCGCTTTTTTCCATTCCATACAAATTTTGAATTTGTGTCGTGTGTTTACCTCTTTCTCTCTCTCTCTGTGTATTTTTCACTTTTCTCTCGCTCGAAGGGCCTATTTTATAACTGAACCCGTTTTTTTTTTGTTTGCTTTAAGTCTAGAGAACGGTTTTTGATTAATTCTTTTTTGTATTTGTTGCCAAATTTTCTTCTTTTTTTTCTGAGAGTTACTTGATGTATCTCGAAATGCGACTCTCAGAGAGAAAGAGAGAGTGAATGAACTTTCAAAAAATGTATTCTTCTGTTAATGTTGAATTAAATTAATATTCATCTGTCAATCAACAAGAAGGTTAAGTACTAAGGCTCAAAATCAATCGGGGAAACTTGGCACTTGAGCTCCAACTTCAATTTTCTGAACAGGGTTCCAAAATTCTAGAGAGAAAAAAATCCTATAAAGGATTTTTTTCGATGTTTTTTTTAGAACTCTGTTCAGATTGTTGAAGTTAGAGTTCAAGCGTGCCAAATAGCAGATCTTGAATTTGAACCCGTGTTATCTTTCGAAGAATTTTTTTCGTATTGAGAATTTGTTTTCAAAGATCTATCAGCTTAGATTTTCTGTTTCAATTTGAACGACTTTTCATCGGATTCTTTTTATATATACAATATACAAATGAAAGAGGCTGTCGTTTTCTTAAAATGTTCACGATATTCCTTTTCAAGATTTTGTCTTTTTACAGCAAGAAACTAAATAAGTGTCTCGTCTTCTTACGTCGTTTTTCAGATATCAAAACATCCGAAGGAAAAATACAAACCTTAAGCCAAATACACACATGCAGTAAAAAAACACAGGCTGAAAGTGCGACTGAAAACATTATTTTTTTTCTAATTTGAATTTGTATAATTAATCTGCAGTTAGCGCAGAGGGCCTGTGGCAGAAGGGACCATTTAGTCCAAAAGCAGAATAGAAATGAAGTATCAAAATAAACATTTATTCCCCTTGCATTTAAATAATTATAAATTTAATAAATTTAATTTAAATAATAATTTAAATTAATTTAAATAATACTTCTGCCAAATAAATAAAATATAATTATTAAAATTAGAAGTCCCCCCTAACAGAATACAATGTGTTATACATTGTATTCTGTCCCGGGACTTCTAGTCCGTCCTGTATATTCAGTCAGCTTTTTTTTCTGCATGTGGGGACCCTGGTTTTTTATATTTTTTACGTTTTTCTACGTATTTTTGCTTCTTATTATTTAATTTTTTATTTTGTTGCAAATATTTTAATTATCAAATGAATTATCTTCATTTGATCAATTTTGTTTTTCAACTCTTTGAAAGAGTTGCAAGAATCATGTTTTTTGTGATTTTCTTCGAATATCCTTTTCTCGGTTTTTGATTAATATATTATTAATTATAATTTATAAAATTGATAAATTTACTGGATGATCCTTCTTGATTGCAATTTATAATAATTATTCTAACACACATATCTATATAAAAGAAAAACCAAAAAAAAAAAAGTTTTGTTATAAATTTTCTTAAGGCCTAATTTAAGCTTAACAAAACGTTTCTGACAAGGTTGGCTTTTAGTCTAAATTCAGTTGTTGTTTGTATTTTAGAATTTAGTTTGGAAGCTATTTGTTGAGCTCTAATTAGGCCTTTATTGGTTTTTTGTATACGTTTCGTGATCTTCGATAACTTGTCTCTTAGTTCTAGAATATATACAAAAAAAAGTGGTGTCCTTGTAGTTGAAAAATGAAGGAATAGAATAGAAATTTCACAAAAACTTGGAAAATGAGAGAAAAATAAATAGTTTGATAAGTTCTCGAGAAATGAAATTATTAGAGGAATCGTTGTTTTAGAATCGAGAGCTTTTTCGAGTTCGTGTTTCCCCCGCTTCCTTTCCTCGCTTAATTATTGTGCTTTAACCGTAAACCTTTTAGTAACTCTAGAATTTAATCAAAGTCGAGGAGGGTTTTAAGATTTGAAAGATTATTATAAGAAAAATGCCCACAATTTCTTGACAGTTATATGAGCTCCAATAGAATTGAGTCTCGTATTCTGAGATCCCAAGTTCTAGAAGGTAATTTGGTTCTTGTACCCTCAGAACAAGGTTCCGACATAGATAAACTCTGTTCAGTGATACTCAACAAAAACGAGTTTTTTTTTCTTCTGTGTTGTGAAACCCTTTTCAGAGAGAGTTCAAGTATCAAGTTTATCTTCTTGAATTGGGTCCTTTGTGTATAGAGAGAACTTCTAATTTTTAAAATGTCATAAATTATCTCCCATACATATATGGCACAAATTTGTTTATGGATTTAATTTTAATTTAGTGAATTTTTTTTGACAAAAATTTACATAAAAACAATTTGACCTCCACCCTCATATAATTTTATTCATTCACATTGGAGAGGAGTACATTCTAGTATTTAATGAAAATATATTTGAGAGAACAAAAAAGACAAAATTTAATGATAAGTTTTTGGTTTAACTCGTAGTTTAATTAATTCCTGAAGTCATTTTTTTATTAACAGCAGCCATAAAATAATAATTTGTGTTTTTAAATAATAAGGTGGGTTAAAAGTTAAATTCAATTAACTTTGAAGATTGACTTGAGATGTTTTTGGGACCATATAATATTTTGCTTTGTTGTTGTTCATTGTTAATATTTGCATTCAATGTAATAATGATAATAATTCATTTAATCCAATGTATTATGTGTTATAAGAACTCCTTTCCCTTCCTCAATTTAATTAAAAACTAATAATTTTATTGTCTTATAATTGTGTTTACAGGATGATCAGAAAATATTTGCAATTTGAACTTTTTTTAATTTTGAGCTCATCCTTTATTCAAAATGAATTTTTTTTTGTCTGTTTGTTCGTGTTTTATGGTGTTATTATAAAATGTACATTTAATGTGTGTTAATAATTAAGAGATATTCATTTGAAATAATTAATGGTCATTTATATAATTTTTTTTTTCATGGTTTAATTATTTTTTTTTTTTTTGAGAGTTTAGTTTTCAGAAAAAAATGGCGAAAGTTTTCTTTTTTTTTGTTAAGAGAAACAAAAACTTAATTATAATTAAGTAATTGATTCGATTTATTGAGATGAATTTCATGTATTAGGTTATTAGTTAATAAATGTACCCAATTGTGATTTCATTAAGAAAATTTTATTCATTTATAATTAATTTTAATGGACATAATAATCAGTACATTCTATTATTCAAGAATGTGAATTCATTTTCATATATTTCTATGGACGTGATGGAAATAATCTCGAAGATTTTAACCTCTAAACAGTCTTTTTGATTAAAAAAAGGATAATTTTTCGCTTTACTAATGATAATAGCGTATGACGACCAAGGGCTGTCTTTGAGGTTAGATGTTGTGACGTCACTAGTTATTTTTTGGCGCCATAGGTTGTTTTTTGTATTAACCGCAAGATGGCGCCAGACGTCTCGATTGAATTTTTCATATTCCTCACTGATAATTTGACGCCACTTCCGTTTATTTTTTATGCTCAAGAGCTCGTTCTCGGATTAATCGGATTTTTGTCTGGTGCCATTTGCCAAGTTGCAAAAGAGATCGGTTGAAGAAAGAGAGGAGTGGGGAGTTTTTCTTTTATCATTTTTGGATGAAACCTAATTTTCGTATCTTTTATCATAATTCTCGTTACGGTGTTTGTTTCTCTTGTGTTTAAAGTGTGATGCAATTCGGATTAAGGCATCGAACTCAAGTGTATGTTGCTGCTGTTCGTTAATTCCACAGCCGTTTTTAATGTACGAAATCGTTGTCGAAAGAAGAAGAAGAGTCAATAGAAGGAACTTCAACCCATCACCCCCTTTTTTATCCTATTGATTTCCATTGAGATAAGCACAAAAGTGGACTCGTCTCAGTCGACAGATTCGCTGTTTCCATCGTTCTAGCCGAGTTTGACGTAAGTTTTAACCCGTTATAACTATGAAAAACGTTTCATTTTTATTATAAAATCAATGTTTTATTATTGTATGTGTTTGTTACTTTGATTTCGATTCGTTTTCAGCTTAAAAAATCGATCAAAAATGAATAATTCATTATCGTAAAAAAAAAACAGTTCCTCAATGAAATCCAATTACAGCGAATGACAGTCGGTCGCTAGAGGTCGCTATGTTTTGGGAGTCCGCATCCGTAAGTAAACGACCTTGACGTCACAATTTAGCATTATACGTGGTTACTTGGGGAGCTTACGTATACGTATAAAAATGCGGCTTACGTCATGAATGGAGGATTGCTTCAGAGTTCACAGCTATATTTAGCCACACAGAAAGGAAATTACTTAAATTAACATATTTAAGTATGGAATTTTCAATATTTTTTTAACTCTTCAGGGCACAAATTGTTTACGTTTTTTATCTGCAGGTGCATAAAAGTAATTCCTTTTAAAGAAAAAGACGTATTTTTCTTGAGAATTAAATAGTTACGTAATAATAATAATGAATAGGAAAATAAGAACGGAAAAGTGGATGATGAAGGGCGGGTAATTTCAAACCGGAAGTGACGAAAGTGAGACTATTGAAAAGGGCGGGGGGGGGGGGGGGGGAACTACGAAATGCTAAATTTCACTTCCGGTTTAGTTTGAAATATTGACAATTAAACTGAACTAAAAATGTATTCTTAATTGTTTTAACAAAATTCTGAAATTATAATTCATATTATTTATTATTCGATTCACTTTTATTAGTCCTTGAATTTCATTTTTTTTCTTCTTCATTGTATTGAATCGATTGTGACGTCATCGCTTGTCATTCAGCCAATATTATTTTGTCAATGTTTTATGACAGTTTTAAATTGAGATCATATTATGAAGCATCAACTTCTAAAATTGGTTATTTATACACTTTTGACCTTAATCGTCAGCAAAATTAGGACATTAACGTTATTATTTCGAAGACAAAATTGTACGTTAGGGGTGTACCAATATGGCGTTGTTGACTCGCAATGATATTTCGTCATCTGTCCAATGGAAAATAGTATTAAAAGTAAAACAAATTGTGTCATCGTTTATTTTTCTTTTAAGTTCCTTTTGTTTTCTTTGGACATCATTCAATAAATAAGAGAAAGTCCCACATATAAAATGTGGCAATCAAAGAGAGAATATCCAATTAGATCCATTCTATTAATAAGCGTAGGGGGATTTCAATTGCGCCTTTATCAACTTTAAACTGATCTATCGGGGGGGGGGGGGGGGGGGAACTAGCGAAAAGTCACAGAAAAATCGCAAAAGTCATAAAAACCGCTTCCATACTTTTTCATTAAAAAATGAACGTACCTCATTAAAGAAAAAAATAATGAAGCACCGGCTAGTGTTTTCTTTGCGTTATATAGGTGAACCATTATGGCGTCTAAACACTGTGCGTTTTATAGTGTTAAGACGCCATGTTAGTACACTTAATTGCTTCAAAAAAATCTTATCTCTGTCTACATGCATTCATTATATATTGGTGCAAGTTGCACGACAGGTTTACTAACATTATAATAATATAAACAAACATTCCAATAGAGTGACATGATTTTTTGCTTTATCTTTAAAAAGTAGAAGAGGAAAGAATAAAATAAATGTCACATATTTTATTAGGACAAATAAAAATGTCAATCGAATTAGATCCTAGCAACCAAAGGGGCCAGGGGGAGGGGGTGGGGCGGCCCTCGTTCTATCATAATAATGGAATTTTATATATTGATATATAATTCAATAATAGTTTGAAACTATGCCAGTAATATTTAGAACGGTTGTTGATAAATTCGGACACAAATAGACTTTTGTGTATCCATTTCACACACTGGATATCGATCATTAGATTCATTACACATGGAGGAGGGGGGAGGGCCACAGAGGGGCCCCACTTTGTCTCTTTACCTGTAGGGTGTTTCATCTCAACAAATTGACTTATTATATCTCGAATGACGAAATGTTATAGAGGTGGAGGCTAGAAAGGCATCGAGGGGGGGGGGGGGTCTCTAGTTAGGGCACACTCGGCCCTCATCCTTTTTCTCCCATTGAAGGTGGTTGTTACAGGGTGAGACCAAAGAAAAGGTTTCACTTTTCTCAGTCTTCTTTGAACCGTGAATTAAGTTTGTTTTTATTATTATCCTTAATTAACTTAGTTCAAACAACTTTTTTTTTGTGTGTGAAAAAATGTCAACTAATTTAAATTCATTTGTGACTTTTTTTTATCTTTCGGTCAAAAACCAGTTGTCAAATTTTATCTTCAATGAACTTGAAAAAATCCGCTTTTTCAAGTTGTTTTTTATAAACTTGAATTGACTTCCGACATTTTTTCTGGGATAAATTACACGTAAAAATGAATGAAAATGACCTCATTTGGAGAAAAATCAAGAAACGAATTTTTTTTAAAAGAAAAAATGAAAGTGACCATTAGAAGTCAAGAGTTTACTTTGTTGATAATCAGAAAATTAAGAAACTAGAAACTGTTTTAGAAAACTAGAAGGGTAGCTCAATATTGCATTTAGGAGTATTTTCATGTTAAATATCTTTCAAAATAAACTTTTTACAGACAAAAAATTAAACACTCATTTTAAAGCTCAATTAAAAAGCTTATTTTGAAAGATATTATCTTGAAAATACACTCTATAATGTTCTAGTTTCTAAAACACTGTCAAGTTTCTGTCTTAAAAGACAATAAATAGATTTTCGTTTAATTTGAAGTAAAAAAAAATCGGAAAATGGAGAATTTCTGATTATAATTTTCATAAAAAGTTCATTTTTTAAAGAGATATAAAAAACATGAAATATTTTCAAGTGAATTACTCTTCTAGTTTAATGTCTGCTTTTGGAACTGCAGAAATTATAAACAAGGAGTTTTTTGTTCCTCCTTCATTTGCATATTATGCAAATGAGGTCAAATCTTTAATTTATTTGAAATACTTCCTAATTTTTTTTTAATACAAAGAGGAAAAGCTTTTTTTTTATTAAAAAATAAAAAAGCAACGTTTTAATTTCTATTTTTTCATCATATTTATTTTTATGTCCTGAAAAAGTTATTTTTTTTTTTGAGCCCATCCCAAAAAAAAAAGTATTTCCAGCTTATTTTTAGGTAAATTATTAATAAATAGGTGTTTTAACAAAACAATTGAAAACACACTTGACATTTGACCAACACTTTTAAAAACAACCGTAAATCCTATTGTGAGAAAGGCCTGTTAGAGGCTACATCTAGTAAAATCCATTTGCTGCTATGGACAGTGGACACAGAATATTAAGAAGTGGTTTTACTCACACTCTGTACAGTTATTTGTATTGCACGTTTTTAATCTCAAGGTGAAAAAAAAGTGAAATTAAAACGATGACGTCATTTTCAAGTCCCATCTCTCTGTCTTTCTTGTAATTACCCTTCATTAAAACAGTTTCAAGACGCCAAAAAATAAAATCGTGAAAAATAATATTGAGAAATAAAAGAATAAAACATATTTCACTTTTTCTTCTTCAGAAAAACAGTTCGTTTTGAGTTCTATTATTTATTAGGAGTTCCAAATTGAAGAAGTGAAAAGCGCGGAATGGATAACCTTTGACCCTATTCTTATTGGACTCCACGCATCTCTTATATCTTGTGTGTGTGTGTATCTGTATGTCTGGATGTTTTGTGTGTGTGTCTGTATGTCTGGCATGTGTGTCTTAAGTCGCGTTTTCACAATAAGAGTTAACTAAAACCGTGTGCACTCGTACGAAGCATGCTCGGCCGAACCACTCGGAGCGATGGTTTGCTGCACGTCTTGCTCCTCAGATCGTTGGCCGACCTCGTGTTGAAGGACTGGCGCGGATATGTTGATATTGGAGCTTTCAACATTCTGCCGCCAGTTTTGAATGTTACTTGTATCCGAACTGACTTGTAGAAGTGGAGCACAGTCCGACTCTACTTGGTTCGGATGACGCCGTCCAACCAAAGAGGCTCGGATAGTGACCTAGTGAAGTTCAGAGTGCGCTCGGTCCGAGCATACTCGTATCGTGAAAACGCGGCTTTTGAATGCGTCCATAATTAACGGACGGATTCGAACGAACAGAGCAAACAGAAGCGTATGCAAACGAACGTAAACAATGCACAAACGAATGGATACGAGCAATCAAGGTTGAATTCCCATATATTCGGTGATTTTCCACACAACAATCGATTACTATATAGCATATTAAAGAGGTTTGGATTTCACATTTACGTCATACGAACGCGAACGAACATTTTCGTATGAAACACCCAAAAAACGACGCGATGTTCGTTCGTGTTTTGTCGAGATTTCTGTACTGTATTCGTTTGTGTTTGCTTTGGACGTAAGTTCGTGTCTGTTTTGTCTGTCTGGATCTCCTGAGTGTGTGTTCGGATGTCGTGTGTGTGTCTGTCTGGCATGCATAGCATATATTTGGTTGTGTCCGTTTGGCCTCAGTGTCAATTTGGATTACCAACAGAAAAAGTAATGATTTCAAAATGAATTTTAGGAGGTTGACAATTATTTGATTTCCAGAGATCAACACGAACCACATTCCATAACGAAAACAAAGCGCCAATCGAACGCAAATGAGATTGTGTTGTTTCTCGTAAGCACGAAAGTATCCGAAAAACCCCGATTTTTCTGATTGGGGTTCTTTTCTTTCTCTTTTTTTTTGGGTTGTCGTTGTTAATTCCAGTGAAGTGGGTGCATCATAATAATGTCTCACCACAGTGACGATGCGATGTTGGTGGCCGGAAGCGACAGTTTCTGGGAACCGGGAAACTACAAACGAACGACGAAACGGATAGAAGACGGAAGTCGTTTGTGCACCGATCTTGTGCAGCTTATTCAAGAGAGGAGCGACATCGAGAAGGCTTATGCTAAGAGTTTAAGAACGTGGTCCAAGAAATGGAACGAACTCATCGAGAAAGGTGCATAATAAGGGGAGGAGGCTACAAAATGCGGGTTTCTGGATGGTAACGACGCGGGTTTTTTTTTGTAATTTCTTACAGGTCCTGAGTACGGTACGACGGAAGCGGCCTGGAAGGGAGTTCTGGTAGAGGCCGACCGACAGTGTGACCTTCACCTAAAGGTCAGAGACAGATTAACCAATGAAGTTCAAACGCAAATCAAACAGTGGCAAAAGGATACGTTTCACAAGTCGATGATGCAGCTAAAGGAACGAAAAGAGATGGACGATGCCTTTAAGAAGGTCTCTCTTAGCTTCTTTTTGAGGTTCGAAGGATGTTGTTACGAATGCGAAGAGGCTTTTTTTTTTGTTGTATTTTCAGGCTCAGAAACCTTGGGCTAAACTGTTGACGAAAGTAAACAAGGCGAAAGCGGATTATCACGCCGCTTGTAAAAACGAGAAGACGGCCATTAATCAGGAGAGGAACGCAAACAGCGATTCATCCATCTCTCAGGATCAGGTACTGAAAATGAAAGGTTTCAAATTGACTCTTCTCAAGGAAAGAGGAGGTCGGATTGAGAGGCTATCTGTTGTGGTCCGAATTCAAGAAAGAAACTTCGCACTTGAACGATCAGAACAGAGTTCCAAACTAGAAAAACTAGGAAGAAGTTGAATTTTGTCATGACAAATGAACTTTTTACAGCAGTTTGAATAAGGGTCAAAATTTAATAAATTTGATTGTTTTCATAAAAGAGTCTGGTGAATTAATTAATTTTTATGAACTAGAATACTAAAGGCACCTTGTAACGGTATTTTCAGGATGATATTATTCAAAATAAACAATTTTATCAAGTTTGAATAAGTCTAGAAAAAGAGGAAGTTCAAAAAATATATATAAAAATAATTTTCATTATTTAAACTGAATTTTGAGCTATTTTGTCGTCTTTTTTTCTAAAAAAAATAGTTACGTAAGATGACGGAACGGTCGACGAAACTAAAAGACGATGTCCAGAAGACGAAAGAACGTTACGAGTCGGCTCTCGACGAGATGAACGGTTACAACGCCAAATACATGGAAGACATGACTCAGGTGTTCGACAAATGTCAGGAAATGGAAGACAGACGATTAATGTTCATCAAGGAGATGCTTTTCGGCGTCCATAGTTGTCTCAACATCTCCAGCGATCCCACGTAAAAATAGGAGGAAACAAGAGAAAAGAGAGAAATCTCTCGAAAGAATCTCAGTCGAAACCTCTTTGCTTCTTCGTCTCGTTTCAGGTTAAGTCAGATCTACGAGGAATATCGACACACGATTCAGAATGCGGATTCCTCGAAGGATCTCAAGTGGTGGTCAAACAATCACGGTGTCGCAATGGCCATGAATTGGCCTCAGTTCGAGGTTTGTCTCTTCTTTTTTCTTTTTGCTCTCTTTGTTCATGTTCGGCGAACTTTACTCAAATGTTGATTTTAGTCGATCGTAGCAGCCATTTTCTCCCCATCGCTGCTTCTTTTTCTAATCCTCTTTCAAAAGCGAATATTTTTGCGATTTTTTTTGTTGCTTTTGCGTTTTGTTTTATTTTATCGAGGGTGTGTTATGACGAATTTACAGGACTATTTGGAGGAGTTTCGAGAAATATCCGGTCGGAGCAAACGTAGCACCGTTGCTGACAGCAGCATCACGCTTTTAAACCAACGCGTCGTCAGCGATGACTTTTCAGTAATAGTAATTTGGGGCTTTTTATTTTTCGTTTGTCTCCTCCTCCTCCTCCTCTTCCTCTTCCTCCCTTTCCTACTACTACTACTACTACTTCTTCTTGAACTCCACTTTTTTTAGTTTTATGGCACTTAATTTCTTAAAATGTTGTATGTTACAAATCCGTCACCATTTTTTAACTTTCTCACTTGTTTCTTTGTTTACTAAAAAGTAGAAATGTCTTTTTTCTAACTGCTGTTTGGTGTGTTGTTTTACCTCGGCCGCTTCACACTTGATTTTCTTCTAATGCTCGCTTGATTTCGCCAAATAATTAAGAGGAAATTGTCTAACACGAAATGAAAGAGACTGATTATTTTTTCGTGTTAAATGAATTTCTTATTAAAAGAACGAATTTTTATGCTATTCTAAGGGATCTGAACCGAAATTATATTCCTCATTAATCCGATTTTTCAAGTTTATTATAATTCGTGTTAAACGTTTTTCATTGTATTGCAATGGAAATGATTTAAGACGAACTCGAAGGAATGAGGATATATTTTTTTTCACGTTAAACGAAAGAATTTTCATGTTTATTCAAAGGGAAACTGGGATCGAAAATATTTCTTCTTACTCGATTTTTCGTGTTAAACGGTTATTATATACTCGTACATTGGAAATTAAAATTAATTTTCAAGGACACGTGTTAAGCAATGTTGCTGTAAATATTGTAAATTTTGATCGCAGCTTAAATTACATATTTTTCTGCATTTATTAACAAAACGAACGAAAATTGAACAAGAATCAGTTGCTGCGATGTTTACACTGTACACTTTTTTGTTTCGACCTAACACTATTGGTCTTGCGGGGGTTTTTTTCCGGCTACTTTGAACAATATTTATCTGTCTTTTGTTTTCTGATCACACGTTTACACACATAAATGTCACTCTTGTTTTGTGTTTTACGTCAAACTTCAACACGAAACTGTACACTTTTTTCTCGAGACCAATCACCTCACTGGTCGATTATTCCGAGCACTCTCTTCAACTTTTTTTTCTCGTCCACCACCACCGTTTTCATAAACACTCAACTATGTAATTGTTATCTCGTCATTATAGGAGACTGGTCCAGATGGTCTGAGTCGTAAAGTTCGAACGGACGGAACCAAAACGAATCAGTCCATAACAAATAATCGATTGGAGACCAACAACAAAGATAAGGGAAAGGAAAACAGGGTGTCGACAGTGTCTTCGTAAGTACGGCAAACCCCTCAATCCCCTTTCACTTCTCACGAAAAATGCGTTTTCTCTCATGGTCACTTCTAAATTGTTTGTGTGTGTGTGTGTCTGACACACGCAACAGCAGTGGCAGCCACAAATCTTACGATCCATTTCAAGACGAAGATGACGACGATAAAGCAGCTCTTACCGAATCAGACAAGTAACTTTTTGATCGAAGTTGCTAGTTGTTGTTGTTGTTTCGTATCGTTGTCACGAGAAGTCCACATCGAAGAGTTTGACACTTTTATGAATGAAAATTGAAACTGTTTTAAAGAGTTGTTTCAAACATCTCGAAACAATCGAATTTTTGAAATTGGACTTTCTCGTTATTATTTTTTTTTGTTGTTGTTGTTTTTATTTATTATTTATGTGATTTGCATCTTGAAAGCGTTTTTATTTATTTGTTTTAGTAATATTTCTTAACTGGAGTAGAAATGTAGATCTTATGGAAGCAACATTAAGATGTTTTATGAATTTTTGTTGGTTGTTTCTACAATTTTAGGAGAAGAACACTTAATGAGAAATTGAAAATGTTTTAGAAACTAAAACAGGTAGCTGAAACACTTAATAGTATTTTCATGTTGATGATATTTCTCAAAATAAACATAAATTAACATAAAAAGCATATTTTGTAAGGTGAAAATTTAACATGAATATTACCCGTCTAGTTTCTAGCATACTTTCATCTGTAAAGGAACGATAGAGTTCGAAATTGATTTGTTTATAAAATATTTTAAAAAATTCTTTTTGATATTTTTTCTTGATGTGTTGCTTCTGTAATTCACTAAGAATTAGATATTTTCGATGTTCCTCTTTCATTTACATATTATGCAAATGAGGATTTCATTTGATTCCTTTTTTTTGGATCAAAAAAAGGAATGGAAAACGAGAAGGAAATCCATTTGACGATGATCAAGAAGAATGGGAAGAGTTTTCTAATGACGCCCTCGTCGATAACGGCGAACCGGGTGTCGAAGTTAAGGCCCTTTACGACTACGAAGGAGCGGAAGCGGACGAATTGTCGTTTAGACAAGGTGAGACTACGTTCATCTCCTCTAGCCAGTTTCTCTTTCTTTTTGCTGATTTCTTTTGTATTAACAGGTGATGTGTTTGAGAAACTCGAAGATGAAGACGAACAAGGTTGGTGTAAAGGAAGGAAAGGAGGTAGAGTCGGTCTTTATCCGGCCAATTACGTAGAGGTCGTAGCGAAATGAGGTAAAAGGCCGAACTAAGTGGTAAAAAAGAGTTTAGTGTATAAAAAAAACTACCTATCGAACCCAAAAGTCTCCATTTTTGTTTTTTATCGGGTGCGGAACGTAAACGCAATTAGGACTTTTTAATTTTCAACATTTTGCATATGTTAAAAAAAAAAAAAGACGGCTTCAAATATTCTTCCGTTGTTTCCGTTGGCTCAATTCCGAACTTCTGTTTTCTGTTCTTTCTTTGCTTTTGATGTATCTTAAAAATTATCCTTTGTAGAAATCTAAAAAGAGGAGACATTTAGAAATGGCATGTCGAGAAAGAGAGAAATTGACCCTTTCTTTTTCGTTTCCATAATATCGCCAGGTTCTCTTTTTCGGGCACTTCTCCATATCGTTATCGTGATTGTCTTTGTCGGTCGCTCATACAAAAAATAAGTCCTTTTACAATTCAGAGTTTTAGTAGCTTAGTCTTTAAAAAAAAGGGGCTAAGGGCCAATTGAGCCCTTGGAGACGAAAGACGAGCGTACATTTTGATGTGACATAGAAAGTCAAATGAAGTGTAACGATAATTATGCATTTTCGAATGAAATAATGTACTGGTAAAGGCTACAGTTTTCGATTCGCTAGAATCTATCGACTAATGAACTATAGCCTCCAACCAGTATCATCTTGTTTCATTGGAAAAAACATTGTGTTCGATTCTACGAATGTGGAATAAAGCATTTTGTCTAAAATCATAAAAAATTATACTTTTTCACAACAAAAGTCTGTTTAGAGGCTAGAATTATCGAGTTTAGCCTCTAGCCAGTTTTTTTGTTTGCAAAAGGCGTAATATTTTAATCTCTTCACGGTCGATCGAAATATCTAAAGGCAAAAACAAAAATATTAAATTATTGATTTTAAGCAAAACGATTGATTTTTGTCAATTGACTTTTTAAGTCACATTGTAACTAAATATAAAAATATACACTTTTTCAATCAAAAGAGATCAGTTAGAGGCTAATTCTAGGTTAGCTCTTTAGAAGAACTTTATAGCCTCTGAACGGCCTCTTTTTTGATACAAAAAAGTGTATTTTTTTGTTTTTTGTTAATTTTATAAGACATATTGAATAATTTACGGTGCCTCAAACATCATCAATTAGAATTGTAATTTAGACGATAAAAACTAACAAAAAATACTATAATTAAATTTGTATTATTTGGTGCGGGAGGGAAAAGGGGGGATTTTAATTTGAAAAATATAAAACCCACGAAAATTCCTCAGAAGATGAATTTTGTTACGAAAGAGGAGGAGGAGGAGAGTTGTTAAGTTTATAAATATGTGTTTTTGGTTGGGTTTTTGAGGGGGGGTTTGTTGTTGTTGTTAAATTCTGAAATGTGTCCGATATAATTAATGATGATTATTTATACGAGAGAAAAGCCAAACCCATTTTTCTTTGATTAATTATTTTGTAAAACTGCTGAATTTACCAACAATAGATTTTTTTGTTTTCGATAAAATGTTTTTTGTCTTTTTTTTTTTTGCATTCTTCTTCTTCTTCGTCATCTGGTTTTTGTTTATTTTAATTAAGATATTTCATGGTCAGAATTAATTTTTGATCTAAGTTACAAAATACAATGGAAACTGTTTAACACGAAATCTAAGCATGCTTTAATATTTTTTCGTATTAAAAGAATTTTATGCTATTTTCGTGTTAAACTATTTTCTTCTGTTCTTCTTCTGCAAACGAAAAAAACTTTCACAATAGCTATTAAAAGCAAACAAATACCAAATACTCAAAAGATTACTTTGAAAAGTAACTTGAGATTTGCTTTAAAAGTAATTGTGAAAGTAATCAATTAATGAATTACTTTTGTCACAAAATAAGACACTGCAGCAGTTAGACAAAATGTTAATTAATATTATAAAGTTTGTTGTTTCAATTAACTATCTGCGTACACGAGAATTTAAATCTCTGAATCTCACGAACACGGTCAAAAGGTTTTTTGTTTAAACAAAACAAACATTTTACATAATAAACAATAATATTCAGTACAAATTTTATTTTAAACCATAATATTTGTGTTTGTGTGTGTTTTTGGTGTGAAAAATATGCATTTTTATTATGCATTCAATTCAATTTCGTTTTATGTTTTGCAAATTAATTTGTAAACTTGAATTGATTTGGAATTAATTTCCAATTATTATTGATTTTAGATTGTGTATTAATTAACTGAGGTTTAAAATAGAGCTTAATTTGAAAGATCAAATGCAATTGTTTGTTCATATATAGCTAATTATACTAATGTGGGTAAAAAGCTTAAAATGAACAATAAGAAAAAATAATTCTAACTTTTTTCAGTTCGTTTCTTTTTGTATAAAAATAGTAAATATTTTGTCACAATTTTCATTTTTGATTGGTTTTCGTTTTTTTTTGCCTAACGAAAGACGTTTTTTTTTAAATTTGCATATTTGCTCACTCTCTCACTCTATCTCGGTTGTTTGTGCATTAATTTTTAATTAAGTGTGCTTATTAAAAGTTATAAAAGTGGCTGCTATAAATTAAGAACAATTGAATATTGAACTTTTCGTTTTTCTTCGTATTCTGCGACAATCTCAAATTTAATTTTAAATTTAAAAGGAATTTAAAAATTAAAAATCCTGAAAATTCATTTCTATTAAGGTGGTTTAGAAGTATTAAACGCTTTTCCTGATCTTTCATTATTATGTCTATCAAGAGCCAAAATTTAAGTGAAACTAGAAAGTGTTTTAGAAACTAGAAAGGTAGCTTATTCACTTAATTAAAAAAGTTTGAAAAACGTTTTAATCATTTTTTAAACTCTCATAAAAAGTTTATTTTGAAAGATACCAACTTGAAAATATTCTGAAGTGATTGAGCTATCTTTCTAGTTTCTTAAACACTTTCTAGTTTCTCTTCATTTTGCACCTGAAAGACAGAATTAATCAAGATTTCAATAGGCGTTTCCACTTTAAAATCACCTTAAGTTTTTTATGTTCAAATGAAATTTACAATTTTAAAAGATGGTTTTTATTACAAATTAAATTATAAAATAAACATTTTATATAGGACTTTTGGCTCACCTTGTATAAGTTTCTTACTAATTAAGAAAAATGGTTGAGTTTTCATTTTATTTTAATTTTCAACTAATTTTAAAATTGTGAAATTTCATCAATTTGCTTTGTACAGTATATATATAAAATGTGAAGAAAATTGTTAAGATTGCAAATGTTGCAATGGAGAAGATATTATTTGCTTATTATACATTATTATAGTAAATTTGAATTATTTAAAATATAAATATTATTATACATACAGTAACTGTTAACATTAATACCAGATCGTATTATTATTATTATTATTAATATCAAACAAAGTGTCCATTAATAATAATTGCTTCCATATTTTCACAGAAAAAAATGAAATAAAATTTTAATAGCCATAATGTGAACAAAAGAAAAATTTATTCAAATTTCTTGTCCACAATCAACATTGGAAAACCAGGACTTTGGTGTGAAATTCCGGAAATGAAAACGCAAATAATTTAAGGTGATTTTAAAGTATAAATGGGGGCCCTCTCTGTCTTTCAGAAACAAAATAAAGAGAAACTTGAAAGCAGTGTTTTAGAAACTAGAAGGGTATCACTTAATAGGTTAATTTCTTGTTGATATATTTTAAAATAAGCTATTTATGTTAGTTTGAAAGTAAATTAACTGTAAAGTAGACGATGTTTTTGAGATTTTTTTCTGTGAAAAGTTTATTTTATAAGTTATCAGAGATTAAATATGCATTTATGTATTTTAAAGCTGCCATTCTACTGAATATTCAGATATCCTAGAAAAAATAGACCATAATTATAATATTTCAAACCTATTTCATTATTAAACATTTTTTAAATTTTAATTTCTTCTTTATTAATTACAAAATAACTTTTTTTTTTACAAATATGAACAAAAAAATTGGAAACAAAACAAAGTTTTTTAGTTTTTCTTTCGTTTAGTTGTTGGTTTTTCATCTTTCGAAGAAGTCGACGGTTCATTAACTAAACCATATTTAATATTAATTCTCTCTCTTATTAGAACTCCTCTGATTATTCGACGCCAATTTCCGTAAATTCTCTTTTCTCTTTTCTGAAAAAAAATTAATTTTTTTCAAATATTTAAATTTGTCCGACAATTAAATTGTTCAAAATATTTTACTTCTTTTTCTCGTTTTTCAATCAAAACCTGGTCCTCGTTCCAAGCGTCCATAAGAATATCTCTAAATTCTTCGCAGACTATCCAACCGTCGAACATCGGATGAGATCCGACACCGTGGAAATCCCAACCGATCATCGCTGGAGCGCAATCGATATCCAACTTACGAGCGACACGATTCAGACCTGGAACTGCGAATAACACGATTGAATGGATTTAGAATAATCTTTTTGTGTGTTCTTTACTTTGTAGGTGAATTGTTCCAATCGGAAGCATCGAAGGTTTGAAAAGTTCGACATTTCCGTAATCGTTACGTGGTACTTTTCCATTTTGAGCAATCGGTGGAATGTAATCGACGGTTTGCCATTCACCGAATAATTCTAACGGAAGATCGCTTTGAAGTTCACCGATTGCCTAAAATTCAATCAAATATTTTGAGTCAATCGTTTAGAACTCGGAAGTGTTTTGAAGAAACTTGAAAGTGTGTTAAAAACTAGAAGGCTGCCTTAGAACTATTTTCATGTTGTTATCTTTCAAAATAAACTTTTTATAGACCAACAATTAAAAATATATCGTCTATTTCAAATTCAGTCATTTCAAACTCACAGAAGTTTATTTTGAAAGATATCAACATGAAAATATCCTCTTAAGTGATTGAACTACTCTTCTAGTTTCTAAAACACTTTCAAGTTTCTCTTAAGATGGTTTATTCTGTCTTTCAGAAGAGCAAAATTAAAACAAAATAGAAAATGTTTTAGTAAACTAGAAGGGTGACTCAATCACTTAATATCTTTCAAAATATTTCTGCTACCCTTCTAGTTTTTAAAACACTTTCAAGTTTCTCTTCATTTTGGCACCGGAAACAGAATAACCTAAGGTTCAAGCCCTTAAAATGACGAACTTTGTTATACTTTGGCCTTGCTTTAACAACTTTATACGGCATTTCGCCGATTTTTACAAGTCTCGCTTCTTTCAGCCAAGTTTCACGAGAATGTAAGTTTCGAATACAATGTCTTGGATACACGGGTTCACCACGCATGAATCCCACCGGGACCGCATCCGGTGGATAGATTCCTTCAAACTTCAACAAGTGACGTTTTAACGCATAAAGTGGATGGTTCTTGTATCTTTATGAAAAACAAAAAAATTGTAAATATTGAACCGAATATCTTCAGATAATAAAACTTAGGACAACATTTTTTTAGAAGTTTTACTCTGAAATTGTGGTTGGTAAAGGTCTTTCTTTGAGATTTTTATCCAATAATTTATCCTCCGTTTGATCTTTTTTAGATATCGGAGATCGAAAAGGATCTAAAGTCTCGTCCCACCATTCGGAATCGACACGAAGTTTCCTCGTGTGAGACATCCATTTAGAAGCGTAACGTTTCGTCACATCTTTAACGTAACCTTTACCATCGATTGTGATTACGTAGCGTATCGGTTGAGTTGCGAAATTCTACATTATTACAAAAAATAATAAGTTTTTCTGTTGTTTTCCGAGCAGAAAACGTCTAAAAGATACAAAAAAAATACTCGCTTCGATCTCGTGCGGCCGATCGATTATTCCGTTTACGCAATCTACACAAACCCATCGATTCTCCAATTCGAGATAAACTTCGATCCAGTGATCGTTCGTTACTTTCGGAACGTTTTTTGGCGTATCGTTCACTTTAGAAGTTCCGAGTAAGTTAGAGGATTCGGAAACGACAAAATCTTCGTCGCTATTCGATTCTGAATCGGCATCATTATCATCATCATCATCGGAATTGTCGTTTAAGATCTTTAGTGATGCGTTACGACGAAGCGAACGTCGTTTCGGTAACTCTTTTGCGCTTTTGATCTTTTTTATCGTACGAGCGTTTTTCGGACTCGGCTTTTTACGTTTAATTTCGTTTTTAACCGACTCCGAATCTTTAGAAACTTTCTCGTCAATTTCTTTAACTTTTTTTTCTTTCGGTTCGTTAGAAACTCTTAGTGGAATGGGTTGCAAAGACGAAACTAATCTCGTCTCGAGCCTTAAAGTCCGTAAAACGATCGCAAGTACAAGAACTAACTGAAATTCGGAACTAACGGACTTGTTCTCAAACGCAAGCTGCAGTTTCTGGACTTCGAAGGGACATTCCAAGTCATTTCGAGATACGATTGGAAAAGAATCTCGGATCCAATCTCTAATTCGTTTCAGTTGGTCGAAATCGACTTTGGTTTCGTCTAGAAACTTTATTGGAATTACGGACAGTGCGAAACCACGTAAAATATCGCTATCGATGGAATAACGATTTACGTAAATCCCGTGCGCAACTAAACAGAGTAAGTGAACTTTATGCATTTCTTCCTGAACTTCGGTTCTCATTTTACGAAACTGTTTCTTAAAATATTCGTCTAAATCGAACGATTTTCGCTTTCTTTTCGTCGTCTCTTTCGAGGCTTGAATCGTAATTTCGACACCTTCTTTCGGAATAATCGGTTCCTTGTCTGAATCGCTTTCCAACAAATCATCTTTAGCATCTTCTACTTCTTCCCAGTTCGATTCGTTATCGCTTGAATCGGTCGAATCGCTTCTATTGCTCATAACGCAATCCGAATTCGCAACCTGAACTAACGAACTCGCAACCTCACCTAACGAAATCGCTTCTTCTGTCGCTAATTTAGCTTTTAAGGGTGCTTTTTGATGTTTCTGCGCTTTTCCTTTACGCTTTCTACGAGCCATTATTGATAAATTTAAAGCTTAATTAAAGAAAATAATGAAAAAATCGCATTAAAACTAAATCATTTTCGCATCTAGCGCCTCATAATTCCCTAGCATGCACGCTTACAAGCCATATATAGGGAATAATGAGATCAGTATACATCTGGTCACTTCGTCTTTTCACACAGTCCACTATTCATCGAGTTTTCCAATAATGTCACGTCAGTTGATCTATTCTACGGACATGACGTCACGCTGTTGAATAATCAATGAATAAAAGATTCGAAGGAGTGTGCTGTGGTGTTTATAATATAGGGATTATTATGGAATTCGTGAGTGATCACATGGTAATTAATGGGGACGACCCTAGGAGGCGCTCCTTGGCATAAGAAGCGGCGGAGTGATACATCGTTTGTAGTCAGAGTAGGTGGCTATTGCCGTAGACTTCTACGCCTTGTAATAATTTTGTATCAAATTGTATGAAAGGAACAGGTAGTGATGCGTCTTTACTGTTTTAGGTCTGTGTGTTCTTCTATAGAAGTGCGGTTTTTTCTCATGTTCATTCTCTTCGGCGGTTTTTGAATCACACTTCTCCTATATTGTTCCTCTGTAAGTATGTTTTGATTACGTTACAAATTAGATATACGTGTTTTTCGTTGATATTTCTCATGAAAACGTATTTTAAGCGTATTTTTTGTACGCATTTCGTTGTCTTTTTTTTCTGCATACATTTGCGGACTATTTTTTTCAGCTACCATTTTGATTTTTTTTTGTAAATTAGCGATTTTGTGTTTTTCGTTGATTTAATTTGGTTTGTGTCCTCTTCGGTATTAAAGTAAAATATTCCGCAAGATGCTCGCAAGCACTTTACGGAGAAGTGCGTTGCATGTGGTCGGTTTTTTGCGTTACTATGGCAACGCTATCGCATTGGTATCGGAATATGACGTCACTTGATTACCTTTTTGTCTTTTTCGTGACGTCACTTCTTAAAAGTTTGATTCGATATGAATCGATCGTATCGGCGGGAAAGTTTTAGTTTTTTGTGTCAAGAGAAACGACTTGGAAGAAAATCATGTACGAGATTCACTAAGATTCACAGCAGAGCGTGTGTATCGCAAGCTTTTTTAATTTTTGTTTGTGTTTTACTGGAGACCCAAAATAGAATTGAATTTTGAAATTCAGTAAAATGCGGGAGAAAAATTAAAATGGTTTGTCCTACCGTAAGAGATTCACCCATCTGTGTCGTCCGTCTTGGTTTTCTTGGCCTGAATTATCGGCATAGACGCTAAACGACTTTTAATGAGAAGGAAAACTATCAAATTTTGTTCAATTTTGTGTTTTTCAGGTGTGAAATGTCTCGGTATCGTGATCAAGGTCCATTGGACTGTAAAGTTTACGTTGGAGATCTCGGAAGTGGAGCATCGAAACAAGAACTCGAAGAATCTTTCAGTTATTACGGACCTTTACGTAACGTTTGGGTGGCGAGGAATCCTCCTGGTTTTGCTTTCGTCGAATTCGAAGATGCTCGTGATGCGGAAGATGCGTGTCGAGGCCTTGACGGACGGTTTGTTTCCTAACTGAAGGGGGCGGGGAGGAATGACGCCTCTTGTATTAATTTTTGCTTTTCTAACAGGACGATCTGCGGCCGAAGAGTGAGAGTGGAGATCTCGAACGGAAAGACAAAACGTCGTTTCAGAGGAGGAGGACCTTCGCCAAGACGTTCTTCTCGTCCCGAAGAACGATGTTACGACTGCGGTAACTGGGGACATTTTGCTAGAGAGTGTCAGCGTTACGGACGGCGCGGAAGTCGTAGGAAGAGCAGGTAACATCCTCCTGTACCCTCTTTCTCCCCTCTTAATCTTTTGATTCTCCCGCCTCTCCATTTCCCCCTCCTTCATCGCCGATTCAGAGACGTTTCTAGAGTTGCGGTGACGATTCTATTCCGAATTAGTCGTTCTACAAAGTCGTTTTGAGCAAAACTGCTTGACAAAACAAAAACAGGTTTGAAATCGATTAAGAAACGCCTTTTTTTGAACATTTTTTTTTACACTCGGATGGTTACTTTTTATATTCTTCAGTTTCAGAAAAAAAGCAACATTAAGTAAAAATTGAAAGTGTTTTTAGAAACTAGAAGAGTAAAGGAATAACTTGAGAGGATTTTTCATAAAATAAGCTTTTTTATGACAAATGTGGAGCATTTTTAAACATTCATGAAAAGTTTATTTCGAATGATTACTTTCTAGTTTCTAAAGCATTTTAAGTTCTTCATGTTGATTTTTTTTTAGTGGAGTTAATTTCAGGGACATTTTTCACGCTTAAACTAATTTTCCAATAGAATCTACGAAATCATCTTTAAAGAGGCCGAATTTTAAAACAAATAGACTTAAAAATTATCTTTTTGTAAATTTTTTATGACATGTGTCAGTAATTCTTTTGGCACTGTATTTCTTATGAAGATTATCAACTAAATTGTCCCTCTGTCATAGGCCCTTTTGGGCTGTTTTGATAGAAATTATTCAAATATTAACGAAATCCTTTTAATTCTAATCTACGGAATGAACTTTAGCGATTTTTTTTTAAATAACGAACTTGTTTAAATATTTTTACGGTAAATATTAAATGGGAAAGTTTTCAATTTTTCTCAAACCCTGAATTTTGCCCGATCGAGATACGAGAGAAAACTCTTTAAAAAGTCCTCACTTACTAAATCTTAGACGAGTAATTCGTTTCGGGATAAATTTGAAATGGAGAAGTGTCGTTTTTTGTTTCGTTAATTGAACTAAGTTAATCTAAATTAGAAATTTTAAGAAAAATTCTTCTCTTCCCTTCTCCTTTCTCTGTCGAATTGGGCAATTCCTAATTGACGCCCGTGTTCCTGACCATTTTTGTAGGCTAAGCCACGGATAAGATCGTACGTTGAACGTGAAACTTCTTCTTCTAGCTTCTAGCGACGGTCGGCTCTCTCGCCACCGAGTCGAGTTTTCGGCTACGGCTGTCGACGATTGTTGTTGTACGCCGTTCCGCACTCTCGTGTGTGATTTCGAGCACGCACTTGACCAAATGACCGCAATGTTATGACCACACATTGAGAAAACACTGCTAGCATCTCTGCCTTCCTCTTTTACGCTGTTCTTGTTGTTGTTGCGACCCTTCCTCCCTCCTCGCAAGAGCCGTTCGACGTCTCTCCCAGATATGAAATCGCTCAACTACGATCGACAATTGACACGTCATCTGCACACTTACACGTCTCGAACCGCTGCCAGTTTCTTGCGTCTGCCTTTACGTTTGCGTCACTTTGGTCGTCGGCGTCTTCGAGAGTGGGGTTAACTTTTGTTTTCGTAATCGTATGTGTCCGTCACCAACTATTTTGCTATTTTTTGTATCGTATTGTTGACCAATATTGAGCTATGTTCAGAATAATGTTGAACAATTTTTTTTTTTAAAAAAAGTTCAGCAAGAAATTGCACAACATTATGAAATAGTCGAGCAACTTGTTGCACAATGTTGTAAATGTTGCGTGCAAGATGTTGTGCAACATGGAAAAATAGTTTGTGCTGCACAGCATTGTAAAATTATGATCGGGGCTGTTGCTCAAACCGTAAAAAAAAGTAACAATGGTCAAAGAAAAACCTTGCTCGACGTTTTTGCAACATTGCACGATGTCTTTTGTACAAGATGTTATGAAAGTGGATAGTTTATATATATTTTTTCAATATTAGTCAACAATTTCTGTAAGTTGTGCAGGGTTTAATGTAGAAATGGAAATCGATATAAGCACGATGGAACTGTGACTTTCTACTTCATTGAAAGTTATCGTAATATTGTTGCCCGTGTGGTGCTTCCCAAAGAACGGCAAGATCCGAGATTTCCGGCTGTAGCAGCAATTTTGTGTAACTAAAGCACGAATATTAAATAAAAGATTGCAAAATAGTTGAACCAGGTAAGTTGCTTGCCGTTAAAAGTTGCATAAATCACAATAGATTTGCATAAAACGGGGAGTCGGGTTGATTTTCAAGTGTTCGCTAAGGTGTTGCAAAGGGAACGTCAGTGAGAATGTTAATTGTTGAGCTAAATGGCCCTTTAGTGTCTGCTTCGTACACATCTTACTTAGTTAGTACCTTAGTAAGGTTGTTAAAGGAGCCGTAAATTAGTCGGGAATGCGATTTAAATTCGCCGTTAAATAACGAGAGGGTATTTGTAATTGGGAGTTCGTCGAGTTCTTAGTTGCGCGTAAATCTGCGAGGGTCCCTCTTATTACTGTACAAAGGGGCAACTAAATCAGTTTATAAAATCAACCGCGGTTTAGCTTCTTTTCGTGAACCGATTAAAATGTTTTTGTGACAAATTTCCTTTTTAGGTCTCGTTCCCGTTCTCGTTCCCGCTCGCACAATCGTAACACCAAGTCACGTTCACGTAGCCGTAGTCCAGTTAGTCGAAGCCGATCCAGAAGTCGAAGCCGTAGCCCTGCGAGAGGTGGTGGCGGCGGCGGAGGAAGTGGTGCTAACCGTGGAGGAAGCCGTTCCGTTTCTCGGTACGATACTCTTATTTGAGCGTATTAGGGCACCTCCCGTTCTTAACCGTGGTTTTTCCATTCGTTCGCAGGAGTCCGCCGAGTAAAAACGCAAACAGCAGCCCTTTGGCTTCCCAACATCACGACGATTAGATGTCGGCTCAAACATCGGAGGTCGCGAGAAACACTTCATTATATAACCACAAAAACACAGCTGTTTCTTGTCTTCAAATCACTTTTATCCAGTGCTCGTTTTTTTTTTGTGTTTTTTCCTCTTTGACGTATTTTTTCTCGTAAGGAAAGGTAAAGGAAAATGTTTTATCGTTTACTTGCAAGTCTCATTCCATTCAATTGTAAAAGAAATACATATTTTTTTGAGAAGCCTCGAGACTTCTCCATTACGAATGAGGGCCGAAGTCTTTAATACTGAGATTTCGACAACCGTTAAGCCGGTTTCTCGAAATCCTTTTGTATGGGGTGCTGGGGCCGAGAAAGAGATGCGCGTTTATTTATATCGAAGGATTCTAAACGAGTTCGATCGTAAGGACAATTCTCTCGTTAATACACATCAGAGACTATTGTCGGTAACCCCTTTTAGTTGTAGTCGTGTTACTTAACTGCTTCTCCACATTTTATAATACTTCGGAAATGATTAATTTAGTCATAAAGAAAGGAGACAATTAAGTTCTAAATGAACTCAATTTTTTTTTTGAGTTTTGAAAAATGTGGTCACACATTCAATAAAATAAATTGTTTTAACGTCTTAACTTCGGAAGAATATTTTCTTATGCTTAAAAATACTTTTTGGGGGTTTCTGTAATGTTTTAAAAATTACCAGAGTTCCGTAGCCAAATAAAATTGAGAAAACACCGAAACACAACGGCTCTTGAACCGATTGCAGGGTAACAGAGTTGGATTGAACTTTATAATGAATTATTTATAATGGGTGAAAAAAATTACACGAATAATAATGAATTTAAGGTTCATTCTAAAAGTTTCAAAATTAAATTACAATAATTATAAAAAAAATACATAACAGAAAATTAGTAAAACATAAACACGGGGGGGGGGGCATTAAAATTTATAAATACATAATTAAAAACTAGAAAGAACAAAAATTTGTTTCGTTTCCAGAGGGTTTAAAAATTAACTTTTTTTTTTTAGACCTGAAACTAAAAAGAAGAAAACTCCATTAAAATATTTTCCTCGCAAGTTTTGAGTTGACGTAAAATGTTACTTTTTTAAGGGATGGTCTCTACTCGACAAAGAACACACAAAACAGATTCTTATCTCCGTTCTCTTGACAATGACCGACTCGCGCTACGTCTCGGACTACGAGATCGAGAACGGCTTCGACTGTGACTTCGAGAATATTTACGACGAGGCGAACGCGACCTGGAATAAACAAAACTAGTTTCACGTTTTGGTTAGGAAAATTTGAACTTCTCTTTTCGGACACACTCGACAGCTCTTTTCCCCAAGAACGAACCACCTAACTGACAAACTTCGACATACAAATTTTAACATTTTTTTTTTTGTTTTCAGGTGACATTCTCCGACGCAAATCGAGAGACTGTCACTTGGATCAGTTTTTTTTTTTTCAAGATAAAACAACAACCTTTTTATGTTTACGAGTAGAGTGAAGAATTGAGGGGTTTCTGATGATGATCGGTAAACATGGGTACGATTGTGACAGCAGCTGAGTGGGATGAATTCAAATGCCGTTTATGTCGTCCCAACTTAAGAGGCTGACCCGATAGAGATCTTGGGGTCAGTCGGTCGTGTTGTTGTTGTTGTTCTCGATTGGGTAGGGTGGTGGTGGTTGGTGACAAAATTGAGGTGAACGTGTTTGTCGGGTGGTTGGTTGGTTGTTGTATTGTGGTAGTGATGGTTACACTTCCCTCGTAGCCCAATTGAGATTATAAAAGGTGACTAAGACGCCCATCGTAGTATGTGTGTGGGAAAGATGCGATCAAAGTAGTAGTAGTGGCGGCAGTAGGGCGAGTAGCTGCTCTTTGCCTGTGTTTGTGATCAATAATAAATATTAACCAAAGGGGTGTAAATGGACACTTGTTTCCACCCTTCTTTCGCTCGCTCTCTCTCTCTAGCCAGCCTGTTAGGGCCTTTTGACCCTCCTCCATCTTCGAGAAGTTAAAACTTGCGCAGTAATTACAATTATATTAAGGCCAAAAGAATTCCTTTTTCAATCAGTGAAGCTATTTAGAGGCCAGAATTCAACTAAAACTAGATAAATCGAAACGTTTGATTTGCTGCATCTCGATACCTCAAATCGGTACTGATGGATGAATATCTGTTCAGAAATCAGTTTCATATAGTACAATGTTATGGTAAGAGCGACACCTAATTTAAATTTCATAGAAATGTTTCTTAATTTTAAATTAGGTGTCGCCCGTACGATTGCAATAAAGTATTCTGCAAGAATTGGATCATCGATAGCCGAACGGGACGTTCACCAAACGTTGGTCACCTTCAGGACCAATAGTAAGAATTATAACCTCTAAACAGTCTCGTTGATTGAAAAACGCATAAATTGTTTTGTCTTTAGTATATCAGTTACTTTTGGAAGTTACTTTGCTCTCTCTCTCTCATGCTCTGGCTGATTATAACCTTAATAAGTTAGAAGAAAGGAGTTAAGAGGAGGGACATCATTTTGACGTCACAGATTGCTCGTAATTTTGCCCTCTGACTGAATCGGGTTATGTTTAGCCAGAGCAGTCGGACTCTTCGAGAAGTAACTGAAGCATATACACTCTTGTTTATTCTGCTCCTAATAAATGTGTTTAAAAATCTCCACAACTAAAGCAGAAATTTTCTCAACCATTCTTTGGAGTTTTCCAACTAAATTAAAACACATCCCTCCCAGGTAGTTTTTTGTAACCGACAGAAAGACGAAAGAGGAACCCGATTTTTACTCCCTTCCGGTTAAGCGGAAGGAGGCGATGGTGCCGTTACTTTACCTCGGAGGTGGCGGTGGACCACGTCGTCCTCCACGACGCGATCTTCCGTGACTCAGTTCCACTCTGATCCTCGTCCCGCACAAACGGCTGCAAAGAGACACGAAAAAATCCTGTTCGAGAGACGCGTTTAAGTATGAAAAACGTCTCTCGATGACACGAGGGATTGTTTGAAGCTTACGTTCCATCGAGAGCTCTTGTTGCATCCTCCGCATCACGAGCGTCTTCGAATTCCACGAAGGCAAAACCTATTGTGAAATAATTACGACAAAAATCAATTCTTCGAGATCTTTTCGATGAAATTTCGCCCGTTTAGACTCATAATAGCTAATGAATTCAAACCGATAACAGCTAAGAATGTAACCAAAAACGGCTAAAAACAAAAAAGCTAATTTTAAACCCAAAAAGCTAAAAATGTTGTCATTGAAATCCCAATCAGCTAAAAAAAATTCGTTAAATCTCAAAATAGCTAAAAATTGTCTAAAAATGCAATTTTAAATAAAATGGCTAAAATTGCTAATTTAAATGCAAAACAGCTAAAATGCCACAAAATAATAAATTAATAAAAGCAAAACAATAAACAAATTGTTAAATTACAAAATAAATGAAATAGCAAGATTGACAATTAAAAACCCAAAACAGCTAAATATGACATTTAGACACCCAAATCAGCTGTGTGTGATGACGTAATGAGCCAAACCCGCCATCCCCAGCTAGAGTGTGACGTCATTAAAGGGGTGAGATTCTCGTGACGTTTTTGGTCTCGTGCCAATCAAACTGTTTCCCCTCCCTTGCAGATGCGCAAATGGGCGTGGCCATTTGAGTTATGGTTCCGTGGCTCCTCCCCTTTTCCCCCTTCTTACTATCGTTTACCAGGTGGGTTTCGAGCGACCCAGACGTTACGTAGGGGCCCGTATTTCCCAAATGCGGATTCTATTTCGTGTTTTGCGGCTCCACTCCCCAAATTTCCTACGTAAACCTTGCAATCGAGTGACCATTCACGATAGCGGGACATTTTTTTTCTCTCCTCCTCTTCTTCTTCTTCTGTCTTAGAAAATCACGCTAAAAATATATATATCCGTATATACCGATTTGTACGCAACAATTATGTAATATAAATCTCATGTCATATACTTACCCCCTTTATTGCAAAAAAAAAATACAAACAAATTACGTTTTCAATACAAAAACAATGGAAACGTAAGTAAATTTTTCATTCAATAACGTTTTTAAAAGCGTGAAAATTTCTTAAAGATTATTAGCTGACAGATGAAATAGACCATGTGATATTGAAATAGCCAATCAATTATAAGATACTTCCTTTGCACATTTCTTGCAGTGTTATTAAAAACAGGTAAAGTTATTTGTATGTTATTGGTTACATTACATTTGCCCAATGACATAGAAGAACTTTACCTTTTATATTTTATTTAGTTTTAAATATGGACAAAGTTAATTCTCGTTATATAATTGGCTAACAAACACTGTACACAGGAAATTTCATATGATGATTGGTTGGTAATAAAGGCAAGTATAGATAATTATGTTTATTGGTAAATAACAGAAATAACGCTCGGCCAAAAAAAAAAGAACTTTTTAGCCAATCAGCTAGACGAAATTATCCTCTATCCAATGAATTTGTTATGTTTTAGCAGTGGTCGTTAACCGTGTACGGTTGTGAACGTGTTATTGTTCATTTACAATACAACCAATGTTACATTGTGCTGTTTGTGCAACATAACGATCATAATGGTGATTGAGTTTTCGAACGCTTGTGTCATACTCTGAGCACTTGGAGCATACAGATTGTCTTAACAATTATTAACGTATGATATTACTCCGAGCACTCAGATTGCTAAACGGAAACGAGAAACCCACGCTAATAAAGCTTGTTAGCATCGCCATTTGCAATCGCAATTTCGCGTGAGGAGGAGCCATTTTGGTGAGATTCTTCTTTGTTCGCAATTATTTTGTCTTAATCTGTTTATTTTCTGCTATTTACACGTTTTATTAAGCGTAAATGCGTATAACGAAGTATTACAATTTTGCATTGACGTTATTCTGCATAATTTTGCGTGTTTCACCTTGAGTTGGTCCGAAATGGTTTATGCAAATCAGGAACATTCTCCTTGTTGTTCAATAGGCGCATTTCGAGCCACCCTTGAGCTGAAAAACGTTTTTGTCTTTTTCCATTGTTTGAATGGCCGTTTTTTTTGTTTTAGGACCGCGTTTTAGGTGTTTTTTTTTTTCTCGTGTGATAAAAGACTTTAAAAAATGTCGAATCATCGAGAATGGTCTCTCGATTGTAAAGTTTACGTTGGAAATCTGGGCAGTGGAGCCGCAAAACACGAATTGGAGTCGGCATTCAGTAAATACGGCCCACTTCGTAACGTTTGGGTCGCTCGGAATCCACCTGGTCACCTCTATTTCTGTGGGTTTTTTTAAAGTTAAAAGTAGCTTAATGTTGCGGTTTTTTTTTACTCCAGGTTTTGCATTTGTTGAGTTCGAAGACGCTCGTGATGCCGAAGATGCAACGAGGGCCTTAGATGGAACGTAAGAATCCTAAAATGAATCGTTTTTTCTTCACCGTCGTAGTCTTCTTTTATTATTTCGGAACTTTTACGGTTTTGTTACGAATATCTGTCGTAACTTAATCGGGGTTTTCTTTTTCATTGTTATCATTATTCAGTCGTTTGTGTGGAAGTCGTATTCGAGTGGAAATGTCGCACGGAAAGTCTCGTCAACGTGATCGTAGGGGACCACCTCCGAGGTAAGTTTATTCGTCAAAACGGTGAAGATCGCGGAAAAGAGAACGAAGAAGGTCGTGGGTTTGTGGTTGGGTTGTTTACGAGGGCCGTTAAGGTACTTTTGGGTCGTTAATTAGCAAATAAAAGCGATTCGTTGAGGGGTCAGAAGAATTAAATGTATTTTAATTGATGCTAGTTGAGGTCAACATTTGGGATGTGGATTGAAACAAGGAAGGGGGGAAAGGGATGGATGCTGCTGCGAATAAGGGCGCGAATACGTTTTTAGATTGTAACTAGTTACTGAAATCATAGTTGCAGTTACTTGTTTCAAAAGTAACTATTGTACTGAAGCATATTTACTTCAGATGAGCGATGAGCTGTACTTCCAGAAGAAACTTATTTTTATGGTTTGTTTCATTTGTGGTAGTTAGTTACTTCAGAAGTAACTTTAGCTTACGGAAAACATTGTTAAATTTACTTCAGATGTGAACTTATTTGTGATTTCTTTTCCGAATAACTGAAGTTTGCGTGAAACAGTTACAATTACTTGTGGCATAAACTTCTTTGTGCGTGTAGTAGCAGTCGAAAGTAACTGTTGAACTATTCCAGTAACTAGTTACTTTAGGAAGACTTAATTTGAAATTGTTCTCGTTGAAAGTAAACTTAGCGATTTACTTTTAAACGGTACGATTTGGGATCGCTTATCGAACAATGGATTTTGTTTTAGAATTTATTATATTTGGAATTTTTTTTGGTTTTGTTTTGTTTGGGTTGGAAGAAGAAGAAGAAGAAAATCGAAAGATATTTTTTTTGGTTAATATTATGTTATTGAATCGAAACAGGAAAGCCGCAAGAGCTTGATCGATTGATCGATCGATCGATGAACTCTTCTCTCCTAAATGCCTTGACTTCTTCTTCCCGATGGTGTCCCACACACACACACATTCGAGAAAGAAAGAGAGAGATGAGAGAGGTGGTGAATCACCATGTAATGCGTTAACATCCATCCATCCATTCAATTCTCCTTCTCCCCACGCTGCCTGATTGTTGCCTTCTGCACCATCGATCTCGCGCAGAAAAATAAATAAGAAACACTCGCTCTCACGCACAATTCCACACAGTTATTCTCCTCTCGTTCGGCGTCAGCTTTAAATGCTGCTGCTACTTGCTGCTGCTTTGCTGCGTGGGAATTGAAAACACAAGTGAAAATCACCACCACCAACCACCACCATTGTTTACAACAAACTACAAATCAGCTTCTCATTGACCACACTCGAGGTTCACCACATTCACCCCATCAGATTCTTCTCTCCTCAGATAAAAGAAAGAAAAAGGGTTTTAAAAGTTTGAACCCGCCGCCTATTTTTTTTAAACAAAAACAGCAGCGCTTTTATTTAAAATTTGGCCACATTTTCATCTTAAAAACAAAGTGGTGACTTATATTTCGACCTCATCTTATAAAACCAAACAAAAACTTAAAAAAAACAAAAGCACCCATCTTCTGTGGGCACCAAACTCTCTCTCCATCCACTCTTCGAACCAACCCAACGCATCTCCTACCAAAAAAAAGGTTGTGTCAAACGATATCATTTTTATTTTTAATTTATTCATATTTTTTATTTTCTGTTTTCTTTTTATGTGTTGTTTTAATTAAGAGGTTTTTAATGTCTCGTATAAATTTTCTCGGTGCAGGAATAATTTTTAATAATTCTGGAAAGCGTTTTTTCTTTCCTCCCTCCTACTCCTAATTCGAATGTGAGGAAGTTCGATAGAGAAAGGGTTTTCTCGATTGGAAAGCGCTTTAACGATGGTTAAATTTGTCATAATTGAAGATATTTGAGATAATAACTTATTTTAAGAATTTAAAATTGTTTTCTAATTTTTGTTTTTTCGTAAATTCCCCTAGTTTCAAATTCCATGACGAAATAAATTACTCGTTTTTCAATCAAAGGGACTGTTTAGAGGCTAAAATTTAGAATAAATCTTACGTGATGATTGCCTCTGGAATTTTTGGGAGTACTATTAAACAAAGCATATATATATATAAAGATGCTGCAATTGAACTTATTCAAATCGCGGCGAATAAATGTTTTATTTTAACAATGTTTCTATGCTGCGTTTGGGCTTAAATGGTCTCTCTGTCACAGGCCCTTTGAGCTGTTTGCAGAGAAATTTTTCACAACTGTAGCCGCCTCTAAACAGTTTTTTGTTCTAGAAATTGCTTTTAATTCATGTGTGAAATGTAACTGGAAACTGAATTCAGAGTGTTTTAAGGAAGTCAGGGGTTTAGAGTCTGGAGCCAATTTAGTACCGACGCAAAGGGGACGACCTTCAGGCAACCATCTCGAGCTCATTATCTCGACATAAACCAATCTATCGAACTTTCTTTAAGACGCGGTTTCCGTTAACGCGATCCCAAACTTACATTTGTTATGTTTTCGGCGTTTCCGTTTCAGGCCTCGTTCTCCACGACGAAGATACTCTCGCAGTCGTAGCCGCTCTCGTTCTCGTAGTTTCCGTCGTAGTGGAAGTCGTTCGATTTCTCCCGAACGAAGGTCCGTCTTATCGGATCCTTAATTTTTGACCGATTTTACTTAATCTGTTCTTTTTTTTTATTTTGGTTTCGTTGAAATCATTAGGGGTGGTGGTGGTGGTGGAGGCGCTGGCGGCGGCGGAGGAGGTGGTGGTTATGGAAACGGAGATTATGGCAGACGATACTGAGCAAGTTTTCAGGCAATTTGTATCTCTCTTTTTATATTTTCCTTTCATCTTTTTCTGTCGTAAAGAACACAATTACGAGACGCAAAGAGTCGATTTCTAATAGAAGACAAATTGTTTTTGTCGAAAATTTAAAAAGATTTTCTCGAAATTTCGATTCTCGTCAAATTCTAATCAAACAAAATGTCGATTTTCAAATATAATCGTTTAAATTGCATTTTTTTTTTTTGGTTACAAAAGTGAAAAAAAGGTTTGTTGGAAATTTTGTGTCTACGAAAAATACTTCTTGTGAATGATTCTAATTTTTGTTTCGATAATAAATTTGTAATCGCTGTCAATTTCCATCTTAAATTTTGAGACGTGGCTTATTTTGCTTTCGGTTTCGCATGGCAATCAGTTGCTGTACGTGTCATATCTGTCAGCATTGTTTGAAGTTTAGTTTTCGAGAGGTGAAATCTTGGGATTATTATCATTAAAAAAGAAAGTATGATTAAGACAGTAAATAGCCTTATCTGGGTCCTAACCTTGTAACAGTAATAAGAAGTAAATTACAAAAGATAAGACATAATGTCATATGTTTATGACTGCCATTGACAGTAGTGTGCAGCATAATTAAGAGTTTGTAACGGTCATAAAATGACGCCTGTGATTCGTACAGGAAAAATGTCATTCATTTTAAAATGGCTGAAATCCCAAGTTCAAGGGAGGAAATTTGAAACTTGAGGTTCAACTTGAAATTCTAGCATAGAAGCAATCATATTAATAATGAATACTCTGAAAAGGTTTTTTTTATGTTGGAACTTCATAGTGAGAGGGTTGAAGTGCTAAAGCCGAAGTTCAACGTGGCAGAAACGTGGTGCTGTAACACGCAGGCATTTAGAAATCGGGACGAACACAAGTTGGCTCCGTCCTTTTTATGACGACCGGCAACTTCTATTTGGTTTGTTGTGTGGTTCCTCGTTGAAAAGGGCGGAGCATGTGACGTCAGACTTAGAAGTTGCGTTTGTCGTAAAAAGGGCGGAGCCAACTTGTGTTCGTCCCGATTTCTAAATGCCTGTCTGAAACACATAACTTGAATCTGCTGAGTGGGGTTCTAACCATGATAAATATACAAAGGAGGTAGCTCAACTAAGAGAGAGGCATGTAAAGACAGGGAGATACAGTCGTTTGCCACGCCCTTTTATGAGTGTCAGACCAAATATCAACGAATTGGAAATTGATAAGGGCGGGGCATGTGACTAGAAGTTGTGATTTGAAGTCGGTGTCTGTTATCGGTCTTCATAAAAGGGGCGGGGCAAACGGCTTTATCTTACTGTCTACTTTCCTGTAACTAAGAGCTGGGGAGCATTTTGTGCCACTGCTGAGGTTGGCCAACAGATGGCACAAACTGTACTTGGCGCTTCTCTTACAATACAATTCAACGAACATACAAAAAAGGGATGACCTTTAAAAGCAAGATGTCTTCCTTCTAGCTTCAAAAAGCAGACGATTCTTCACTCGCTAACATGGAACTGTTTTAAATTTAGAAATTTTTAGTGGTTCTAACTTATAAAAAGCCGTTTTCTGAGGGTTCAAGTGCTAAGTTTACTTTTGAGGAAGATAAAATATTCAATTTTATGCAAAGTCCTATGATAGAGAGAAGAGTGAGGTCAAAGGGTGACGACAACTTGAGAAAATGATTAAAATGTTGATTTCATGTTTAAAAACGTTGTTCAAATATTAGATATTTTTGGCAAAACATTAAATAATGTTTTGCCAAAAAATATCTAATGTTTTCTCCAAACAAAGTTTTTTGTTTGAAAATAAAAGTTTCTGATCTTTGTATATTATTTGGCCTTAGTCAAGGCCGTTTCAGGAGTTTGACTTTTTAGTTTTTCGTCTGAATACAAATTGTATTTCGGAACTTGAGAATTAGGCTCGAATTCAAGAGAAAGAAGCAGGACGGTACTTGTGTTTCAACTTGAACCCTCTAAGCTCAGGGTTCTAACCTAAGAGAGTAACCCTGCATTATTGAATACCTGGGTTTATTCTGTGTTGGAAGAGGGTTTAAATTTGAAGTCGAAATGGCCAATGTTTTTCTTCTTGAATTCGAACCCCTCTTAGTTTTGTACTTTTTTTTTCTCAATTTGTCGCTTTTTTATTCCAACGAGTCTCTCATTCAGTCTTTTGCTGCTTCTGCTCAAGTGAACAGCTGTTCAGCTCACAAATACAACTTAAGCTTAGGACTGGATTATTATTATTATTGTTATTGGTTCTAGTTACAAACTCCAGTGAGTTTTAAAGGAAAGTTGAAACTAGAAAGGACAAAAAAGTTTTTTTTTTTTTTGCATTTGTTTCAGACACTCACTGAGACCGAAAAACTGTCTCTGCATTTTTATTAGAATTTTCTTTTTTAAAAAAAAAAAGAATGGGGACAACAACGTTGTTAAAATTAATATTAATTTGTGCTATTTTATCGTTTTGTGGAGTTGTTTTAAGTAATAAAACTATTGGTAAGTACGGCGATATTTTTTTAAATCGAAAATTTGAACATGAATATTTTACGAACACTCTGTAAAAAAAAATTGTGTTAATTTAAATGGATTTACAGTTTGTTTATAAAGTAAACACGGTGATTTTTAGTAAAGGTGTAAACGGGGTTACTCGAACGCTTGATTATTTCTGTCTTTCCAGGTGTAAAATGAAGAGAAGAAACTCGAAAAGTGTTTTAAAAACTAGAAGGGTAGCTCTCAATCACTTAAGGGGAGTATTTTCATATCTTTCAAAATAAACTTTTTATGTGAATTTGAAAATAATCCAACTTTATTTTGAAAGATATGAAAATACTCCATAAGTGATTGAGAGCTACCCTTCTAGTTTCTAAAACATTCTCTTTATTTTTTGCTATTAAAAAGACAGAAATCAGCTGTTTGTAAACCATCTTAAATATGCGTGTCATGAGTTACATTTTTTTTTGAAAATTTGTCACCAATTATAATTTTAATGAATGTCTTGTGGCTCTTCCACTCTTTTAACCCCCTTTCAAGTTAATTAAAATAGTTGAGATTTATGTCCACTTTCATTAATTATTAGATAATTGGTCTGGAAAGAATGTTTTCAGACAATGAACTTAGTAAAAGTTTTTATAAAACACACTAATTCAGTGAGTGGAAAATCGTTTAAAACGAAAAATAGCACGAAATAGTGAACTTTAACCAAAAGTCCATTTAAAACTGGAAAAAATAAAATTTAATGCCAATTAAAACTCAATTTTTATTCCTTTTGATTAGATTAGAATAAAAGTAATCTTATGAGCAGTATAGAAATTAATAATTAATATTTTAATTTTAATTTAGGAAATTACAAAATCAAGTCTTTGAAGGTCTGCTATTAGTTTAACTTACTATTAATTACTAATTAATTAATGATTATTTTCTACTTTGTCATCGATGAAGGCAAAATAAGAATTATTTTCTTGTTAAGGTGGTTTTAAACTTAAACTTTGATTAATTCTATATTTGAGGGGCAAATTTAAAAGAAACTAGAAATTGTTTTAGAAACTAGAAGGGGTAACTCGATTACTTCCAAGATGAGCTTTTTTTTTGAGACAGAAAATATCACCTGCTTCAATTTGGAACATTTAGAAATTGACATAAAAAGCTTATTTTGAAATATATTTAACATGAAAATTACCCTAAAGGGATTGAGTTGCCCTTCTAGTTTATTAACAATTTTTTTATTTCTTACTGTTTCTCTTCTGAAAGTCTAGAATAATCAATCCATAATCATATTTACATATTTCTCTATTAAAGTGGATTTGTTAAATGGCTAAAAATTAAAATTATTGCTGTAAATTCACAGTTAAAATTAATTTTGAATTGAAAATAACAAAACAAATAAGTTGATCCCAAAAGGAATTTCAAAATTTACATTTTCTTCAGCTAAGGTCACTTTGAACAAAAAACCAATAATCTTAAAATGTCAAACAAGTAATAAAAATATAATTTGCATAACGACATTTTTTTATTAGCGTTTTAGCATTTTAAAAGTTTTTAACAAAATGGCAGCTGGTTTTTCATTATTTAAGTGACGCTTCTAGTTTTTGAACTTTATTTAGTTGTGTTTTTCACAACTTTTGAGGCCAATAATTACTTTTGAAATAGTGAAAAAAATACACTCTTTTTCTAGAAAACAACTTGGGAATTATGTTGGGAAAATCCAATTTCCAACCGTTGATATTTTTGTTTCAGTTTGTGTTTCATGTCTTTCTACACGTTTTTTATTTTTGGCTATTCTACTCTCTTCTTTTTTATTATTACTAGTTAACTTATTAGTTAGTTTTTCACACTGAAAATAACTCACATTTATAATAAATTACGTTTAGCTGAAATGTTATTTCAAATATGTGTCAAGTGTTGTTGCAAATTTATAACAAGTTTTCTTCTTTATTGTTGGTTGTTAGTGTCTTGTTAACTATAGGATTTTAGGCATAAGCAGCCGCCGCCGCACACGTTTTTCTCAGCTCTCGCTTCACACGGACCATTTGGTGTCGCCACAAAAAGTGGTCGTTTTAAGTAAACAATTGATTGCATAGATTGTCATATTTTTGCGCCATAGTGGCGATGAGTTTTCGAGTTCGGCCACGAGTGGCGAACACCGTCTTTTTGCTTTGCAACATTCCATTGGTTTCAACCAGTGGTCCGTGTGAAGCACGCCATAGTTCTTATCGATTTGAAAGGAACCCATGTAAATGTCTTACTTTACATGTAGGAACAACAAAAAATGAGCCCCATTTACCTTAAATGAATGACATTTAATTAAGGTTTTGTAAATGTGTGCAAATTTGAATAAGAACCACACCCGCGGTGGACTCGTAAATTTCTCCATAATTCAAGTTCGTAAACTGAAAGAATATTTTATTATAATAATTATCCCTTACAATATGCAACATTTCATTGTTTATTTAACAAAAGAAAAACACTTTTCATACAGTGGTGGTTAACATTGAGGCGTTGGAGTTGTTTATTTTAGCCTCTATGTACTGCGTTTCATTTTGTGCGCCTTCAGTGCAATGCGTCGCTAGTTGTAGGGAATTCTAAGGTGGCCTATAGATATTTATTTTGCTTTTGTTCCACGGGATGGCGCCACTGTAATGGCTAATGCTATGCTTCATAGACATTTTGTAAAATTTGGACGTAAGAACGTCAAGCGAACGTTTTTTTTAGAAACAACATTATGAAAAAAATTAAATTGTTTTCCAAACTAGAATGGTAAAAGTTTTTTCATTGCAATATCTTACAAAATAAACAATTTGTTGGTTTTTCCATTGACATTTTATTTAAAAAAAATATTTCCGCATTTTTCAAATTGTCATAAAAAGTTTATTTTGAAAGATACCATCCTGAAAAAAACTGTTACCACTATCATCAACTATTCTAGTTTTTTGAAAAAAGTTTGCTTGCAAAATAAACTTTCTGAAAACCGCGCAAATGGATTGGGAGGGACCTCCTATAAAATATAATAGGTACCGCAGTGGTCCATCTGAGAGGACGAAAACAAAATAAATATCTATAAAGCCACCTTAATATGGCATTTACTGAAAATATTTCGGTAATAAAATAACAATAGGCGGCGTCTACATGAATCCCATTTGTAAGTATTTTGTATAATTGTTATTACCTCACCTTGTTGGATTATAATAGAAATTGGGGTTATTCTTTTAAGTAAATAATCAATGTCTGCATTTTATTAATTAATTCAACAGTTCCTGAATTAAATATGGTGTTTGTTCCATTTTGAATTGCTTTCAGATCACATTTTCAGCTTCAGGCCATTGACATCATTTGCAAATAATTTATTAAGTTCCAAATGACAAAGTTTGATCAACTTGATTTTCACAAAATCAATAAACTCCACTTCAAAACTTTTAAAGTTTTTTCTTTTATGTTGATATCTTTCAAAATAAGCTTTTTATTGGGGGGAAAAATAGCATCTGGATCATTTTTAAAAGGATGTAAAAAGTTTATTTTAAAAGATATCAATATGAAAATATGAGCTACCCTTCTAGTTTTTAAAACATTTTCTCTGCATTTTTGTACCTGAAAAGAGAGAATAATGAAGAATTCAAGAGGTGCCCCGTTTACACTTTTAAAACCTTAAATATTAAAATATGAAAAATGGGCAAAATGTTGTCAAAATATGGATTTCGATTAAGTTTTTTTTTCTTCCGAAATATGTTTTCAGGACATTCCGTCGAAAAGACGACTTTTAAGTGTTTTGTATGTTTTTGGGCTCAAAATGACGAAAGATGCGGAGATTCAAATTTCACGATAAATCCAGGTGAACCTGGAAAATACATGGTCAATTGTTTAGCATGCTACAAACAGACATATTATGCTTCAAAAGGTAATTTTTAATTAACAATTGGCTAAAAATAAAAGTGCTAAAATGGTTAGGAATTTCTATTTTGGCTCCAGAAAAAAAGGTCTTAGAATTATTTCCTTTAATTAATTATTAATTTATGGTAATTTCAAAGGCAACAAAGTGAAAGTTTTACGAGGATGTGCTCAGGAATTGCCTCACTATTCCCTGAAATGTCAGTACATTTTCAACGAGGACAATTCCTATATGGAAACCTGCGCCTGTGCGTCTCAATATTGTAACCAAGCCTCAAACAACCGAATTCCATACTTGGCTTTATTCGTGGTCATTGTCGGATGGACACTGGTCAAGACTGGACTTTTGGGGTTTCAATGAGCTTTCAAGTAGGGACTTACAATTTTTTTTAACAAAATACCTCCCCCCCCCCTCCGACCAGTCTACAAAACTTTATTAGTGAGTCCAGTCCTCGAAGCTCATAAGGTCCACTATGCCCCATTCAATGGATTTTTCTAAAAGCCCACCAGGTCCTCTCAGCCCAGAGGACCAGGCCCTATTCGGTTCATGGGTTTCATGTAAGTCTTTACGTTGAAGGAGTTCTACAATTGGGAACTTACTTTTAGATAAATAATTAATTATGAAAAGGTAATTTCTTCTTTATTTATAATTTTGTTTTCTTTTTTGTGTAAAATTTGTCAAGATTTTTAATTTATTTTATTAAAATTAAAATATTTGCAAAAAAAAATTATATAATTTTACGTCCAATATTTGAAAATTACAATTTAGTAAAAGACAATAGAAGCAATTAATATTAATTATATCGAAAGTTTATTATTTTGCAAAGTTTAAAACAATTTCTATACATGGAGGTAGCTCAACTTTATGTTAGACCAAAAACGTCATGAGTGAGTGAGATTTAATGGTTTAGCCTCTTTTTAAGTCTTTTTATTGATCCACGGGATCTTTGAATCAATTTTATACAAGTTGCGTCACCTTTAGAAGAAGTTTGTGACGTCAGAGGGGTTGGTCATTTTTGTCTGATTAAACAAGGGTACATTAATAATAAAGGAATGTAAGAAACCTTTTGTTATTATGAAATGACACAATCCTAAATTTTTCGTTAATTCCTCTGACGTCACAAGCGTGGTCAAACTGAAAAGAAATTTAGTTGTAAGTAGAGGTGGCGTCATCTATTGACATGGAATGGTTTATAGTCAGGGAGATATTAAGTTGTGTTACCTCCATGTATATATCATTTTTAATAAATGACTAGGGAATGTATTTTATAAAATGAACTATTTTCAAGAAGATGTAAAATAAAACCAAATATTACTTTTCTAAAAAAAAACTTGTCTTGAATGTTTTTTTCTGCTAAATATTTGTGTAATTGAATATTTTGCATAGTTAGACAAAAGAATTTTTGGTTCAAGTTCATTCTTAAAAATAGTCATTGATTGTTGGCCAAAAAACGTGGGGAAATGAAAACATTTTGCAAATGTTGTTAATTCAACCGTTGAGACTAGAAAAAAAAAATTGAAACAGAATTTTTCGTTTATTTTACAAAATTCCTAATGAGAATTAGGCCCTGTTTCCATTTGACAAATATTGTGATATCTTTCAAAATAAACTTTTTTTTTCTAGACATCTATATCTGTAGCAGATTGAGAACTACTATAATGAGTAGTAAAAGGTCAATGATCTTTCTTATTTTCATGCGGAAGATCTGCAAGCAACGTGATGACGTCATTCATTTGCTTGCGGAGTGTGACACGAAGTGGTTTTAATTTTCAAAAATTTTTTACATTAAATCTTCTTTAATTGAGTTTTTTTATTCATTAAATGTCATCAAACTTAAATCATATATGAGGTTATTTGCATAAATTACATTTGAACAGCTGATTTTACAACTCAGAAAAGCAAAATTAATTTTAAGAGAAACTAGAAGTGTAACTCAGTCACTTAAGAGGGTATTTTCACGTTTTGATATTTTTCAAAATAAACTTTTATTTAAAGTTAGGGATTAAGTGATTGAGTTACCCTTCTAGTTTCTAAAACTTTCAAAGTTTTTGTTAGAAAACTTATTTTTCTTTATTAAATTTGCATAGTAATTGTGATTGGTCAAGTAAGAAAAAAATGGACAACAGAATAATAATAATGATTGTGATGATGTTTGCAATGGTCGCCAATGTGGAGGTAATTTATGGTGACCAATGTCCACTCAACGGGCCGAAAAAACCTAATGGAAGGTCGGAGATGTCGTCCGTCACGTGGCAACCCACTTCAGTGGACACAGATGATGACCACTTGACCGCTACTGGATACCAGAAGAAATACATTGTGGCGGTGGTGGTGGTGGCCGAGAGTAGTAGTGACCATTTGGAAACGCCGGACAACGAACGACTTTTCTTCACGACTTGTTTAAGATGTTCCAAATTAAATTCGAGGAAATGTTGCAAATTGAAAAAGAAGTGTTGCCCAGGTATTAAAGTTACTTTTGTAACGAAATTGTAACTAAATTTCGTTGTTTTAATTGAAAAGTGCGAAGAAATCCTATTTGTTTATCGTTGAGTAAGAAGAGATGTGGACGCGGATGTTACAGAGGGAGAAATTGTCCCCCATTTCAAATATGTTGTCGGAAATTCCATTTTGCTTGTTGCAAGAAATTATAAAGAAAAATCCACAAAAAAATAAGTTAATTATCTTCTTGTGTTTAATTATTATTTAATATAAACGTCATTTTTAAAAAATAAACAAAAATTGCACAACGAACAAGTCATAAGATTCATCTATAGAAAATACCTAAATAAAATTCATGGCTAATTCAATGAGGTTTTCATGGGCTTTTCAAACCCTGTAAGTGTGAACTTTTTTTTTTTAGCTTTTATGGGGCTTCGTGAGCTTTTGTTGAGCTTGATTTAAATTTGAGGGTTAGTGTTAATCTCCCCATATCCTCCTCTCCCCTCATTTAAATTTAGTATTGCGCATATTTAACATATGAGAAGATCAAAAGGCGAAATATTTTATAAAAACTAAACGGCTCTGTAAAAATGAATGAAATTTTAAAGGAAACTAGAAAACAAGTCTAAAAACGTAATCCTGAAAAGAAATTTTCGTGACCCTTCTAGTTTTTAAATAGAAAATTAAAAACCAAGCTCCTCAGTCTCTCCATTCACTTTACATGAGAAGGTCGAAACACAAAATATTTCCTAAAAACTAAATAGCTTTGTAGAAATGAATGAAATTTTAAAAGAAACTAGAAAACACATGTACAAACATAAACCTAAAAGGAAAGTCTAGTGTTCCGTCTAGTTTTTAAATAGAAAAAAAAATTAGCAAGTCAACTTTCCATAGACTTAACATGGGAATCTGTTCGTCGATACACGAAATAATTTATAAAACTCTTTATTTTTGTATATTACATATGATTTCATATAAACACAAACAGAATATAAATTCCTTAATTAAAATGTTTTGTTTATTTAATAAATTTGAATGTAATTTTAAAGTTCTATGATAATTAGTTATTAGGGCTTTAGGACCTTTTTATGGGAGGTGAGTTGTCAGCGCCACCATACGAGAATAACTAGAATGTAGCCGAGGTGCATACTGCAATACTGGTAACTATGCGCTTTGATTCACTCTTTTTATCGATTGGGAAGGTGGTATTCTCTGAATGTATCCTGCCGTCACTTTCTTGTTTTGGTTCTGGTTACGATCTTACAATTAAGTCCGACAAATGGAACAGTGACGTCTAAATGATGTCACAATAAGAAATTAAATGGGCTTTACCGCGTTGATTGTGACATCATTTTGACGTCACTATTCCACGCGGAACACATTTTTTTAGATTGTAACTAGAGCTTTTTTCCAAATGTCAATTACGGCCGCCATCATACTACATTCCGTTATTCACTGATTTTGCCAGCAATATGACGTCATCCATGTAGAAATGTATAGATGTGACCTTACATCGCTGGCTTAATCGATGAGTAACCGAATGTCCGATTTGATTTTTATGTTTTTTTTTGTTATTTCTTGGCGGGTATTTTAGAAATGTAGTTCGTTATTTAACGATTAAAACGACGGAAAAATGTTTTTTTCGATGTCTTTTGTGTATTTCTTCGCATCTTGGACGTGTTTTGCTGTTCTTTTCGCTAGTTTTTGGCGTTTCGTTCGTTTTGTTTCGTCTCAAAATGATCCTCTGAAAGATTTTTCGTCTTCAGGTTCACTTTTTTCGGGCTTTAAATTCGGTTTAATGCATTACATTTGACCTCTTCCTCTTTTTTCAGGTGACCTTCAGTCCATTTTCGGTCGCCTTTTGGTAGATTGCTTTCTTTTGATTATCTTTTTCGCTCAACATTCTTTGATGGCCACCGATTCGTGGAAGAATTTCATTAGTAAACGAATTTTTCTCCATCGTTCGCTTTACATCGTTTCGACCGCTGTTTCTTTACAGGTTGCGCCCATGTTTTGACCAAAAGAACCTGATTCTAACTATTTTTTTTTACTTATTTTCTTACAGATATTGACGTATTTCTGGTGTGATGTTTCCGAAATCTACATCTGGAGACTAGATTCTTCTTTGTGGTTCTTTTGGGCAATTCATTTCTTCTGTTGGGTTACGTTGTACGGAATGAGCATCTTGACTGATCTAGCGGAATTAGTAGGTTTGAAACAGGTACAGTTTATAAACAATGTTTCATTCACGGTTCATCTTTTAGAATTTCTGCTTTTTCTTGAGTTTCCTTTTTCGTTCCCAGGCTTATTATCTGAATGCCGATCTTGGAAATCCGCTCGATTACAAATCTCAAGAATTACGATCCGTCTATGCTCACATGAGACATCCAAGTTTTTCGTGTTTCTGCATTCTTTTCTTTTTCAGACCCTTTATGACGTTGGATCGGTTTTTGTTTGCAGTTTCTTTCGTCGTCTACATGATTCTTTACTTTCGTGTCGATAGAAACGACTTCGTTTATCAGAAGAGACAATGTAAACTGAAGTGGGACGAACTCTGGAGGCCAATGTAATGTTTAAATGAGAGAAACGAACGGTAAAAAGGTTCGATTGAAATGACGAAAAAACAAAACTCGAAGCTCTTCTTTGCATAATAAGCAATTTATTTTATTCTAATAATAAGCACAAAATATGCAAAATAAATATGAAACAGAATTAAACTTTTATTTGACGCATTAAGAGTTTAACATATATGCGTTTTAAGCGGAGAACACAAATCCGTCTCATTCTTCTTTTTCGAGCGATTCGTTCGTTTCGTTACAAGTAGATTGAGGTTCGGTGACCGTCGGTTCCGATTCTTCCGTCACGGAACACATCTCGAGTGCCGATATCGCTTCAGAAACTTTGTCTTCGCCATCGGTTTCTGCCGTACTCGAAGATCGAGTCGGATCCTCCAAGAATCCTGGTTCCGGACGTGCTTCTTCTGCATCTTCGATCACGATTTCTTCTGGATCGGGAGCTCTAGGAAGGAATTCTTCATCCGGAAAAGAACGGCGGAAAATGTTTCTAGCCTGTACGGAAACAAACGAAACGCTGTGTCTAAGGTGGATAAAACACGGTTTTGATCGAACAAGGTTTTTGTTTAAGTACTTGAGTTACGGCGTCATCGAAATCGATAGTACTACTCGGTCCGCTCGTTACGAATACGTTCGAAGGAGCGTTTGTTACGAGATCGCTGTTTGAAAAGTCCATCTGGTTAAAAAACGCAGCCCACAACACTTTGGGTTTTGTTGTCGGTTCTGTTTCGGAATCGTTTGCAAAAAGCAACTCAATCGCTGGGTTCAAATCTTTAGCTGCGTTTTCCGTGGTGGACTGACTAGTAAGATAAACGACAACTAAAAAGAGAGAGAGAGAGAGAGAAAACGGAAAACGACGATTCAGTTGCACTTTAAAACCAGCTTAAAAAGAAAACTGAAAAGTGTTTTAGAAACTAGAAGAGTAAATTAAATGAGTCTAAAATGGCGCCTCCTGAACTGTTGATAAATTTGGTCTTTCTTTCGGAATAGCAAAATTAAGAGAAACTTGAATGTGTTTTAGAAACTAGAAGGGTAGCTCAATCACTTAACGGTATTTTCACATTGACATCTTTCAAAATGCCATGCGTCGTCATCTGTTTAAAATTGGGCCATTTTCAAACTGACATAAAAAAACTTATTTTGAAAGATATCAACATGAAATTACCCTTAAGCTACTCTTCTAGTTTCTAAAACACTTTCAATTTTTTCTGAAAGTAACATCTAAAACGTAGATTAACCAAGAATTCTAGAGAACAATTTAACAGTACGAGAAGAAAGAGACAATTGTTCGTACAAAGATTCTGAGGACAAACCATCGCCCCCGGTCCAAGTTCGATAACGGAAACGGCATTCGGTAGTTCGTTCGAAGGAGGAAGCCGTAAGAAAGTTATCTTTAAACGGTTCAAAGTTAAACGGATTATAGTTAAAACTCTTCTTTCTCTCTCTCGATTAAACTTTGAAAAACACGTTTAATTTAGACCTGTTCTTTTTCAGAAGGACTCAAAGATCGATCGGTTATCAAAATGGCTTTCGAGATGATTCTGATTAAAAAAAATTGGATCGATGAGAAAAGATTCTTAAATTATCTTTCGTTATGATACTTTTCTTCTTCTTCGTGATCTTTCGTGAGGAATCGAGACGGAACCGTACTCGCGTCCATGACCAGATATCTGAAACGAAAAGCACGAGATCTGAAAAACGAACTCTAGACGAGAGCTTGAAATGTTCGCACTTGCAGTTCATTCGCTTTCCGTTCGAAATTACAGCAACGCACTCGTTATCGTCATTGAGTATGATCGCTTCGATTCCTCTCTTTAAGTAGTAAATTCCTCCGAACACGGCGCATAATCTGAAAAATAAGAGAATGATCGAGATTACGAAAGAGGGGCATTAGAATCGAGATAAACCTGCAGAAACATTGCGGAAGTTCTCCGCTTCCGTATAACGGCCACAGAAACGGTGTATTGCCGTATCGTCCCAGAGAATTCAAGAACCTTTGAGTCGCTTTAAGACCCTAAATATATACGAAAAAGAAGATGACCGAAACGGATCTCGTAAACTGGTAGTTCTTTCGTTACCTCGAGCGTAGTTGCATCTTGCGAGACCATTGCGATTGCGTGCAACACATAATGTTGAATGTTGTTCGTTAGTTTACGAGAACGGAGAAACTCGACAAAGGTCTTGTTCTCGTAACCTAAAGACGAGAGAACCGATTAACGTTTGATCAAAAAAAGTGTAAATTTTACCTCACGAACTCTTTGATTATTCTGTCTTTCATGTGAAAAATGAAGAGAAACTAGAAAGGGTTTTACAAACTAGAAGGGTAGCTCAAACACTTAAGTTTATTTTTTATGTCAAAATAAGCTTTTTATATCAGTTTGAAAAAAATCTCAACTTTAAGCAGATATTTTCATCTATAAAAAGTAACTGAACTACCCTTCTAGTTTCTATCTTCTCTTTATTTTGCTCTTCTGAAAGAGAGAATAATGAGGAGTCACAAAACCTAACCTTGATATTCCTTCGAATGTTGTTCGTAATTAATGCAAAACGTCAAGAGTTTCATTAACATTCTCTTTTCGACGATCGAAACGTTTTTCGTACTGAAAACGTCGGATCTAGAACACGGAACCTGTTCTAGTTTTCCGTCGAGATAAGTTAAGACCCTCGTGACCGATTTAAACTCTGCATAACGAGCGATGTTTGAGGAAATCAACAACTCCACTAATTCTCCTCTCGAAAACAGAAGCTGAAACGAGAAAACAATCATTAGTTCAAGTGGTTCTTTCGATTAGAAGAATTCGAAAACACTTTTGGCGAAAGATCCAAGTTGAATTTGCGATAAAGTGACTTCAATTTGGACAAACTCCAAACTTCTTCTTTCTTTTCTTTGCTTTCGTCTCGTTTCTCAACTGAAATGGAACGAAATCAATCACGATCTTTAAGAATCTTGTTTCGAATCCACTTTTTATACCTTCTAACTCGGGAGTTTCGACATCCTTTGGTTCTGCTCCTTCCTTTTCGTTCGTCTTCTCTTCTTCTTCTTTTGTTTCTTCTGTCGTTACGACTTCTTCATTCTCGGTTTCGATCTCGACACTATAAAAATGAATCGAAACTTACTTTCATCAGTGCTTAAATTTCTCGTCATCATTTTCTTACGGAACGTTGACCCTGATTTCGACGTTGCTTATTGGGTTTTTATATAAGCACGGAACCGCAATCTCTCGTCCGTCTTTTGAGAGATGTTCGGTCAAATCCAACCGAACGTGATCTTTTTGCGAATCCGCCTGAAAAATGAGAAACTTATTAGAAAAACAACAACCAAAAATACAAATACTTGGTGGTTATTTTAAATTTTGGCGCCAAACAGTTGCTTCAGCGCCATCTAGTGACTGTGTATCAAACCAGAATGTTTCTTTTTCTGACATGCGCAGAACTAACTTGGGTTCTGCGCATGTCAAAAGAGAATGATTCGCCGAGGATGTAAGAGCTAGACGTCAGAAGATTTAGTATTTCGCGCGCTTTCTGTTTTACTCACGTGTCCGTTTAGCCAACTATTCAAGCTGTCAAAGTTAAAAGAAGCCCACAATCCACCGTAAAATTCATTCCTGAGAAGAAAAAACCGGTAAGAATGAAATACGAATATAGTTTATTTTGGAAGGGAGGGGGATAATTTGGGGGTGGCTTCGTTTTAATTTACTGATCAATGTGCAGAACTTGTTTTCCATTACGTGAATGCGCCGCCGCCAAAATACATTCCACCATTCCTACAAATACAATAGAGAGTATTTAATATGAATAAAATGCGAAATGCTTTTTGCAATCGAAACAAATGAGTGATTGGAGGCTAAAGTTAACATGCATGCAATTGGCATTCATCTGAATTTCAATTCTAAACAACTCTAGCCTCTAACCAGCCTCTCTGATTTAAAAAAAACAAACATTCTTTTTGTCTTAATTATGAATGAAATGTCAGGTCACGTGACGTCGCGGGTCGCATCGACAACAATAACAAAAAACGCGCACGTGCATCTCCATATTCAAGGTGACATCTGATCACCTGACAGTTAGAATCGATCAACAACCAACCAACAATCTCATTTTTTTTTTCTGCGTGACTTAGATTGGTGTTATTTTTGCATTCAAGGTGATTCATATTTTTTTTTAGCGAGACACGTGTCAGTGTCACGTGCGGGCCTTTTAAAGAAGAAGGGAGAAAATATTACGTCACCTGTTCCAAGGACGATTGTGTCGTATTCCGTTGGAAGATCGTCTTCCTCCATCCTTATTTTATGTTGTTGTTGTTGGTAAAATTGCGTCTCTATTTGTATCCAGGCGAATCGAGTCGATCGATAACCGGACGTCACATATTCGACCTTGAAATAAAACTAATGCAAGGCGCACGACATAGAAAAAAAAATCACGTACGGGATTCACTAAGATTCACAGTAGAGCGTGCATGTATGGCAAGCCGTTTTGCTTTTTATATGCGTTTTACTAGAAACCGTGAAAATAATTGAATTCTGAAAATTCAGTGAATCTCAGGTAAAAGGTAAAATGGTTTGACATGCAGTACGAGATTCACCACAGTGTCGTCGCCTTTGGGGGAAATGTTACGTCAGTCTTGTGTTGCTAAGTTGACCTAAAGATAAATCTGTAAGTCACAGTTTGATAAGGAATCAAAATAAACCTACTTCAATATTTTTCAGTTGTGCTTTGGTAATTAGAAATTATTTTTATTAGGAAACATTTTGATTATATGTACGAATTCTTTCTCTTTATTGCGTGACTTTGGGCGGCAACACTGTACTAATGCATTTCTCACAGCGTTTCCTTTGATTTTATTGAGTGTTAGAGACTCACAGCGATTTAGTTGCATGAATAAAAGTTGTGCAGGCGGCGGCGGCTAATTTTTTTATTTTAAATGAAAAAGAGGCTGATAATTTTGTTTTTGTTAATTTATTCATTTTCTTCTATATGCATTTACGATTATATTTTCTAAGATAGATTTTTTATTTTGAATGATTTCAGCGGTATAAAGCGCTGATAATGGTATTGAGAACTCAGCATCGGCGGCTGCAAAAGAGGAAGAGGGGGCGTTTCCGGTCATATGGTTTCTCTTGTCATTGCAACTTCCTGCCGCGATCAGCTGATGTGTCACATTCCGTTATTGGCGGGTACGTATGTTACATTTATATTGTTATATACAAAAAAAAGTTTCTTGTATTTACACGCGCACGGGAAGGGTTCCGATTGTAATTTTGCTTTTGTTAGCCAATGTTTGATTGTATTTATTCGGTTGCCATGGTTACGAACCGTAATCTGGCGAAACATATTGAAAGCGCCACGTGGCCGATTCGTAATTGAGACGCGGCGCCGGACAAAAGTGTGCGTTGCACGTGGAGAGACGTTTCTCTAGCCTCTACTCATACCATGTTTCAGTGCAGCTGTAAGGTTCGCGAACTGTGACGTCATTGGAGAGGTTGATCTGTTGGAAAATTCCTCATTTCGAAATTATCTTACGTAAAAGAATTTAATCACATAATCGGATGCGATAGTGGATTTTTAGAGTAAGATATTCGCGTCGTGACGTCATTCAGTAAGGTATTTGCTTGCGTGTAGCTTACGTAGTGATAATGCTACGCATAGTTTAGTGACGCAAGCGCAAAGGCGTCTCCGAAATCCACGTGGGTTATCTGATTGTCACTTGTTTTTTTGTGTGCTGATATTTTAGTTGTTTCAGGATCCGATAAGGAGGGAAGAGAGAACGCGTGTCATTCATTCAGTGTGGTGAACAATGGACGAGAGATCTTCATTGCGAGCTGCTGCGACGTCGAATGGTGTCGTATTACGATACACGACTACGGCGACCGCAGCTGTTTCTTCTGACGATGAGAACGTCCTCTACTCGATCGCTCATTCCAATGGGAGCGTTCGTGATGGAGGAGGAGGAGGAGGAGGAGGTGGTGGAGCTGGGTCGGGAAAGAAGAAGGTGTCAGCGGTGTCGGTGAATACGGATCCTTCTGATCGAAAAAGACAGCATCAGGGGGTGGAAGCGGAGGAGGAAGGGCACTGGATGACCACCGAAGAGGAACTGATGGCTAAAAGGAATGTGCAACATCCAACCTCGTAAGTATGTAAGGATGTCAAAAGTGGGGAGCAAAGGTGCTTACGTTATCTCTTTATGCAAAGAGATAATGGTGAGCTCTTCGGTAGTAAAAGACAAAGAAGAAGAAATGAAGAAAACGACCCGATACGGAATGTCTAAATGAAAGCTGAAAAATAACCCCGCACGATAGGAAGTTCAAAATGTGATAAATATCACTTTCTTGTATCTCGATAAAAGATATCAATGCAAACAAATCTGAAAATGCGCTTCATTTTTAAGGTGGTTAAAGATGCAAAGATATACTTGTGTTGTTATTGAAGGAATTTTGGTGGCACTTTAACTCCGACTTGAACTCTCCTCAGAAGGTTCAAGTTGGAGTTTCAAGTGTCATGTTAAGTTTTCTTTGAATTTGTTTTTAAGAATTAGTAAAAATCTGCCCAAAATAGGTTTTTTTGGTCGATTTTCTCAAGATTTGGTTGTTTTGCCTAGCGATTATGCACAGTGACTTGAGTGAGGTTTTGTTTTTTGACTAAATACACAAATAAATTATGAAATGTGGTTACGAAAATGGAGCAAATTGTTTACGGTTTGATAAGAAGAAAACAAAGAATGGAGGTTGAAAACAAAAACCAATTTCTTCAACAGATTAGTTCAGTTTTACGAAATGTTGTTTATTGTTGATTTCTTCATTATAGAAATTTAGACGTTATGATGCATATATTAAAATGTAATGTTGGAACCGGAATCCTCGCAATCCCAGATGCCTTAAAAAACGCTGGACTCGCGGTAATTGAACTACAGTCGCCTTAATGTTAACTGGAAGCTTGTGATGTTAGACAAAGGGGTTGATCAAAAAGTTTTTCTTGTGTCATTTTATCTGATAGCAAAAAAAAATGAAACAGGCCTGACTTTTTGGTCAACCTCCTCCTCAGACGTCATTTTTAATCGTTTCTTAGAAGAAATGCAAAATTGATTAGAAAGTAGAAGAGTAAAAAATCTCTTAAAAGTAATTTCTTGTCCGGTATTTTTCAAAACGAAAGTTTTGTTTGTTATCCATTTATCTGAATTGGAGAGAGAGAAAACGTTTTGATTTTGCATAAAACGTTTATTTTGAAAGATAACGCCAAGAAATTATTTTAACGCGATACCTTAACTCTTCTAGTTTCTAACTTATTTCTCTTTTGCTAGGTTGGAACCATCGGATTGGCGATTATTTCAGTAATTTGCATTCATTGTATGCACATTGCGTTGAAGTGTTCTCGTCGTTTGTGCTTAAGGTGCTTAAAAGGGTGGGGCCCGGCCCTTCATGTGGCAGTGGATTGTCACGAGTAAAGGGCGGATTTATATGCAATTTAATATGTTGTCTTCGTTATAAGATATATAAATTTTAATTATCGGCGACGAATTATTGCAATTTGTTGTAAATTGTCAAATTTTAATTTAATACAGAAATGCTTATTGAAATTATTAATTACTTATTTAGCCCTTTTTTGATGGGGTTTAGAAATGCAACAATTACATTACACAAATTCCTGAAAAGAGAAGAAATTTGAAATAAAATTGATATATTTAAAATTAAAAAGACTATTTTTGAAAAAGTAAAAGAAAAATCCAATACATTTTTTGAAAAATGAAAAATAAATTGTGAAAAATCAAAAAAAAAAATGTCTTTAAAAAATTAAAAACACAAATTTGATTATTTGTAAATTTTAAACATTGAAAAAAATTAAAAAAAATTTTAGATGCGTATAAATCCGCTCTATATATGCAGGAGAGCTTGGTAAGTCCAACTTTTAATCATACTGATTGTCTTTAGAACGAATACGGCGTCTTTGGATCTGGCAGAAACGACTCGGTATTCGTTCGCAACGGGTCCAAGTAACTTGAGAAAGTTTTCGGAAACCTCAAGGTGACAAAGAGTGAAAAAAAAAACTAAAAATCTCTAAAAGCCGAATCACGAAAATCCGATTCATTTTTTCTTTAAGGTTTGTTACGAATTTCTTCTTGTGCGTTACGCAGTTGGGATTCTGTTGCGTCTATTTGGTCTTCGTTTCCAATAACATCAAAGACGTAAGGGAAAAAGATGAAAAACTCACTTTAATATAAGTTTTTACGAAGGAACTTGACTCTTCTGTAGATTGTAGACAGAAATTCTCCGAGTGGACCTCATCTCGACTATCGTGTTTACATGGCGATCATTCTAGTCCCGATCATCTTGACCAATCTTCTAAGAAATCTCAAGTTCCTTTCGCCAGCGTCGACGATTGCGAATCTTTTGCAGATCGTCAGTCTTTGTCTCATCTTTTATTTCGTTTGTCGTGACATTCCACCGGTTACGTCCAGGCCGCAGTTCGCATCTTTCAAAACGTTGCCACTCTGGTTCGGAACCGTCATCTTCTCCTTCGAAGGGATCGGTTTGGTACGATCTTTTGTGGAACCACAGAAACAATTGTTTTAATGGGTTTACATAAGTAACTAGGGGCGAAAAAAGTAACTGGTTACTTCGTTTCTCTCTCCCCGAATTGATCTGGATTTTGTTCGCTCTTGTAGGTTTTACCCTTAGAGAACAGCATGAAGAGACCTTCCGACTTCGGAGGTCTCACTGGCGTTCTCAACACGAGTATGGTTATCGTTTCGTGTATGTACATCGCAGTCGGCTTTTATGGCTACTTGAAGTACGGAGACAAAGTTCTCGGTAGCATAACGCTTAACCTTCCGAACGACATGTAACAAACAAAATTCATCATCTTTCTTCCACTCTTTTATTTGATTTTTGTACATTTTGTTTCTTGTGACTGTCAGTTTGGCCGATGTCGTCCGTGGCGCTTATGCGGCTGCGATATTCTTGACGTACGCGGTTCAGTTTTTCGTTCCTGTTCAGGTCATGTGGCCCGACATTCAGAGGCGACTTCCGACTAAATACCATTATGTCGGCGAAGTCACTTTTCGCATCTCTATTGTATTGATCACTTGTAAGTTTTTCTTTAAGGTGGTTTTTAAAGTGTAAACGTCTCTTGAACGCTGATTATTCTGTCTTTCGGGTGTGAAATGAAGAGCAATTTGAAAGTGATTTGGAAACTAGAAGGGCAGCTCAATCACTTAACTTTGGTGTTTTCACGTTGCTATTTCTGAAAATAAAAATTTTAAGTCTGTTTGATAAATGACCCAACTTAAAGCAGACAATTTTTTTTAATTGTTTCTCTTCTGAAACTGCAGAATAAAACAAGAGTTCGAAAGTGACGTGTTCGTAAAATATCTTAATGTGGATCTCTTTCGAATTGTGTCTGTTTGTTTCAGTTGCATTGGCCTCTTTGATTCCACAGCTCGGACTTTTTATTTCGCTCGTCGGAGCTTTTAGTGGAAGTTACATTTCGGTCATTTTGCCGCCGGTCTTGGAACTAGTTACGTTCTGGAACGACGGCATCACGACGACGACCATAATCAAGGACGTGTTCATTTTTATCGTGGGGATACTCGGTTGTATCACAGGGACTTATTTCAGTATTGAACAGATCGTGACCACATTTGGCAATTACTCTTGAAAGTCGGACTTTATTAGTCGAAAAGAGTTCGCAATTCTTACCTTCCGAGGGACCAATTTGTTATGTTGAATTGCAATTCTTTACATTTTCAAAGAAATTGGTTCGACACTTATCGCCATTCCATTTAATTTCTATACAAGTATGTCTGAAATCAATCTATTACCCGAGTATAAATAGTTGTTGCGACTTAAGATGATTTTCAATTTGAATAATTACTTTGCTAGCAGCCCAGAGGGCCTTCTTTATAAAATAGTCAATTTTAAACGATTTATTTTGTGCACTTTTTATACTTTGGTAATAGATATGTACGACGTCGGTTCTCAGACATATTGTATAGAAATTATATGTCCACACACTATTTTCTTGTTGATAAAAATGTAGATTTTGTTTTAAATTATTCAGATTTTTGAAGTTTTTATGAATTTTAATGCATAATTAAGAATAAATTTGTTCAAAACCTTTTTAAAATGTTAAAATGTTAAATGAGCAAAAAATATTTTTAAGAAATTCAAAATGAAAATCAATATTTTTTAGAATTAAATTTTAAGTTCAAAGTTTATATTTGAAAGTCAAAAAAAGAATTATTAATAATTAATGTTATTATAATGAAGTTCAAAGTTTATATTTGAAAATCAAAAAAGAATTATTAATTATTGTTAATTAATAATGAGAAATAACATAGAATATCACAAAATTGAAAAATAGTTTTCTACTTTTTTCTTTTCAATTTAATAACATGAAAATTACTTAATTATATTAAAAAGTGAAACGATAATAAAATTGTTATCGTTTGTTTACCCCACCGGATGCGGCATGATTCAGTGGTCACCTAGAAAAAAGTCTTCTATTTAAAAGCACGCATCCTCTATTTCTCAGTACGTTTAACATGAGAAACTTCTTAACAAAATATTTTCTAAACACTAAACAGCTCTGTAGAAATGAACATAATAGAAAACACATCTACAAAAATAACACTGAACGGAAAATTCGCGTGTACCATTCTAGTTTTTAAGTGGGAAATTATAAACCGAGCACCTCAACGTTTCCATAGGCCGCCTACACATATTTACAACACTCAAAACAAGAAACATTTTCTAAAAACTAAACAGCTTTGTAGAAATGAATGAAATTTTAAAAGAAACTAGAAAAAACATCTACAGATATAAAGTAAAAGGAAATTCCTGTGCACCTTCTAGTTTTTAAAAATAGAAACACGGAACTGGTAAATGTATGAAATGACTTTATTCCCCTCATTTTAAGTTGGAAAGTTTGAATTTCTGTTTTTCATCAGTTTGTTTTTATCTGTAAAATATTTTAAAATTTAATCAGTAGTTATTTATTTTTAGCTCTTTTATTTCAAGGTTTTCTTCTTCATGGAATTAACAGCAACATAAAACACATACACGCGAAACATCAATGGAAATTTGATTTTATTAATCATTTTAAACGAACTTATTTGAAGTTGACATTTTTATTAAGATCGCACGACAGATTAGAATTATCATTAATTCTTTTTCATTGTTTCATTGACTCTTACTTTAAATAATGAAATACTTCATTTTGAATGGACTTAATTGGAGGAAAGTTATTTCAAATATTAACTAGGTATTGTTTTATATTAACAGTCTTGTGTTAAAATACTGACTTATGTTGGAATTTCAGTTACTTACTGAAGAAAATACAGTTATTGACAAGTAATTTTTTTGTTGGTAATATTATTTCGAAATTCATGATATTAACGGAAGGAAATAGTAAGTGAAGTTCTTCTTGTAATTTTTATCGCAATTTCAATTTGTTTTATTTGGGCAATTTTGCAAAAAATAGTTCATTTTGAATAATATTGTGAAAAATACATTCATAAAGTTATATAAAAATTCTTACCTAAAAGAGAATTTACAAAGTATCTAATAACTGAAGTTACTTTTGTAATATTTTACCATTAAAAATGACTAAAGTTGCTTAAAAAATTAGTCGTTTTATGCAAAAGTAAACAGAATTGAATGAATGTATTTTTGCAAGTTAATATTATTTAAAATGAGCTTTTTTTTCTGTATTTGCTAACTTTTCTATTTACATATAGTTGAAAATGTCAATTTTGACAAGTGACAGTGACATGAGTGAAATGTGTAACTCAAGTATCGAGAATGAAAATGAAGAAGAAAAAGTGAAACATCCAACATCGTAATAATTAATCGTTTAATTTTAGAATGTAGTCGTTTTTTTAATTAATTGTTTATTTTTAATTACGAAAGAAACTTGGATACGTTGATGCATATATTTAAAGGAAATATTGGATCTGGATTTCTTGCAATTCCGTTCGCTTTTAAAAGTTCCGGCTTAGCCGTAAGATTTGCATTCTTAATTTGTCTTCGTTAGTTAATGGTTAATCTACTTTTTTGAACTTTTTAGGTCGGAACTTTGGGCCTCGTTATCGTTGCCACAATTTGTGTCCATTGTATGCATATCGTTGTGCACTGTTCGAATGTGTTGGCAAAAAGGTATCGCATTTTTGCACTTGCAAAATTGGCTCGGAAATTGGACCACTAAAATTTCTAACTTATGGTTCAAATTCAAGAAAACTTGACACTTGAACTTCAGTGTTTTTGAACCCTGTTTAGAGAGTTCAATTGCTAAGATTCATACTTGAATTTGTTGCCTTAATTTTGTAATATTAATTAAACTTTGAATTCTTCACTGTTTTTCTTTTATTTCAGAACTAAAACTGATTCTTTAGACCTGTCAAGAACGGCTGAAGTTGCATTTGCCACTGGGCCAAGGTCATTGCGAAAGTTCGCAAAATCAATGCGGTGAGAACTTGATTTATTTTTAGTCAGCCATTTGCAAAATATGCAAACGAAGCAGATATAACAACGGAATAAAACTGTTATTCTTGCGTTTTGGAATTAAAACCATCATTAAGAATAAATTGAAAGTGGTTTAGAAACTAGAATCTTTTAAAATAAACTTTATATGACAATTTGAAATTGTTTATTTTCATTTTTAAAGTCAAGTTGGGCCAAAAGTCGAAATTCAAATTTTTAATATTCATTGACTTAAATTTTTCCATTTTCGTTGAAGCTGTTCGTAAAAAGTTCATTTTAAAATTTATCTAACGTGAAAAGTGAAGTTTGAACTTTTTGAGGTTTGAACTCTTTCTAGTTTCCAAAAAAAAACCACTTTGAAGTTTATTCTAAATTTATTTTTAAAACGTAGAATAATGAACAGTTTTATTGACATTTTAAATTTCACGATTGTAAAGTTTTAAGAACTGTTTTTTCAATTTTTTGCAATTGCAGACACGTAACGAATTTCTACTTGTGTATAACACAACTTGGCTTTTGTAGCGTTTACTTTTTACTCGTATCGAATAATATCAAACAGGTGTTCAGTTTTTAAGTTTTAAACTTTTAAACTTTTGAAACTAATATTTCAAAATGAAAAATCAGATCGTGGACAAATATTATCCGGAGGTTTCATACTTGGACTGTCGGATTTACGCGGCGGTTTTACTCGTTCCGATAATCGCGTTGAACATTCCTCGTACTTTGAAATATCTGGTTCCGGCTTCGGCTTTTGCCAACTTTCTTCAAGCGATTTCTACTGGTATCATCTTTTACTATTTGTGCCGAGACTTTCGACCCGTTTCTTCTAGAAAACTGTTCAAGTCCGTTGAGGATCTTCCACTTTGGTTCGGAACCGTCGTCTATTCTTTCGAAGGAATCGGATTGGTGATTCTCGATATAATTTCTTTTATTAAGAAAATCGAAATTTTGTTTATTAAAAAACAAAGAAAAGTTATTAAATTGTTCTCTTGGTTTTTTTTTTTTGTTCTTCTCATGAGGTTCTTCCTCTACGTAACAACATGAAAAGGCCCGAAGATTTCATAGGATTCACGGGTGTTTTAAATACTGGAATGTGCATCACTTCGTGTTTGTTTATTGCGATGGGATTTTATGGCTATCTCGAATATGGTGATGGAGTTCTCGGAAGTATTCCACTGAATCTGCCTCAAGAGCCGTAAGATTCCAAGTTGTGGACTATTAAATTTGATTCCATTTGACATCTGGTTTCTTTTTTCAGACTTGCAGATAGTGTACGATTGATGTTCGCAATCGCCACTTTTTTCAGCTATCCGATCCAGTTTTACGTTCCGATTCAAATCATGTGGCCGTTTCTCGAAAGGAAGGTGTCTCTCGTATATCGAAGTTACGCTCCGATCGGATTTAAGATACTTATGATTGTCATAACATGTGAGTTAACAAAGTAACTCGAGGTTTTCTCGTTATAAATTCTTAATTGTTGTCATATTTTTTGTGCAGTTTGTTTTGCCGTTCTTGTTCCTCAGTTGGGTTTGTTCATCTCTTTAATTGGTGCATTTGCCGGTAGTTTTTTATCTCTCATTCTTCCTCCGATCATTGAAGTTGTTACTTTTTGGTCCGAAAAGATGTCTTTTGTTGTCATTCTAAAGAATGTCTTTATTTTTCTGGTCGGAATTTTGGGTTTGGTTACGGGAACTATCCTTAGTTTAGATCAGATTGTGGAGACATTTGGAAAATCCGACTAATAATTGTTTTTCAAAGGCGGCTTTCGTGACGTGTTCAGTGAAGAGGTCACACAGAAATAAGCCTTAAACGTTCTTTGCAAAGTTTTCAGAAATTTTCAAAAGTTAGCAGAAGTTTTAAAAAAATTCTGAAAGTTCATTAACGTATTGAACGGTTTACAGAAGTTGTTTCACTTCTTCTGAATTGTTTTGAAGTTTTCAAAGGAACTTTTTTTTAAACAAAAAAAGGTCCTCGGAAGTTTTAAAAAGTTTTTAGAATTTTTTAGTCATCAAGTAGTTTTGAAGAAGTTTCTGGTGTTTTCTAAAAGTAGTCAAAGTTTTCATATTTTTAAAAGTTTGCAGAAGTTTTGAAGGAAAAAAGCAAAGAAGTTTTCAAAAGTTTTGTAAATTTCTAAATCCCCAGAAATTTCCAAAAGTCTGAATGTTACTTTAAAATATTTGATCGAGGTCATCTTTATTTAAAATGATAGAAGTGATAAAACGAATGGCATAAATAAATTTCAATCTTCTTTTTAAAATATGCTGTATTTTTAAGGATGAAACTGACGCGGTTAAGTGATTTCTCCTGGCTACCTACCTGTTGTTTAGAAACTTTTCTTATCTTGTATTATTCACCACTCGCTTGCTATTTATTCTGCCAATAATTTATTGGAATAACAAACTTTGCTTTTATTTCATTATTACTATAATGTATCTTCTGACAATGACATAATTTACTTTTCATTTCTAACCAATGAGAAACGTTGAAATGGCCAATAAGCGCTTCTCTCTACCTTTCTGAATGTGTTGTTGTTGTTGCTATTAAATTGGATGTGGATTTTATTTAATAGCAATATTTCAAAACATAATACGAGAAAGAAAAACCTCTTCATTTTGTCAGTTTGAAATTCTATATTTAAAAAAACGTTCTTAGGAATTATTCCGTACTTTTATATTAGATTTTTTTTTAAAAAAAATTCAATGGATAAAAAGGAATCTTTTGAACTGTCTGAAAATCCTGGTTTCGGTCAAAATGGAAATGTCCAGCCAGTTATTACAGATGGGACAAATTTCACGACAACACCAGTGAGTTTATTTAGAATAATTTAAATTAAGCTGCTTTTTAAAATTGGTGTAAACTCTGCTAGACTACAAAATGAATAGAAACTTTGAAAGTGTTTTAAAAACTAGAATGGTAGCTCAATTTGTTTAAGGGTATTATTTTAAGGTTCGGTATTTTCTAAACTAATATGACGGCTTGAAAATGACCCAACTCTAAGCAGACGATATTTTTTTAAAAAAATATTGTCTGTAAAAAGTTTATTTTGTAAGATAGCAACCTGAAAATCACTTATTCTTAAAAACATCCTAAGGAATTCATAATTTAACGTATTTTTTTTAAATTAAGAAATTAATGCCTTTTAAAATATGTTTTGAAGTATAAAATAATTATTTTAGATTATTTCAAATTATGAGTCTAGAACTTCAAATATGATTAAAAATTATTATTTAAAAATAAATGATGTTTAGTAAATTTCAATGACTCGACACATGTTAAATTAAAATTGATAAGGATTAATAAAAGTCAAATTTTTCTAATAACATTTTAAATTTTAAAAGACCATAAAACAATGTATAAATAATTTTCTACAGTATTTTCATATTTTTATGATTTTTCATATCAAATTTTTGTCTTCTATTATAAAATTTCTATTACATGTGGTTAAAGTGTGGGTGTGAACGTGAAAAAACCCATAAGATATGAAACAGAAAATTTGGAAAAAATTAGTCTAAGCGTTTCCCCCCTTAGCAACAGCAATAACTGCTAGCTTGATCTTTGAACTTGCCCAAAATTTTGTCATGTCATCAATACTTTTATTTTTTTTTTACAAGAAACCATCGGGTTATTTGGGACAAAAGAAGGAGGGGAAATTTCAAGTGGGAATTCTGAGTAAGGTCACAAAAATTGTCCCTCTAGGGTCCATCTGTTAGTTCCTGGTTCTTTTTCTTGTAATTCTAGTCCGGACACTTCAGGGCTTGTCAAAAAAACAAAGAATATTTGCCCTGAAGGCCTGAACATACAAAGCAACCAAATTGGTCACTTTTTTTTCTACTGTCCACTGTGTCCAGTGTCCTTTCTGTGTGTATTGTTTTTCATATGTTGACAATTTGCTTCTTGTTTAAGATTTTTTGTTTAGTTTTGTTGAAAAAAATGTTTGGTACAATGGTAAGTTAATACCATAAAGCAAGAGCAAAACATTAGTTAAGCAACTATATATTTATTATTATTTATTATTAATATTGCAACACAAATTAAAATGAGTCATATTTTCATTTGCTTTTAATTAATTTTAATTTGCAAAGAGTATTACTCAGAAAATCAATAATGTTATTAGCAGTGTACAGGATTTATATATGATTAAATATGATAATTACGATTTTTTTAATCAATAATTAACCCCTTATATTAACGTTTAGCAAAATTTAAAGTTGTTTAATTGTAAGTGAAAAAAAAAACACTGAAGTGAAATTGCAAGAAATTAAATATAAAATTATCATGGTTTTTTTTTTTTAAAAAACTTAATTACTGGACGAAAAAATTTCCATTCATTTCCATTCGTTCAGTAAAAATTCCGTTAAAATTACAATTGGGACCTTTTTCCTATGGTATGTACAAAGATTTATTACATAGAGGTAGCTCAACTCCATGTTAGAGAAAAAACGTCTTGGATGAGTGAGCTTTAATTGAGTAATCATTGGATTTAAATGCTGTATGTTAACAATTCATACAAATGTTTATTAATGTTGATTTTTCAACATTACACTTTAAACCACCTTAATAGATTATTTTGACAATGCCATTTCTCATGCATTTACTAGATTAAATTGTTCCTCTACCATAGGACTTTATGGTCCGTAGGTGCTTTGAGCTGCTTGCAGAGTAATTATTCAAATTAAAAAATCAACTTCCAATAGGCAGTTATCTCTTTAGTTGAGCTACCTCTATGTATATATATATATTATTTGATACAGACACATACCATAGACTTGATCACGTGTCTCAGCAATTAATTTAAACAATCATTTAAAATAAAATATCGTTAAAATATTTTATGTTATTTTTTGCAACTTGAAATCTAAACTCATGTTACAATCATGATAAATATTATTACACTAGATTTCAAATGAATGCAAAGAAGGTGGTAAAATTTCCATGTTCTCTTGAGGGGGGAGGGGGGCCTGCCCCCCTCTATTCCCTACCTCCCCCCCCCCCCCCAAATCTATAACACCAAGAGTACATGTTAGAGTTCAAGGAGATATTTAACTTTGAAAAAAAAAAACCGATTTATGTCATCCTAATCATCAAACATATTAAATTTCGTAAACTTGCACTAATGATTTATTTTAATTATGACGTCATTTGCATAGTCAGCCCATTAGGTTTTGTCTGTATGGTCATAAGTTCTTATAACTCATGAGAAGTTCGGTTTTTATCACAAGGAACCAATGACCACCAAGATATTCAATTTTTAATATTACCGCCCCCCCAATCACAATTACAACAAAGATAATTTTCAATTAAAAAAATAACTACAAGTTATTTATAAAGGAGAGAATTTTCACTTAAATGATTCATTTTTTTAATATGTTTGTAATTTAATTAAATGTCAAACACAGGAATTAAATTAATTTTACGAACACATAAAAAAAGTTTGTTATATTTGGGGATGAAAGTTTTCTAAAAATTTTCCATTCAGAGTAATTTAATTAATTTTCATTGAGTGCAAAAGTTAGTCGTTTGTTTTGTTGTATTTGTGAGAATATTTCCGCAATTTATAAAGTAGAAATATTTTAAATTTTGGATTCATTTTCATTTTGGGCTTTCTTTTAAAAAGGTAACAACTTTTGTTTTATGTATATAATTTTAATTTTAGCAATTTTATTAAATGAATTACAATTTTAAATTTTAAATGACATTAAGTTTCAAGGTGGTTAAATTGTTGTAATAAATTTGGCAGCCTTTTTGTGTCTTTCATTTTTATATTTTGCAATATTTTAATTAGAGCTTTTTTGACGCATGAATCTTCTGTAATTATAAAATAGGATGTAACAATTTATAAAACCTTCATTTTCTTTTGTTGTAAAAGATCATCTAAAGTTTAATATGAAAATTAATTGTTTTCATCGTAAGAAGGTTTATCAAAAGAGTAAAATGAAGAGAAACGTGAAAGTGTTTTAGAAACTAGAAGGGTAGCTCAATCACTTATGGACATGTTTTAAAATAAGCTTTTTATCTCATTTTAAGACCAATAGTATTTTTTAAAAAATGTTTGTCTCTGAAAAGTTCATTTTTAAAGTTGTCATCATCATAAACTATTAAGTGATTCAGTTGCTCTTCTAGTTTATAACACACTTTCAATTTCTCTTTAGTATTGCTCTTCTGAGTTCTAAAACCAGTTTATAAAACAGTTTAAAAACATAAAATATTAATTAAGAAGATGCTAAATTTAGAAAATATGGAAAAGTTTAAATTGAAAGTACATAAAGTCCAATAGTGAATTTTATAGCCCAAGTCATGAGTTAAATTTAGATTAAAAAAAATTCCATATTACTTGAGCGTAGGTTTCAATGGTATTTTACTCTTTGAACTCGGTTTGAAATCTGAGTTTGATTTGTTTCAAAATGAATCCCTAATGGTCAATGTTATAGTAATTAAAAAATGCACAAGGTTTATCAATTTCGATATCGTGTTTTTGTAGACATTTGTTTAAATTACATCAGTAAATTAATATTAAAAGTGTTAACGTCATTTAACTATCTTATCACAGAGTTACTTGAGAAACTTATGACATTTAAAGTTAACTCCAGTTAACTATTTATCCCATAAAATTACTTAAAAGAAAATTCTGACAGCAACTTCGGTAACTATCATAGTTAAATCGTGACATTTAATGTTAGTGAAATTAACATCAGTTACCAATGAAGTTATGTCAGAATATTTATGAAATTTAGTTAAATAAATCAACTTCGGTAACTGAAGTTAATTTAAATGAATGTTCATCGAAATGTGTGACATTTCTTGTTAACTAAATTTGCTTGAGTAACTATTTACTAAAAAGTTACTTTAAGGAAGTTGAGATATTTGGATAAATAAATAAACTTGAGTAACTTAGAGTATTTACTCGTAAAGTTACTTGAGAAAAAGTTATTAAATTTAAAATTTTGTACTTTGAAATATAAAATAGTTGGATGTTTGTGGTGATTCATGAAAAAAAGACATTTTTAATTTTAAGAATTAATATTTTAAGTCTGGAGAAAGAATTTTTTCGTGAACTTTGCAAAACAAACTCTAGACATAACTCGAAGTTCGTCGAACCAATTTATAAATTTATGAATCATATTTTTTATTAAAAATAAAACCATAAAACCAAACCTGGGACGTGGTAGTAAAACGGGATATGGTGGCATGTGGGGTCACTGGGGGCTTGGTGCAAAATCGGAACGAGTGGAGAGTTAGAACCAGCAAGGCCGCGACCCTGCTGCTTGCGGGGAAAAGGTACAGGAAATGATGATGATTTTTTATAAAACCATTTCAAGTAAAAAAAAAAAAAGTGTTCCATCAGTGTTTTCTTCGTAAATTACATTTTCATTGATTTTTAATTTTGTTTTAAATTTGTAGATCATGGATAGACCTTTAATCAGTAATGGCTATCGTCCACCTTCGTATTCGACAAATGTTTCCGTCACGAAAGATCTTTCCAAAAACAAGAATTTGATCTTCGACTTGACCGAATCGAAGCAATTGGAATTGCCGTCTTTAACCGTCGATGCTTTGATGCAACATCGTAAAATAGAACATCCCACAACGTAATATTTTCTTTAAAAACAGAATGGTTTCTTGTGCCATATAAATAGATTTTAATTACGTTTTTTCATTGTCGTGAAATTTTTTCTAATTTTGTGTTTTGTAGAAATTGCGACACGATGATACATTTACTGAAAGCAAATATCGGAACGGGAGTTTTGGCTCTACCTCAATCTTTTAATTATTCAGGGTTGGCAGTAAGTTAATTACGAGTTGTTTTTATTACTTTGAGAAAGCCTGGTAATTTTTTTCCTCACCGTAAATAATACATTTTTATGCTGAAATTACAAAATGTTCGGCTAATTTGCAAAAAAACATAAAAATAAAACAATGGAAGAAAACCTTCTGTTATTCGAAAGTTTTACTTGAAAACTTTGAAGTGTTTTAGGGACTGGAAGGAGGTGTAGCTCAATCATTTAATAGTATTATCTTTTTTCTTTAAATAAGCCTTTTATGTGATTTTTCGAAAAAATAAATACCAATTTCGAAATATTATAAAGTGAGTCAGCTGCTGTTCTAGTTTTTAATACAATTTCAATTTCTCTTTATTGTTGCGCATTTGTTACTGCAGAAATAACCTGTTTCAAAATCAGCTGTTCAATAAATATCTTAAAAGAAACTTTCATGTTATCTTTCAAATTAAACTTGTCACTTGAATTTTAATCAGAAAAAAATTGGGCATTTTCAATATATTAACAAAATAGCCAGTTACGATTCTAGTTTCTAAAAGTTAGAAAGTTGTTTTCAAAATACGTTATAAGAGTTCCAGTGGCCTTTTGATATGAAATATCTTGTTAATCTTTAAAAAAAATCAAATGTATTTCACACGAAAGAAAAAAAAAACTGACCCAAATGATAAGATTGTCTGAAAAACATGTTTACTAAGAAAAGAAACAAGTGTTTTTTGTAATCGGTCCAAAATCGGACTCCAAGATCAGTTAGGAAATTAGGAATTTAGGTCTTTACTAATATAATATCAGATAACAGTATTATTTTTCAATTCAATTGAAGAAGGTACCATGCAGGGAGGGGATTAATCAGTTTTAACTCAGTTAATTCAGACAAAGATTTACAAAAAGTGGAAAGAATCTGTTTTTGAAACGTTTTTTTTTTTCCTTAGAAACTAGAATAGTAGGTTTTTTATTAATAATATCTTTCAAAATGAAATCTTTTAGTTGTCACTCAACATTGCAATTTCATCATTTTCATAGAAATTGGATAAGTTTCAAGGTTGAAAAAATCTAAAATGTTTATTTTGTAATATTATGAAAAACATGCTTTTAGGAAATCTACATATTCTAGTTTGCAGTTTTTTTAAATGATCAGATTTCAAGTATTTTGGTGAAAATATTTGATCATACTTTGATGATAAAGTTTATTTTCAAAGGTAACAACATCATGAAAATACCTTTTTATGAAAAGATACATACATACTACTCTAGTTTCTAAAACACTTTCAATTTGCTTCCGAAAGACAGAATAACCAAAGTTTTAACACTTGTTTTTCTTCCTTTTTTTTCTCAATTTAGTTTGGATCAATCGGATTAATTGTGATTGCTTGCGTTTGTATTCATTGTATGCACATGTTGCTCACATGTTCGCAGAAATTATGCGTAAAGTAATTACAAATCCAATGTTTTAGGTTAATTTTTTATATTAACTAACGAAATTGTCAATTGTTTGTCCTCTAGGTTGGGTTTGCCACCATTGGATTACGCTTCGACCGTGGAACAAGCATTTCTGACGGGACCACGAGGATGCCGTCGTTTTGCTAAAGTAGCTCGATTCTTTACGAATCTCTTTATTTGCATCACACAGTTTGGTTTTTGCGTAGTTTACTGGGTGTTCGTAGCGAGCAACATTCAGACAGTAAGTTGCTCTCGATAAAAGAAAGAAAGAAAGAAAAAAAGGTTCTCGTCAGATTTTTTTAAGAAAATTTGTCGCAATTAATTATCAGATTGTAAATAATTTCACGACAACGATCGACTGGGATTATCGTATTTACATGGCGATGGTATTGGTGCCTTTTATGATCATCGTATTCATAAGAAATCTCAAGTTTCTCGCACCGGTTTCGGTGGTGGCCAACATTTGCGAGGCCGTCGCTTTCGTCATGATCTTTTATTACTTGTTTCAAGATCTGCCGCCGGTCACGAGCCGACCGCAAATGCCGGCTTTGAATCAACTTCCTCTATGGTTCGGAACTACCATCTATGCTTTCGAAGGAATTGCTCTCGTAGGTTTTTTTTTGTAAAAAGTTTTGGAGGTTTTTTTTCCCCCCTATGAAATTTAAATAACTTTTGGAAAAATCAGGTTTTGCCTCTGGAGAACAACATGAAGACTCCTCGAGACATGAGAGGTTGGACCGGTGTTTTAGCCGTTTCGATGTTTCTGGTGACGATCCTTTACGTGGCCGTCGGATTCTTTGGGTTTCTCCGATTCGGATCCGATCTCAAAGGAAGCATCACTTTGAGTCTTCCTCATCAAATGTAAAGAATCTCTTTAAAATGGTTAATTGTTTGATTCTGTTTTTTCCTTATCATATTTTTTTGTATTTTGATTTAGTCCTGCGTTGATCATTCAGTTGGCCTACACGGTTGCTATTTTTCTCAGTTTGGCAATTCAGTTTTATGTTCCAGTAGGAATAATATGGCCGTCGTTGCGTAAAAGGATACCCAAATATAAGACATTTGCGGAATATGCGTTCCGTATGGCGTTGATCGCTTGTATATGTAAGTGTATCTTTTTTTTTTTTTTAAATGTTGCAACAATTCTTGATTATTGTGTCTTAATCAGGTGAAAAATGAAGAGAAATTTGAATGCGTTTTAGAAACTAGAAAGGGGGGGGGGGGGGTGGTAGCTCAGTCAATTAACTTTATACTACGATATTTTGTTTAATTTTTGTCTATAAGACAGAATAACCAAAGGGTTTGAAATTTAGTCTGACGTTTGTTTTTCTCTTTTTTTTGTAGTTGCCCTCGGAGCCATAATTCCCAAATTTGAACTTTTCATTTCATTGGTTGGAGCTTTGGGTGGCAGTTGCCTTTCGCTCATTTTTCCAGCCATTTTACACATGGTTACGAACTGGAATGACAAATTCAGTTACGCTGCGATTACGAAGGACGTTTTGATAATTCTTTTGGGAATTTTAGGATTCGTTGTTGGGACCTACGTGAGCCTTTTGAATATTGTTCAGGCATTTATGGCGGACAATTAGAATTATTGAATCAAATTCGGAAAAAAATTTCATCGTAAATATTTTTCTACGCGATTTTTTCTACCTTCCTTCGTATTTCAGCAAAATAAGTTTCTCGATTTATATTTTCTAAGAAACTTGTTTTTCTGTTCTTTATCGCTTTCATTGTTTGTATCTCTTAATTTATTATGAAAAAAATTATAATAATTATAAATTATTATAATAATTGAATTGCATTTATAATAATTTATGTTAATTATTATTATTTTTTGCTTTGTAAAATAATTGCTTAGAATAATTGTTTTTTCTTGCAATTAATTTAATTATAAAAAAATCTAAATTTGGTTTTAATTAGATTTCTAAAAGAAATTGATTTTAAAATTTAGAAAATATTGTTGTAAATTTATGAAATAATAATTAATTTTTAATATTTAAAAGAATTATTATTATTTTATATTTAAAATTTTAAATTAAAATTAGGAGAAAAATTTGATAATTAAATTTCTTAAAAGAAATTAATTTCAAATTTAAAAATGTAGATGTAATTTATAAAATAATAATTATTATTTTATGATATTTAAATTTTTTTATTTCATGAGAAAAAGAAGAAAAAAATTGTACATAATAATGAAAAAATGTGAAAATGCATTTATTGTAAATATTTAAAAATTATGTACAAAATATTTTGCATATTATTTGACTTTATACAGTCGTTTTTTTTAAAACAATTATAATCTAATAAAATAAATAAAAATTAACAAAAAAGTGTTTTCAAAGTTTTATTCAGAAAATATTTGGAAATAGCGCCATAAATATGGCTATCGTAACAACGCCCAATAGCATTTATTAACTTTTGTTATGATTTTCGTAGAATAATGTTGAATCAGCCACCATTGTGTGTCCATTTTTCTATTTTAATGTGTTTATATTAAGAAGACACAATATGTCCGACTATTAGCTTCAATAACATGAAAGAAACCTACTACAAATTTGTTAGCGGGAAGCTTCCTTCTACGAAACTTAATACTATCATAACTGTATGGAGGTAACTCAACTCCACGTTTAAAAAACGTTGTCAGTGAGTGAGCTTTTTTTTAATTTATAGCCTCATTTGAAGGTCCTGTTTTTCCGCCTTGGTCCCCGTATTTCTTTTTCTAAACGAAACTTTTAATCTTTTCTTTGTGTAATAATTGAATTTTAGTGCAACTATGAAAAAAAAAAAATATAGCTCTAAGTAGTGGTAGCGCCATCTATTAGCCATACTTGGATATGAGCAAGGAATGCTTATATAGGCAAAATATTTAGTTGAGGTACCTCTATGCATGTAATTTTAAAAAACCGGGAATTTAAGGGGAACGATATAGAATAAAATCATGTACGAGATTCAACAAAATTTGCTCTGAATTTGAATCTTTGCGAATCTCGTACACGATTTTGTAAAGAAAGCTATTTTGATTTTTTTTCATTCGCGTTTTATTGCATATTCGAAATTCAATTTTATTTTGAATATTCAGTAAAAATTGCGGATACAAAGTGAAATACGCTATACAAGTGAATCTAAAACATGATTTTCTTGTATGTCGTCTCTCTTGTAAGAGACGAGGAGCGATCGCAGCGCCGCCAACCTCAAAACAACAACAATAACAACAGGTAGATAGAGAGGCCACGCCTTAGAGAAAATTCACAGGTAAAGGTAAGCGGGGCGTTGCGTTTTTTCGTAATAACTGAGTAAAATAAGAATAAGAAGATGGGGAGCACATCTAAAAGTTTGCGAAGTTTGAACAATGTGAGTATGAGGCCTTCTAGTCGACGCAGCAACTGGAGAAAACCTTTTCTCCGGGACGCTTTTTGCATGGATTTACAGAAGGGAAGTTACATCGCATCCATTTACTCCATAGTAAGTTAACCACTTCCATTATTATTATTATTACTCATAGCCACGCCCACATTTCACTTGTATTTTTGAGTCATTCCATCAGGTAGGGAATAGTGACGTCACGAAAGGGTGTGTGTGACCCGGGGGACCAATGGGAGGCTTCGAAGCGAGCAGCACGTGCGACTGCGGGGTTTTTTTTAAAACCGTTTTTATCACAGGCAAGTGTGCTCAGCACTAGAATTTTGTTTGTCCCGCCCTTTTACGAACGTCAGACCAAATATCAACTAATTAAAAATTGAAAAGGGCGGAGAATGTGACGTCAGACCCAGTAACAAACCAATCAGAAATTGATGACGCTCGTAAAAGGGCGGGTCAAACGAAAAATTTAGTGCTGAGCACACTTGCCTGTTTTTCTCACATTAGTGAAAGTTGCCTAAATGGCTGCAGCAACTTAAACGTCATGAATTTACCTTAATACCTGTAGAACGTATTGAGGAATGCACCTAGTTTTGCTTGAAAGCTGAAGGATGTTTGTATCGCGTCGTGCTGCACGTGCAAACTTGAGTTGTCCAGGGCTCTTAAGGTGGTTGTTTTAAAGGTGTAAGCGTCTCCCCCCCCCTTCGAATTACCTTCTCGATAAGAGACTTCGAAAGCTCACAACAGTTGGTTGAGTCGGTTTTGAAGACGAGCGTGCGTTTTGAAACTTCGGTCAGAGGCTACCAATGTGTTAATTGCACCGAATTAACAGGGACCATTTCTAGTATCTGGTTCTTAGTTTAAAAAAGATATTTTTAATTTCTTATTTCAACACTTTCAATTGATTCGCATGGTTCGAATGATGATGTTTTTTTTTTCTTTCTCGAGGTTGTGTCCGTTTTCACTTTCATCCATTCCATTTTTGACATTTACTGTCTGGCCGAAGCTCAACCGGGTAAAACTCATTACGGCTTCTATCCGATCAGTTTCGACTTTGTCTACGCAGGAAATCCAGTCGGTAAACACCGCCGCCGCCGCCGCATCTTTCTTCAACTTCTTATTTTCGTTTGCGGTTCTTCGTAATAATTCTCCTTCCTATCGTTTCTCTCTTCAGTTCGTGCGATGTTACTCGGAGTTGCGATACTTTCTCTTCTGATGTCACTTCCTCTGTTTGTCACGTCTGCCATCCTCATTCGCGGACTCCGAAAGGTGTGATGAGACAGTTCCTCCGGCTCGATTTTCACTTCATCCCATTTTTCATTTTTTGTCTGTCGATAGGAACACGAACAACGACTTCGTCCGTGGCTCGTCGTAATGACGGTCTTTACGTCCTTTCGTGTCGTCATGTACATCTTCTGGTCCATACTCAACGTTAGTATTCATTGGGTTTTTACATTTTTTCCCCCCGGTTTTTGAAGCATTTCTCGTATTTACCGATGGTAAAAAATGATCGAAAGGTTTTGGAATTCAAGGTTTTTTTTTAATTATGTAAACACTTTTCGGAACAAGTTTAAAGAGTGATTTTTTGAGTTGTTTTTCCACCCACAAACATCCATCCTAACATTGGGCTCATTTTTGTCCATTCTGTGTCATACAAGACAGAGGCAACAGAGGTCGAAACAAATCGCCAGAAGTTTTAAAAGTTTATGTTAATTTTCAGGACATGATGTTCAGTTATCACATCACGATGCTCGTCCTTTGGCTGCTCATCACGGCAATTAACGTACGGTTATTTTGATCATCCCTCCGTCGTTTCTTTTTTTATTTCGATGGATTCGTTTCTGTTTTTTTTTATAGATATTTTGTCTTCTCGTCGTTTATTCGAACTATCAAGATCTTTCGGACATAACGAGACTCGAAGACATGGCGAAACTTAAGGTTCGATACGATACTTTTTCAAATCGAGTCGGGGATTTTAATCGGTTGTTCCTTTGGGGTTTTTTTCTTCTTCAGATGGGAACACTGAGTAGCCTTCATACGCACGCGTCGCTTCATTCCATGCATTCGCTCCATTCGATGCATTCTCCTTCTCCGAAAGGATCGCTCGGAAGTGCGGCTTAATTTCGACGCTTATCGACTAAGGGTATCCATTTTTTTATACTTTCTCGTTGTGTTTCGAGCAGAAAGTGAAGTCGCGACGACGATTCGTGTCGACACAAATGGACAGGTTTTTTTAAACAAATCTTTTAAAGTGCACTTTTCAAATCTTCGTGATTTCATGAATCTCATTTTTATAAGAATTTTACACGGATACGTTTTTTTTTATATATATTATGTTTTTTTATTGTTTTATAAATTTCCTCCCCCCCCCCCCTTCTCCCCACAAATCATGTAGTTACTTAACGGAGTTTTCGCTTTTAAGTGTGCAAAAGGAAGTTAATGAAAGTTAGACAAAAAGCTAAATTGACGATAACAAGTCTAAATTTGACACTCGAACCATTCGGAACAAAGTTCCAATCCAGAAAACCCTCTTTATGAATGGACTTAATAAAACGAGTTAGGTTAGGTTAAGGCTTAAGTTTTAAGTCGAATTTCGAGAAGAGAAAACTTAACACTTGAGCTTAGATTATAATTCGAATCCTTGGAACGAGGTTTTAATAAAGAAAAACCTCTGTTTAAGGATTCTTAATGAAACTGGTTTTTTTAATATTGGAATCACAATCAGAGGATTCAAGGAGGGTTCAAGTGCTAAGGTCCAAATTCAAGAAAATAGCTTTTTCACTTACGCTGCAACTTGTAGCCTCGGAACAAGGACATAGAAGAATGTGTATTCTACTATGTACCAGTAAATTTTTGCATGTTGGAACCCTTCTTAAGGGTTCAATTGGAAGACCAGTTGTAAAATTTTAGTTTTGTATTTTGGTCTTAGCTCTTGGGTTCCAACTTGAACTCTCTGAACAGGGTTCCAAACAAATCTTGTTCAATAATACACTGTTTTTTGTACCGAGTGTTATTTTCTAAGAAAGTGTCCTATCGTGGAGCGGTTGCACATTGAAATGCGTTCTCGAATTTCGCCAAAGTTCATTAGAAACTAGAATAGTAGGCGAATTTGTTTATAATGTTTGTGATGAATTTTTTACAGGAGTTTTTGGTTGAATTTCAACCAATAATACTTTTATTCTACTACTCTAGTTTTTAAGGAACTAATTTCTTAAAGCTGCTATAGACAAATATTTTGTATTTGAAGCGAGGTTTCTGTTGGAGCCAAATGACCTAAGAGATTTTTTGTATATTTATCCCTTTACCGATGACATTCCAGAATTATTTTATTTGCAATTTTATTATTTTAGTATTTCTCAAAAAAAAAATCATGTCAAATCGTATTTTTTTACGTCTTTTATTTTAATTATCAGATTTATATTTGGTAAAATATGATTATGTAGCAATAAATTGTACGTTTTGGTAAAAAAAAAAAAGTCTGATTAGGAAAAGTACATTTTAAAACTTCGTTTCACTTTTTAATTTCAAACGAATCCCAATATGAATATTCTTTGCGCAAATGATGAGGACGTAATTTGTTGACATTCGGCACAATGTTCGTAAAGTTAGGACGTTCGTATCTCTGGTGCCATTGTCCGATGTCCGCAAAACGACCACGGAATGGGTTTATTCGACCGTTGGTCAGGGTAGATGGATCGAGGACGGTCATTTGGTGGTTGTCGGCAAACGCATTCCATGGAGTTGAATAGATTTCATTGTCCGAAGATGGCAAAGTTGAATTATTCATCTTAAAATGACAAGAAATTAAATCTTTGTTTCGAACAGGGCAATCACAAGTATGCATTTTGCCAGTCAAAACGACTGGTTGGAGGCTAGAGTTTTCTATTTTATAGCGTTATTGGAAAAAAAGCATAATTGCAGTCGCTCTTCAAATAATGAAAATGGCTGGTTAAAGGCTAGAATTGTTTCGTATCTTATAGTTAGACGGTTCTTAGCCTCTAGCCAGTCATTTTCTTATTGGAAAAAATGATTATTGCTCCACTAATTGATACTGACCTCATTATTTGACTGTATCATTTGGTTATTATATTTGACCATTTTGGTCACTGCAAATAACTAAATTAATTACAAAAATTGATGTAGTTTAAAGTGGTTTAACAACAGCTGGAATATTGCAACACTAAAGAGAAATGGAGTGGCTGTGTGTGTGTTAGAAACTAGACCAACCATTTTCAAACTTACATCAGCTTTTCTTCTAATTTCTAAAACACTTTCAAGTGTATCATTTAATAAAACAGAACTTACATTAAAAATCCATAAAATGAGTCCTTTGCAGAAATAGATGGGAAAGAACAAAGACTTGGGATCGTAATTATTGGTGGATTTATTCAGAAACGCCTTTTCAAAGAGAGAAAAAAATTGATTTAAGCCCAAATACAAGAAAGGGGGAAAAACTTGGCACTCAGCAGGGTTTTAACTTCGAATATTTTCATTATTAATTTTAATATGTCGAAACCTTGCTCAGGGTGGACAAGTGTCACACTTTTTTCTTGAATTTATGAGCAATTGGAAGGAATTGAAAACTTTGTTAAAAACTATAAAATTAATTTTAAGAACTTTATGGAAACATATTATAATCTTAATTTCAAAACTTAAATTGAATTAAAAAATATAAATTAACATTTATGATTAAATATTTACAATTTGAAAGATATTTTCATGTGATTACTTTTAACCATAATACGGATTAATGGAGGAAAATCAAAGAAAAATAAACTTACGAATGTTAAAAATATAAAGTGTAGACTTGCAGTGAAATCAATTATGCAAATTGTAATTGTAACAAAGAGCCACAATGAAATTAACTTGTATTTTGAAGATTGCAACTTATAAGAAAAAAAATAGACAAAAAACAAAATTATTAAACTTAAAAGTAGTTATCAGACCAATTTATTGTGTTTTTCAAGAGAAAAACTCGAATGTGTTTTAGAAACTAGAAAGGGTAGCTTGATTCCATAAACCCTAATACCTTGTACACACCTGATAATTTAAATGCATTTAAATAATAAATGTGTTCTACAAACAAACAATAATGTCGAATTCAATTTATTCAGTTAATAATCTGAAAATATTGAGTTAATACTTAAATATAATATTATAAACTATTGACATTAAAATATTGAATTTAGTATTTCAATTTTAAAATATTAATAATAAAGTCAATTTTTAATTTGGTGTTCATGTCCTTAACTGGATTCCGTATAATTCACCTAAACGCATTTAATTTAAATTCATTTAACTCATGACTGTGTACAAGGTATTAGGGTATCTTGCTGTAGATATCTTTAAAAATGAACAAAATTTAAAAACTGATACAAAAAAGGCTATTTTTCTAGTTTTAAATCTCACAATTCAGGTTTTGTAACTGAAATACACAATAAAACCACAGCTTTAAAATTTAAGAAAAATCCCATTTTACCATTAAAATGAGAATAATTAATCCTTGCGTTGAGAAGAACCAAACAATATGAAGACAAATATGAATAATTAACCAGATGAACAAAACTAAATATTAGAAAAAAATTGGTTAATTTATTACATGATTATTTAAGTAATTAGTCATTTTTATTTCTAACCGGTTTTTTCGTCGTTTTCATAAATATTTTCAATTATTTCTCTGAAAAGAAAATTTTCTCTTGACAATGATTCTGTTGTGTCGAAATCGAGAATAATTTTGTAACAAAAAATATCAACGATGAGAATCGAAATGATTTCGATCTATTTATATAAAACATAAAATAAAATTAACAATTTTTAATTTGAGAATTTTTTTTAAGAATGTCTCAAAATTCACGTTACATAAAATTTTTGTTTACTTACCATATAAATTAAACAATAAATTACAATTGATAAATTGGCGATATTTGATGCCATAATCATAAATGGAATAAGTTAACAAATCTGAAAAAATGACTTATTAAATTGAAGAAACATAAAACAAAATCGAAATTCATGATAATAATGTCAAGTATTGGAGGGAATTTAATTTATATTATGTGACGTCACAATCAAATCTGATAAGATTTCTATTTATTTTTATTTTGGTGCAAATTCAATGAAACCAATAAAAAAAAATTGCAAAACACTTTTAATTTCATAAAAAAAATGTGGCAGAATTGATTTTATTACAAAATTTCTTATAATATAAATTCATTTTTTCATTATTATTTAAAGAGTAGCTTTTAATAGTACTATCGCTAATAATAATAATTTTATTTATAATATAAATCAAATATACATGAAATAATTTTAGTTTATTAATAATAATAATTAACACTTTGTAATATAAGAGGTAGTGACACTTCCTATAGTAGCCTGCTGTGATTCATGTTTATTTAGCTGTTCTATTTTCGAATTTTCCCATTCGACTAACATTCCTTTAATTACTATCTAACTATATAGTATAATATATATTTATATTATTTATTGTATGATTAGTAATGCAATTCTGAGTAAAATTGAAAAATTTAGGCAAAAATTATGTTGCTCTGTTTGGTTGCTATGTAATTTTAGCCTTCCCTACATGCAGTGCCGCCCTTGCGGACGAAATATTTAAGAAACTATGTTTTTCAAAGCAGTTTCTAAACCTCTATTATTTATCATGATATTCACAAGGGGGACGACGTCAAAAAGAAATCATTTACGAGATTCACTAAAATTCACAGCAGAGCGTATGTATAGAAAGCCATTTTACTTTTTATCCACGTATTACTAGACATCCATAATAGAAATGATTTCTCAAAATTCTGTAAACCCACGGATAATAGACTAAAAAGAGCTTGCAATACTGTACAAGATTCACTCCCTGTGTTGTCTCCCTTGGATTTATAATAATTTGCATGTTAGCCGTTACTTTTTGACGGCTTCAGTTTCTCATTTTACAAGTTTGAAAATGTTATTTCAAAACGTTTAAATTTAAAGTGTATAATTTTGAGTTAAAATTAACGTTAGGAAAATTGCCTATTTGCTAATCAAATTTGTTTATATTTAAATTCACGCCGAAAACTCAACGGCCGCTTTAAACTGTAGCAGTGGCGGCGGCGGCTAGGAATTCTTGGCGGGGGAAAATGGCTGTCGTTAACATCGGAAGGGGACTTCAGTTTAAGTTTTTTGTGTTTTAAACGATGGTTTTTTAGTCTGTTTTTCGCTTTTAATAATGTAGTTGTCGTATTATTTTAAAATATTTTGGTTTGTGTGTATGTGCCGCGCAATGTTCGGAATTTAGTTGAAAATTAAGCAAAAATGAACGAAAACGTCGATGAACTTGACGTCTTCGATGAACGTTGGAATTCATTTCTACGTTTCAAAAATGCCTTCACAAACATCATGGACAAGGTAATAAGCAAAAAGACACGATATCCGTATACGCAAGCTCCACAGGTTGCCTGAAATGACGTCATGCGCACGTGTTTCATTCACGCCTGTTTTGCTCGTGGATCTGATTTGAATTTGACCCTCTCCCTTCTTCCCTCTTTGCGCCATCAGAGCCTCTAGTAGCGTATGTTAAAAATATGGCAGCCGCTAGGGGGCGTTGTGGAAAATCATTCATATTAGAGTCGATGAGAATTTAGTTTCATATCGACGGCTGATTTTTTTTTTTCGATTGGTTTTTGTCGTTTAATACTAGAAATTTTGATTTTAACGCCTCTTTTGCACTTTTAGATTAGAGTTTTTACTTTCTGAATCGTTAATTTGTTTTTCAATCTAATTAATAATTTGATTTTTATTATTTTTTTTATTTTAAGCATTTTTTTAAAATGATTTTGTTTTACTCAGCTGCTGTTTGGCAAAGCTGTGTTTCAGGAGAAATGAAGTGTTAGAAACTAGAAGGGTAGCTGAATGACTTAATAAAATATCTCCATGTTTATATCTTTCAAAATAAACTTTTTAGTCTGCGTGAAGTTGGATCATTTTTGAAACTGACATAAAAAAAGTTTATTTTGAAAAATATTATCACGAAAATACCACTTAAGTGATTGAGTTACCCTTCTAGTCACTTTCAAGCGTTTATTGTGTTTTTTTTGTTTTCAATTAAAGTATACGAACGAGAGTATTTCGAACGAGGGTAAAGAGACCGAAGTGATTTACACCGAAGATTTGGGCGTTACGAATAAAACTGAACTAACGGGTGCGAAAAAGAAAAGGACTCCGACCCTCAAAAAATCCGCCTAAAATGCGATTTTTCTTTCTTCTCGTTTTTTTCAGTTATTCGTGAAGGACAAGCGAAGTTCGATTTCTTGTGTCGCGATGACCTTTTCGATAAAGTTCCTTCCGAAACCAAATCGAACCCTTTTAAAGTTCCGTCGGAACCACTTAAGAACATTTCTTCTAAATTTACTGAGAATGTTCCAAGGTTTAATTCAGATAGAAGAGAACCGACTCCAAAGACGAAGATGAACGAGGAGAAACATCTTTGTCCGACTTTAGACGAACTTCTCGAGATTTATTCAAATAAGGTTCAAATCGAATACGAAGCGAAACAGTGGCACCAACGCCGGCTAGTCGGTCGAAGGAGAATCGGTTCTTTGAAGTCTGTTTCTTCTTCCTCCTCCTCCTCTTCCACCTCTTCTTCTTCCGAGTGTGAATCTTCTTCTTCGTACGACGGAAGAGGCAGCAGGTACGATGACGAAATGAAGATGAACTATGAAGACACGAGCGAAGACATAGTGGATTTCATCGTCATGGATGATGATGATGATGATGACCAAATGGACACCGGTGACCAGCCATCTTTTACATGTAAGTTGGGTTTAACGAAGAAAAACAAAGTAACTGGCTGATTAAAAGTTACTTTTAGGTTTTCTTAATCTCTATTTATAGAATTTCACACGAAAATTTAAATTTTTACAATAATATTTTCATTTTTTTTACAACTGGACTAAAATTCGCAAAGAAAACTTGATACTTCAACCCTGCATAGAGGGTTCAAGTTGAAGTTCCGAGTGTCAAGTACCATCTTAAAATTTGAACTTTAATTTGAAACAAAAAGTAACTGAACAAAGTTGGAGCGTAACTTTTAAAGTTAACTGAAGTTGAATTTGGTTTTTCTTTAGATAAAAGGCTTTAATTGAGTTTAGAAAGGGTTTAACGAAGGTTCAAACGAAAGCCAAAAAAAAAAACCCCGATTAAAATGGCGATGAGTCGGTTTAACGAAGTTTACTGCTGGCGGCATCCAAATCGATTCGTTCGTCATGAATCGGAAACGGTCTTCCGATTCAGTTCTCAACAAGGTAAAAATGGGGGAACGAAGTCGTTTTGACGACGAATTTTATCTGATGAACATTTTCCTTTTTAACAATTATTAACTTGATAAAAATGCTTTTTTTAAAACAAACAAATTTATTCTCTCGTTAAAGAAAAGAATCTGTTGTATTTTTTTCATAGCAAAAAAGCTTTTACATTTTAAAATGTTTACCCAGAATTGATGATTTATTTTTTCACTCTTTTGTAATTTATATTAAAATACTAGAAACCGTTTCAATTGAATTTGAGCCCAGAATTAACTGTAATTTCAATTACTTTTAGAGCTCAAAGCTAAAAATGAACTAACTAGAACGTCAATTTCAAAATTAACTGTAACTTAAGTTACTTTTTGACTGGATGAGGTTTCCGGTTGAAAAGTAGCTAAAGTTACAATTAATTCAAAGTTTCAGTTTAAAAGTAACCTCAAAATTAACTGTGAGTTCAGTTTACTTTTGAACTGCAACTTGAACTATTTGAAATTGACACTTGTTTTAAAACGAAGACAAAAGATTGGACCAGTTGAGCTGTTTAGGTACAATTTTAAGTTTTTCTTTTCTCGATAAGTACACAACAAACAATTTTTTTTAACAAAATCTTAAGAAAGAACTTCGAAAAAAAAGCAACTTCTTAAGTAGCAACCGAATTCGTTTTTCTTTGATTAAAACGCGTTTACAAAACAAATTCAAATAAAATTTCATCCAAGACAAACACACACAAACACAAAACAATGAAGAAAAAAAAAACAAAGCCAAGTTTTAATCAGGGGCAAGAAAACAATGATTTAAAGAAGAAATCGCGAGATTTTTTTTGGTCGTCTCCTTCTAGAGCGAGTGAAAGTTGTGCTTCCAAGATTAAGACGACGACGACGGACACTTTTCGTTGTATTTTGTTCGAACACGAGATCAACTTCGCCGTAAGAGTTAATGCAAAATCAGACTGGACCGTTGTTACGATGAGAAATGGCGGCGGCGACATCGGAGTTAAACGTTCGACCTTTTTAGAAGCACAAGAAGAGAAAAAAATAACCAAAACGTTTAATTTTAAGTTTTAATTTCTCGTTAAAAAAAAAGAACTACGAGAATAAATGAAACGGAAGCGATTCTTTTTATGAGTGAGATTTAACCAGAAGATCAAAACTTAAAATCTCTTAAAATTATAAAAAAAAAGAAAGAAAGAAATGACGTGCTCCGAATTGTAAAACGAACCCAAAAACAAATTAAAATCTTGTGTTGAAACAAAATGTTACGAGGAAGTCGAAATCAGGTGATTATTTCCGCAAAGAGCAACCACAATTATGCTTTTTTTTTTCCAATCTAAAGAGACTGCTTAGAGACTAGAGTTCTCATTGCGTAGCATCGGTTAACTGGACAACTAACTAGCCTCGAGCCAGTCTTATTATAATTGGGGGGAAAAAAAGGACAATCTCTTTAGATGTAAAAGGATCTGGCAATAATTTATTTTGATGGAAATGCAAAAAAATATCTCGTGTTTTTAACAAAAAAAAAGGTGCAAAAATAGGCAGCCAGAAAGACAAGACGAGAAGCCGAAAGAGGAAAAGGAGGAAGAAAGGATTTTCTAATGATGACCTTTCACCTTCACCAAGATCTTATTCGATAATAAGTCTGACGTCGGACGATAAACTGGACCTGCTGGCTGCAAAGAAAGAAAAATGTGTCGCAAGTATTCCAACATTTCTCTCTCTCTTTCTATCTTCTTATCGCACAAACACACAAGAAACTGTTTTCTTTTTTGAAAATAAGTGTACGAGAGTTATAAGGTAATGGCTTACTCGATCCTTCGGGTATTTGAACTCCTTCGAGTTCTCCATCTTCGGTCCATCGTTGTCGACCTCCTCCTAGAAGGTCGTCTTGGTCGTCGGCGATCGTTCTCTGAGGATAACTTATACCGTCTCCGATCGTACAACTGCGAGAGATGGGAGGAAACAGATTTCAAACGGAGTTAAAATGGGGTTCCTTCTCTCGGATAAAAACCTCGTCTGAGTGCTGCCCATGGAGTTGTAAGTGTTCCCTTGGGAGGTTCGGGTGGGATAAACGATACCATCACGATCTAAGCTAAGAGTCGTACAAGAAAAAGGAAGAGAGAGAGAGAGAGAGATCTGATGAGAAAGTAAAGGCGGAACGACGAATGGTTGTTTCGAAAGTGGCCCGGAAAAAGGCGCTTTGAGAAATGGTCGCAACTTTCGCTTAGAAATTAAGTGATGTCTCACGAAAACTGCCAAAAAACGACTTCAATGGTAACAAATAACCCCAAAGTATACCCATCTATGTCTAGATATGCCGTCTTTATGGTTGCACTTTGGTGTTTCTAGCAGTTTTCGTGGGAAATCACTTAATTTTTAGTTATTTATTCTTTCAAAAGTGGTGCTTGCGGCGCCATAAGTCGTAACACGAATCCGTACGTAGAAGCAACTAGCCTCGTACAATGCTTCCAAAAAAGGCCCCTTTCTATCAAATTCATGCGACTGAACCAATCCGACCCTCCCACCCTCCATAAAAAAACTCCCGCATCAAAATCAAATCCATGGGCAAGCAATCCAAGGACAAGAACAAAAAACGAGCAGAAGAATCGAGAGAGAAAACGGGGAGAAAAAATAACTTGCCTCATCGGTGACGACATTGGTAAGAACCAGTGATTCCTGTTCTCTCCAAACACGGCAACAAAATTATTGTATCGTCCCAGATTGAATCCGTCTTTATCGGGTCCCGTTTGAAAGATCGGAGCTCGAAAAGATTCTTTTTTGAATCGCATCGAAAAATCATAATCACAATTTTGAAAGGTTTAAAACTGAAAAACTAACCTAAAGTCGTTCTGTTAACGGAGACGAGATAACAATGATAACAGAACAATGAAGCCAAACTGATGGCAAACATGATCGCCATAAAGAACAGAAAGAGAATATGAAAACGTCCCGGTTCAGTCAGTTCGTTCTAGAAGGAGAAAAACGCGTGATTCGGTTAATTCGCCTTCTTTCGGACGGACAGAGAGAAGGACGTGATTAACGAACCCTCCAGAACTTAATGAAGTATTGGACAGTCGTTGCGGCTACGAAAAGACAGTAAAGAAGGGAATAGCCGAGGAACAGGACGAAGAACTTGTAATTCGTGAATGCCACGCAATTGTTCACCCTGAAAAATATAGAAAAAGGAAATCGATTCTTATGCCGCGTTTACAGTCGCACATTTCTTCCTTTCTATCTCCATCTCGTCTTCGAGAGAATAGTGTGCACTGTAAACACAGCATAAATGCCTTCGGACGTCGAACGTTAATTTTTCTAATTGTATAAAAAGTTGACGTAAATCCATTTCAGAAACAACTTTAAAGAAAAAATTCAAAGTTTGTTAGAAACTAGAATAGTAAATGAATTTTTCTAGAAGTATTTTCGTGACGAACATCCTTTAAAATAAACTTTGTATATCCTCAGAAATCCAGAAAGTCATGAAATTTCAAAAATTCTTGAAAAATTCAATAAAATCTTTAATTTTCGTTATGAAAACATTTTACTGTTTCTACTTTCTAACAAAGTTTAAATTTTCTTATAAAACATCAACTTAATTATTCCATCAAATGACAACTAGTAATAACATCGTTCATTTTGAACGATTTCATCATGAAACTATTCAAATTTCTTCTTAAAATTAGTCCTGAAACTAAATTTACGTCCATTATTTGGCAATTTTTTTCTAACCAAGGACAATGGTGATCCATCTTCAAGACGCAACTGAAAATTAAAAACGAAAAGAAACTTCTTTATTTTAAACTTTTCGACTCTTCGTTAAAGAGAAGTCTCTTTCTCTCTTACGCTCCACAGGCCGAACAGTGATGAGCTCGATCCGGTTTGATGTGACAACACTTTTCACAGTATCTCGCTCCTGTTTTTTTTTTTTTTAAATAACGAGAAATTAAAACAAGAAAAATAAAACTCGTAAGAAACGAGATTCCCCGTTAGGTTAATATGTACCACGTGTCGCTGTCTGACACATGACGGGTAAATCACGAGAAACTCGATCTAGTATCCTTCTTTGGTTCTCTTCGTTTTCTTCCTTTTCTAACTTCTCGACGTCCATAGCCGAAAGTTGAAACTAGACAATTGAAAAATCGTAATTTCTTTATTGAAGTTTTTGTTTTGTTCTTTCGAATAATAAAAAATACCCTTTTTGGAACCCTTCCGATCTCCGTGAAGATTGTTTGCCAATAAGACCACGAGAACATCACGAAAAGGACGTGATAAACGATCAGATATAACACTTAACGAAAAAACAAAACATTTTTAAATTAATTGTTCTTTTGTGAGTCAAAGTGACGTTTTGTCAGATAGTTTTACCTTTTTCAATCACACTTTCAACTGTAACTGCAAATTAAAAACACAGAAGTTATTTAACAATGTAATTAGAGTTTCTGGGCAAAAAAACACCATGTTTCAAAGTTAAGTCTTAGAAGTGGTGTGTTTTTTTAAGCAACTTCACCATTTCTGGGGTTCAATTCTTTGCTTCTGGGTCCCATCTGTTTATTTCTGGGGTAAAATGCACAATCTTGAGGGTCATAATTTTCGAAGTGATTTCTTCATTTATGAGACTCATTTTTAATGTTTTTTTTAGTGCTTTTTAATAGTTTTCGAGCTGATTTCTGCGTTTCTCAGATTCATTTCTTAATTATGAAAGGTCAGAAATTGCTTCAAGGTTGATTTTATACTTTCGAAGCAATTTTTCTTCATTTCTGAGGCTTATATCGCATTTTTGTAGCTCATTTCAGTGGTTTTTGGTCCGTTTTTTTTAGTTAATTTAATATTTTTGACGTCATTTCTGAGCTATCTTTATTTACGAAGGTCATTAAATCGTTTTAATGTTGTTTTTATAATTCTGAGGCTAATTTCAAGTTCATTTCATTTGGTTTTTAAGCCATTTACGTAGTTTTTAAACGGATTTTTCCATTTCTGAGGCTCGTTTTATCGTCACTAAGGTTTATTTAATAGTTTTGTGGATTCTAATACGTTTTTTTTTAGAAAAGAGAGAGAGAATTTGATTTTGCTGCCCACCCAATGACTTACATAGGCACAGCTGCAATACATAGGCGTAATAGGACCACATGATTATAGTTACGATAAAAACAACTGGGATCCATTTTAGTGTCTGAATACACCAGTAACAAGTGTGGTGAATATTTAAGTTTGGAGCCATTGAATTAAAAATCCTATTTTGTCCATAAAATTAAGATTTTTCAGACATAAAAAGAGGCAAACAGCAAAATTCACTGTTTTCACAGTGTTGCCGACCAAACAAAACTGACATTTTAAGTGAAATATCGCGTAAATAACCATATTTTTTTTTACAAAATTTGTTTTTATTGTTACAATAACAAAGGATTTATAAATTATAAATGTTTAAGTTATTTTAATTAACTTATTAATCAATTGTCTTGAGTTTTAATTGTTTTATTTATTTAAGTAGATCTGGCAACACTGGCTTTGTTAGTTGCCGCTGACAAACTTATATTGTTAGCCGCCGCCAATATTAATATGATGTTTAAGGAATGAGATGGTGGCACAAAATAAAGGCTTATATGAAGAAATATTGAAGCGAGTTGTTTAATACAGAAAAATATGTATCAATATAGTAAGGGTGACTGTATATGGCGTTGTTTTTCGCATTGCTTACGAGTAGACGCCATGTTTGGACATCGAATTGTACCATGATCTAACTTCATTATCTAACATTACTGTCAAGAAGTAACATTTCATGACGTCATTTTTAGAGTTATCTTCTTTAATTTTTTAGTTCTATTGGTGTCTTTTAATGAATTTATATTATTGCATATTTTTATATAGACAGTTTCGCCATCTTGTGTCAAAATGTAAAAAAAAAACATTCTTATAAAAGGACACGAAGCGTGAGAGTGCGTTTGTTGCTTCAATTACACATAATTTCGACCATCTTTGATTTTTTGGAATTCTGCTGCTGTTTTTTTTTTGGGACGTCTTGAATGTTTTATAAACGGTATTTAAACTAATTACTTTTATTTTATTCACTCGAAAGGGAAATAAAACCTTATATGACCTATTACTTTAAGATAAGCGTGAAAATGTCGCTTTGATTTTGTTTGAACGACGGTATTGAGTGTCGTGTTGGCAACGTGGTTCCTTTTAAAGCCATTCAGTTGCCGGCTGTTGGTAACCGCATTCGTAAGGTCCGCAAGCGAACGCATGACGTCAATGGACTATACTGCTGTGACGTCATGCTGTTGCTTGCAGAACTTGCCAGCTACGCAGGGGTTTGCGCAACCTTGATAGAAATACATCGTTTTGGCGCCAATATGGTTCATTTTGAGTCGTTTTAAAGAGGTTTTAATGCGTTTTCGACCCGATTTAAAGCATTTTTAAATCAATTTGATAAGTTGGAATTCGTATAACTGATTAAAACGATTTCTTTCTATTAATTTTTGGTTTTAAGTAGTTTAAAAGAAGATGTCTCAAGATAAACTAACGAGGATAGCGATCGTAAGTTCGGACAAGTGTAAGCCGAAAAGATGTCGCCAAGAGTGCAAAAGATCTTGTCCGGTCGTAAGGATGGGTAATCAGGGTCGTTTCTAAATTAAAGAAACGGTTTTAATCTCGGATTGTGTTGTCTTTTAAAGGGAAACTCTGTATCGAAGTGACTCCAAACGACAAAATAGCGACGATATCCGAAGAATTGTGCATCGGATGCGGAATCTGCATCAAGAAGTGTCCTTTTGAAGCGATTTCGATCATTAATTTACCGAGTAACTTGGAGAAGGACACGACACATCGTTACGGACAGAATTCGTTTAAGTTACATAGATTACCGATTCCGAGACCCGGAGAAGTTCTCGGATTGGTCGGAACTAACGGAATCGGAAAGTCTACGGCTTTGAAAATATTGGCCGGAAAACAGAAACCGAATCTTGGACGGTTTACGGTTTGTTTTTGTTTATCCAAAGTTTGTTATCGTTTGTTACCTTTAACCTCTTGTGTCGTTTATTTTAATGAAGGATCCACCGGATTGGACAGAAATTTTAGCTTATTTTCGTGGTTCGGAACTGCAGAACTTCTTTACGAAAATTCTCGAAGATGATTTGAAAGCTCTGATCAAACCTCAATACGTCGATCAGATTCCAAGAGCTGTTCAGGTTGTGATTCTTACAAAATTCCGTTTAGAAAAAGTTCAAAATATGGAACGAAAAACACAGAAAGGCGTTTAATTGGTTGGAAAAGTGTTTACTGATCTAAAAAAAAGTGCAAGAAAAAAAAAAACGTGTAATCGCGTGGTAAAACACGCAAATTGGAAACACAAAACAAGGTTAAAATCAGAAATGATAAATGTATTTGGGGGGGGGGGGAGGACAATAAAACATTTAAAAAGGTGGTGTCAGCCATTTAATTGCTTATTTTGTGTTTTTCTCTGCATTTTTACCTGTTTTAGTCTAATGTTTATGATTTTGGTTAAGGGTTCGGTACAACAACTTCTGGACAAAAAAGACGAACTTAAAGTGCAGAAAGAAATTTGCGAAATGCTCGGTAAATCGAGGAAGAGATTCCTCCCTCCGAAAGCACTTTGCATCGAGATCTCTCTCTCTCTCTCTCGGTGTACAAAGGAGCTTCTAACTGAGGCTTTGGGTTTTCTTCTTCTTCTTCTTCTATTTAGATCTGATGGCCGTTAAAGATCGTAAAGTTGAAGATCTTTCCGGCGGAGAACTTCAACGATTTGCGATTGCGATGGTTTGCATTCAAAGAGGTGACATGTAAGAAATTTGATTCTTTAGACTTTCGTTTTTCTAGTGGAGATTTCTAACTTTTCAAAGCAAATTTTTTTATTTGATTTCTATTTCAGTTTTATGTTTGACGAACCTTCGAGTTATTTGGACGTTAAACAGCGTCTCAAAGCGGCCGAGACGATCAGATCGCTCGTTGGCGGCGACAAGTGAGTCGGTCGTAAAAATAAAACCCCGGCATTTTGACTCGGCTTCTGATGATTAATTTTTGTTGTTGTTTTTGACGTACGGAGATAGTTTATTTGAAACTAGCAAAGAAAATATGACGTCATATTTCTAAAAGAATAATTTAAAAGAAAAAGACGCAAAATTAACAGCTAATTGGTTAACTTTTAAATTGAATTTTTAAGGCAAAATTAAAGAGAAACTAGGATGTGTTTTAGAAAATGGATAGCTCAATCACTTAAGGGACATTTTTATGATTTATATTTTTCAAAATAAACTTTTTATAGACAAAAATAAAAAACCTGTCTTTTGACTTACCTTTCCTGTTTCTAGAACGCTTTCTGGTTTCTCTTAATTTTTTGCACCTGCAAGAAGACGGAATAATCAAAGTTTGAGAGGTCCCGTTTCCACTTAAAACCAGCTTAAAATGGTTTATTTTCCTCTCGTCTCAGGTATGTCATCGTAGTAGAACACGATTTATCCATTTTGGATTATTTATCGGACTTCATTTGCTGTCTATACGGAATTCCCGGAGCTTACGGAGTTGTTACGATGCCGTTTAGCGTTCGAGAAGGTTTTTCGTAGTTTCTGAATCTTTCCGTCTCGCCGTCTTTACGATCTTTTGTTTTTCTTTAAGGTATCAATATCTTTCTCGACGGTTTCGTTCCGACGGAAAATCTTCGGTTTCGAGAGACTTCTCTCGTCTTTAAAGTTGCCGAAACGGCAACCGAAGAAGAAATCAAACGGATGTGTCAATATGCGTATCCGAAGATGACGAAAAAGATGGGTGCGAAAGATTTAAAACCGTCGCTTATCGACACTTTTATGAGTTTGAAGTTGGACATGGAGGTTTTTTGTATTTAGAAGTGAAGTGTTCACGCAGATAGAGTTGTACAGGAGGGGAAAACATTTTGAGGAGCTAATTTACCAAAAAAACAAGTCTGAAGTTTTGAAACTTAGATGAATAAGATTTACCGAGTGATTACTTTTTATTGATGATTCGTTTGAAACTAATCGTTTTGAAACAGTTTTAAAACGCCGATAACGATCGAATATTTTCAAACAAATCGTTTTTAAATAGTTATTCCTTGGTTAATTTATTAATTTAGTGTCGAAAACGCTTCGAATTCTGTTTTAAAAATGCTTTCAGTAGTGCGTGACGATGTCTAGGCACGTAACACCATCTAAGAGATTAATTTGTAATTAATTCTAATAAAAAAACCTGTCAGTTCCACCTTAACGGATATTTTGGGTTTTCGATTTTCGTAACAAACGATAAATGTCTTTTTTTTTCAGGTGATTTCAAGTTAACTGTGAACGAAGGAACTTTCACTGATTCCGAAATCATCGTAATGTTGGGTGAAAACGGAACCGGAAAGACGACATTGATCCGTATGTTGGCCGGTCGTTTGGCTCCGGACGAAGGCGGTGACGTTCCACAGTTGCACATCAGTTACAAACCACAAAAGATCAGTCCGAAGTCTCAGGGAACTGTAAGACAGTTACTTCACGACAAGATACGAGAGGCTTACATTCACCCGCAATTCTCGACCGATGTTCTCAAACCGATGCAAATAGAGAGCATTATGGATCAAGAAGTCCGCTTTTATTTTATTATTTTCGTTGTTTTATGTTTGGATTTTAACCGAAATGACAAAATTTGTTTGTTTTTGGTGGGAATTTCTTCTTGTTTTTATGAGTTAGGTTCAAAATCTATCCGGAGGTGAATTACAACGCGTGGCTTTGGTTCTTTGTCTCGGAAAACCGGCTGACGTTTATCTAATCGACGAACCGTCCGCTTACCTCGATTCCGAACAACGTCTCATTGCGGCCAAAGTTATCAAACGGTTAGAAAATCATTTCTGAAAAAAACTACGGTCGAGAAGTTTCGACTCTCTTTCTCCAAGAGAGAGAGAGAGACGTTGAAAAAGGGGGGACTTCAGTTCTCTGAAAGAGAGGGAGAAAGGTCTTAAACATTGTTCCCCCAATCTAGTTTCATTTTGCACGCCAAGAAGACCGGATTCGTAGTTGAGCACGACTTCATAATGGCCACGTATCTTTCGGATCGTGTGATCGTCTTCGAGGGAATTCCATCGCTCGATTCCCTTGCGAACAGGTAAACTTAACTTCGAAGGTAGCATTCTGTTTTATTGACTATCCTTGAAGACGGATGTTTTTTATGTTGGAATCCGCTAAGCGGGGCTCCAACATAGAAACGTTTTTTTTATTGTGTTCCTGTGAACGGAGGTTGTTTTTGTATGTTGGAACCCTGTTTAGAGGCGTTCATTTTGAAAACCTTAACAAACTGGACGCTATCTCTTACATTTCAGCCCTCAATCGTTATTGGCTGGTATGAATAAGTTTCTGGAGCTGTTAAACATCACATTTCGAAGGGACCCGAACAACTTCCGACCTCGTATCAACAAACTTAACTCGGTTAAGGTTCGAAAACCTTCGTCTCTTAGTTTGTCACTCATTTCGGTTGCAATGAAAACGGTTTCGTTTCGCTTCTTTTTAATCTCTAGGATGTTGAACAGAAACGAAGTGGAAACTACTTTTTCCTCGAGGATTGAAACCGACCAGAACTCTCTTCGAACTGTTGAAATAAAGTGACTTACCAACGAATTACGGATTTAAAAAAAATAACTGTGACAAACCAACTCTTTAAACCTTCGGATGAAAGACGAGAGAGAGGTTTTTTTACTTACTTCATTTTCGATCATGAAAACAAACTTAAAATTTTTGTCTTCACCCTAAAACACTCGTGATCCCTAAAAATAAGAAAAAGGAATCTTGGCCCTTGAACTTTTTTTTTAACCCTGTTTTTGTTTTTCTAAGTTCTAAGTTCTCGGCTGGGACGGTTCAACTTTAAATGAAATTGATATGATACATTCATTCTTAGCACTTGAACCCTCTGAATAGGGTTCTAACATAGAAATTTCAAGGGTACTCAATAAAATGGTGTTTTTCTATGTTGGAACCCTGTTCTGAGGGTTCAAGTGCGCAGTTTCTTTATGGTTTCTTTCTGCAAAGAAAAAGTCATTGAATGAAATTTGGTTTTTATTTTTAACATTTGATTTTTTCCCCGCAATTATAAAAAGAGCTCTTAAGATAATATATTTCTAATAGTGACAGAGTTTCTTCAGAGGGGGAAAAGGGAAAGGGGGAGGTTTGTTTAGAGGTTAGGGCTCGTAAGGGCCCTTTTTGGAAAAGAGTTGTTTGTGTTTCTTGTGTAAAAGTAAAAGGCTGGTTTTCACTTTCTTCTTTTCGTTTGAAATTGTCTTTTTTTTTTTCTATTTCAGTAGAATCTTGATTGTCCGGATCTTTGTAATCTGAACTTCCGAATAATTCGGAACCGGCTGTTTATCATAGTATAAATGTCTTTTCTTCCCGATAGTAAAGGATAGAATTAATATTAAAAAAGAAAACGACGATTTTCGTATTATCCGCACTTTTGTTGATCTGGATCAGGGACTGCTGCCATTTAGTCCGGTTAATCGTTGATTCTGTGATTTGCAGTTTGAACTCCTCTAGTCTCTAGACAAGAATTCATTTTAAAAGTAATTAGTAATTCGTATTTTTCTTGGGAACTTAAGGATATTTTCAAGTTATCTTTCAAAATAAACCATGTTAAGAGTTTAAAAATTAACTGAACTTTTAGCAGACGATTGATTTTAATTTTTTGTTTCTAAAAAGTTTATTTTGAAAGATATGAAACATGGTGTAAAAAAAAATGAAAAAAACGAACGTGTTTCCGCCCGGGATCGAACCGGGGACCTTCCGCGTGTTAGGCGGATGTGATAACCACTACACCACGGAAACACTTAGTGTGCTTCTTCATTAGTAAGAATAATGAGTAAACTTTAATTAATTATAACTATAACAATTACTGCATTTTTATGATTAATTAATTTAATTATTAACGTTAAATAACAATTTATTAGATACTTAGTTGGTAACTTACAATTCTCTGCTACTTGTTGATACAGCTTTGTTATATACACACTAGATGGCGTTGATGTTATCATGGCGCCAATTTTAACACATTATTTTAATTAATTTTAATTAATTTTTACAATATTTATAATTTTTCACTGCATATAGTGAATCTTCAGGATTTTTTTTTTGCAATATTTTTTTTGATTTCACAACTTTGCTTTTTTGAAATTATTAATTATTAATTAAATTATTAAATTATTTGAAGTTGTTTTTAAATTAATTTAACTTTATTTTTGTGACGTCACAACTTTATTATTTTTGAATTGGGACTTCATAACTATGCAATTTTATTTTGTATATGACATTTTTATGACATCAGAATTTTTAGAATTATTAAAATTTTAGACCCCCCCCCCCATTTAATGACGTCACATTATCAGTATAATATATGTATATTAATCTCAATATTATTGATATCACATAGACAATAAAAACAGCTAAAGTTTAGCTCTTATTCCAATCATTAACCTGTGTTACAGCCTACAGGTGGATTTTTCCTAAGCAATATTTTAATTAGTAATTATAGAAAATGGTCTTAAATAATAATACCCTTAGGAGTGACCTTTATAGAAGACCCCCCCCCCCCACCCCTAACCCACCCTTCCCTACCTGTATAATAATGATAATAATAATGTCACGTGGGTTGACCAATCATGCAATGTTGGCTTGTATTATACAGGTAGACAAAGGAGGAGGTGAGGCAATCCTCTCCTGAGAAATCACCTGTTTGCATTTTTTTATTATAATGCAAAAAAAAAAAACATGAAAGAAAGGAGAGGTTTATTATTATTAGTATTAATATTATACCCTTATTAGAGAGTTGCCATAGAAACTGATGGTCTTCTTCTTCTTCTTCCTATATATTTCTATATATATATATTATTATGATTATGATATGACGAAAAATACACAACTTCAGTTCGAATTGCATTTTTTTTCGAGATTCAGAATTGTGTGTATTTTTGTAATGGATATTATAATATTTAATTTAGTTATTTTTAAATTAATTTAAACAAAAATAAGGAAGTGCTGAATTTATATGTGAAACTTTTTATGGTAAGTTTTTTTCTTCTCGTTATGATTTGTCTTTCTTTTATTATTTGCGATTTTTTAAATTTTATATTTTCTACTTTTTTCATGCATGTGTGATCCAGGTCTAATGGCAGTTCCTTAATTTTTTTAATTTTACAAAATGTAGGTCTTTTTTTATTTTGTAGTAGATATTTTGAAACTTTCATAATAAGTTCTTATTTACTAGTCTAGTCTTCTAAATAAATTTTGAATTTCTTAAAATGGTTTATAAACAGCTAAGAGAAACTAGAAAGTGTTTTAGAAACTAGAAGGGTAGCTCAATCACATTAAGGGTTGACATCTTTCAAAATAAATATTTTATGGACAAAAAGTTAAAACAAATCGTCTGCTTAAAGTTGGCTTGTGTTCAAAATCACAAAGTTTATTTTGAAAGATATCCATAACCTTTGAGTGATTAAGCTGCCCTTCTAGTTTCTAAAACACATTCAAATGAATCTTAATTTTGGCTCCTGAAAGACAGAATAATCAGTTAGAGAGAGGCATTTACACACAAGAAATGAAAGTGTTTTAGAAACTAGAAGGGTAGCTGAAGCACTTAATAGTAATTTCATCTTTCAAAATAAATCTTTAATTATTTTATGAACAAAATGAAAAAAAAAGTCTGCTTAAATTTGGATCCATTTTCAAACCCACATAAAAAGCTTATTTTAAAAAATATCAACATGAAGATCTTAACCCTTCTAGTTTTCTCTTTATTTTGCACCTGAAACACAGAATAATCAAAGAGTTCCAGAAAGGCGTTTACCCTTTTAAAACCACCTTAAGATTGTTTCTAAAAAATGCTAAGAGATATTGAAATATTTTTAATGTTTAGACAAAAACAAAGCCTTCTTTTTTTTAAAAAAAAAGCTTTTAAAATAAAACTCACAAAAAAAGGACAATGCATTTTATAGGTTTTTTTTGGCAATCCAATTGAAATCGGTATTAGTTCGTGTCTTTATTTGAAAGTAGTACCATTCAAAATATTGATTTTGTAGAGAAAAAAAACAGGGACGGAAAATAAAAACCTGTCAGGAAATGTTTGTATTTTACAAATCCTACTTTATTTCAAATTATAAGGTGTTTTTTTAAAGTGTAAACGGGGCTCATCTGTCTTTCAAGAATGTGTTTTGTTGACTAGAAGGGTGCTTCACAATCACTTAAGGGTATTTTCATCTTTTGATATGTTTCAAAATAAAATTTTTATAATTGTATCTTTTTCAAACGGACATGAAAAGTTTATTTTGAAAAATATTTAACATGAAAATATTCTTAAATGATTTAGAACTACCCTTCTAGTTTCTAAAACACTTTCAAGTTTCTCTTCATTTTGCACCTGAAATTCAGAATAACCAAGAGTTCGTCAGGGTTTAAATTCTCTTTAAACCCTCTAAGTAAGAAGAATAAAAGAGAACCTTGAAGAGAGGCTATACAATTGAAGCTTACTCACACATAACGTTTTTTCTCTTAACATCCAGTTGAGATACCTCTATGTATATATTTATCTCGAGTATTATTAACTGTAGGTCTATTAAATGTATTGGGGGCCCCCTGTTAAGTACAGACAATTAGAAAACGGGATGAACAGAAGTTGGCCCCGCCATTTTTATGACGAACGCCGCAACTTCTAATTGGTTGGTTATGTAGTCTGACGTCACATGCTCCGCCCTTACCAACATCGAACCACACTGTTCATCCCGTTTTCTAATTGCCTGTCTCTTAAGTGGCCCCCTTTTTATTATTACCCAATTTGTAAGCACCAAGACACTGGCACTTCAACCTTGCTAAGAGAGTTCATGGTTTTTTGTGGGCCAATTATGGGTTCAATAGAGATAGAAATGAGAATTGGCCCACATGAAAACAATGGTTGGCCGTCGTTGAGTATAGATTTCTTGAAGTGGGTGGGGGGGGAGATTGTTGAAATTTGATTAGATGATCAACTAACTCTTTAATGTGATTACAACTGAAAGCAGATTGTTTTTCTGTATTATTAATATTATGGCAAATTAATTAAAAATTCAAATGGTTTATTATTCACTTTTTACTTAACATGAATGAAAATAATCTAATTTTATACACTGCTTTAAAATGATTTACATGATTCAAACTAGATTCAGGATAAAAAAAACACTTAAATTTTAAGAAGAGATTGAAAGGATCTTAGAAACTAGAAGGGTCGCTGAAGCTGCTCATGTTGATTTATCTTTTAAAATAAACTTTTTAAAGGCAAAAATTAAACAAAAAATATCGTTCAAACTCGCATAAAAAGTGTTATTTTGAAAGATATCAAAACATGAAAATACGACACCCCCCCCATTAAGTGATTTAGAAGTTACCCTTCTAGTTTCTATAAAACACTTTCTCAGTTTCTCTTCATTTTGCACCTGAAAAACAGAAATAACATAAGCTTCAATTGGCATTTAAACTTAAAAATGATTTTCATGTTTTATTATCTTTAAAAATGAACTTTTTGTAAAATATGCAAATGAAGGTATAGCAACTAGAAAGTTTGGTTATTCTGTATTCAGAAAAAGTAGAAGAAATTGAAAGTGTTTTAGAAACTAGAGTAGTAACTGAGTTTCATATTTTTAAAAATGAAACTTTTTAATTAATTTAACTCAACTTCAAATGAAAAACAAATAATTAATCAAAAAATCAGAAAATTAAAAATGAAAAGTTTTATTTTGAAAGATTGTGTGTTGACATTTTTCAAAATAAACCTTTTACGGTAATTTCAATTTTTTTTTATTTATGTTGGTAAAATGTTATTGTTTAAAGATTTGCTTAAGTGATTATGTTACACTTTCTAGTTTCTAAATGTGTGCTTCTGAATGTGCTAAATAGCCATAATTTTATTTCAGTGATATTTCTTTCATAATGATGAGCCTTTATAAGAAAGGGCCCTTAGGGGGTGGTGAATAAGGGCCTTTCCTAATGTTCCTATCTAGATGTCTGAATTTATTTTATATTGTTCACTATATAGTCCACTTTGAACAAAGTAGAGAAAGAGAGAGAGAGAAACCTTAATATTAATAAATATAAGTCTCTTATGTGTTTTCTTGTAATATTTTGGTTATAATAAAAATGATAGAATCACGCAATTGGGGAGAAAATGTCACCCAAGAGTATTTTAGAGACTAGAAGTAAAAGGGTGGTTGCCATGGTTACAATACAAAAAAAGACCCTTTTCAGCTTTTATTTCAAAAGTAGGTTTTGGAAAAATAAACACAAAAAACAACAGAAAATCTCTCACTTTTTTTCCAACAGAAATGAAAATTTATCTTATTTGTTTTAATTTTAGTTTCTAATTTGAAAGTGAAATTATTTGAAAATAAAATGTCATTGTTCTGGTGGTTCTCAACAGGTGGCTCTGAACTTCAAACTCTCTATGAACAGGGTTCCAACATAGAAATACCCCGTTTTATTAAATACCCCCTTTTAGAGTCTTCTATGTTGGAGAAACCCGGTTCAGAGAGTTGAAGTTGAATTTCAAGTGCTATAAATTCAAACTTAAGAAGAAACTTCTACAATTTTCTAACTTTCTGAGCAACAACAATTATTACAATAAAAAAGACCAGTTAGAGGCTAGACTTTTAAAGTTGCTAATGTGAATATTGAAACAATTTAATTCTTAAATTTAACCAACTGTTTTTTATTATTGGAAATAGCGTAGAGTTTTGCTTTGATGGCACCCTGCTCGGAGGGTTCAAGTTGAAGTTCAATTAATAAGAACCAACTTCAAGAAGAACTTTTAAAACCACTGAGCAACAAAAATTCTGCTTTTCTCTCTCATTAAAATAAAGACAGGTTAGAGGCTAGATTTTGTAGTTGATAATGTGGTTAGGAAACTGAAAATTCTAGCCTCTAACCATCTGTTTTTTTATTTGAATTTCTTCTATTTATAGTTGCTTTATAATAAATAAATAAAACAAAGAATTTTTCAGTGGTGGAACCCTGTTTTAGAGGGTTCAAGTTTAAAGTAAAAAATTTACTTGTTGAATCACCTTGTATTTTAGTTAAAGATAAATGGCGGTCAAATTGCTCACTTTTGAAAAATGACCACCAAAAAAAGGAAGTTTTTAATCAAAAAAACCTAAAGTGGTTTAAGATACTTAAAAGAGATTTATTTATTTCATTTCAGACTTAATTTAAATGAAAAATGAATGACGTTTTGAAGAAAAAACTTTGTTGGCGCCAAAGTGAAAATAGCGGCCATTTGTAATCCGAACATGGCGACGCCAGTGGCCATCAATGACGTCACTGGTTGTCCAGTCGAAGTGGACAGTATAGGGAGGCTGAGGTCCTTGCGCGACACTGAGGCGCCAATGACGCCACTGAGTGCGCGTTCTTCATTGAACGCGTCCTTAGACATCAATTCCGAGGTCTCGAGGGGGGCGGAGGCGGCGGCGGCGGTTCACAGCGGACCCGAGATGACGACGACGAGGAGGAGGACGGGGACGACGATGGAAGATGCAAATGCAAACGACAATAAATCTAATTATGGTTTTAATTTTCGACGTTTAGTCAGCACACTGCAAATTACTAGTCAAGTAAATTAAATTTGCATTCAATGGCGGCGGTTTTGTTTTTCTCAGAGAAAAAACAAACAAAAACAAAATAATTGTTGCATCGACGTAATTTCTCTGAGCTTTAATTTGTCACCCCTTGAGACACCGATTTCATGTGTGCACGCCCGGCGAACCCACTTTCTACAATTCGCCGGGATTCTCAAGCTCAAAAGATAAACGGCGGCACAATTTCAACTGCAAGGCTGAAAAATTGCAAAATTAAATTCGTGAAATTGCAGAATTTGAAGGGCAAAATTGCTTAATTTAAACTGCAAAACTACAAAAATGCAGCAGTTGAAATATTGCAGTTTTAATGTTTAATTTCTGCAGCATTTAAACTTTAAATCTGCAATATTTAAACAACAAAACTGCAGAATTTGAACTGCAAAATGGCAGAATTTGAACTATAAACCTGCAGAATTTCAAAAGACAAATGAGGAATGAAGAGAACCTCGAAGAGAGGCTACACAATTAAAGCTCACTCACACAAAGTATTTTTATTTTCCTTAGATGGAGTTGAGCTACCTCCATGCATATACATATATCTTGCTGATTATATTAATAATAATTAATATTAATAATAATAATAATAATAATAATAATAGGCAGTTCGTGATTGGGTTTCTGGAAACTCGAGCAGGAAACCGGAAGAGCGTCCAGATTCTTTTCTGGAGAAATTTGCTCTCAGTGGTTCCTATGTAAAAGGTCAGGAAGTCCAAGTGAACACAACCATTTTCGGCATGTGTGTAACATTCATTTTATTCATTAATTAAGTAATCTTAAATAATTAATTAGCAATTTGCAAACTACTAAAATATTTTTTTCAAAATTTGTAATTTCATGTGCAACAGAAAAAAAAAGTTTAAATTATAAAAGTTAATTTTTCAATCAAGAAGTTTTCTGATAACCAGAAGGGGTGGGGAGGGGGGAGGGGGTTATTCAGCATTTTCAGAAGAGAAACAACTCTAAGAAGAAATTGAAAGTCTTTTAGAAACTAGAAGGGTAACTCGATCACTTAATTGTAATTGTATAATTTATGGGATATCTTTCAAAATAAACTTTGTATATTTAAAAAAAAAATAGTCTGTCACATAAAAATCCCCTTCTAGTTTCTAGCGTCTCTTTAATTTTGCTCAGGCTGTAAGACATATAATGCATTAAATATTTGAATGTGAACTATTTTTGATTTTTAGAAAAATGGTCGTTGATCCATCTCGAAGTTTCTACTATTATTGGCTCTCATTGGTCACTTTGGCTGTGCTTTATAACCTTCTATTGGTCATCGGAAGGGCCATCTTTTGGGATTTGCAAAATCTCAATCCTTCATTATGGTTCATTTTGGACTATACTTGTGACGTCATTTATCTGTTTGATATGCTAATTCATTCAATGACTGGTTATTACTAATTATTTTTTTTAATAAGTTTCTATTAATTGAATTAATTTCAATGTTTGTTTGTAGGTTATTTGGAACAGGGTCTTCTAGTGACCAATTGGTCTAAATTATTGATCTTTTATTTGAATTCTTGGGATTTCAAATTAGACGTTTTGAGTATTTTTCCTACTGATATTTTATATTTCGTATTGGACAAGGATTGTAACCGGAAGTGTCCATGTCCGGTTATTGTCCGAATTAATCGGATCATCAGATCTACAAGGTATTAATTATTAAAGGTTTTTAGGGGTCGGATCGAGGGGAGGCTTAAAAAAAGGACCATGAAAGACAAATCCAAACAGTTCTAAAGATTTGTTAGAAACTAGAATAGTCTCTAAATATGCTAAAAGTATTTTTCATGATGATATCTTTCAAAATAAACTTTTTATAACATTTTTAAAAACTTATTAAACTTTATCAGAATTATTTGATCCAACTTAAAGTGAAAAATGAAAATAAAAAAAACTTCAGATTTCCATTAAAAAAAAGCTTATTTTAAAAGATGTTATTGGATGTAATTAATATATATAAAAAAGTTTATTTTGAAAGATGTCAGCATAAATTAAGCAAAATTAAGAGAAACTTAAAAGCGTTTTAGAAACTAGAAGGGTAGCTCAATCTTGTTGATATCTTTTAAAATAAACTTTTTTTATATCACATAAAAAGTTTATTTTAAAAGATATCAACATGTAAAGAGCCTTAAATGATTAAACTACTCTTCTAGTTTCTAAAATACTTTCTAGTTTCTCTTTAATTTTAATTTTGAAAGGTAGAATAACAGGAAAGTTTCACCTTAAAACAAAATATCCCTTTAAGAAGCGGCGGCGGATTGAAGCTGTTAGAAGATTGCTTTTTGTAAATTTCATTATATTTCAATTTGTGAAATTCATGGATGGGTTTTCTTTTTGGAAATTTAAAAGCACTTCTTTCAAATTAAAGAAAAAGGAACCAAAATGATATATGTATATTCATATTATTAGGCTTATTGTGTAGAAAAGTCATTCTTTTCCGAACAGGAAAAAAGAAATCTTTAAAACTTTCACAAGAAATTATTGAAAAATCTAAACACTTTTACTATGAATTCTTTTTATTCATCTGACAATTTCTATATTAAATTTTTCTAAGATTTTCTGAAAATTTCACACAATTTTTGAAGAATTGTTATAATTTTGTTTTAATATTTTCTTAAATGTTCGAAGACTTTCGGATAGTTTTTTTGTGGTGAAAAATTTCCGAATATATTTTTTTTTTAATTTTGCCAAATTGTTCGAAGAAGATTTTCAGAACTTTTTTCAAAATTTTCACGAATTTTCTGAAATTTTGGACAGAAAGAAGTTTTTGAAGAAATGCTGAGTTTTTGGGCCAATTTGACAGAACTTTTTTAAAAAAATATTATTTATAATATTATAAGATATTTTTATTATAAAAATTTTCTCTAATTTTGTTAAAATTTTCAAATATTTTCTGAAATTATAAGAAAATTTTTTTTAATAAACTTCTGTAATTTGAACCGAATTTTTGAATATTTTCTTAAATTTTAGCAGAAATTGTTGAACATTCTTTCGAAAACTTTCCTATGAAATTGAATATTAATTTAAGTTTTAAATTTGTTTTAATTTTATTCCGACAGAATGTTTGAATTTTTCGACCGAACCGAAACTCGAACGAGTTTTCCGAACGCATTCCGGATTCTCAAAGTAGTTCTTTACATTTTGGTTATAATTCATTGGAACGCTTGTTTCTACTTTGCCGCAAGTTACGAGATCGGTTTCGGCACCGACAATTGGGTTTATCCGGATATCCGAGATCCAAGACGGACACTGACCCATCAATACATCTATAGTTTCTATTGGTCAACACTAACACTGACCACAATAGGAGAAACTCCACCACCAGAAAAAAACAGTGAATATATTTTTATGATTTTTGATTTTCTGGTCGGAGTTTTAATATTTGCAACAATTGTCGGAAATGTTGGTTCAATGATAACCAATATGAATGCGGCAAGAGCAGAATTTCAAAATCGAATGGACGGAATTAAACAATATTTAGCATTTCGTAAAGTTTCCAAAGAACTTGAACGTAAAGTAATCAAATGGTTTGATTATTTATGGAGAAATAAACAATCATTGGATGAAGAGAATATCTTGAGCACATTACCGGACAAGCTTCAAGCCGAGATTGCAATCCACGTCCATTACGAAACTCTTAAGAGAGTTCGCATTTTTGAGGATTGCGAACCTGGACTTTTAGCAGAACTCGTTTTAAAGCTCAAATTGCAGGTGTTTAGCCCCGGGGATTATGTTTGTCGTAAAGGTGACGTTGGAAGAGAAATGTATATCGTTAAACGAGGTAAATTAAATGTGGTGGCCGATGATGGACACACCATTTATGCGACACTTTGCGACGGAAGTGCCTTTGGCGAATTGAGTATATTAAATATCGCAGGAAATAAGACTGGAAATCGCCGAACTGCTAATGTTCGTAGTATGGGATATTCGGATTTATTCTGTTTGTCCAAGAATGACCTCTTGGACACACTAACCGAATATCCGGAGGCGAAGAGAAATCTCACGGATAGAGTCCGTCAAATGCTTCAAAGGGATGGGCTTTTGGATGAGGAAGTTCTAAGGGCCGAGGAACAGGTTCAGGAGGACCTTAAGGAGAAATTGGACAAGATGGAGATGAATTTGGACAATTTGCAAACACGTTTTGCAAGATTGATGGCCGAATATACGGCCACCCAACAGAAATTAAAACAAAGGATTAATACTTTGGAACAGAAACTCTTAAAAGAGTCAAATTGTAATTCCGAATTTGAAAAATCAAATAATTCAGACAGTTGAAATTTCAACAACATTTCTCTAATTTTGGCACAATTTTTGAAGATTTTTTTTTTGTAATTTTCGTAAAGTTTTAGAAATTTTTTTTTTTAAATTTTGACTGATGAAGTTTTATGATTTCTTTTTTTGAAGGATTTCTGAAACACTTTTGAAGAGCGTTTACGCTTTGTAACCACCTTAAAATAAAGCTAAGCTTAAAATAGAACTTTGAAGTATGGATTGTTCTAAGCTAAAGAAGAACCATTTTAAGGTTTCTTCTTTAAGCAAAAAATTAATTTCCCAAAATCCCATTTAGTGTTGAAAATAAGTTATTTTTCATCTTCCCTTTTATAGTTTCTCATTTCAAAATTAATTGAATTTGTACATTGAAATAACAACATTTTGAAGAATAAATTTTCTAAAACCGAAAAATGAAAAGAAAAACCAAAGACTTTTTTTCTTTCCATAGAAAAAAAAGCCCTTAGAAGTGAAAATGTAGAAAGAATAATAGAAAAATCTTTCTAACAAAAGCTTTCTTTTGAGTCTTTCTTTTGGGCGACATTTTGGCCTATCACGTTTTAAAGTTAATATTTATTTGGTGTTTTCTTAACAAAAAAGTCATTGACTTTCAACATAAGAAACACAACTGCATTAAGGGCCCTATAAGAAAATAGTATAGGACCCCCTCCCCCTCTTTCTATCCTCTTCCCAACCCCCTCTCCCCTTGAGGAAAGGTGTTGAAAGTTAAGATGAAAATTTGAATTGTGTAAACGTGAACAGCAAAAAAAAAAAAATACAAGGAACAAGCTGTTTTTGAATTGCTTCAAGGTTTATTGGGCTTCAAAAATGAAATCTTCCATTTTGAAAGAACGAACAACAAGAAGAGAAAAAAAAAATCCCATTTTACTTCCTATTTTTAGGTTTTGCTGCACATCACATGTGTTGTCAGTGATTGCCGTTGTTCAAGGGGGCTTGCTTATTTTCTTGTTGTTTATTTTTCCTGTTTACTAGTCAAGTAAAGATATCTGTTTCTCAGAAATATAAAAAATCCCCTTTCAAATAAAATTATCTTCAAATTTATTGGCTTATTTTATCTCATTAAAAATGATATTTCAGCTTAAAATTAACTCACTAATTGCCGTTAAGAAGATTTATTGAACAGCTGATTTTTGTAACTCTTGATTATTCAGTCTTTCAGAAAAGCAAAATTAACGAGAAAACTAAGAAAAAACTTTTTAAAAACTAGATTTTTATAAAATAAACTTTTTTTAATTGAAATTTCCTATTTCGACATTTTCATTTTATTTTTTTATATTGGGCTAAAAATTTGCAAAAAAAATGTTGAAAAATAAAAATTAATACATTTTTAAAAATCTCTAAAAACAAACAAATACCGTTATAATTGAATGAGATACCCTTCTAGTTTATAAAACCCTTGTAAATTTTTTCTTAAGGTGGTTTTAAAGTGTAAACGCTTATTTGTCTTTCAGGAAACAGCAAAATGAAGAAAAACTTGAATGTGTTTTATAAACTAGAAGGGCTTTTTAAAAAATGTATTTCCATGTTGTTATTTTTCAAAATAAGCTTTTTTTAATCTCAGTTTGAAAATGAAACAACTTTAAGCAGATGATATTTTTTAAATTTTTGGTTTATTTATTTTGAAAGATATCAACATGAAAAATGCCGTTATAGATGAATGAGCCACTCTTCTAGTTTCTAAAACTCTTTAAAGTTATCCTTCTTGAATTTGGGCCATAACAAAATTTAATTTTCATGAAGATTTTCATAGATTAAGATTATATTTAAATTTTTGTTATCTGAAATATTTAAATTAAATGCTGGCTCGCGAGCCACCATTTTAAATTATGCGATCTGAGCGCCCCCCCCCCCTCCCCGAAAATAAAAGGCCTACATATTGATCCATTTATATGGATGTTACTTTAGTACTTTCCCAAAATGCATATTAGATGTTAGGATGACATTTTTTTGTGTCATTTTCGGAACCATTTTCATTTTTGATAGTTATTCTTTTTTTTTTGGGAAGGGGGTTTTGACATTAGATGATAAGTTTAGCCTCCTTCCAACCCCCTTCTTAGCCTCCCTCTTTTTCAAATATAATAATAATAATAATAATAAACCTGTCTTCCTATTTCTTCCCATTAAAAATCTAGAATATTTATCCCAACATCTGTGTTTGAAAATGATTACAATGACAGCCTCAACACTAAATTAGAAACGCAAAATTTACTTTTATTTGCGTTACTTTTTTTGTGTGTGTGGGGGGAGGTCCTTTCCACCCACTTTCAAAATAGAAATTTGCATAAACATTTCTCACCCCATTTTTGTTTTTAATTTCGTATGAAAATTTAGATCAATTCAGCTTTCAAAGTTATTTTTTTTTTATAAATATTATATTTTGTAAAAAAAAAAATAGAAGTAACTCTCAAAGTAATTAACATAGTTTTGTGAGATATTCTGTTTCTCATTAAAGAATCAAATGTGAGGGATTTGTGATTGATATGCAAATGAACAACATAATTATTCATGAACTCAACATATCATTTTCTCTGCTCTTTCTTATTCTTCTTAGCTTTACTTATATACAGCATTTTTTCTTAATTAAAAAGAGTCTTAATTAAGATAGAAAGTTATAGTTGGGTTTATATTAATTTATGATGTTGAGAGAGGATCATAATGTACTTTAATAATGTGTGTGTGTGGTTCATTCAATTGTCTTTTTTATATTTGCTTGAGGTATTTTCTATTTTAAAAAATATAGTATTTATTAAGTTTTCTTGAGTCATTTATTCTTAAGTACGTGACAGAATTTAATGTTGTTTTTAAAGTGTAAACGGCGCCTCTCGAAATTATAATTATTATGGTTTTAAGGAGGAAAAATAAAAGAAAAATTTGAATGTGTTTTAGAAACTAGAAAGGTTGCTCAATCTCTTTTAAGGATATTTTTATGTTGATATCTTTCAAAATAAGCTTTTTATGCCAGTTTGAAAGAATGAATTGACTTTTAACAGACGATATTTTTAATTTTTTTTGTCTATAAAAAGTTTATTTTGAAATATATATCAACTCTTATGCAATTGAGCTACCCTTCTAGTTTCTAAAACACTTTCTTCCATATATCTTAATTTTGCTCCTAAAACAGATTAATAACTGTTCATTAACCATCTTAAAGTGAAATTGAAAATGTGTTAGATACTAGAAAGGTAGCTAAATTCAATTTATAATAACAGTATTTTCAATTTTTGTCTATAAAAAGTTTATTTTGAAAAATCTAAATCATGAAAATGATCTTAAGTGATTGAGGTGCCCTTCTAGTTTCTTAAACAATTGCGATTTGAACAAGTTATTGTTCTTTTTTTCATTTGCATATTTTCTGTGGTTATTCTGCAATTTCACTGAATGACTTAACTACTGAACACTGAATTAATTTGTATACAGATTAATTTATTTTATAAAGGAACTGTATTTGTAGTTACTTTAAAAAAAAACTGTTGACATAGATGTTAAATCATTAAAGTAACTGTTAATTTTGAAAGAATTACTTTATCAAAATAACTGTACATGTAGATATAAAAGAAATAACTTTTAGAATTTACAAAGTAACTAAACACAGAAGTTACTTCAGTAAAGTAACTGTTCCTTTTTTTTAAGAAGTTACTTTATTAATGTAACTGTAGTTCTATAAAAAAAAATCTGAAAACATGTTTCTTTATTAAAGTAATTAAATTATTTTTAATTGTAAAAAATTGCAATTCGTTTGCAAATTTTGTAATTTTTAAAATTAACAATAAAAAAATATTAAGTATTTTAGAATTTCTTTATTTAAGGTCAAATGTCATAACCAAATAAGTTACTAAACGTCACCATCGTTAAAAAAACCCAGGTGAAATGACTACTATCATACATATTTCTGCTTGATATTAACTAACACGTGTTCTTTAATGTGAAGGGTGACCATTTTGTGTCATTTTATTATTGAAACTTAATAACTAAAATGACACTAGTGAGAAAAGTCGTAAAGTGAAGGACAACATTATAATGTGACGTCATCGATTAACTTTGCGTTTTCTGTGCAGACAAAACGACCACAATTTTTATGATGTTAATTATGTACTTCCGGTTTCTAAGTCATTCTGTGCAAGTTTTGGCGGGTAAACTTTTTAGAAAACTTTCTTTCGGCGTTTTTTTTTTGGGGGGACATTTTCATCGAAATTTCATCGTAATTTGTGTTTATTCATGTGTTTTTACAATCATTTAACCGATTATAGTTAGTTTAAGTGTGTTTTAGTTAGGAAGAAGTTTCCAAAAAGGTGTGAAATTCAGGTAAGAAATCTGTTTCATAATTTTCTTTTCTTGCTATTTTTTTGTGATTTTTTTGGCCGTAATTTCGTTATAAATTGTGTTAATTTGTATATTTTGCATTTATTTGTGTATTTTTCATTCATTTTTAGAGGTATTTTGTTGATTAGCAGCCGCTAGCCTCCAAGATCAGGCCGTGACGTTGTTAAAACACGGCCCGAAATAAGACGAAAAAAGTGTCCTGCATAGAGGCTAACTTGCATTTAATGGAATCAATTTCTATTATTTCTAACTAAAATACGACTTAAATAGCTTTTTAAGTCTTATTTTAGTTAGAAATAAGAGAAATTCTTTCGATTAGAAGCCATTTAGCCTCTATGTACGAGCTCTTTCTCATCATAGTTGAGCTTCACTTCGATCTACTTAACACCTCAGGGGCCTAGGTTAGAGGCTAGCGGTTTCGAATTCTTAATAAATGTTTGAAATGCAATTTTAAATTAAGTTGTGAAATTCAAGTGAAGAATAACTTATAACTGGGTTTATCAATATAACGAGGCTCGTTTAGAGGCTAAAACATTCTAAAAGGTTGAAAACGAATTAGCAAAATGGTAATTAAGGTGGGTTTCTTTTAAAAAAAAAAGTGTGAATGCGCGCGCATCTCGAACTCTTGATTATTTGACATTCAGGTGCACAAAATTAAGAAACAAAATTGAATTGTGTTTTTAGAAACTAGAAGGGTAACTAAGCTCTTAATCAATTACTTCTCGGTTATTTCTAAAAAAAAATACTTCGAATTTCACGATATTTTTTATACTTAATTTCAGTATTTTTCCTGATAATATTTTTCAAAATAAACTTTTGAGATTAAAAATTGATAAACAATCAACTGCTTAAATTTGAGTCGTTTTCATAAAAAGCTTATTTTGAACGATATCAACATGAAATGAGTTTCTAGAGTCTCTTTAATTTTGCACTTCTGAAAAGACAAGAATTAATCAAGAATTCAAAGGGTTAAAAGGGTTCAAACGATGACAGGGGGGGGGGGGTCAAAGGTTAAGTACGAAATGTTAATTTTTTTAACATTGAAACATACATAATGTAAAATTTATTACTTTGTTTTTTATATCCAATTTTCAAAGGGGTTAATTAAGGGTTAATTTATACAATAATTAATTAATTACAAGAGAAATATGAACAATTTCCATAAACAACACATCAGATACAATAATTATGAAAAAAGAAAAATCCATAATTGTTCATTTTAAACGATTTTTATCATCATTATAATAAAACACGTGCAAAACTATTAATATATATATATATTTTATATAATTATGATACAATGTTGAGCAACTATTTTGCGGTGCAAAACAAGAACAAAGAAAAACAAACGTTTAATTTAAAGCACTTGCGTTGAAAACAACAAAGGCGTTATTTATTATGCTCTGGTTAAGTATAACCCCCCCACTTCATGTGAGAAAAAGGGGGGCAACGGTAAAGATGGTTTCAAAAGGATGGTCAAGGGGGAGAGTAGTAATCCGTCTTTCAGGTGAAAAAAAAAAAAATATATAATATATAAGGATATTTTCAGGTTGATATCTTTCAAAATAAACTATTTAAAAGTGGAGTCCTTTTTAAATAGTTTATTTTGAAAGATATCAACATGAAAAATAACCTTAAGATCATGATTAACCCTTCTAGTTTCTCTTTCTAGTTTTTTTTTGCTCATCTGAAAGACAATAATCAGATTTTAAAAATCAGCTATTCATAAACCCATCTTGAGAGCAATCTATGACGTCATTTTGACCTTGAATTAACATTGGTCTTGCACAAACCACCTTAAATCATAAATTTTCTCTTCTCACTTATTCAGGTTATACTTAACCAGAGCACGCGGGTTTTTAAATGCGCTTATGGATGCGGTTGCGGAAGCGATAAATACGGCAATAAGACAATCCTTACGACCTTTTTTTTTAAATACTATAATTATATATTACAATAATGGCGGCGATGACGACGTCACTGGTGATTGTTGTGACGTCAGCAGACTATTTGCGGATTAAACAAATGCGGGTTTTTTTCCAATTCCTTCTTAAAAAGAGGGTCGCGAAAGGCGGGTTTTTTTTTCCTCTGCAAAGGGGCAGAGAAATTGTTTTAGGGTTTTATTTCCTCGTTTTTCAGTGTTTCAGAAACAACGAAAATTGAAAGTTTGTTAAAAACTAGAAGAGTAAAAGAAGTTAGTTAAAATTCTTAATTTTTTCTTAACTCAAAAGATTTGCCCCCCCCCCCCTTTTTCTCTCTAGAATATTTTGCCATTTTCAGTTTTAACTTTTGGTAACCCAAACCATAACAGGGGGTTTCTTTCCCCCAATTTTTCGGTTCTTTTGCCATTTTCGCCTGTGTTTTTCTCGTAATTTATGTGGTTTTATACCCACCTTTCTGCCTCTTTTTTCTGCCTTTTTGGCCGTTTCTTTACCACTTTTGCCATTTTTTTTTTCTTGCCCTTTCCTTTTCTTGATGTGTTTTTTTTTTCTCTGCCCCTTTTGCCCTTTTTTTTAAAACTTGAAGAAGCTCTTTTCTCATAATTTATGTGGTTTTGTCCACATTTTTGCTCCTTTTTTTCGTCCTCTTTTTTTCCGCATCTCAATTTCTCAACATAAGAAGTGGGGGGTTTGTAGCAAAGGGGGATTTCTGTTTTCATTTAAATATTTCACTATAAATATTTGCGACAAAAAGCAAAAAAAAAAAAAAGGTTTAAAGATAAAAGCTGATTGTGTTTTATTTTTCACTTTTTCTTCTTCTTTTTCGTCATATCTTATTTTTTAAATAATAAGATAGACAGAAAGAGAGAGAGAAAAATTTTAAGATATGCATTTTTTTCAAGGGGTGGTTGGGAGGGTTATAGTTTTATTTTTGGACGTTTAATTTCTCCGTTTCGGGTTCGGTTTTCTTCGTTATTTCTTTCTCGAACGAAACAAACAAAACAGACGGAAAAAGGGTGAGGGTGAGGGGGGGGGAGGTCCTTTTTTTTTCTCTCTTTCTTGTGTTTGTCCAATCATTCCGAATTCCGATCATTCCGAATTCCGCGATCATTTCATTCAACCTTTGAAAAATCATACTTTGATAATGGCTTTTCCGACATTTTCTCCTTTAAACATGGATATGAATGCCTTGGGAATGTTTTCGAATCCCTCCGTAATCGTTTCTTGATACTTGATTTTACCCTGAAAAAAACACACAAAGAGACAGATAGACAGACATAAGATATTATTTATTATTATTATTGTTGAATTTCAACAATATAGTCGATATTTTTCTTATTCTGTTCAATTCATTCAAATGGCGCTTTTTTTTTTTTTCATTTCTTTTCCAAAAATCCGCACAATCTGGTTTTTTTTATTGTCGATTTTTCTTTTGTTGAAAAGTTTGTCATAAAAAGAAGAGAAGATTCTTTAGATTTTTCTTATATTCTTCTTCTAAGTGATGATATTCTAGAAAAATATTTGATTGACAGCACAATTTATCTATTTGGACCAAAAAAAAGCCGTTCTTTTTTTTAAAAAAAAAGTTACTTTTCAAGTTACTTTTTCTTTTTCACTTGTTGCTTACGAAGGGATATAGATAGAGTGATAGAGAAAGACGATATTCAGAGAGAAATAATGATAAAAAAAGAAATTGTGTTAGAAACTAGAATAGTAAAAATGATAATAAATGAGAGTTATAAAAGTATTTTGATGACATCGCTTTCAAAATAAACATTTTATGAAAATTTGAAGAAAATAAAAAAACGAAAGATTTTTCAGCAATTTTGAAATGAACTTTCAAAATTGCTGAAAAATCTTTCGTTTTTTTATTTTCTTCAAATGAAAAACATCTTAAATTTTGTTTCAACTTTTAAGAAACTAGAAGGGTAACTCCATCAGTCATTTAAGTGGAGGAATATCTTTCAAAATAAGCTTTTTATTTGAGTTTGAAATAGATTCAACTTTTTTTTTAAAAAAAAGTTTATTTTGGAAGATGTCAACATAAAAAAATACTATTCTAGTTTCTAACAATTTCAATTTCTCCTTTGTGTTGATTTTTCTGAAATTGCCGAATAATCAGAGTTCTCAAAAATCAACTTATAAAAAAATCTCAACAAAGTGAAAGTGTGTTAGAAACTAGAAGAGTAACTGAATCAGTTTTAAGATGTTTTCAACCAAATTGGCTCAACTTGAAATGAAAAACGAAAATGGAGAATATGAAATAACCATAAAACGTTCATTTTGAAAGATCATACATTGTGAAAATGGTCTTTTATAAGTGACTCAGTGTAATACAAAATACTCGTTAGATAATTTAATTGCATTTAAATAATAAACGTGTTCTACAGAGCCCGGTGAAGGACAAACAAACAATATATGGAATTCAATTTGTTCAGTTAATTAATCTGAAAATATTGAGTTAATTACTTAAATATAGAAACTATTGACATTAAAATATCGATTTAGTAAATTTCAATTTAAAATATTAAACAATAAAGTCAATTTTTTATTTGGTGTTCATGTCCTTAACTGGATTCCGTATAATTCACCTATAAACACATTTAGTTTGAATTCATTTAACTCGGGTATAACTCTTCTAGTTTCTAAAACACTTTCAACATATTTTTGTCTGTTTCACGAATGCAAAAGAATCAATAGTTTAGTAAATTTTTACAAATGGCTACTTTTAAAAACGTTTATTTTGAAATATGTCATTTTTATCTCAACGATTAACTCTTCTAGTATCTAAACAGACTTGTTGAAATTTTCTTCTTTAAATTTAAACTTTGTTTAAAAAAAATGTTTCAGAATGAAATATAAATTGTAAAAAAAAGAAAAATGACAAATAATTTTCTAGAATGGTGATTTTTTTGGGGCGGGAGGAGGAGAGTATTGAAGTGAAATTATTTGCAATTTTACAACTGAAAAAAAAAAGCCATTTTTATGAAGAAGAAGAAAAAAGGAAATAAAAAGTCAATGGAATGGAAATATATATAGATTTGTAAAAAACTAGAAAGAGCGGTGGCTGGCTGACCTCTCGAATCCATTGAATCATCACTTTGATGGCTTTTGGAAATTCGTTGTCCCATTGGTCAACGTGGAAACCTCTCATGGTCAGTTGCTTTGATATCATTGGAAACTGGACACACGGAGCTTTATAGGAACAAACACAAACAAAAAAACACAATAAGACCAAATGGTCACTTCCGGTCAATCAATATTTCCAAGAAAGAAAGAAACTCACCAACTGATATCTTGTGGTCGATATCGTTGTATATGCTGATGGCGCCACAAACTGCGATTCGTCCGTATTCCTTCATGTGCCAAAGGACTGTCGAACTCACTTCTCCGCCAACCTACAAATATCGTTCAAATTAAACTATCCACACCACATCCAACAAATCAACATATGGGTTTTAAAAAAAAACATAATGGATGTTTTAAAACCAATTAAACACATTAAAGTGTCATCTTTCAGGGGGGTGGGGAAAAGTGTTTTTTAGAAACTAGAAGGGTCGCTCAATCAATTAATAGTAGTTTCATTGTTGATATCTTTCAAAATAAACGTTTTATGTGAGTTTGAAAATGACTCAACTTTAAGCAGACGATATTTTTTTTAAATTTTTGTATTTAAAAAGTTTATTTTGAAAAATATCATCAATATGATGAAAGTACTATTCAGTTATATTCAGCTACCCTTCTAGTTTTTAACACGCTTTCAAGTGCATATTATAGTATTGATGTTTTTTAACTGCAGAATAACAAATCAGCTGTTTAGAGAAAAACATCTTAAAAGAAACAACTTTTTAAGAAATAAATTAGAAACTAGAATGGGTAAAAGGGAGGGGGATGTGCGATGAACCTCTTTATCTTTCAAAATAAACTTTGTAAAATACGAGCAAAATACGTCAATAAAAAGTTTATTTTGAGAGATATTGTCCTTTGACTTGAACAGGGTTGACGTTCAAACTACACTGTAATATGGGACAGGCAATTAGAAATCGGGACAAACAGAAGTTGGCTTCGCCCTTTTTATAACAAACGGCAACTTCTAATTGGTTTGTTGTGGGGTTCGACGTTGAAAAGGACGGAGAATGTGACGTCAGACTACATAACCAACCAATTAGAAGTTGCCAGTCTTCTTAAAAAGGGCGGAGCGAACTTCTGTTTGTCCCGTTTTCTAATTGCCTGTTGCATATGGTTTTTTTTTTTGGGGGGGGGGGAGGGGGGTTGGCAATTGAACCCTCTGTGCAGGGTTCCAATATAGAAGTCCCTTTTTTCAAAGATACTCAATGAGTAAGATATTTGAAACCCTGTTAAGAGAGTAAAAGTTCAAGTTCCAAGTTGAAGTAAAAGTTCCAAGTTAAAAGTTTTACGTTGGCGTTTTTTGTCTTGAAGTTGCGCCTTAGCACTTTTGAACTTTTCAACCCTCTAAACAGGGTTCCAATATTAAAGTTTCCCTGTTCAAGGGTACAACAGAATTATGTTTGAACCCTGTTTAGAGGGTAAAAATTGAAGTTTCCTTCTTGAATTTGAGCCTTTAATTAACCTGAAAATATTCAGGTAGATATCCATTTGAAGAGAGGAGGATTCTGATATCACAAGTGAAGAAGAAGATGTAAGAAAAATAATCGATATCACAATTTTCAAGTTTTTTTTTTTTTTTGGTGCAAATTTGACAGAAAAAAAACCCACCAAATTTGGTAACAAGTTTTTTTTTTCTTGTGTTGTTTTGGGTGTAATTTGTATATTTTTGTGGCTGTTGTTATGATATGGATGTGACATGTCATATTCATAAAAAAAAGTGCTGTCACATTGAAATGTGAGTGATGATTAGGCAAATGTAGATACATTTCTAGCCTCTAACTGTCTCCCTCTCTAGGGGGTGACAGGTTTCATGTTAGAAAGATGTGATTGTCATCCGGGGAGAAATAACTTGGATCACAATTTTTAAATAAGAAAAACACACTTTTTATTCTTCTGTTGCTTCTTCTAGTATTTATCATCATCATCCTCCTATACCTGTTTTTTCTTCTTGAAATTATTGACGTCACTTCCGATATTATTTCAGAAGCAAAAATTGCTTCTGAAAATGGGTGGCCAACACTTTATTGCAAAATGGGCCACATGAAAAGTAACACAATTAAAACGAGGAGGAGGAGGAGGAGGAGGAGGAGGAGGAGGAGAAAATGCCTTAGAAACTAGAACGGATAATTGAAATCCACTGATCTGATCTTTTAAAATAAGCTTTTTTTTAAATAATGGCGTAACTTTAATCAAATATTTTGTCTAAATTTGAAAAATATCAACAAGAAAATATCATTAAGTGATTCAGTTACCCTTCTAGTTTCTAACATTTTCTGGCCTTTAGGAAGCAAAATGAAAAACACTAGAAAGTGGTTTTATACAAACTAGAAGAGTAACTCCGAATTACTTCACAGTATTTTCATATTGATATTTTTCAAAATAAACTTTTTTTTATATAGACAAGGGTTAATAAATAGTTCATTTTGAAAGATATCAACGTGAACACAATTGAGGAGGTAGCCTTCATTTTTAGCAATAATGAAAAACGGAATAGATTCATTTCAGAGAAATCTGCTATTTAGCCTCCTCCTCCTCCTCTTTAGCCTCCAAAAGACACACGTGTTAGTTAGGTTCGGAACGTAATAAGACAGAAATGGAGGATGTACACAGAGGCTATATATTTTAAAAAATGAAATAGTTTCTCTCGATGAAAAATTTTCTAAATAATTTCCATATACAAATCTGGTTGTAGTGAGTTTGTAGAATGACTGATTTGCTCACTTTGACTGTATATTAAAATAGCAAAAAAAGAAGAAGTCGATTATCTTTTTTTCAATTTATGAAAGATGATGAGTTTTGTAATTATTGTTATTTTTCTCCCAAAATGACTGAATTCCACCGTTGATTGTAGCCTCCTCCTCCTCCTTCCTTCCTTTGTTTTTTCAGGCGTCACTTTTCAGATATTATGAATTAAGATCTCACTCTCTTATTTAAAGATATTTATCATAAGATATTCACCCCCTCCCCTTTTCTCTCTCTCTCTCTCTCTCTCTGGAGAGAAAGAGAGAGAGAGAGAGAAACAAACGAAAAGAAGGAAAAAGGGCCCTTTACTGATAAATGAGAGAAAAAGGGCCACTTTTTTAGATTTCTTAAAGTGAAAAAGGGGGCAACCAACCAGAAAGCGTGAACATATTATACACATTATAATTAAAGTGCATTTTTCCAGATATATCTTATGTACAATACAGGTTATCATTATTATTTTAATGCAAAAAAAAAAAAATACATTTCGCAACGCAACGTGTGGCACGCGTGCCAATCTACTGGCCCTTTTTCAATAAGAAGCATGAAACGGTTGACCATTTGTTCCCCTTTATTATAATATATTAATGTGTAGAGGTAGTTCAACTAAGAGCTTTGCCTATTATGAAGTATCTCGTAGCATAACTGAGTGTGATCAATATAGATGGCGCCACTTTCAATTAAGAGCTAAATTCCTTCTCAGTTGGTGCGTTCAGTTCCTAATCATCTCATTTTTGTGCTCGTTGCTCGTTTTGAAGCTGCTCGACTCAATGAGTGCATAAAGCGGCTCCATTCGAGCTGTTTTTCATTTGGCGTTCAAATCCTAAGCGCATCTCAAATTTGCTTGCGCTGTTTTTTTTTAAAGAAAAATGCTTAGGAACTGGACGCATCGCATGACTCAGCGAACACCATTCAAGATTCTTTTTATAAATAGAATGATAAGTTGAAATACATGTAAGAGAACCTTGAAGAGAGGCTACACAATTAAAATTCACTCACTCAACAACGTTTTACTCTTAATATGGAGTTGAGCTTCCTCTACGACAAGTAGCAAATGCCCCTTAAATAGGAATAGAAAATTCTAGTTTTTTGTGGTCGGTGTGATATGGGAAGGTGGGAGGGGCATAACCGGAAGTGAGGGTATCATTGTGCACTTTTGTGAATCTCAAGACATGAAATTATTTTGTAAGAAAAGATTAAAAACACACTCCGGGGTTTGAATCTTTTGTTTGATTTCCGGGTTCTATATTGTTGAGATGACTGGAAATGTTTGTAGCTTTTCAAACACTACGCCAAAGTGGAAAATTACTTTATAGAATCACTAGACAATGTGCGCAAACACCATATTGAGTAGAAAATCAGAAAAAATGACAACTGGATCTTAACCATAAAAGAAAATTCCTGCGTACATTCTAGTTTTTAAATAGAAAATTAAAGATTTATTACACACACGCCCTCTAAGCTTTAACTGCGATACATAAGCGCCACCTGGTTGAAGGGCGTAAAACTGTACATATAAATGAACCAAAATCTGGTGAAAATATATATAATTTAGGAAACTGAATAAGCGCCGAAAATTTCACGGTTATTCAGTTTTTTTTTATGGATATTCAATTTGGCGCTGGTTTTATTTGGCGTCTGTTCAATTTGCCACTGGTTCTGTTCACTTTGGTTCAATTAGGCGCTCAATCAGTCGCCTCCAATAATTTAATTGGTTATATATCAAAATGAAGTTGCATTTTTTGGTTACCAGGTGGCGCTGTGTGTGTTATACGTTCATAGTCAATGTATAGAAGAATGACTGATTCTTTATTTTGTCAGTAACATATGTTTCAATATATGAATGTGTTGGGGGCGGGGCGGTGGGTTTATTTTTTGGAGGTTTTTAAATTGCTGAATCCTAATGACACACACAGCCGAGTTCAACACAGCCGCGAGAAGAACGAAACAGATTGTGCAAAGCTTTAATTATTTTTTAACTGAGTGAGAGAATATATGTAATAATAATAATTCAGTGAGGCTTTTTTTCTTCTTTCTTTTACTAAAAAAAAAAAAGAAACAATATCAACAGCTTGCAAAATGAAATTCCTAGAACGGTAAAGAGAAAATTGGGGAAGAAGAGAGGAGGAGGAGGAGAAGGTGGTCGGGAGACAGGAGGCTGTGTTCGGAAACTGCAAACAAGAAACCAGTTTCCGAATGTGCTTGATTTTGCCGTTTTTCTTCTCAAATGTGCATGAAAATGTGAGAAAATGCTTCAAAAAGAGGACGCCATTTTGTAAACATGTTGAGATTACATTCTAACCTTCACACTGAGGTTCACCATATATTCTATTTTACCAAATACTTCTATAGTAGAACAACATGGTGGAAAATCTTCAAAAATAATAGCATTGAACGAGAGTACCAAACAGGCAGTTGGGCGCAGCCAGAAAAATTCTGTTAGCCCCGCCCTTTTATGAGCATCAGACCAATAACAAATCCATAACAAACAGAATCAAACGCGTAACAAACCTAAATAACCAATCAGAATGAACGCCCAACTGCTTCTGAGTGTCAACTATTTTATTTGCAGCGCCGCCTAGGTGATTGAGTTGATGGCGAAATCAGAAAAGTTGCGACTTTTTCTTTTTGCAGGAGAGAAACAAAGATAAAATTCAAAGTTTGTCAGAAATTAAAAAAATATTGAAATGAAATCTTTTAAAATAAACTTTTTATACAAATCGAGACTAAAAGGTGGCTTGGTAAGCTCCACTTTTTTTTTGTTTTTGAAGAGGTTTCCCTCCATATTGTTTTACTATTGTACAGTATTTGACTTTACCTTATCTTGAGGTTAGATTCTTGAGAAAAAGGGTAGGTGGAGCTAGCTTCGTTCCTTGACACTATTTAAAGCCCACCATTTTGTCTTCAGGTGCTATTTTTCACAGGCATCTGTAGACAGCTTCAGACTTTTTTTTGGCTCCGCCCTTTTTATGAGCAAAGGAGGCAAAGAAATTCTGAAGCTGTCTACAGATGCCTGTCTGTCTTCGTTACAGAGAGATGTAAGAACAGCTTTCCTGGTTAGTTTACCGTCGGACACAGCCATTAATATTTTTCTACATAAACTTATTCCAGGAGTTTATTAGGATATCTTCTAGGAGAGAAGAAGTATAAAAAGTGTTTGAAAATCAATTGTTGCGCCAACTGGAAAATCGATTCCCCCCGAGGTTATTTTTTCTTCCCATTCTTTCTCTCATTTGAATGTGTGTTGTTACACATGATATGGTGTGGGACTCATATTAATGACTGGAAGTTTACGCAGCATGAAGTCGAAATTATCTCAATTATAATGAGTGTTGTATATATTCATCTCCACTATATATATATAGTTAAGACTAGAAGGACACAAAGGAAGGGGTGGAATGGAATTTGGGGTGTTTGTAAGCAACAAACATCCTCAGACTGCAACTTTTATGATTTCGGCCCTTATAACTGAGATTAGAGAAGGACCCAGAGCTCTGGTCGAGTATACGGTGCCTTACGGCGTACGACTTAATGCCTGATTGATTATCTAGTGACGTCAAATGACCTTGACTGAATGGTGGATTTAGAGGCATGGCGCATTGCTGTTATCTAGCCCCGAGGTTCCATCGCAACAAAACGGGCGTGTACTGTACGAATGTATAACAACAACAACAACACGAAGTTGATGTACCTTTATGTCTAGGGCTCGGATTTTGATGCAATATCAACCGGAATGTTTCTCAATTTGTGGCTCCCAAGTGCCAATTGTGAAGTAATCATCATCATCATTATTAGAGCAAATTGCAATTATGCTTTTTTAATCAGAAAATGCTGGTTAGAGAGGCTAGATGTCTGGTTACTATCAGTTGTCAATTAGAGTTCTAGCCTCTAACCATTTTTTTTTAATTAGAAAGAACAATTTTTTTGTTATCTAAACGAGATTGTTACTTCACAATTAGCACTTGGGCCACAAATTGAGAAACATTCCGGTTGATAATGCATCAAAATCCGAGCCCTATTTATGTCTGTATATTACTTTTGTCTTATCTAGTCTGTAACAAGATGGCGACTCCATACAATATCAATTATGTATAAACAGGTGGAACAAAAATTTCCACTTGAGGGTTTTTTTTTTCTTTCTAACTTAAATAATGCATTAAATGATTTACTATGAGGATTAGAAAAGCAAGGGATCCCACACACCCACGCCATATTTTCCATTTTGAACAATAAATGAAAGTAATTAGACCGGATAAGCAGCACCCAGGTCCACCCCCCCTAAAAAAATGGCCTTTAAATAATCATCATCAGGAAGAAGATAAAAAAAGGGTTCTTCTTCCTCCATGTTGGTTTTTTTAAAGGTACTTTAAGAGAGAGATTCTCTCTCTCTCTCTCTCTCTGTCTGTCTATCTGTGTGTCACATTTAAAACTTAATCTTCATCATATATTTAAGCCTAGATAAAAGTAAGCTTTAAATGGCTTTAAACCTTTTATAGTCTGTTGCATTTATAATTTAATAGAGAAAAACAACAACAACGTTAAACCCTCCCCCCTCGAGGGGGGGGGGCTTAATGCCAAATTTTTATTTATGTTATTATTATTATTTATGTCCATGGAAACAACGGACTCAGAAAAAAAATAATAATACAAGGATCGGATTTATATGCAACCAAAAAAAATCAAATCTCTAATCAGGTTCAAGTAATCAAAGTTAAGTCTCTGGAAGAAAAACAAATATTGGGGTTTTTTTTTTCAGGAATGGAAATTGAGTCTCAGGTTGAGATTTCGTCAAATGAAATTATTTCTGAATAAGAATTCCAGAATTATATTTTTTAAAATGAACTTTTTATGTGGTCCTTTTTGAAAAATTGCCTATTTTATATTAAATGACCAAAAAAAAAATGGAGGGAATTTGGAAAATGTCATAAAAAAGTTCATTTTGAAAGATGTGAAAATTAAAGTTTCCTTAACGTATTTTAGATCTCTTGATTATTTTTTCGTTCAATCACTGAATAAAATAAGAGAATCTTAAAAAAAATGTTTTAGAAACTAGAAGGGTTAGTAGCTCAATCACTTAAAAGGGATTTTCAAGTTGATTATCTTTCAAAATAAACTTTTTATAGACAAAAATCTAATTCTAAGTCTGATTAAAGTTAGGTCATTTTTCACACTGACATAAAAAAAAAGTTTATTTTGAAAGATATCAACTTGGATCTTAGGATCCCTCTGCCATAGGCCACCCGGTTGCTTGCGGAGTATTTTTTTTTGTAATTTGTACCTCTTTAAGTGAATGCGCTATTTTTTCTAGTTTTTAAAAAAACATTTTCAATTTCGTCTTAAGAGAATTAAGATAGATAGATAGAGAGAGAGAGCAACTTACATTGTCAAAGTAGCAATCAATTCCTTGAGGAGCAACTTTCTTAAGAACTTGTTTGATGTCAACTTTCTTATAATTAAAGACATGATCGAATCCAAGTTCTTCGTGTAACCATTTCGCTTTTTCATCGGAACCGGTGAAACCAATTACGGTACAACCCTATATAAGAAGAAAAATTAAATAGTAGAAAAACAAAAAATAAGATTAATATTTTAGCAACAGCTTCAGAAAAATGTTTGCAGTGATTGCCCATAATTAAGGGGATGGTTTATTTTGAAAAATAATCATAGATAATGATTTTGTTTCCGGAGGAGGAGGAGGAGGAGGCTAAAAAGGGGATGGGTTTTTTTCAATTATTTTGTTAAATTAGTTTGAATTTAGTTAAACAAATAGATAAAAGTGGATCTCATTTATGTAATTTCCTCTCTCTGTCTACCCTCAAACCAACCCCACTTGAAACAAAAGGATAATAATAACAATAGATGAAGTATCATTGATAATGGTGAAATGTGTTGGAAAATGGCAACCAATTTAAGTCGCCATTTTGACTGTTTGAAAACTCCTATAGAATTAAATGAGCAAAAAGAGAACAATTTGGAGCAATTTATTTGACCAAATTTACTTTTTCTTCTTCTTTTTAAATGATAGAAGATTTAAAATAGAAGAGACTAGAAGGAGGAGGAGGAGGGTTATTTAACGCAATTAGATTTGTAAAAGCCAAGTTAAAGAGTGGGAGGGTCATTACTTTTCTAGTCATTTCTAACTCTTGATGAACACTTTTAGATAAGTTGTAACAATTTAGATTGTAATTTGCAACTAGTGACATACGAAGAGGGGAAAACTTTTAAAGACGAACTTAACTGAGTTACAACTTTAATCGGCTTTAATTATCTTTTAGAAAAGTTTTTTTAAAAAAAATAGACGAATCTGAAGAAATTTGTATAAAAAAATTAGATTGTTGTGTAGAAATGACGGAAATTTTAAATTAAACTAGAAAACATTATCTACAAATATAATTCTAAAAGAACATTTTTGTGACCATTCTAGTTTTTTAAAAAAAATAATTAAAACCAAGCATAAACATACGATTGAAACACGAATTATTTTCTAAAACCTAAACAACTCTGTTAGAAATGAATGAAATTTTAAAAGAAACTAGAAAACACATCTGCAAACATACTCCTAGTAGGAAATTCTCATGCGTGTGCACCTTCTAGTTTTTAAGGTTTTAAAGTTCTGTGGGGCCCGAAGTGGACCACCCTATTTGCCAACTGTAATGAGGCACTGAATAAATTTAAATTCAGAAGAAATGAAAGGGGTTTTCCCGTAAAGTGAATAGAAAATGACAGAGAAAAATACTTAGAAATAAATTAAAAATGTAATTAACAGCTTATTATTCTAATAATGGGTTATATTTAAAAAAAACAAAATTATGATTGAAATTAATAAATGATTTATGTTTGGAGTCGAAATTGCGTGAATCCGGAAGTGAAATCCGTCTAAATTATTAAAAAGATGAGGAAAAAGAGAGTCCTTTGGTCAATAATAACATTTTATGCGGTTTTTCTCTTTTTGGGTCCTTTTTTTTATAAGATTATCTCATTAAGAGTGTGATCCCTCATTTGGTGGCCAATCTTTTTTTTTTAAATACAAAAGGCTCTTTTTTTATCCTAAAAGAGCCACCAAATGTGGCTCCTTCCGGTGTAATCCCTTTTTATAATTCGATCACCGAGTTCTAATTGAACGAAATAGAATTGTTTCTTTCACAGAAATAAACGTATTAATAATAAATAAATAAGAAAAAGAAGAGAGAGAAAGATAATAAATAAAGAAGTTTGGTTTATGTTACCTTGATTTTGGCAATTTGGCCCACCAAACTGCCCACAGCTCCTGCAGCAGTTGTCACCAATACTATATCACCTGGTTTAGGTTGGCAACATTCCAAGAAACCGAAATAGGCAGTCATTCTAAATAAACACAGAAATAGTTAAGGGATTATATATTACTATTTAATGTGGTAAATCAGGCATTCTGCAAAATAATTAGAAAGTGTGCGTGAAAACGCCATTTTAGTAAAAAAATCTCTTAAGAACAAAAATGGCGGCCATTTTGAGAAAATGTGCAGAATTTCTCAAAAATAAACCTGAAGATTGCCTAAAAACTAAAACGACAGGAAATGTGCAAAAATGACTACAAATAGGATATTTTACTGTCAATGTGGTAAATCAGACATTCTTAAAATGTGTGACAACGCCATTATGGTTACTTAGTAAATCTTAAAAAAAAAACAGACGGCCATTTTGAGAAAATGCACAGCATTTCTACTAGTTAGCAAACCAATCTGCATGAAAAATTAAATGCTATTAAATTTGCAAAATGTATGCAAGTTTAGGCAATGTGCATAATGTCTATATCTAAAAGGCAAATATAGAAAACAGCCAAACACCTAGTCAAAGTCTAAAAAAGCTAGTAAAGATGAACAAATGACTGCCATTTTGAGAAAATGTGCAGAATTCTTAATAACAAAACGTCAGAAAATGTACAGAATGGCTACATGTTTGGGTAATGTGTATAATGCTGATATGCAACAGACAAATATTGCTAAAGAAACCATTAAACAGTTAGGCAAAGTGAGAATAATTAAACTGAAACTGCAGAATAATCAGTTGTAAAATCACCTGTTCATAAAAAAACATCGTAAAGAAATTCTGCTTTTCAGCAGAGACTTTCTAGTAAATTGGTGACTTCTTGCATCGTGCCTAGTTATTTTACAGAATGACTGATTTTTTTTCCACATGAACTGTTCATCGTTGAGCAACAAATAAACGAAGAAGAAGAAATCTCCTCGTCGGAGGAGGAGGAGGAGGCGGAGGCGGCACGTAATATCTATTCAGCCTCCTGTTGAGTACTCCACACTTTAAAAGACCTTTAATCAGATTTGTTTGTTGTCTTGTTTTGTGAGACTGAATCATATTCATCAGTTGGTTCTGTCCTAGATATCAAGGTTTTTCGTGGGGAAAAAAAGAGGATTTTGTGTTTTGTTTTTTGGTTCGTTTGGTTCGTCGTCGTTTTTAAATCTGAAATGGGCCCCAGTTGGGGGTGAAATGCGTTTTACGGGTTTATTGCACGTAGAAATGAAATGAGGTGTGAAAGTGTATATCTCACATAAGTAAGTACCAACAGGGGCAACACATTTCAGAGAATTGAGAATGATGAGGCCCCTTTTTACCCTTATGAGCGCCCTTAAATACAGATTGGTTCAAAAAAAGCCTCCACCTCCAAGTGCCAGATGTGAGAAAAAATAAAATAAAAGCGAAGATGACGAAGACGAGACTTACCCGGGCATTCCCAGGGCTCCCAATCCTAAGGAATGTGACAGATCTCCACACAGTTCGTTAGGAAGTGCTTTTATTTTATGATTTTCATTGGCGACTGTCAATGTCCTCCATCCCAGGTAACCAACAACATACGAACCAATTGGAAATTTCGGATTTTTGCTGTCTATTATTCTGCAAAATGAATGAACCAATCATTGAGATTATTTTAAGAAAATCATCGGGAAAATCATCGGGAAAATTCGAAACTTACTTTGCAACTTGACCGCCTGGAACAACTTTGCCTTGGTCATTGTGAAATCTGAACAATTTGAGATAAAATTTATTTTTTTTACATTTTAAACTTCAAATTCATGAAGGAAGATTTGCAATTGAACTTCAACTTGAACTCTCCAACAGGGTTCCAACATAGCAAAAAAATTGTTTTAATGAGTTTTTTTTAAAAAAAGGAATCACTTTTGTGTTGAAAACCTTATTTAGAGGGTTCAAGTTGGAGTTTAAGAGCTAAGGTCCAAATTCAAGAAGAAAACTCGGTAGTTGAGTTTCAACTTTTGTAGCCTCTGAACAGGGTTTCAAACAAAAAAATTAATGTTTGATTCTGTTTGAAAATGTGTTTTTCTATGTTGAAAAAAGTTCAACTTGAAGTTCAAGTGCTAAGGGTTAAAAATCAAGGATTAAACTTTAACTTGTACCCTCTTAACAGGGTTTCAACATAGAAGTACCTTTGTTTAAATTAAGTGCCATTGAAAAGTAAGGTTTTCCATATTGAAACCTTAGTTTATAAAGTTCAAGTTACAGGTGAAGGGCCAAGTTTTTTCTTTTCTTAAATTTGGTCCAAAATTGTCGTCACTTTTCTGACTTGACTTATATTATTTGGTGTATTTTTTTTTACTTAAAATAATGAACCAAGAAAAAGAGACAAAAAAACGAGGTTCATTTAAATAAGATGTAAGTTATGCAAATTAGGTAAGAAGATAGAGAGAGAGAGAGAGAGGGAAAATGATATTACCTTAAATATGGGTCGACAGAAACGAATTCAGCCTCGCAAAGAAATTCTTTTTAAAAAAAAATACACAAGATAACGAAAAATAAATTACATTGAACATTAAGCTTAGGATTAATTATTTCTGAACACAAAGAAGACGGTTGAATTTATATTGGGATTAAAGGAGGAGGAGGAGGAGGAGGAGGCTTATTTATAGTGACACATCCATAAGATAAGGGAAAAAAAGGGTCCTTAAAAGAAACCCCCCTTTTTTGAAGTTAGGAACCCGAAACACAAACCGATCCTTTCAATCACGGGCTTAAAATCACCATAAGAGGAACATCATTAGATCTCTTTTTATAGAAAATTCAATAAGTCAACTTATTATAAAAATGTGCACTTTATGAAAAAGTTTGTCAAAATGAACTATTTTGATCAGAATTGCATTAAATTTGACAAAAAAAAAACCCTCTGGAACTCTCTCATCATTATGTCCTTTCAAAGGTGGAAAATGAAGAGAAACTTAAATGTGTTTTAGAAACTAGAAGGGTAATACCTAGTACACACACAGCATTTAAATAATAAACGTGTTCTACAGAGCCCTGCGAAGGACATACAAACAATATGTCGTCGAATTCAATTTATTCAGTTAATTAATCTGAAAATATTGAGTTAATACTTAAATATAATCAGATAAACTATATTGACAAAATATTGATTTTTAGTATTTCAATTTGAAATATTAATAATAAAGTCAATTTTTATTTGGTGTTCATGTCCTTAACTGGATTCCGTATAATTCACCTATAACTCATGATGTGTGTACAAGCAAGGTATAATAACTCATGTTTCATGTTTTGATATCTTTCAAAATAAGCTTTTTATGTCAGTTTGAAAATTACTCAACTTAAAGCAAAAGATATTTTTTTGAAATTTATCAACATAAAACATAGCGACCCTTCTAGTTTCTAAAACGCTTTCTAGTTTCTCAGGAGTTTTCAGGAGCAAAAAACTAGAAGGGTTTAGAGGAAATTATTGAAAAGCGATTTTCAAAATAATAAATCATCCAACTGACAAAAGTATATAACAAGCTAAGAAGTCAGGTATGAGCAGCGCCCTCTATGTGATAAACTGTCAAATGCGACCTACAAGTTTAACTCTCATGTGACAATTTCTTATGAGACATTCAACACATTCATAAAAAAAGACACAATTTCCGAATATGAATATGAAATTATTTTTCTATTTTGTAATATCGACACAAAAAAAAGTGTCCCCCTCCCTTTTTATGGCATTTCTAGTTTTCTTGCCGTCTGTTTTTCGTTTTATTGGTTCCTTTTTAGTATTGAAAAATATGAAATTTTTATTATCCAACAAAAAAGATATTATACTTTGGAATATCATAAAATGAAAGTTAAAATAGCGAATAAAAAAAAGCTGAAAATGAACTAACAATTTCTAAATTTACAATAATAAAAAAATGGCTGAGCTTCTTCTTCTTAAAGCTAAATAAGCGTCTCAACTAAGAAGAAGCTGTTTAAGCGTCCTTTAAACTCAAAATCAATGACAATTTTAAGGATTACACTTTTATATTGGTCTCAGCTTCTTAGAAAAAAGAAACTTTAAATACTAGAAGAGTATACGTTAGCTACTAGAATAGTTAAAGTAACAGACTTAACAATTTTTTTTATTTAAATTTTTCAAAATGAACTTTTAAACGAACTTTGAAATTTTTCAAGAAAGAAAAAGTTCTTTTTGAAAGATTTAAACAAGAAAAATTGTTAAGTCTGTTTTACTTTTACTATTCTAGTTTCTATCGTAAACTCTCATTTTCTTCTTAAAGTTTCTCTGATTTTAAAGTTTGAGTTTCTTTTATTGTGACTTGAAAGTGTTTTAGAAACTAGAAGGGTAGCTCCAAATCACTTATAAGAATATAATTTTCGATTTTAAAATAACCCAATTTTTAGTCGGATAATATTTTTGTATTTTTATTATATTTATAAAAAGTTTATTTTGAAAGATAATGATTAATAAAATGTTCACGTTGATATCTTTCAAAATAAACTTTTTTTAAAATTGGAATCATTTTCACATAAAAAGCTTATTTTGAAAAATATCACTCTTTTATGTGATTAAAACCACCCTTCTAGTTTCTAAAAACACTTTTAAATTCTAATTAAGACTATTTATGAACAGCTCATTTTCGAACTCTTTTATTAATTTGTCTTTTCAGAAGAGTAAAATTAATAAGATACTGGAAAGTGTTTTAAAAACTAGAAGGGTAGCAGCTCCACCGCTTCATTTTATTTTTGTGTTGATATCTTTCAAAATAAACGTTTTATGGAAAAACTGACATAAAAAGCTTATTTTGAAAGATATCAACATGAAAATACCTTTAAAAGAGGTATATACCCTTCTAGTTTCTAAGTGAAAAGCACGATATCTAAAGACTTTGAAGACCTCGTTTTCGAGGTTTTCCAACCCACACACATCATGACATACGGTCTCTTTATTGATAAAAATGGATGCCAGGGTTTTGAAAATCGGAAATAAATCAAAAGATCCATCTAATTTGCATATTGTGTGTATTCCCAATGATAGAAAACGTGGTCTGCATTTTTTTTCAGGTTGTCTTTTATTTTTAGGTTTTTTTGGGGGGGTCTTCTGGGGTTAGTCACAACTAAATGTTCTCTTTTTTTCGGCTTTTTTACAAAATGAAATATTATGCGGAATAAACAGAAAATGGACGGAATAAATATTACATTTTTTATCATTTAAAAGGGGGGCCAACCAAGATGGCCGCCGTTTTTTTTTGTTGTTGTTGCAGCATTTCTGAAATAACTAATGTCTGTTTCATTCTGAATTTATTTGTTAATGAAAGGTCGTTTCTGTTTACTAGTAAAAATTCAGTAAACAGGAAATTAGTTTTCCGGTTTGAGCGGAATTACTTTTCATAATTATTAATTTTGTTGACCTGATGACCACCATTTTTTTTTTCTTCCGGATTTGAAAGTGTGGTTTGGGGTGAAATGAGAGACCCACACAGGTGATGACGACAAGAAAGAGGGGCTTACATTTTTGGTTTATTATGTGGGGGGGGGGGCTTAAATCTAATGTTAATTACTAATTAGTAATTACTGCTTGTGGCGGAATTGGCATTTCCATAAACTTATCAGCTTAATTAGTTTGTTGTTTGTGACTTATTGAGCACAAGTGGGTGGTGGTGGTGGTGGGGGGAGGTTGTGGCTTTTCTCTACGTGTTTGGATGTGATTTTAAAAAGGGGTTGGTTCACACATGCAGAAAACGATGACTTAAAATAGAATTTAATTTTAAAAAGAAAGTTGGCTTTTTTTTCTGCCTCCTTTCAGTCAATTTGTCTTAAAATTCTATGCCATTTGCGGAAATTTGCTATCAAATTGCAAAAGACTGACTGGTGACTTTATAAAATGACTGATTTCTAACTTTGACTGTGTCTATTCGTAATATTACTGAGGATTAATACGGATGTACGTTTCTCGTCGTATATTATTTTACATAGAAGAAGAAGAAGAGACGGGGAAACTTTTTCTGAAACTCCAACAGTTTTATTTTCCATTTGATCTTCCTTCATTTGCATATTTTTTGATAAAAAAAACTTGTAATAAAAGACACCTGAGACACGGAAGAAGAAGAAGTTCTTTTGATCAGATTATAGAAAACACAAAAATAAAATAACCTAAAATAAAAAAGAGCAAATTTGAAACCACAAAAAAACGAAATTTGTAGTCAAATTGAGCTTCTTTTTCTGTCTCTTGTGTGTAAAAAAAAAATACATCAAATTTAAAAGCTGAAATCGGGAGAAATATTTGTAAGGTTAGGTTTAGCCATAAACGAGGTCTGCAGACACGGTCTTCCACAAACAAGTTCCCAGTCCAAATGAATAAGCGCCAAAATTGAATAAACACCAAAAAGGTGGTCGTTATTCAATTTGGCGCTTATTCAGTTGCCTCAGGTGAGAACCAGTCTTATAGACCTGTCTTCAAACCTGATACAAACACGAGATTCGGTCTGTTTGAGACCGTGTCTACAGACCCGCGTCTCATAGTGTTTATACACTAGCTTATACATTGCCATAATGGGGGTACCACCACCACCACCACCCCCACCACCCAGTGGTACCAACTAATGCATTATGTATATAACAGTAAGAAGGTAATCCTGTCTTAAAAATGATGCAAACACAACTGAACCATGAAATGGGTCCTTTTCTTTTCGGTTGTCTTCTTCTTCTTCGAAGTAGCCAATCAGATTGATGTTTAGCTCTAATAGGCTTATAGCTCTTGAGGTTTTATGAAGTTGATCTATTGAGCCTCCTCCTGATGCAACAAGTGTTTTATTACAATGACATATCATACACATAGGTAGATAGAATCCTAACGTTTGAGGAGGAGGCTTTTTTTTGCTTCTACACACCCGTGAACATCGTATTTCACGCTACAAATCATTTAATAACCTTTAATATAATAAATAAAAAAACTAAAAAAAAAAAGATCATGAATTGCATTGATCACAAAATACAAACAAGTTGCAAAAAAAAAAAAAAACGCCACCTGGTGGTATTTTTATTGAACTTTTTTTAAAGTGTAAACGGCGCGCCTCGCGAATTCTCAGGTCTTAATCTCAGGTATTCAATAAAAAATTAAGACAAAACTTGAATGTGTGGTTTTAGAAACTAGAAGAGTAGCTCAATCATTTAATGGTAATTTCATGTTTGATCGATCTTTCAAAATGAACTTTTTTTATAAAAACAAAAATTAAAATATGTTGGGTTATTTTCAAATTAAAAAATAAAAAAAGTTTATTTTGAAAGACTCTTTACCTGAAATTACCATTAAAAGATTATTATTCTGTCTTTTAGAGAAACTTCGAAAAGGGATTTTATAAACTAGAACGGTAACTCAAGTCAGTTTTAAAGGTATTTCCGATGTTATTTTTCAAAATAAGCTTTTTATGTTACAATAGTCTGAAAATGATGAAACTTTAAGCAAATTATATTTTTTAATTTTTGTCTTTAAAAAGTTTATTTTGAAAAATATTAAATCATAAGTGATTGAGCTACCCTTCTAGTTTCTAAAAGCACTTTTTTTCTAGTTTCTTTCAATGTTGCTCTTCTGAAGGAGTTCGAAAATCAGCTGTTAATGGATATTTAAGGGTATTTTCATGCAAAATATTTCAAAGTAAACTTTTTTGAACATTTTCGACTCTTCTAGTTTCTAAAACGCACCTGATTTCACCCTATAGAACCAGTTTAACTTAAAACTCCAATTGAATGTAACTTGAACTCTCTAAGGGCCAACTTTGGTCCAATTTTAGTTGGACCTGTCAAATGGTAAAATGGGGTCCAGGTTGTAACTGAGCCTCTTTACTAATTGCCTGTCACATACCTTTAGTAATTACAACTTTTCAGTTAGTTATTAATCTTAGAAAATGTCATATCGAGTTACCACCTGACAAACACTAAGGTGCAATGGTAAACATCAAGGTGTGAAGGGCCTCAGGAGGCCCTTATGTCACTTTACATTAATGTCAAATGGACTTAAAGGTTGCGGGTGGAAAAAAAAGGGAAAAGTTTGAGACAATTGATTGGATTAAAAGTCTAGCAGTCCAAATAAAAAGTGGTCAACTTCATCTCATATTCCGCTGAAGCTCAATTACGACAACACCCTGAAAGCCAAGACAAAATTGACAAACATAATTATGGTCCTGAAAACGCCTCATCATGTCTCAACTTTAGCCAGAAATTCCAAAGAGATTTAAAAAGTCCATACATTTTAGAAAAGTGGGAAAACCATAACAAAAAATGGCCAAAAATCGATCAGTATGTAAATTGCCTGAAAATGCCTCATGACGGCTCTACTGGGTCCGGAAGTCCCATAGAGAGACAATTAAAGTTTATAAATTTCGAAAAATGAGAGGCGCAAAGCTCAGCAGGGGCTCAAAAATAACAAGAATGATACTAATAAGGAGGCGCCATTTTTATTCTTGTCTCAGGGCGCAAAGATGAGAAGGCGCAACATAGAAAGAATGATACTACAATAATACTAAAGGGGCGCCAGTTCTTACTTCAGGGGCGCAACATTACTATAGAATGATAATACTAAAGAGGCGCCAGTTTTATTCTTGTTTGAGGCGCAAAATTGAGTTCGTCTGTAAAATTCGCGCCATTTTTTTTGTTCAAAATTAGATATTTATTTTTTCATTTCCAAACTGAATCCGTTGTTGTAATTTATTTACTAAGAAGTTCTAAAATGGAGAAGATTTTTTTAGGAGGGTTTTTATTATGATCCCATTTAATCTGATATATTCTGAATATTATTGAGTAACGACAGCCATTTTGAAAATGCAATCTTAAATGTAATTGGCAGTTTCTTTTAGTGGGAGGAGGGGAGGTGGTTCATCATCATCATCATCATCATCATCATCATCTAATATAGAATTTCCTATTTGAAAATGCATTGAATAAGACATTGGGCCATGAAATTGGGGGTTTTTTCTGGTCTACTTATAAAGCATTATTATTATTCCCATTACGCCTCCTCCTCAACCGCCGACCCCATTTTGACCCTCGACGCAAAATGGAGCGCCATTTTGCGCACCAAAATCTACAAACGATTTCAACTTTAAAGATAATTTCCTTTTTTTTATGGCCGTTTTTTTTCTTTCTGTGTGGATTTCGATGGAATTTCTTACCATACTTTTTATTATAAGAGGTTTAATTCAGGGTTGTGACCAAGTTTTACTTGCAATTGGGCCACATTAGATTACACTCAATAGGAAAAACACAAAACAAAAATGGATCTTTTAATGAGGGCTTTTTTTTTAGTCGGTGGCGCTGTTATAGCGCCAAACTGAATAAATAGTAAATTGAATAAAAATCAAAATTAATTGAACAAACGCCAAACTGAATAAGCGCCAATCTGTTCTAAAAGGTTCACAACAACAGCCAAAAATATCAATTAGCTTCAAAGGCGCGCAATAAGGCATATAAAGGCTGTACATAGAGGCTAAAACGAACCAAGATCTATTAAAACATATTCAACTGTTCAATCTATAAAAATGAATAAGCGCCAAATTGAATAATTACCAAACTTTTGGCTCTTTGATGAATTTTAGCACTTAATGAAGCGCCTCACCAATGAGGTTTCTCTGTAGTCCGACGTATAAGGTGACTCAGAATAGATCACACACACACACTGTGTTAAGTGGGGCCACATGAGTAGTGTACAGTGGTGGCTGAATGGGCCATTTGTTGGCTCGCGAATTGGACGTTGGTCACCTGTGACATATTGAGTGCCTCCATTTAAGTTAACAAGAGAGACATTTGTGTCCCAAATGTTCTATTTTAAGCAACACTCGATTGAATATTTTTTTGGGAAAAGTGTTTTTTAAGGTCTATTTGTTAGCTTTCTCAATCACAATAGAGAGACATCCATTTAAAGATGGTTTCAAAGGCAGCCGCCATATTGAAAAATAGGCTATTTTTCTTTAAAAAAACATACGCATTTAGAGAAATTAGAAACTAGAAAAGTAACTAAATCACGTTTATAAGATGTTTTTATTAAAGAGCAAAATGAAGAGGAATCTTGAAAGTATTTTAGAAACTAGAAGTGCAGCTCAATCATAAGCAACCAAATTGAACAAAGGGCCAATTTTTGGCGCTTGTTCAATTTGGCGCCTATTCAGTGACATCCTATGAAACTTAGTATTAGCAGCATCAGTAGCGCCATCTAGAGGGACAAAACTAAAATAAATATCTATTTAGTTCACGTCAGGGGGAAGTAAGACGATTAAATAGAAGAGGCTAGACGAGAGAGAGAGAGGCTATTAAAATAAAAGCTCAACTCACTCATGATGGTTTTCTCTACAGTAGAGTTGAGCTACCTCTATATCTCAACAGAGAGCGAGAGAGAGCGAATAAACCACATAACGAATTTTAATATAGCAAATATTTGAATAATATGAGAAATCGTTCATATTTTAAGATGAGAAAGAATGAAAAAATAATAATAATTATTAGGGGGGGGGGTTCATAATTAAGTTGTCTTTAGTGTTTTTTCCGATTTATAATTTCAGTCTTCTGGAAAATTCATTCTTCTTCTTTTTAGGAGGTTTTTTAATTCATATTTTATAATGTTAACGACAAAGTAAAAAATCAGTTATTTTGCACATTTACTAGTCAATTTAACAAGTTAAATGAACGTTGACACAATGCCTAAAATAACAAGACAGTTTACACAATGTCTTCATAATGTTTCTACGATTAGAAAAGAAAATTGTGTTTTAAAAACTAGAAGGGTAGTTGTGGATCCCTTAATACAGTAATATCTTTCAAAATAAGATTTTTAATAAGATTTAAAAGATATTAAATATGAAAATACTTCTTAAGTGATTGAACAGGTAGTAACCCTTCTAGTTTCTAAAACACTTTCAAGTGTATCTAAAATACATAAGAAGAATATTTGAGAAGAAATTGAAAGTGTGTTAGAAACTAGAACGGTAATTAGATCACTTAATGATACTTTCAATGGTGATGATATCTTTCAAAATAAACTTTTTTTGTAGACAAAAATAAAAAAATATCGTTTGATTAAAGTTAGGTCGTTTTCAAACTGACATTAAAAAAAAGTTTATTTTGAAAGATATCATCAGTGATCCATTGAAAATAGCATTAAGTGATTCAGCTACCCTTCTAGTTTTTTTTAAATTTTGCTTCTGAAAGACAGAAAAATAACCAGAAGTTAGAAGGACGTGTTTTTTTTTTTAAAAAAACCTTACAGCATTAACTGTGTTGTAGGCAATGTGCACATTGCCTAAAACTGTAAGGCAATAATGCAAATTGGTAATTTCGATAATATTGGCGAGTGAATTTGCAGAATGCCTTGCTTTTCACTCTGACTGAAATATATAAAGCTATTTAAAGTGGTTTTTATTTTTAATGATGACAGCAATATAGAAAAAAATGAATCCATAAATCATATTATTATTATTATTAGGATTATTATTAGTATTGTTATACGGAGCTGCTGCTTAAAAGGGATTTCTTATTGTTGTTGTTGTTGTTTTAAATCGATTTCTTTCATTTATAGAAAGAGAGATAAAAACTAGAATAAACCTTAATATAAAAAGTAGAGAGATATTTTTCTACCTTTGACATTTGATATATGGTTTTGTAAACACAACCAATAATAATAATATAGAAAACTAGAAAAAATAATAGAATAGAATAATAGGAGAGAGAGAGAGAGAAACACCGGTTGTGTGTTGTGGTTTTTACAACTTTCAAGATAATATTATTTACATATGTTATTTTTGATGAATTGGGGGATTCAATTGTTAAAAAAACAAACACATGTAATAAACACACTTATTTTTATGGCCTTCGGTTACATTTGCTATAAATATATAGAATTTTATCAAAGAATTGAACAGGAAGGCGCACAAGTTTAAAAATGTAAGGATAAGTCATGTTTTCAAAATGGCTACCTGATTTCATTGAGAAACGTTGGCCATTTTGCATGTTGGCAAAATGGCTGGATTATATCATCAGAGAACTTAACAGAATGGCCAAAATTGGCCATTTGAAAAATATGTATAAGGCATGTTTTCAAAATGGCTGCCTGAATTCGTCTAAAAACGGAGCAAAATAGAGACACCTGAACATGTTGGCAAAATGGCTGCTTGAAGGTATCAAAACAAGTAAAAGAATGGCTACAAAGGGTGCTACTGGAGCATTTTGGGAGCACTTAGCAGAATGGTGCCCCACCACCTGTTGTGAAAAAATGCAAGGAAAGTCATGTTTTCAAAATGGCTGCCTGAAGTAGAAATTAAGCCACTTGAGTATGTTAGCAAAATGGCTGGATTATGTCAAATAACTTAGTAGAATGACCGAAACTGGTGTTACCTGTTTGAAGAAAAATGAAAAGCCCACTAAATTGGCAAAATGGCTGCCTGAATTTATCAAAGAAGTTAGGGAAAATTTCAGCATACTGGGGTGGGGGACATGTTGGCAAACTTGCTGAATTATGGACATGAAAGAAAGCTTAATAGAAAGAATGACAACCTGCTGACAAAATGGCCGCCTTCTTTTGAAGAAACGTTTCAATAATTTCTATTTTGAATATAAATTTTCAATGATAGAGGGCGCTCGATAATAAGACGATTCTTAAGTTGTCTCGAACTATAGACAATAGAACGGTTTTTTTTTGCGTTTAGACACGTTTAAGTTGATATAATGATAGCCAATGTTTGGATTTTTTTTATTGATTTGTATGTTTGCCACCTTCTGAACAATAGAAAAGAACGGAGGAGAGAAGAAAAAAGGCGGGATTGATTGATGACTATTTTGATTGGAGTGCGGCGGTGTAATTCTCACTACTCTGACGTCCTGTTGAGCAAATTGTTTTTGGTACATTTTACAAAATGAAAGATATGTACTTCCTTCGTTTGTCTCGGAGCTTATAAACCAATTATTTTAACCAACCTTATAGGGTTAACTTAGGAGGAGTCTTACACAATACAGGGAAAAACACACACACTATATTGAAATACAGGGTGTATGGTGGTGCTCAACCTTAGTGAGACAACTAGAAATTGGTGCCAAAGTGAACAGACATCATTAGACTTAGTGCTAACTTGGAAAACCACTATTAAAATCAGTGACAAAGTGGACAAATAAAATTTAGAATTAGCACGAAAGTGAACAATGAACAAACGCCATTCGAAATTAGTGCCAAAGGTTAGTTAAAAAGATCAAAAACCCCATTAGGTTAATATTTGGTGCCAAATTTGTGGCTGAACAGTGCTAAATTCAGTTACGCGGTAATGATTAAATGCTGCCTGCCGAAGCTGAAATAAATTGGAAGGAAGCTGGTTGCATGGGCGCCTGTGCCTGAATGAGCCTTAAGTGAGTTAGTTTGTGATGTGTTTGGCTTTACTAAAAGTGTTATAAGCTCGATTCCAGCCAGTCGTCAAGAAAGAGAGAGAGAGAGTTGTTCCGCTTTAAGTATTATAAAGATGAAGTGGGGGAATTGGATTTGTTTTTTTTTATTTTCAGGGCTGTTTTTATCTAAAAAGCAGCAAACCCAAACAGGGCCTAATGGTTCATATCACGTTACAAATATATATATATAAATATAATATTTGACTGAGCGTCGTAGCAGAAATAATCGTTCAAAATGGACGACGACACATAGTGTTTAGATGTCACTTGAAATTACACATCAACGCTGCTTCTTCACTTTGTATTCTCTCAGCCCTGAAAATGAGGTGGGAAAATGGAATAAAGTTTATTTTCCTTCTTAGGAGCGGGGGGTACAAGTGCTGTGACAGTGAGAACGGTTCTCAATAAATGAGAGCTAGCGTGCCATTCAGATGACAATGAGAACCCCATTCGTTTGCTTAGATTTCGAACTTAGGTTCAAACGAACTGATGGCGATTTCTAGTATTGAACACTTTTTAAGATAAATTACATTTTCATTTTTAAATATATTTTTACTTGAAGTTGAAATTCAAGAAGGAAATTTTTACCACTTGAAGTTCAACTTGAAGCCTCTTCAACAGGGGGTTTAAAGGTGGTTTTCTAGTTTTTAAACGTTTCCTAAAACTAGGGTTTATTTTCTTTGAAATTTCAGGAGAACAGAATGAGGCGTAACATCAAAGTGTTTTTAGAAACTAGAAAGGTAGTAAGTAGCTCAATTGCACTTATATTTTTCATGTTGATATATCGTTCAAAATAAGCTTTTTATGTCATATTCGACGTTGAGCTGATGATATTCTTTTTCTATAAAACGTTTATTTTGAAAGATGAATGATGAATGATGAAAATCCAATTAAATGGATTCAGCTCTCTACCCATTCTAGTTTCTAACACACTTTCAATTTCCCTTATTTGTTGTTTTCCTTTTTACTTCAATTAACTATGGAATCTGTTGACAAACAATTTTCCTTAAACACATCTAATCTGGTAAAGTGATTCTAATAATAGACAACCAATGAATGACATTTATCTTGGAGCATTTTTTGCGGCTAAATGACATTTAATCTGTTTGATGGAAGAAACACTTGTTAAAAACCGAGTTAAATGATGTTACATTTGTCATTTAAATACGTTTAACTAAATTGATATGAAACTGGTGGAGAAAGGGTTTAAGTCGTCTTGATTGGAAGAGACTGATTAAACGGCTAACGGATGAAACGCTTAACTGAATAAGCGCCCAATCAAAGTAAATGCAAATTAGAACAAACTCCAAACTGAATAAGCGCCAAATGGAACAAACACCCTTTTATTCAGTTAGGCGTTTGTTCTAATTTGTATTTACTTTGATTGGCGCTTATTCAGTTTGAAGTTTGTTTCAGTTGGCGCTTAATTAGTGGCGCCACAACCCGTTGGTTTGGCTACTTTGTCCTTCTTTCGATAACGATTTCCTTTTGATGGAGAGGAGGAGGAGGAGGAGGCTATATCTTATGTTTAACATGTAAAACACGAAAACAAAGTGGACATTGGGTGTCTCTCTCTGGACATTGATGGACCCCCTAATGGTGGTGGTGGTCATTCATTGTTAGTAATGATGACCAAAACAGAGAGAAAACCAATCGATATAACAACACGATGTTTGTTGTTGGCCCAATTTATAACCTTTAGAGGAGGAGGAGGAGGAGGAAGAATGGAGTTTGACCTTTTCACCTAACAACTCTAATCAGTAGTAATAATGGTTATTGACAATTAAAGCTGGATTTCGTTTTAATTATTTCTTTCAATTTAGGAGGTTAAGTGAAAGGGCTTTTAACCCCTTCTAGTAAATAAACAATTGATCCAATTTGCCCCTTTGTGGTAGGCTTTCGTGTATATATGGGTCATTCACATCCATTGGTCAAAAGGCACTTGAACTCTCTAAACAGGGTTACAACATAGAAAATCTTTTTAAAAGGTTTGTGGAACCCTGTTTTGAGGGTTCAAATGTCAATATGTTTCTTGAATTTGTGCCTTATATAGGCGCTGCCCCCAATTCTTGATGTACTTCTTCAATTAGGTCTCTTTGAAATTTGAATAATATTCACTTGAACTCTCTCTTAATACAAAGTGGAGTTTCTTCTTTTCAAGTGTGTTTTTTGGGTTCTGTTTGGATTTTATCCTTGAGGATCTTAAGGATCCTTAAGGATCTGTTCCTTTTTTTTGTAAGCCTTTTTTTGAATCTTTGAATCTCTATTTTGAATCTTTCTCAATTTAAGCCATTTGTATGCTAGTAAAACTCGTCGTGCAATTTGCACTAAAGTTGGTTGTAAGCACCTTCTACTAATGTATTAATAATGTATAATGGGTCATATTCTTCAGAACCTGGTTAGAGGCTAGAGATCTAAGCATATAAAACTATTCTTGATATGATTATAACTATAGCCTCCTAATGTGACAATAAACTGACAGGCAAGTGTGGCCAGCACTAGCTTTTCGTTTGTCCCGCCCCTTTAATGAGCGTCAGACGAAATATCAACCAATTAGAAATAAGATAAGGGCGGGGCATGTGTGACATCAGACCAAATAACAAACCAATTAGAAATTGATGACGCTCATAAAAGGGCGGAACAAATGAAAAGTTAGTGCTAGTCACACTTGCCAGTGTAAACTGTCATAACAGCTTGTAACAGTCATAAAAGCAAAATTATAAGTTATTTTCAGGATAAATATTGTCATATGACTACCATTGACTGGTGCACAGAACAATATGGGCTTTCATAAAATAATAGCAAACAAGTAGTGACGTCATAAGTTATGTTTGTCACAATTTTATGACATTGTCTGTTATGAGAAAAGGGGGGGGGGGGGTTGTTAAATAACAGGTGAATTTCGAAATATGATTTTCTGTCTTTCAAAAGAGCAAAATGTGAAGAAAAATTAGAAAGTATTTTAGAAACTAGAAGGGGTAGCTCACTCACCTAAATAGCATTTTTATATCTTTCAAAATAAACTTTTTATAGACCAAAAAAATTAAATATCATCTTGTTTAAAGTTGGGTCAAACTGAGATAAAAAAGCTTATTTTGAAAGATTTGATCAAAACATGAAAAATATGTCTAAGTGATTTAGCTACTCTTCTAGTTTCTAAAACACTTTGAAGTTTCTCTTAATTTTTCTATTGAAATGCAGAAATAACGAAGAGTTGAAAAATAATCTTAAGCTAAGCTTAAAAAAACCTGCACAGATTCGTAGTTTTTAAGCTAAGCTTTGTTTTAAGGGAATTACGCCCTTTCTAGTCGCGTCAAATCATCAAAACAATGGATGATTATCGATTTTTCACAATTTCCAACAGCAACCAAAAAACACCACCACCAATGTTGCAATTTCTATTATTTCGCTTTTTTTATTTTCAGAAAGTAGAAAGGGGAAACACACTTTGTATTATTACAATTGACTTATCTTAACATTAAATGGACACTGGTCAGCAGCATATCAGAGAGTGAGAGAGAGAGCGAAAGATAGCGAAAGAGAGAGTGAAAGAGTGAGAGAGAGAGAGATAGTCAGAGAGTAAAAGAGAAAGTGAAAGAGATAGATAGATAGATAGAGAGAGAGAGAGAGTGTGAGAGAGAGATAGTCAGAGAGTAAAAGAGAAAGTGAAAGAGATAGATAGAGAGAGAGAGAGAGAGTGTGAGAGAGAGATAGTGAGATAGTCAGAGATTAAAAGAGAAAGTGAAAGAGATAGATAGAGAGAGAGAGAGAGTGTGAGAGAGAGATAGTGAGATAGTCAGAGAGTAAAAGAGAAAGTGAAAGAGATAGATAGATAGAGAGAGAGAGAGAGAGAGAGAGTGAAAGTATTTCAAATGTTGAAGTAAAATACTAGAATAACATAAAAAATTGAACTTCTCAATGAAGTTAATTATTATTTCATGAACTTTAGAGGAGTTGTTTAAAGACTAGAAACTGTCATGAGTTTGATTTTCGACTGGTGACCCTCCTATTCTTGTTGTTCTGGTTGAGTTAACTATTAATATTTCGTATGATTGACAGCCATCTTGGTGACTATGTCTCATACAAATAAAACTTATATTTATTTCAATAACATTTATTAGTAAATGTTGTCAAGGAAACAAAAAAGACACACAGAAAAGAGTAAAAGAGACTAAAATGAAATCGACAGGTTGCACTTTTCAAACGGTGCTGGTTTACTACTACTTACTATGTATGAGGCGCCTTTAATGCCAAATGTTTGTATACAAATTTAACGTAATTAATGTGAATGGCGCTTCATACAATGATAGCTCGTTTTTTTTACTTAAGCTTTGAAAAAAAAAATACGCTTGGAAACTGAACGCAATCGCTGAATGTGTTGAGTAAGCACTAACATAACTGATCTAATTAATATTAGCGCTCGGATTTTTATGCAAAATCAAAAGTTTATTTTGAAAGATATCAAACATGCAAATATCATTAAATGATCTAATTGCCGTTCTAGTCTCTAACACACTTTCAATTTCTCCTCAAAATAACTAAAGAGTTCAGAAAAAAATCACCTGTTTATGAAATATCTGAGTAAAAATTGAAAGTGTTTTAGAAACTAGAAGGGTGATAGGCTCAATCACGCATCATATTTGATATCTTTCAAAATAAACTTTTTATGTCCAGTTTGAAAATGACTCAATATTTTTAGCCTTTCTAGTTTTCTAAAACCTTTTTGTAATCACTCTGTAATAAGGACTCCCACTTAAATTAAGACAGCAATTGGGTTGAAGTGGGGGTGGATTGCATGTGACGTCATTAAAATCCACTTCTCTCTCTGTTTAAATATATGTAAGATCAATATCAACCAATCAGAGAGCACCTGTTGTTAGCTTAAAATGCCTAAATTTAGAAAAGACACAAAATAAGGATGTGTTTTATATAGGGTTAGGGGGGCCCCTCTTAAAATATACACAAGGGGCCCCCTCCCCCCTTGAGAGAGGTCTTAATTCTATGAAAATGTCAGATCATTTTTTAACACATGTTTGAAAAATAACATATTTTAAACATGGCTGCCAAATTATTCATGAAAAAAGATCATCATCTCCCATAAGCAAACAACATTTTTGTTTTGCGCCAAAATAGAAAATTCATAGTTATTGTTAAAAAACTAGAAGAGTAAAAGGAAGCACTTAAAAATAATTTCATCACAATATCTTTCAAAATAAACGATTTTTTTTCTTCTTTCTTTCAAAAAGACCAATCTTTCGTTTTCAAAAAAGAAAAAAGAATATCCTTAGTCACACTTGGTATAAAAGGTGGCTGAATAGATTCCCCTTTCAATGGCGGTTTTCAGAAAAATTATATTTTTTTAAAGCAAACGTTTTTCAGGTGAAACAGTACGAAACAATTCAAAGTGTTTTAGAAACTAGAATACCTGGTGATAATGTTAAAAGTTTTTTATGATAAAATCTTTCAAAATAAACTTTTTTTATAAAAGTTTAGAAAAAAAAGGCGAAAAGTTTTTTACGGAAAAACCAAAAAAAAACGGGTCATTTTTAAACTGAACAATAAAATTGTTGATTTTACAAAATCGTCTATGGAGTGATAGCATTAGCAGGTACTGCAGTGGCGCCATCTGAGAAAACAAAAGCAAAATGAATATCTATTCAGCCAGAATAAGCAGAAAGAAAAAAAAATTCTAGAATTGATGCTGAATTTTTTTTCTTTTCTGCTTGTTGATTGTTTCCTTCAAAAGAAGAACAATTTTATTTTCCTTTTAGTTTTGTGATAGAAAATTGCTAATGGATTCGCATAAATAGAAATCCATCTTGTGTTTAGAATGGGAATTGTTATATACAGTAGAGAGACTGAATGAAAGAGAGAATGAAATATATATATAGACAGAATGAGAGAGAGAAAGAGAGAGATGAAAACAAGAACCAGATTTTTGCTTATGTTATAACACTCATAGACAACCCACATAGGTACATTTCAGATATGAAAATCTGAAAATAACAATGAGCAAAAATCTGTTTCTGAGATTGTGGATCAATACTAGAAGGGGCTAAAGAAAAATAGAAGGAACCTGAGGCCTCATGAAAGAAAAAAAGTCATAAAATTATGACAATCATATTTTAATGATGCGATGTTATTTTATGACTGTCATATTATTTTGTACACCAGTCATATGACAATATTTGTCATAATAATATTTTTGTGACATGTTAGATATAACAATTTACTGTCATATGATAGTCTTGTTATCATTTTTAGATATCATCATCAGTTAATTTAACAACATTTAAACACATCAGAATAACATAATGATTAATATTAAACACATTAAAAAGTAGAAACCCGGGGCCACATTACAGAAATGGAATAAGAGTGTCATTGCGACAGTAAATTGTCATATCTATACCCCATAACTTTGTATTAGTCACCAAAAAGTAAATTATAAAATATTAATATGACAAATATTGTCATATGACATATTATATAAAACATATTTATAAAAATAATAGCGCACCTGTAGTGACATCATAATGTATGATTGTCACATTATATTATGACTAAAAGTCTCATTACTGTAAATAAAAAATTATATTATTGTTAGATTATATGACATTATTTGTAATAATATTTTGTAATTTGCTTTTTAAGACAGTTACAAAGATTATGAGTTCGAGATGACAATTTTAATGCAATATGACAGTTTTATGATACCATCATTAGGTTTTTTTAAAAAAAACCCTCAACATTTGAGAGAGACACATAAATAAGAATAAAATAAGGATGAATTATTAAAAAAAAATCTTAAGATAGTAATAATAAATAATAATGATAATACTACCTCCATCTTGTAAGTCACAAATATCCTCTTCAATCAAATCAAAATCGGATTCTTTTGGAATTCCATGGAACTTGAGCGCAACAATGATTTTCTTAGCTTTCATGTTTTCGGCTTCTGAAAATTTCAACTTTTCTTCTTCAGTTTTTGTTTAAATATAGAAATAAATACAAATAAAATGAATAAAAATTAAAATAATTGAAGTTTTCAACTCACAAATTAAAATAAATTTAAATTAATTAAAAAGTGGTTTAATTATAAATATTTATAATTGAAGTTGAGACTCTCCTAACAAAAACAACAAAAAAACACAAATGTCAAAAATCTGAGCGTTTTTTTGTGGCTGATTGATGCTTTTTTTTTTTTAACTATTATTATATTATTGATGATAATTATATAGTTTTTACTAAATATATATAAAAGGTGTAGAATATTGAGTTACAACCTTAAAAAAAATACAACCTTCTTGTAGGTAATTTAAGTCTTGGTTTAAATGTTATATTTTTCTGATGTTGCTTTTTATCGAGCTGCTGCTTTTACAAAATACACGATATAACAGTATTTTATACAATAACACCACCACACTTTGGACACACAAAATCAGCTGTGAATTTAACGCAAAAAGCATAGACAACCAGGTGGCGCTACAATACTCTGTAGGCCTACTTTAATTTCTATACACTCGCTCTCCTCTTCTACATGTGTCACAATTTATCATCTTATAATGATTATATAAAGATAATATAAACGTGTAGTGAATATTTAGCAGGAAAAAAAAAATTGTTAGCATATTTTTTTCTTCTTCTTCAATATTCTGCTATTTTAAATACAAAAAAAAGGTTATTTTGCACTTTGTCAACATTAAAAGCCTAATAAGCTTAAAGATGATAGATGAGTTGCAAATTGACTCTATGAAAATGTAATCCTGCTTATCATACAGGTTTTTCTAGAAGAAATTTAAATTATTTTAGAAACTAGAAGAGTAAAGAAATGACGTGAAACAAATTTCATAATGATATCGTTTAAAATAAACGATTTACAGCTGTTTGAAAATGGCCTACTGCCTACTTAAATCATTTTTATTTTACTTCAAAGTAAATTTTAATAAAAAGTTCATTTTGAAATATATTAAAATTGTATTATTAAAATGTGCTTTCAAAAGCGAAGTGTTTTAGAAACTAGAAGAGTCACATACGGTTAATTTAGTGTTGATATCTTTCAAAATGAATGGATTTTTGTTCTATTTTTGTTACCCGTTCTAGTTTCTAACACTTTCAATTGAGTTTCTTATCGTTGCTCTACTGAAACACCTAAATTACCAAAGTTCGAAAATCACTTGTTGATGAATGCATCTTATTATCTTAATTTACTCTTCTAGTTTCTATAAATTGTAATAAATTTGAAATAATTTTTCATAATATTCCTGCAAGATTTTAAATTGTAAAATGTTATAAAATCTAACCATAATTTTTCTTTATTACTTTTGTCTGATTTAAACATTAAACTACAAACTAGTAAAGCTAAAAAGTAAAAGCTGAAAGTTGAAATTTACAGCTTCAGTTTTTATTAAAGAAAATTTAATTGTTTTTTTTTATTTAGAAAATATGAAATTAATAATTCATGTTAATGTGAATAATTTAACATTATATTAAGGTAAATTAAAAGTAATTAAAAGTTCTGAAAAAGAAATTACCTAAAAATCTGTGTAACGCGTAGTATTAATATAACCTTGATATTTAATATTCATAGAGGGCGCCACTGAACGTGCGTATGTTTCCATGACGTCAATAAGATAACATATTGCATGAAATTATTAATAGATGGCGTGGAGATCTCTTGAAATGCGCGCCGATTCGTTTTTGTTATTGATTGCTAGACAATTCAAAATGGCTGTCATTTTGCAAAAAAAAAAATCTGTTAGAAATACAATATGGCTGCCGTTTGTTATAACTATGGCTTTTGTTTTATTGCTATAATAAATGGTTTCAAATTCGAACATGGCTGCCATTTTTGCTATTATAAATTACTTAAAAATCCAAAATGGCTGTCGTTTTATTTTTAAAAATGGCTTCCCAAATTCAATATGGCTGCCATTTACTATTATAAATTTATAAATGTTTTTAAAATTCAATATGGCTGTCATTTTTACTATTATAAATGGTTATGGCTGTCATTTTGCTGTAATTGACTTCAAAATACAATATGGCTGCCGTTCAATTGCTTTATTATGGTTGCTTATTATTGATGTGAGCTAGAAAGGGTAACGCCCATAAGTATTTGTATGGCGCCATCGTCAATACAAATTGCAAAATTGTTAATAATTAGCCATTACTTGGACGGCATCACGTTTAGCTTTTTTTCTTTATCTCAAACACACAAAAAAAGCCTTTAAAACACAAGCATGACCCCTTTTTTATATATGCATTGTGGGTAAGCTGAAATTGGAGAGCCTTTTTTCAGGCACGTTTTTTTCTTCTTCTTCTTCTTCTTGTCAACAATTCATTATCTAATTATGATCCCTGTCAAATTGTAGAATTTCTTAATAGTACGAGGGCACGCAATATGGCCGCCATTAGCATCATCAACAGGACTCATGCCATATTCAATTGTGGTTTTTTCTAGTCTTGATGATATGTTTTTATTGTTCAGACTCAAGAGAATCAGTGTGAGAGCTAAAACATGGTAGAAACACAGGGAAAGAGGAGGAGGAGGAGGTTGTGTTTTTGTCATTTTTTTTTTCACGGTTTGTTAACACAAGATGGATGACATGTTTGAAAACAATGGATTTTCACATAACCATCCAAAAATATCATTTGTGAAAATAAGGCTAAATTTGAATAGCAATTTGTTAGAATTTTGCTACAAGTCTGCATTTTGAGCTAAATTTTAACCTGTTTGCCAAGTCAAGATTACTGGTTTCATTATTCATAACATATGAGAGATGGAGCCTCTTGGTTATGAACAGCAAAATGAAGAGAAACTAGAAAGTGTTTTAGAAACTAGAAAGGCCGTAGCTAATGTAGATCACTTGATTAGCATTTTCATGTTTGGTATCTTTCAAAATAAACTTTTAAAAGACACAGATTTTAAGTATTTTATGCTTACAGTTGAGTTATTTTCAAACTTGGTATAAAAAGTTTATTTAAAAAGATATTTAAAACATGAAAATATCGTTAAGTGATTGAGTTACCCTTCTAGTTTCTAAAATACATTCAAGTTTCTCATTCAGATTGCACCCGAAAGTCTAGTGTTTGAGCATTTTAACTTGGTGTGAGCATGCGCATTACAGTCTATTGTTTTACATAGGAAAGTGATTGGAGATTAACGTTAGCAGCGCCATCTATTGGTCAACTTTACAGTAAACTTCGTACATCACACAATAGACGGCGCTGCTAACGTTAATATGCAATCACTTTAATATGTAAAACGATAGACGGCGGCAATGCGCATGCTCACACCAAGTTAGAATGCGCAAACGCTAGTCCTGAAAAAAAAAATAGAAGTAAAAAGGGGGCGGTTCTAACGAGGAACAGGTGGCTCTGCCACGGTTCAACGACCAATCAGAACAACACAGGCAATTAGAAATCGGGACAAACAGAAGTTGGCTCCGCCCTTTTCATGACGACCGGCAACTTCTAATTGGTTTCTTGTGTGGTTCGACGTTGAAAAGGGCGGAGCATGTGACGTCAGACTACATAACCAACCAATTAGAAGTTGCCGGTCGTCATAAAAAGGGCGGAACCAACTTCTGTTTGTCCCGATTTCTAATCGTCTGTTATATGACTCGTATATTGTTATTATTTTGTTGTTTGAATCTCAATTATTATGGGTGACTGTCACTGTCTATAGGTTTACTGAAATGTTCCCCTGAAGCGGCTAATTAGGAAATTCCTGAGGTTTCAAGGAATTGTCTTTTTTTTTCTGTCTTTGTGTCTTATTGTTGTTATGTTTGTCAATGAGTTTCTCTGATTTTGTCAGCTGGTAATTGTTAAAAAAAATATTACAAAATCTTTTCTTAGCTTTTTTTGGTTGAACTTATTTATTTTTTTTTTTTGCAAAAATTAACAATTGTATTTTCTGCCATTGAGATTTTATTCTTTTCAAATGGACTGATGGGTGCGGTATGGCAAGGGGCCTCGTGCCTTTAAGGCAGGGTGAGACAAACAGGAAGTGACCTCCGGACACCTTAAGAAATTTCTCTTATATTCTCGAAACAATTGAATAATTGTAAAAAAAAAATGGAGGCTAAATTTGCTTTTGTTATTCAGGTGAAAATTCCTTCCTCCCTTTTTTGATTTAGCATTTTTCGCTTTTTATGCTTATTTTCTAGAATGTGTCATATTTTGCTATATTTTTTACAATCAATTTTTGACTAGTTTTTATGGTATTTTGCGAAATTCATTGCTAATCTTCACTAAGTTTTGCAATCTTTCTTTTAATTTTTCAGTTTTACTACCTTTTTCTTTTTGAAATTTTTGTAATACTTTGCACAATTATTGTTAATTTTTCAATTTTTCAACAATTATTGTTAATTTTGAACTAAAAAAGTGCACAATTATTGTTAATTTTGAACTAAAAAAGTGCACAATTATTGTTAATTTTGAGATTTTTTTGCAATTCTTAGTAGTTAATTTCTTAGTTTTTTTGTAACTTTCAGGTATTTTTCCCGTTCATATCTTTCAAAATTGTTTACAGACAAAATTTAATTAAAATCATTCTGAAACTTTCATAAAAAGCTCATTATGAAAAATACTTCATTAGTGATTGAGGCTGCTGTCCTTCTAGTTTCTAAAACACAATTCCCTTTTAAGATTTTTTTTTACGAACAGCTGAATGATTTTTGAACTCTGGTTAATTTGCAGTTTCGAAAGAGCGACACAACTTAAGTAGAAATTGAAATTGTGTTAGAAACTAGAAGGGTAGCTGAATCACTTAATTTCAGGTTGATATCTTTCAAAATAAACTTTTTTAAAGATACAAATTAAAAACAGTCAAACATGACATTAAAAAGATATCAACATGAAAAAAAACCCTTCTAGTTTCTAATGGTTTTTATGGACCCATTATAAAGAGGGGGTGGGGAGGAGGAGGAGGAGGGTGAATTGATATTTAAAAGAAGGCGGCCATCTTGAATTGTGACCTAAAGTCAAATTATGTATGACGTCATTTCTTTTTTTCAAAGATGACTGATCGACTATTGTTTTCATTTTTTTGAAGTCACTTATGATAAAAAGTAGAATCATCATCATAAATTGTAATATTGTTGTACTTTATGACAATCACAACAGGTAGACCTAATAAATATATTCAGACAATTGTTTCCCCTATATTATAATGCATAGGATTCGAAATAGGAGACAAAGGTGTTTATGCAAATTGGATTCTAATTTGCATAAACACCTTTGTCTCATATTTCGAATCCTTAGAAAAGGATCCAGAAACACAACAGTTGATTGACATTTTGAAAGATTTAAAACTTTTTTTTTAATTATCTTTTCAATTCTTTATTTAAAACACAAAACAAAATCAATTAAATAATTTATATATTAAATTATTAATATTATTATAATTACAATTGAAATTTTTTTAAAAAAAGATTGCAAATCTTGAAAAAAAAAATAGTAAAAAAAGGCTGTAGTAAGATGATTTTAAGTGTGTTTTAGAAACTAGAAGGGTAGCTCCAATCATTTAAGGTACCTCTATAGATATTCATTTTGCTTTTGTCCCGTCAGACGGCGCCACTCAAGTGGGCTTTTGCTCCATAGACGCTTTTTTTTAAAATTTGGATGCAAAAACGTCAACCGAACGTTTTTTTTTACAAACATAACGAAAAAAATTTTAAATTGTTTTCAAAACTAGAATGGTAAAAGATTATGCTAAACGTTTTTTCAAGGCATTATTTTAAATAATAAACAATTTTATAGTTCAGTTTTTAGATTTTTCCATTGAAAATTTCATGAAAAACTATTTTCGCATTTTTCAAACTGTCATAAAAAGTTTATTTTGAAAGATATCATCATGAAAATAATTTAGCATTATCACCAACTATTCTAGTTTCTAAAACACTTTTATTTTTATGTTAATGTGTCTCCTGAAAATCGTGAAATCTTTCAAAATATAAGACAACAATTAAGAAAAATGTCGTCTGCTTTCAAATTGAGTCATTTTTTATCAAATTAATATGAAAAGCTTATTTTGAAAGATACATGACAACATGAAAAATACCCTTCTAGTTTTTAATTTTTCTCCTCTGAAAAGACAGAATAATCAAAAGTTCTAAAATTATCAGTTCAGTTCATAAACACCATCATCCTATGTAACTAAAACTGGTTGAATTGGTAGTTGTATTTCTCACCAGATGGCGCCACTCGACCAATTTCCACCTTTTCAACGTGTTTTTTTTTTTTTTTGCATCATTTTATTATATTGTTATTAAAAGTTTGTAGTTATAAAAATTTAGGCCTAATGTTGAGATTTGCTTCTATGAGTAAATATGAAATTATTAAATGTGGTTTTTGTGGACACACCCGAAATTATTTCTCATTCTGGCCCCCCACTTAGCCCCCCCCCCCTCCTAATCCTCCTCCCTAAAAATGTTGTAACTATTTCTATGAATTTTACTGTCTTTAAATAAGAAACACTTTGCATTTTAGCCTTTATTATTTTTAATTATATCTCGTAATAAACTTTAATAAAAAAAATAAGTAATTATTCTACTTTTTAGCTAATTGTTGCTAAAAATGGGCTTAAAATTTAACCAAAAGGAATTTTATTCGGAGAATTTAATTTCAAATATTAATTATATTTAAATAATTATATTAATATAATTTTTGTGATGAGAGTTAGAGGCTAGAGTTATGATATTAGAAGAAACTCTAGCCTCTAACCAGCCTACTTGATTTCAAAAGCTTATTAACTATTTTAAATAATTGATAAAAACAAATTGTACGTTTTTGTAATTCAAAATAAACTTTTTACGTGTTTGAAATGAATCGAATGACCGAATACTTGTTCAATAAAAAGTTTATTTTGAAAAATATCAACATGAAAATACCATTGAGTGATTCAGTTACCCTTCTAGTTTGAAACACACTTTTACTTGTCTTTCTAACTTATCTTTCAAATTAAACTTTTTATATACAAAAACTAAGCTTATTTTAGCTTAACGTGATTGATTTTACCCTTCTAGTTTCTAAAACACATTCAAGTTTCTCGAGCAACCGTGTTTATACTTTTAAAACCACCTTAATTAATTTTAAAATTGATAAGAAGAAGAAGAAAAAAAAAGTTAAAAATGAAATTCTGTGTAAGTTGTTTAAAATTTAAAATTCAGTGAGAAAAAATTTGTGATTTTTCTCATTGAAAAAAGACAATAAAAACCACGAATTTTGATAAATAAAGTTGATTCTGTTTCATTTTGTAATATTTGCCGCCAATTTCTCGTTCTAATTCTCTATTATTTTGCGGTTTTATAGTCTGGAATACAAAAACAACAACAACAACAAAAATGAATTGAAGACTAGAAAAAACCATAATAATTGGTGTTCTATAAATATGTATTTCTGGCGAATGAATCCGTCGTCCATTATTTTGTTCTGCTTTATTTAATTTGAAACCGTAATTACTTTTTGAGAAAGTTGATGTGTTGTTGATGGAGTTTAAGTTTTGATGGCGATTAAGTTTTGATGATGATTAAAGGGGGGGGGGCGAAGTCAGTGAGAGAGAGAATGAAGAAATAATAAAGTTTTCACATGAAATTTTTCATTTTTATATAAAAAAAATAAAACGCAAACGTCTGAAGAAGAAGAAAAAAAAGGTGGTTGACTTTTGAATAATATAAAACCTTTATAGTGCATTTTGCACTTTTTAATTCATATGAATATATCGAATAATATAATTTATTATTATTTTTCGATAAAAGTTATTTTTCTTTTGTGAAAATTCTACACTTTTAGAAGAACAACACTAAAGAGAAATTGAAAATGTGTTAGAAACTAGAATGCCCAGCTGAGAATCACTTAATAAAAGTATTTTTCATTGTTTTTGATATCTTTTAAAATAAACTTTTGTTTATCTCAGTTTGAAAATGACACAATTTCATTAAAATAAAAAAGTTTATTTTGAAAAATAACAACTTGAAAAATAAGTATTAAGTGATTATCAGCTACCCTTCTAGTTTATAACATACTTTTAATTTCTTCTTAGTATTTGGTATTTTTTTTTGTTTGAGAAAGCAGAAATAACGAGAGTTCGAAAATTAAAAAAGAAGTGTTTTAGATACTAGAAAGGTAAACGAATCACTTAAGGAGATTTTCATGTTTGATATCTTTCAAAATAAACATTTTAATGACAGAACTATAAAATTGTGTTTTAGAAAACTAGAATTGTTAACTCAAGCACTTTTTTTAAGTCTGTTTTTATAGGGAGATCGTTCAAAATAAATCTTTTTATAGACGCGGACATAAAAAGTTTATTTTGAAATATCATCATGTTGATTGATTTCCGAACTGATTTTTCAGACTTTGGCTAATTTTGTATACTAGAAGGTTTTCTAGGTTTTTTTTAAAAAAAACTAGAAGAATTAGCTGTATAACTTTTTTTTATAACTTTATTAACTTGTTTTAGATACTAGAAAGGTAAACGAATCACTTAAGGAGATTTTCATGTTTGATATCTTTCAAAATAAACTTTTTATAGACGAAAATTAAAAAATATGATCTGCTTTAAATTTAACTGATTTTAAAAGCTGACTTTAAAACCAAATTACGATTAAAAGGATGTTTCCTTAAGTTCTATTCAATTTATGCAATTTTGCGATAATAATTATGAGCGAAAAAGTGTCTATACTTAGGGCCCCCTTTGGCCCCAGAAACCATTCTGTGGCCCCTTCTTTAATTGTGGTTTGTGCCAAAGACATGTTGGCCTTATTATCCCCAATATAAGAAGCCATACGTTTCTACTTGAATATTAGAAATTAAAAGATTTCCAAGTGAAGAGAACCGGGTCCTCTCCATGCACATTTTAAAAAATAAGCGTTTTGCCCAATTTCACTCTAATTTCAATGTGCAGAAACGCGTGACTTTTAAAATAAATTTCCGTTTCAAAAAGCAGAAAAAGAAACACACGACCAAAAGAAAAAGATTCCAAAACAACAAATTTCACGCTAATTTCACTGTCTAATTAGAATTAAGACAAAATTAATTACTAATTACACATGAAATACATTATAATATGGCGGTTATTATAATATCATTAATAATTATACTCCCCCCCCCCCAAAAAAAAGTAACTTAAAATAAATCACTTCAAGTTACTTTTCTTTCTGATCAAAATCTATGTCAAAAATAACCTGAGAGTCCAACTATGACTTAGTTGACTTTCAGAAGAGCATGAATTTTAGAAACTAGAAGGGTTAGTAGCTCAAACACTTAAAAGAGTATTTTCATGTTAATATCTTTCAAAATAAGCTTTTTATGTCAGTTTAAAACGGGCTAATATTTTTTTTTTTAAATTTTTGATTATAAAAAGTTTATTTTGAAAGATATCAACATGGAAATATACCCTCTTAAGTGATTTGAGTTACCCTTCTAGTTTCTAAAACACATTCACTTTTCTCTTCATTTTGCACCTGAAAGACAAAATAATCAAGAGTTCCTTCCGACAGGCGCCGTTTACACCTTTTAAAACCAGTTTATTAAGATTTTTTTTTTGCAAGCAGAAATGAAGGCCTGTGACATAGGGAGAACAGTCCAAATACAGCAATGCAAATTGCATCGTATTTAGGTTGGTTTAGGGCAAAAATGTATTAAGATTTGTTTAAAAATGTTCAGACGTTTGGCGCTTATACCTACGATGGCGCCATTTTGTTTCAAAGATAAGGCGCCTGTTTTAAAGGTGAGGTTTTGATAAAGTGGGACCGCAGCAGCAGCAGGTTAAAGCCCTTTTTTTTCGTTTAGTTTTTATAAGAAGTTTGTATTCAAAGGTAAATAACAACAATGGCTTCTTTTAGAAGATGTTTTTCAAAAGGAATCATATTATTCATTTTATACAATAGAAAAATTAACAATAATACAAAGTTAGTTTCTAAAAAAGAAAAGTGTGTCCAAAAGAATCTCGAGAACACAAGAAAATAAAATGTCCGCATTTTGTCTTTTTATTGTGATCACTTTTATTTAGACTAGAATAGTAACTAGTTAGTTACAAAGGAAAAATAGTAAATAATGAATTGTAGGTCAAAGTTTTTAGGTAAAATGGGAATTAGTGTCGAATCTCGAATTCTTCATTAATTCTGTCTTTCAGGAGCTCAAATGGAAGAGAATCTAGAAAGTGTTTTAGAAACTAGAAGGGTAGTTCAAGGAATTTTCATGTTGATATTTTACAAAATAAGCTATACTTTTCAAATTGACTAAAATAGCTTATTTTGAAAGATATCATCAACATGAAATCATTCTTTAAGTGAATTCAAGTTACCCTTTTAGTAGTTTCTAAAACACTTTCTAGTTTTTTTTTATAAATTCTACATCTGAAAGACAGAATAATCAGGAGAAAGTTCGAGAGGCTCCGTTTACACTTTATAAATGTGGTAGCTCTTCTAGTTTCTAATATATTTTTTTAAAAAATTCTTTTTAATGACCACTAGTCAAATCTTTCTTTTATAAAAATTTGTAATCGTTGAAATTTAACGTTAAAAATAGCGAGAAAAACAAGGATTTTCAGAGTGAAAAAGTTGAAATTTCAATTTTTCTCCATCCTCCTCCTCCTCCTCTTGAAAATATAAACAACCGCCATCTTTAATAAAATTCAAAGTTTTTTATGGATTTTTTAAAAAAGGAAAAATGACAAGTTTAATAATTGAAATGTATTCATAAGTTATATTTTTCACAATAAATTTGTCAACTGTGATGAATTTCTATTGTTATGTTGATGATATAAAAGTGATAATTAAAGAAAGAGAAAAAGTTGTCCATCTTTGTAAAACTTTTGGCAATTTCTAGTTTTTATTGTTGTCCATATATTTTTGTGTTGGTCACCTGCTGAGTTGAATTTCACGATGGCCGCCAATAAGAAGAGAGAGAGAGAGAGAGAGAGAGAGAGAGAGAGAGAGAGAGAGAGAGAGAGAGAGAGAGAGAGAGAGAGAGAGAGAGAAAACCATCATCGCTAACAATGAAACATTAGGTTTAAAAAATGACATTTTGAATTTTGTAGTCGGCAACACTGTCTTACATAATATTATTCATAATTCATAATTTCATACAATTGCATTTTTATATTATGAGAGAATTTTCTCATTATTCTGAATATGAAAATCACTTTATTATTCACTTTTGAGGCACTTTTAAGTTGGTTGGAAAGGTGTAAACGGGGCCAACTTATATATTGGGGGAGGAGGGGAAGGTGGTTCTTTCTATCTTTCAAGTGAGAGCCATAATTAGGAGGAATTTGAAAGTGTTTTAGAAACTAGAAGGGTAGTTTAAACATTTTATAGAAGAAAAATATCTCATATTCACATAGAAAGTTTATTTTGAAAGATAGCCTTTTAACGTGATTCTACTAACTCTTCTAGTTTCTAAACCACTTTCAATTTTTCTTTTGGAACTCTTTATTATTCTGTCTTAATATTGAGCAAAATTAAAGCAAAACTATAAAGTGCTTTAGAAACTAGAAGGGTGGCTTAATTACTTAAGAGGCATTTTTATGGTTTTATATCTTTTAAAATAAACTTTTTATAGTGAGTTTCATAAATAATCAAATTTTTAGTTTTTGCAATTTCAATCCAACTTTTAGGTGGTTTTCATGGTGTAAATATAATCTCCAACTTTCAGGTTATTCTAAATTCAATGTGTTTTAGAAACTAGAATAGTTGGTGATAACAGTTGGTCAAGACAGCGTTTGAAATGAAATGTCAATGGAAAAACCTAAAAAAACGGGTCATTTTCAAATTGAACTATATAAAATAGTTTATTTTGTAAGATATTGGCCATTTTAGCATCATCTTTAACCATTCTAGTTTTTTTTAAAAAACAATTTCAACTTTTACAAAGAAAAAACGTCTATGGAGTTTAGCATTTTAGCCACTGCAGTGGCGCCGTCTGGGGAGAACAAAAGCAAAATGAATATTTATTCAGCCACTCAAATAATATGGCGGCCATTTTGAATTTTATCTCAAAATAACTAAAATATGTTTTTGTTTATATTTTTTCAGCCATTTTTTTTAAGTTATATGGACTCATCATCATCAATATGTCAGAATAAGAAGAAAGGTAAAAGGTAAGAGAGTGAGAGAGAGATGGAGAGAGATAGAAATGAGAGAGAGAGAGAGAGTGAGAGACTAAAACATAATAATTACACAGGTGACCAACAAATGTATTTCTTTTAGTCTTCCGGTTTTTGATCAAATGCGTCACGCAAAATACCATTTTTATTATTACATGTTTTATTATTGAATATATATGTTGGAGGGGAGTGGGTTTTAAGGGGGTGTTTAAGGGGGGTTCATAATGATAATGTGACACCCTGTATTTCGCCGTTTTGTCCCTCCTCTAGCCTGGGGGTCTCTGGGGACGTAGGGGACGGATTTCCGCCCCTTCCTTCTCCTCTTGGAGACCCCAAAGCTCCAAGACTCATTCAGGTTCCGGTATCGGCGGATGGATACCCGTCGATGCACGGTCCCCGGGGCATGTGTACCCCTGAAAAGGTGTACACAGGCCCTGGGTATAAAAGACCGTGTTTCGATAGTTTCTTGGTCCATTCTTTGATATCGAAACATGAAATAATTCATCAATGGTCCAGTGGCGAAAGCACGCCACAGTAACTCTTTCTCTGTTGTTCATGTGTTAATGGTTGGTCATGAATAAATAAGTATCGACGAACCTATCATCCGTCTCGCCTGTCTAATGATTCTTTTCAGCTACAGTGACGAAATCAAGAAATATCTACGAGAACGACCCCAGCACCAGTAGGACTCAGGTTGTATAACACAAACGATCTCTTAACAACAAGCGGTACCCGCTCGAGTTAAGAGATTCTACAACTGAGCCCCGTAACAAAAGCTCGACATTGTTACATTTGGTGGAGGTGCGGGGTACCTCAAAGATATTTCTTCGCTGCTGTGAAGAAGAGAAACGTCCGTCCGTCCAAAAGTAAACACGCCAATTGCCACGTGTTTTCTTCGTCCGTCCTTTTTGTTTTTCGTTACTTGTGGGAACCACGTGTACGAATTGTTGGGGCCATCCTACTAACCTAGGGCTCACAAGGGAACAACAATTCCATCCACGTGCTTCTTTGTCTTCGTTCAAGAGACTCGTAATTATCAGACTGTTCGTCAGCCTCCTTTGGCAGAGGGAAAACTCCGGGACTGCAGCCTGTGAACTACGAATCTCCGTCTTCTGTGGTTTTTTCGTACCTTTTTGTGTATTCCACCACCTCCTGGATCTTTTCCTTTCGTTACCACGTGGCCCACCTCATTGAGACACCACCATCAACGGAAGGGAGACAACCAAGAACTTTAGAGCCGTCATCATCATTTCTTTGTGCACTGTTCATCAAAATAAAGTCGGTAACCGACCCATTCCTTTCTTCTTCTGCCATCTCAGCTACTAAAGAGGAGTCTTTGTTCCTCTTTACGTACTATTAGCCACGTGGGGTGTATACAAATACATCACTCCGGTAGCTCCGACTGCTCCAAGAAAAGAGGGAGTGGACTTACAAGACTTTATTTCGATTTCGTCACTTCATCATCCTTTTTGTGCCCAAATAAAGTCGGTAGCCGACAATCTGTTCTCCTTTCTCGAAATCTACACTGCTGGAAAGTGAATCTCTCTTCATTGTGCTATTAGTCACGTGGAGTGTATCTAATTCACTGCTCCGGTAGCTCCGATTACTCTGAGAGAAGAGGAAACATCGATTTGTAACTTTATTTCCGGTACATTTTCGTTTTCTTGTGTTCTTCTCAATTGTGCTTCTTCTTGTGCTACAAAAATAAAGTCGGTGACCGACCTCCTGTGTTCTTCTCATCAATCTACACTGCTGAAGACTGAATCTCTCTCCATTGTGCTATTAGTCACGTGGAGTGTATTTAATTCATCACTCCAACAGCTCCGATTGCTCCGAGCAAAGAGGACAGCCGGTAAAAACTTTATTTTTTTTGTACATCTTTCGTTCTTTCTTCGAAAAACTTCTCATCCACGTGGTCAAATACCATTTACCACGTGGTTTTAGAGGTTATTCACCTCCTTTTTCTGGGCTTCATTTATTTAAAGTCGGTCTCCAACCAATTTTCTCTTCACTCCGATCACTCCGTGTGCTCCGAAAAGAGAAAAATAACCGGTTACTACTTTTATTCATCCTACAAGCCTCTTCTACCCACGTGGTCTTCTTTTCCATCATCCCACGTGGTGTTTCAAGAGGTTATTAACCCTAGAGACTAGATCGGTAGCCGATCAACAACATAAATAAAGACTGTTTCTGCAATCCTACACTGGAATCAGATCTGGACACGAACTCTATCGCACAATCAGTACGATATCATCCCAGATCTGTTCCCCATCGTTTAGGACTACGAAAAACACACCCACTACCTGGACCATCGACAACAATGGCCCAAGCATCCAACCCACAGCTAACACTCAACGGTGGAGAGGGTTCTAACAACCCTCCTCTCAACCCAGATCCTACTCAACCCTCGCAACCTTCTCAAACTTCTCGTTCTTCGCAAACTTCTACGCAGACGCTGCTACCTAGACAAGGCCATCGCATCCTCTCAGGAAGTGATACATCAGACGTGTCCAACGGCAGCCAGGGTGATCATCGCCCAAAGCGGAAGAAGACCAAGACACCAAAGTCACCCCAACCAAACCTCTCGCAGCCAGAAAACATGGATCTCTCTGAAATCATCAGGCTTTTGTCCGCCCTGGGAACCCAGCTGACCACTCAGCTGTCTACCAGTCGCTCTAAGCCAGGATCATCACGGAGTAGACACCCATCTACACCTCGAGAGACCGAACCTCAACGATACTCGAACCCAGAGCCACAAATAGACCACCACCGACCAAGCACAAGTTCCTACGAACCACTGCCTGCAAGGAGGACCTATCCAATGACTCCGGGACCTCCGAGGACATCGACAGCTCACCAACCCTACCCTGAGGCTCGACACCGGGAAGCGGATCGACCGCGTCCCCGACCAATCGAGCCTAGATATTATGACTACACCTCAAGCGGGTCGGACAACGGCGGTGACCGCCCGAGTCCGCCTCTCGACGACTATGACCGAAACTCCATTTATGCTCCGCAATTTCCTCCTCGAGAGCGCCGCCACAGGGACCAAGGGCCAAACCCCAATGCCATAGGGCGAGGCCAGGTCCTGGATGGTGTCTATAGGGCACCACCCAGAGTACTTACTGTGGAGGAGCTCAATAAGAAGTATGGAAGCCGCCACCCTGCCGACTCCGTTAAAAAGTTCGATGGGTTAGGCTCCTTCCGTGCCTTCTTGGAAGAGTTCGAAGAAGTTGCCAATCTGCATCGATGGGATGACCACCACAAGGAGGACTTCGTAACTACCTGCTTCACCGGATCAGCTCGCTCGTGGCTCAGCAAGCTTCGCTATCGCCACCCTGACTTGACCTGGTCTGAACTCAGGAAGAGGATGACCTCCGCTTTCGGCAAACCAAACGAACGAACTCTACTGGAAAAACGCTACTGGGAACTACGCCAAAAGGAAGGAGAGAGCACTCAGGCCTTCATTTGGGAATTCGCCGAATTAGGGGACAAAATTTACCCTGAACTGTCCGACGAACTCCGAATCAACCAGCTCCGACGCTCGCTCCATCCGACGATCCAAGACGCAGTGGACTCCGCCCCAACACATTCATTCAGCTCCTTCAAAGAAGCTGTACTAAGAATGGAAGCGATCCTCTACTCCAAGGATAAGTGGCCCCTAGCTCCGGAAGCAGTAGATGGCCTTCCAGAGAGTAAGTCAACTAAACCCGATGGGGAGCAACGTGCGGTGACCGCACCAGCTCCTCGAGACAACCGACCTAGACAACCGAATGCGAGAAGATCCTACACTGCCCCACAACCTAAATCAGGGGGTCCACAAGCTCCAATAAGCTCGGCCCCTGGCCCTCGCCGCGATGCGCCGGTAACGACCATCGACAAGAGCAAGGCCACCTGTTATCAATGTGGACAACTAGGACACTTCTCCCGCGAATGCAAGCAACCAAAAAGGAATTTGGAAGTGAAACAGTATGGAGGAATCGTTGAACACCCAGGGGAGGACCTGGCTGAGACTGATATTATCAGCGAGGATGGTATCGAATATGCCCTCATCAGTTTGGGAGGACAACTTCGTAAAATCGCCCTCGAAGCTCCGCCACCAACTCCTGTTGTAGAAGACATCATCGACGATTCCGAAGACTACTTACCCATCGCAGTCATCAGCCCATCCGCTCATCCCAAGCTGGAACCCTGGACTACCATAGACCTGGGCCTCTGGAATGAGATAATGGAAGCTTTCGACTCCGCCAATTCCAATTTCGGTTGCCGAGAAGACAGGACAGTTATGATCATCACACCTGGAGGCAAAGCTCCCAAAAAGGGGCGAGCCTGTTGCCGAACCATGATGCAGGATCTGTATCAGAAACTAGCAGCCAGCTGTGATGTGAAAGAACTTGGGACCCACGACACTAGTCTCAACAGCCCCCGGATATTGGTCTCCATCAATGGCCGAGAAATCCGGATGCTGGTAGATACAGGAGCCCATAGCAGTGTCCTCTCCGAATGCATCGCGAACGAACATGACCTCAGAATCGAACCCATGCCAAGAGCTCCAATGATTGAAGGAGTAGGAGGTGCCACCATCAACATAGTGGGCCAAGTCAATGCTACAGTGGAAGTTGGTGCAAAACGTGCCCAAGGACCACTGTATGTCATCAAAGGACACCGAGAAGCCATCTTAGGTCGTGACCTAGGAAAAGCTCTTCACCTCAGTGTCTCCATGACCACAGACAAGGTCTATTGTGAGGATGACCTCTTCAACTCCGTTCTCCGTCGCCAATGTGTGGAAGCCTATGTGGGAAGTGCCCTTCAGGAACAACCACCGTCTGACAACGGCAGCAATCTATTGGAACTTAAGTGTACACAGCGGATCGAGCAACACCTAGTAGTGTTGAGCCACACCCGACTTAATGGAGGAGGAATCGCCCTAGTGGAGGTTGAAGCCTCAAAGATTTTGAAAGAAAGTGACTTCTTCGTCATCGTACCGGATGAAAAACTCAAGGCCGACCGAGGAATTTTCGTGGCCCCTGGTCTTATGCAAGGCCAGAACGAAGCCACCTTCAGAATCAAGGTCTTCAACACCAACAGGACGCCAGCCACCCTCCAAAAAGGCGAAGTATTGGCTCACATGCAGTATGACTATGACTGGGAGGTTGTAGCGGACACCGCTACCATCCCAGAGCAATCAGTGTCGGTGACCGATCCTGAAAAATTGGAAGACCATGTTCCGGTGCGGGAACCGCTCCGAAAAGGTGGTTCAGAAACGCAGAAAATGGAAAAACTCAAAAACTCGAGGACGAGTTTCTTAGGGAAGGAGGGGGGAGAAACAGAGGTGGACACCAGCCCACCCCTACAACCAACAGGACCCAGACCACCCAACAAACCCCTACAACCTACCATACCTCAAAATTTTTTTGGAAACGAATCCTCTGGAACTCCATTTGCAAAAGAACCACCCACCAAAACTTCCATGCCATCTAAAAATGCAAAACTCCACCACAAAAAGAAAAGACTCAAAATAAAAACAACAAATTCATCGTTGGAATCTGCCGCTAAAAACAAAGCGGAAATAAAAAGTGAAATCAACGATGGAATTCCACCAAAAATACTCACTCTCAAGACCATCCACGTGATTGAAGACGAAAAACCACGTGTCCAGCACATGGAATCATCAAGATCAACGTCCTCAATCATAAACATCAACAAAATAGTAGCGGTAACCGCTACCCACGCTTTCAAACATAAAAATCACGTGGCCACAAAAGAAAACTATCTAAAACATCGTAATCCCCCTCTCATGACGTCACATCAAAAAGAAAAAGTGAACTCAGTGACCTACTTATGGTTTCAAGTTCAGATTTTCGGTGGGAAAGTCAAACATCTAACTCTTCACACCCTGATGCAAGAAATGAAACTACGTCATCACCGATGGGAATTAAAACACAAAATCGGGGCCATAAAAGACATCAAAACAAAGCCCCCTGTCAATCAAATCAAAAAAATTAATTGGGCCAATCAAGACACCCCTTATATCATCGAGGGGCCCAATCATCAATCTAATTTCACAATGACCCCACCAAAGGGGCTGACCCAACCCTTATCTCTTGGAATACTTTGCATAAACTCCATTTTTGGTCAAGTTGAATCGGTGACCGATTCTTCATTTGATGGGAAAATTCCAACGCTAAAAGTCTTCACAAAACACAAAAAGTCTACGTGTTGCAAAGAATTGGAAGACCACCATCAAAGGACTCCAGAAGGAGAGAATAAATTAACACCGACGAAAACACCAGAAACCGTAAGTTCCGAAAGAGGTGGTGGTTATCCCCCCTCTAATGAAACTTTTTTAATCCCAACAATAGAGATGCCGAAAAATACTAAAGGCACGTGGAGGGGACGCCATCATCATGGCCCCTCCAGCGATGAAGAAGGGGATGAATCAAATACCACCATCTCGCCTCCTAGTAACGACATACCTATGGAAGTGGGTGGTGGACAGGCGGGGACCGCCCCACCACCCACAAAGACCACTAAGACCGCTCTTACGACTGTGCAGACTCAGGCGGGGACCGCTAGCGAGCCTGCCAGTAGACCACCATCAACAGGAACTGATCCCAACAAGCGTCGACGCCACTCTATGCCGGAGAACTTTCACCGACGTGGAGAAAAGCGTTTGAAATCATCACTACGACGTCCGGCCAATGTGGGCCGCGAGGGGAAACCCGAAGTCCCCACGCTTCTGGTTCCTCTCACTGCCGCCACCTCGAGGCATTGGGCCGAAGATCGCGAGGACCGAATAGACATTGCCACGATGCCCCTGGGACCCCCCAAGGACTTCTGGAAGAGTCTGGCCCCTGGCCAGATGATTCCAGGAGGAGCTGAGCCCTGGGGGAAGAAATCTTCCGGGACTGCGCCACCTACAGCCGCCGACAAAGAACGACAACGACTGGAGGAGGAGCGCATTCACCGCTTACAAGAGAAGGACCACGACCAAGGCAGGAAGGATCTCCGTTACTTGCAGCTGGCGTGTCTCCGACTGGCGGAGTTGGGGCTGCCCTACACGGCCCCACTCCCCCAGGAGGAGATCACAAAGATCGAAGCTCTCCTTGCTTCGGAAGAGCAGCCAGCTGCGGTAGCCGCATCTGACCGTCCTCTCCCACCTACACCGCCTCCGTCGACCTCACCACCAACCACCGATCCAACTTCATCGAGAAGCGAGCCGCCTCCTACAAGACGACCCCCTAGGGACTACCTTCAGTCAGCAAGGGACCAACCTCCGAGGCGACGCCGCTCTTCCCAACGACACTCAGACCACCCCCACCAGAGCCACCGGGAATTTCGCCGCCATCCCCAAGACCTCCGCCAACATTTCAAGGCTGGGTCTCGAGGAAATCATTCGACCATCCGACCTCTGATGGAGGTACCAATTTCCAAACCAGCACCACCATCTCCACCTACGAAGACTTCTCCTGTCACCGTCGCAACACCATTGCCATCACCTGCTACCGCTGAGAGAGAGTATTTTCTCTCTCAGCAGAAGAAAATGACAGACCTTGTTCTAGACTTCGCTAGGCGAGGGTGGGATCCTCGTGAGACGCTGGGGATTCCTCGCCTCGAGGACAGACCTCCCCTTTCAGAAAAGAACCAGAAGAAGAAGCCTCGTCAGCGCGCACGAGACATGGCCCGGGCAACACTCTTCCGGGCCCGCCACGCTGAAGCTTTCAGAAGTGCGGGGACCGCGCCTCCATCCCCCAATGAAGACCTTCCCGTTGCAGACACGGGGACCGCACCTACAACCTCTTCTGATGATCCACTTGCCGCCCCGACCACGACTGCACTCGCTCCTCCCGCGGTGACCGCCAGGAGAAAAAAACCGATCTGCCGTCCACTCCGCCCGGAGTCTCTACGAGAGAGGCTCCTGAATAATCGATGGGCACTGTGGCAGCAGCAGACTAAACCAACCCAGACGCTTTATATCGGCCATTACGACTTGGAGGAAGGTTTCCCCCATCTGGAACTCCCGGGGAAGGAACGGTACGTCGTCGGCATGACCCGGGACACTGCCGTTTTTTCCGCTATAGTGATGCCACGACGCCAGCACATCGAGGTGTTCCAGTTCGCCGGAGACATCATGACCACCGCCCTCCAAGCCGTAATGAAGTCGTTTTTCATTACAATTTTCGGGACTCCTACGGAAGGGGCCCTCCGGATCTCCCGAAGCTACCTACGAGGCACTACCTCCGACCATCAGGCTGCCATCCTATATGATGCCGTGATCTCAACACTGTTCGATCGACCACCATCCCGTGCCACCAGACCCGACAGAGAGATCTACCAGGCCTTCTTCTCGGACCTCCAGGGCCACGTGGATTGTTGGATTACTGCCTGCTGGGAGGGACTCCACCTCTAGGATTCGCTCGACCCGACGCCCCTGTTTGTGTGTTGTTTTTCGCGAGGAACTACTCGGGAAGTGTTTGTGTTTTCGCGAGAAACTGTTCGTGAAGTCATCTTTTGCCTGTAATAATCACTCCTTTAGTATTATCATTTGTATTTTCTTTTATGTCTCCTACCCCGTTGGGTTTATATTCCTTTTTTTTTAATATTGTTCTTTTACCCAGTTGGGTACATGTTCTGTTACCCGTTGGGTTTTGTTTGCTTTCTGCCCCGTTGGGCTTGGGTTTTTATCATTATTTACCATTGTTCCGGGAGATAATTTGGTGGGTGTATTCACAATTTATTAGTTTGTTCTTACCCTGTTGGGTTTTGTTCTTTTTTTTTGTTAATGTGTCCTAATCTGTTTACTTTGTTGTTTTGTTCATTGTTACCCCGTTGGGTTTTTCCTTTTTTTTTGCAGCTATGGGTTTTATAATTTTGGACTCATTGGGTTTTGTTTGTCGTTTTTAGATCCCCGTCGTTCTGGGGATGGTTTTTGTGTTTTTATTATCCAGTTGGATTTTCGTGTTTGTTTACTTTGTTTTTGTTGTGACTTGTTGGGGAGAGGTTGACACAAATCGTGTCAACCCCTCTTCCAGCAGGTTGTATTTCCATACCGTGGCATGCCGAACCACTGGGCCACTCCCCCTAGAACTACAGTCTGTGGCATGCCTCCCGACTCTGAAGCACGAGGACGTGCTTCACGCCAAGTTGGGGGGTATGTGACACCCTGTATTTCGCCGTTTTGTCCCTCCTCTAGCCTGGGGGTCTCTGGGGACGTAGGGGACGGATTTCCGCCCCTTCCTTCTCCTCTTGGAGACCCCAAAGCTCCAAGACTCATTCAGGTTCCGGTATCGGCGGATGGATACCCGTCGATGCACGGTCCCCGGGGCATGTGTACCCCTGAAAAGGTGTACACAGGCCCTGGGTATAAAAGACCGTGTTTCGATAGTTTCTTGGTCCATTCTTTGATATCGAAACATGAAATAATTCATCAATGGTCCAGTGGCGAAAGCACGCCACAGTAACTCTTTCTCTGTTGTTCATGTGTTAATGGTTGGTCATGAATAAATAAGTATCGACGAACCTATCATCCGTCTCGCCTGTCTAATGATTCTTTTCAGCTACAGTGACGAAATCAAGAAATATCTACGAGAACGACCCCAGCACCAGTAGGACTCAGGTTGTATAACACAAACGATCTCTTAACAACAAGCGGTACCCGCTCGAGTTAAGAGATTCTACAACTGAGCCCCGTAACAAAAGCTCGACATTGTTACAATAATCATCATTTCTTAAAATATCATCATCAACTCATATATTCCACCTGAAGAAACAAACAAAACCCCAAAAATCCATCTTCAGGGCAAACTAATTAGCTGCCATAATTATCTTATTTCAAAATAGAAAACTTGTTCTGTGTAGGAATTTTTTATTCTTCTTCTTCTTCTTCAACAAAAATATATAATAATTAGTAAGTTCTATTGGATTAGTCGAAAATTAATAACAGGAGATTAAAAAAATTTAACGAATGATTAATAAATAAATTGAGTATTTTTTTTTCTTCTTCTTGATGGCAAAGTGTAAACGGGGCCTATCGAACTTCTTTGGTTAATTTTGTGTTTCAGGTAGCAGTCTAGAAAGTGTTTTAAAAACTAGAAGGGTAATTACCTACACACAGTACACCTAGTACACACACCTGATTAAGTTACCCTTCTAGTTTTTAGAACACTTTTAGGTTTGTAAAATCTAAAAAAATATAATTTTTGTTTGAATTTTATTCTGCATAATTTGCGTATCTTAATATAATAACAATGAACTTTGAATTTTTGTAATTTTTTAAAGGTGATTAGAAATATTTCAGGTTGAGGAGTGAGGAGAGAGGCCCCTTCAGGTAAATAAAATATACGTAAAAATAGCCTGAACATTAAAAGAGGAGAGAAGAGAGCTCCCTGAAGACAAAAAATGGCGAAAACTAGAAAAGAAAATATAAATCAAAGCAAAAAAAGCCGCAAATTTTAATGTTAATTACGGTCTCATCTAAATGTGTTTATGTTTACATGTAGTTTAATTTGAAACATTTTTGTTTTTGTTGGTATTTATATATCTTATATATAAAACCCACATAAAGGAGGGGGGGGGCGTAGTGGGTTAAAAGGCGGCTTTTTTAATATCAATAAGAAGAGGTGGAAGGGGGGGAGGTGTTACCTTTTTTAAAAAAGTGTAATTTAAACTAGAATTTAGCTAAAATAAAAACAAAAGAATGTTAGAAACGAAAATAAAATGTGTAAAAATATTTTTCATTGTTTTTTTTTTGGGGGGGGGGGCCCTTTTAAAGTAATAAAAAGAAACCATGACGTCATATTGGTCCTAAAAGCAAAAAGTAAAAAATTAGGTCTAAAAGACAATTTGGTTTGAAATTTGGTTGAAAAGGCCCCTAGCCTCTCCTAATGGTTCTCTTTGTGTGCCTTTCTTTGTTTTTCAGTCTTCTGCTTTTTATTGTACGCCTTCAGGTTATAGTGGCGGCGGCGGCGGCGCTAATCCTGAAGGCGCGCGAAACTGGAAGTGTAAACTCACGCCTTGCTTTCTTTTGATTACAAAAAAAAAACACGAGAAAAACGCGTTTTATATTTAAAGAACCTTGTTAGAGGCTATAGAGGTGTAATTAGCATCTTAAATTTTTTTTGGTCATATTAGAACTCCAGCCTCTAACCAGGTTCTTTTTTATTGAAAAACGCATTTTTCTGGTTTAGTTATTGAACGGAAAAATGTGTAATTCAGTTTGGCGCTTTTGTAACAATTGACGCTTATTCTATAATTTGGTGATTATTTAAGCTTAGATTTGATGCTTATTCAGTTTAGCGTTTAATCAGTTTGACGCTTATTCAGTTTTCTAGATCTTAGTTTATTTTAGCCTCTATGTATTAGCCATATTGGGCGCGATTTCAGCGCGGCGAGTTTCACACGCTGCGCTTATATTAACAACTCCTTTAAGAGACTAAATTCGTAGTTGAAGTGAACCTTGTGGGGGGGGGGGGGGGGGTTGGGGATCATTCAGTTTGGCGCTAGATCAGCGCCACCGTAATTTGCGCAAAAAGAGAGAGAGAGAGGGTGGAGTAACAAATATATCTTGAATTTTCAATTTTTAGGTCACCGCCAACTTATTTAGTTGTGTTTTGGCCCTATTAGAATATTTCTCACTTTCGACTAATAAAAAAAGACCCGAAATTGTTTTAATTTGAACAACAATTGCGAAAAATTCAACAAACGAAAACAACATCTAAAACGTTTTCTTTTTTTAATGTTGTTTTTATTACAAATTGGTGGGGCGCGGTCCAAACTTCTTATTTTAATTATTAATTATTAAGACAATTTAAATATACTGCTTTATAATAGTTAATTTTTAGCTAAGTTTCAGCTAATAATAAAACATAATTAGTCTTTTTTAAATATGTTTGTATTACACTCATAATCTATATTTAAAATAACGCAATAAACCCTATAAGGCGGCCCTGTTGTGTCATGAGGGGCCGCTTGAAATTGGCTGAATTGCTTTTTAGTTGCGTTTGGTCCCTGTTTTTTCTATTAATTATAATTTATACGAACTGAGGAGAGAAACAGTGAACTTTCACCTAATTGCGAAACCCAAAACATAAAAAAGTGAAAGTTTTAGAAACTAGATTAGTAAAATGAATGTATTTTCATAGCAGTTGTTATACAATCGTTCAAAATAAACTTTCAATTAGGTTGAAAATTGTTCAATTTAATAAAATTGAAAACTTTCATAATTTTGAGATTTGACAATTTTTCATAAGCGAAGTTTATGTAAGAATTTCTAGTTTTTAACAAAACTATTTACATATGATCTATTTAGAAATTTGACAGGTTGAAGTTCAAAGTGTATTTGAAACTAGAAGAGTAAACAAAAATATTTGACTGATCTATCATTTTGTTCATTGATATCTTTCAAAATAAGCTTTTTATGTGAGTTTCACAAGGACCCAACTTTAGACTATATTTTGTATAATTATGTAAAAAGTTTATTTTGAAAGATACCAATATTTAAATACTATTAAGTGATTCGAAGGTATACCTTTCTAGTTTCTAAAAGACTTTCTAGTCTCTTAATTTTGCACTTATGTTAAAGACAGGAATAATCAGCTCTGTTCATCTTATAAGACTTTTAAAAATCAAAACTATATTTTTGACAGTTTAGTAATCTGGATTAAGTTAATCTGGGTTAAGTTTGGGGCCCGTAATTTTGTAGACCCTTTTTTTTCTAGTCTGGATTCTTCCACTTAATTAAATGTGGGGGAGATATCCTTTTTTATTAAATCGGAAGTTTCTTTATTGGATTTCAATTAAATGATTTAATTCATGTGTAAACGCGACCGCATTTAAATGGAACTTTAATGTAGATTAGAAACGCTCCATTAATTTACTTCTTCTGGTCGATTGATGACATTTTGGATTTTTTTTTTTACAATTGAATAAAAAAGAATGGAATTTTTTCTTTTGTCAATTTCAATTTCAATAATAAAATTTGAATGTCAATCAATCATTTATAAATATTAGAAATATGAATAATAAATCTATTGAATTTCAAATAATAAATGGGGTGGAGGAGGGGGTCTGCTAAAAAGTAGAGGGGTTGGAGAAAGGTCAAGAGAGGGTCAAAAGAGAGGAGGAGTTGAGGACAACATTGAAAAATCCACTCAGAGAAAAGCAATTCGAAGAAAGTTTATTAGAAACTAGAATTTTCTTCTGAAAATAAAAAATATTTTCAATTGAAATCTTTCAAAATAAACTTTTTTTTATGGCTGTGTATTTTGAAAAATAGATTCTAAATCGTTCTAACTTTTAGAACTTTCTAGTTTCTAATAAAGTTTAACTTCCACTTGAGTAAATCTAAAATTACTGATTTTAGATAGAGAGCTAGTTTTCTGGGTTACAACATCGGATAGCTAAACAGTTCTAGCCTCTAATCAGGCTCTTTAATTGGTAAAAGCATAATAATTATATATTATCTTTACTAATGTGTAAGGTAGGTAATGAAGCCAGAGATTTCTAGCCTCTAATCACGGTCATTAATTGAGAAACGCATTTATCTCGTTACCTTACTCATTAATAGACAGGTACCATGATTATACTTTTTACAATCAAAGAGCCTGATTAGAGGCTAGAACCTTTCAGGTATTTAGTGCTATAATCCTGCATATGCCTATTATTTAGCCTCTAACTAGTAATTTCAACTGACGAAACATACTTTAGCTATAAAGACTTACTGAAGTTGAAGTCAAACTTATAAGTGAGGCAACCAGAAAATTGCGTTTTTCAATCAAAGAACCCGATTTGAGGTTAGAAGTCAAACTAGCAGCTACAATTCTTGCAGAGACTATATTTCTAGCCTCTAACCAGGTTCTCTGACTGCAAAAAGTATGTTTCTGGTTGCCTTACTTTACGAGGGGCGATAGGCGCCTATCCTCCTTTTAGTTCATAAAAGAAAGGATCAAGATTGAGGCCCCAATTATGAGGGCCCTATAGGGGGCTCCCGATACTACAGTATATATAAACACGGACGTGCGTGCATGAGTGTGAACTGTACGCCTATATTTATGTGTAGATGTGTCAACATTTTTTTCTAAAAAAAAAATAGAAAAATAAAAGAAAACCCTATCCTTGTGATGAGAGGTTGTAGGTCAAACAAGAAAACTGACCAAAAGACCTATTATTAATTCATCACAAGTTCTATTCAGAGTGTGGTGGTCATTGTTTAAAATGAAAAATATCTATACAAAAATAGAAGTTGTTTTTTTAAAAAAAAGACCAGCTCTTTTGTTTCTTAAGAGAACCAAAATGGCCGCCGCCGGCGTTATCTTTTATTATGTAATATTCAGGCGTATGCACGTGTTTCCCCTGTGTGTGTGTGTGTGTGTGTGTGTCTTATTCTTTATATTATTCACAAGTTTGTCATTTTCGTTGTTGTTGATGTTGCAATTAGGAGGAGGGTTTGACCGCGTGTAATTCTCATCATGTGAAGTAGTAATTCTACTTTTTTTCAAGTCTTTTTTTCTTTTTCTAGTCTATTATAATTTCATATCTATTGTTGTCATTTATTTTTCTTTCTTGGCTGCGCATGTCTTTTATTTTAAACTTTTTTTTATTATTTTACAAAATGTGAAATGTCACTCATATAAGTCCGTGCAGTGTCTCATTATGTAATTATTTAAACATGTAATGTTTTCAACAGGTTTTGAATTTGAAAAATGACTTCTCTGCAAGCACAGTCAAGAAAGGGCCTGTGGCAGAGAGACAAAAGTCAAATTGACGGGTAGGCGAAATGCATTCTTAAAGTAGTAACAGTTTGTTTGCCTTTTTGGTGTCATTTTGTCACTGTGGCGCTTTTGGTAATTACTACTAATTACTATAATTAGCTCTAATTATGTCATACTGTTAGGCCTACATTATACATATGTAGTGGTGGCGCTGATAGAACGCCAAACTTAAAAAAGCACCAAACTAAACAATTACCAAAAGCTAGAAGAAACGCCAACCTGAACAAGCGCCAAACTGAAAGAGGACGTAAAACGCCAACAAGAAGAAACGCCAAACTGAGCTAGCACTGCACTGAATGAGCGCCAAACTGGAATAAACGCCGAAGTAAACAAGCGCCAAGCTGAAAGAGAACAAAATTAAATAAACGCCAAATTGTTCATTCAGAGCCCAAATTGTTGGCGTTCACTCAAGTTTTGCGTTAATTTAATTTGGGCGCGGTTTCAGTTTGACGTATAATCAGTTTGGCGCTTATTCAGTTTTCAAAAATGAGAAGAAGTCCGAGTACAAATAATTTTGGAAAAAGAATCTTCTTGGTTCATTTTTAGCATCAATTTCGCCTTGTTGTGTGCCTTCAGCACAGTGGCGCGTACACATCGCGCCACTGTATATATTCACACACAGTTTTTATTAAATATGTTGGCATGCAATTGGCGTTTAATTTGGCGCTTCTTCAACTTGTGGTGTTATCTTTATTTTGGCGCTAAATTTTTAGCACCAACAGCGAGAGAAGGAAAAAAGAAAATTCTTGATTTTAATGCGGAAATAAGCGGAAATAATCCGCCATCAAATTTAACAACTGTTGACATTTACATTAAATATAGTTATTGTAAATTTTAAAATATTTTCTTAAGAGGGAATGAGAGAGCCAAAAAAAAAAAAAAATAAAATAAAAATATGAAAAGCTTATTTTGAACATGTGGCGCGCACATATGATACATTTTTTAATATATGATTATATTGATATATAAATAATAATAATGTTGATGACGTCACGTTAGATTGGAGAAGTTTCGACGCATGCGCACTGTTTTCTGTACGCACCTGCGTGTGAATAGGTTGAGGTTTTGTTTTGATAGCGATGGTGGCGCCGCCGCCGCCGCCTCAAACTGTGTTCCTTTTTTTTATTTACCAACTTAACTTACCTGTGTTTTTCAGTGCGGAGAGATCACGTCTAACTAAGGTTAGAATAATACAAACGCGACGCCGCGGTCTTCTTTCATTTATTTTATATTATGCAATATTAATTTAAATTATTATCAAGTTAGATGAAAAATCGCTCATTTTTATATTTTGTGTTTTTTTTTTCTTTCTTCTTCTTGTTTGCAAAGTTTGGCTAAATTGTGCAAAATATAAAACTTGGATTTCTAATGGCGCCAATTTCTTGTCACTTCTCTTCTAAAGTGAGATAGGAAGACAAAAGTGAACTTTGACCCGCCCGCCCCCCCCCCCTTTTCTATCTTCGCCTGTTTCAACTAGACGGATAATAATAATTAATATATAGGTAAATATATATTAAATATTATTAATAATTTATTATTATTATATTTTTATATATTTCAGATATTTTAAGGTTGGCTTTGAAAGTGTAAACGGTACTTCTCGTAATTCTAATTATTAAATCATATATATTCTGGTCTTTTCACAATTATAAGTGTGTTTTAGAAACTAGAAGGGTCAATATTTTTATGTTGATTGATATCTTTCAAAATAAGCTTTTTATGTCCGTTTCGAAAATGACCCAACTTTAAAAGTAGATAAACATTTTTTTAAATTTATGTCCAGAAAAACTTTATTATTAAAAAAAAAGCTTATTTTGAAAGATATCCACATTTTGAAGTGATTGAACAAAAGCTATCCTTCTAGTTTCTAAAACGCTTTCTAGTTTTTTCTTCTTCTTAATTTTGCTCTCGATAAGAGTTCGAAAATCAGGTATGTTGTTTATGAAACACATTTTAACTGAAGTTTCTGATAGTTTCAAAAATTAGCTTAGAAACTAGAATCACTATAGTGACGAAGTAATCGTTTTTTGTTGTTGTTTCATAACGATATCGTTTAAAATCAAACTTTATGACGAGTTTGTTTAGAAATCAATGAACTGCCATAAAAAGTATATTTTAAAATACATACTACTATTCTAGTTTCTAACACATTTTTCATTGTTGCATAAGTTTCCTGATGATATTTTTTTTAAAATAATTAAATACAATTCAACTTGAACAATTCTAGCCATAAAATGTTTTATTTTAAAAGATGATGAAAATATTCAATACTTTTAACATGAACAACTAAGATATTCTAGAAATTCTTTAAATTTCTAGTCTTTAAACTCTTAAATTTGTGTGAAAAATGGAATTTTTTCTTTTCAGAAACCTTAAATGACAGTTAGGAACAGAGTTAGTTAACCGTCTTCTTATCGTTGGATCAATTTAAATGTAAACAGATTTCTAAAGCTCTCGTTAATAATGAAATAACAAAAGTTTAATTAGTTTAATTAGTAGTTTAAAATTAGCCTCATAGCTAAAAAAAACGAGACAAAATTGGATGTTTAACATCGAAACTTAAGTAATAATTTTTTAACAAGTGATTTTCCATCTCGTAATTAGTCTGCAAATGGAAATGTGCTAGAAAATAGAAGGGTAACTCGATCACTTAATAGTATTTTCATGTTTTTGATATCTTTCAAAATAAACATTTTATATGAAGTTTATTTTGAAAGATATCCAAAAAGAGGAAAATGCCCCGAAGTGATTTTGAGTTAACCCTTCTAGTTACTAAAACACTTTCGAGGGGCGCCATTTACACCTTTAAAACCACCTTACTTAACTGTTAGGTCATTTTGTGTGGATTTTTAAACTTCCTGTTACTTTAACAATGGGTCCAATTATCAATTAACAAAGACCCTTAATAAGGGTGGGACAAATTAAACTAATTGACCCAAAATTAATTAGAAATAATATTGATTTTGATATAAGGAAAGAATTTCGTTTTAACTTTTAATTTGCATATTATGTATGCTAATGACACTTAATTGAGAGACATACAGATGGACATTAGTATTTTTAATTAATGGTCTTAGGGTTTAATGGACGAGGGGTGAGGGGAGAGGCTAATGGGGGACAAGTTTAGGGCCAAGTGTCCATTACTAAGAATGGGTCACTTGAGTCAATTGTGTGTGAAGTCACAGTCCGGGAACGTTGATTTTATTGTTAAATATATTCTTCTGTCTTTAAGGTTTAAATTAAAGAGAACCTTGAAAGTGTGTTTTAGAAACTAGAAGAGTAGCTCAATCACTTAATAGGCATTTTCATGTTGATATTGTTCAAAATAAACGTTTTATATGAATTTGAAAATGACCCAACTTTAAGCGGACATTATTTTTGGTCTTTTTTATAAAAAGCTTATTTTGAAAGATATCAACATGAAAATACGCTTAAAACCCTTCTAGTTTCTAAAATACTACCTGAAAGACAAAATAACCATTACAGAAAAAATCATAAATTGCGACAATCATAACTTATGATGTCACTACAGTCATTGACAGTCATATGACAATATTTGTCATAATAATATTTTTTTTTAATTTGCTTTTGTGACTTTTTTACGAGGTTGTGAGTGAAATCTGACATTTCATTGTCATATGATAATGTTAATTACTTTTCTGTGATGACATCTCAGGGGCATCACTATCACTACAGATAATAGAATAAGACTGTCTTAGGACAACAAATTGTCATATTACTAGCTTCTTAACTTTGTGTAACAGTCGCAAAATCAAATTACAAAATATTATTATGAAATCGTCATATGACTGCTTTATAAGATACTAATGACAGTCATAAAATAATAGCGTAACAAACAGTGACTTTTATAAAGTATGACTGTCATAATTTTATGACATTTTCTGTAAAATGAGAGATTCGAAAAATAAGCTTTAAAACCACAAACAACAAGTGAAGGAAAATGTCATTTTGTACGATTGTTTATTTTGTGCGATTTTACATAAGTAACTAACTATAATAACTAACTATAATAATTGTCAATTGTGCGCTCTGATAACCAATAATAGTTAAAAATGGGTGGAAGGTGGGAGGAGGAGGAGAATATTAAAAAAGCCTTAATATTTTGTGGGTGGTGGTGAGTTCGTGTGGAGATTATTGATTTATTAATGTACTTTTAAAAAAAAGGCAAACTTATGTTGATTGTGGTTAGAATGGCGGTGGTGGGTCATCATCATCATCATTATTGTTTATGACCCCCCTCTTAACCACATTCATTTTGCGGCCCACATCACCACATTCTAATGTAATATTCGATTTTTCATTCTCTTTTTTCGATCCCTGCAGAGTTCATTCATTTTCTTGTTTAGAATTTATTAAAAAAATAGTTTCAACTGACATTCAAAACTGGAAGTCGAAACAATATTTACTATTAAATAATAAATTTTAAACGATATATCATTCTACAGGGTGTGTCCAAATAGAGTCGCCACATTGTTAAGTGGTGGAAGCTTGTGACGTCAGAGAGAGAGAGAGAGAGAGAGAGAGAGACGGTCTTAAGGTGTAAACGGGGCGGGGCCTCCTTCTCTCGAATTCTGATCATTGTGATCAAATATTCTGTCTTTCAGGAGAGCAAAAATGAACAGAAAACTAGTCAATCACTTAAAAAATCACGTTATTTGCACGTTTAATTATCTTTCAAAATGAACTTTTTATAGGCAACTTTTTTATATTAAAGTTGGATCATTTTTCTAAAATGACAAAAAAAAAGCTTATTTTGAAAGATCTATCGAACGTGAAAATACTGAATTTAAATGGTTGAGTTAACCATCTAGTTTCTAAAACCCTTTCTAGTTTTTAATTTAGCTCCTGAAACAATCAACTGTTACGAATAATAAACCATCTTAAATGAAATTGGTAGTTTTCTCCTTCAAAACTAGAACAGTAAAAAAATCAGTTATTGATTCCATTTTTATCTTTCAAGATAAACAATTCTAGTTTGCAAATTGTGTAATTTTGTCTCATATTCTCCTTCAAATACAAAAAAAATGACTCAGGCAGCCATTTTCTTTTTTTTTAGTTTGAAATATGAGTTGAAAATATTTTAACAAATTTCATCAGGAACAAAATTAACAGAAAACTAGAATGGTACAAAAAAAAGTAAGTTCTAACTAAAGATGTGCCATTTTGAAACTGACATAAAAAAGCTTATTTTGAAAGATATTAACATATCAACACAAAAGTGATTTAGAGCTGCCCTTCTAGTGTGTCTTCATGTTATCTTTCAAAATAAGCGTTTTATGCGAGATTAAAAAATGACCCAACTTTAAGCAGATTTTTAAAAAAGTTTTATTTTAAAAACTGCTTAAAGTTAGGTCATTTTAAACGTGACATGAAAAGCTTTGTGATCGTTCTAGTTTCTAAAACACTTTGTAAGGTTTTTACTATTGAAAGAATAATCAAGAGTTGGCGGTTCACACTTTAAAATTAGTTGATTTGCAAATGATGCCACAAATTGCTTATTTTGAAAGATTTCTTTACCTTTCTAGTTTTTTTTAAAAAAAACAACCATTTGATGCATCAAATTCTAAATAAACCACTTTTGCAAAAAAATAACAGCAATTAACAAAGAATGTCATTAAAAATGACATAAGTTTGTTAAAAACAATTACATATTAGTTTGTGTGGCGCCACCTGGTGTTTGTCTACGTTTTTAAATGATGGGCCACAAATATAAAAGACGAGTTGCCAAATCTCATTAAAGTCTCATAATAATAATAATAATAATAATAATAACGGTGTTCCCTTTGTTGTAAATTGCAAATTCCACAATGTCTTGTATTTTTGTTAGCTCTGCTGCTAAATAGCGTCTAGCCGACAATTAAAATAAAAATGCTAATTTGTGTGCTAATTATGGGTGCGAGAAATATTTCCTATGACAGCTAATATTATTATTAATATTATTATTAATATTTTAACATCAAAAATATGATACACATATTTCACATTGGCGTCATTTTAACAGGGGTTGGGCTGCTTTTTATTTTGTTGTTGTTGTTAATTACAACTGGTTAGTCATTTTTTTTTCTAATTTAAACAATAATAATAATTAAAAAAAAGTTTTCGTTTTAATAAATTAATTGATGTGAGGTTGGGGTGGGGTCAGGTAGAGGGTGCAGCTTTTAATTATTATTATGATTAATTCTGAAATCATCGCTTTTGTATTTCTGATTCATTTCTCACAATCTTATGACAATTGGTTAGGTCATTTTAAGGGTATGACCTTAAGTGAGCTTATTGGGGCAGGTTCCATAATATTATGGCCCTTTGGTCGTAATTCAAGAAGAGCAACTTAAGGTGGTTTTTAACTCAGCAAAATGAAAAGAAACTACGAATGTGTTTTAGAAACTAGAAGGGGTAACTCAAATCAATTTTAAAGAGGGTATTTCCAGGTTGATATCTTTCAAAATAAACTTTGTATAGACAAAGAAAGCTTATTTTGAAAGATGTCAACATGAAAATATACCCTCTTAAGTGATTGGAGCTATACCCTTCTAGTTTCTAAAACACATTTTGAAGTTTCTTTTCATTTTGTTCTCCTGAAAGACACAATTTAATTAGCGTTCAGTTTTGAAAATGATGAAATGAAATCAAGGTGTAAATTTCACGATTGTTTCAAATTGCAATTTGGTTGCAATTGAACAACTTGAGAGCAACTTGAGCAATCGCATAAAATTGACCACGTGTCTCCATTGACACGTGCACGCCGCAACTCTTTGGAAGAGTGTCTCTCTCTTGTTGCAAAACAGAATTCTCGTGAATTTTGAACTTTTTTAATTCTTCTTCTCAATGTCATCATCATGTGTGTGATGTCTAATAAAAGATAATCGGTTTTCTCTCTGTCTATTACTAATTATTATTATTATTATTATTACTATTGTGTGGTGAAGGGGGGTTGTGCAAATTAAAAGATTTCATTTGCAAAACAAAAAAAAAGAAGTTAATTTTGTGCCTTGAGCATAATAATTAATAAATCTGTTTTAATGGCTTCTAAATTAACATTTCTTCTTCTTTTTCCATTTGGAAACACAATTCAATATTTGCAATGTGTAAATTAATTAACTGCCCTCAAGTAGAAAAGAAAAAAAGTGCGATATTAAAATTTGAAACTTTTTTTTTTCTCTCCAAGGCTTCCTTCCTTCCTTCCTTAGACTTAAATGAGAAGCAAATCTTGTAAGACAACTTTATAAATTATGAAAAAAAAAGGTGGTAAATATTGAATACTGGAAACTTCAAAGTTAATTTTTTGTTCAACTTATTCACAACTCATAACAAAAGAAAAGTTGCACAATTTTGCATAAATTTCCGGTTCTTCAGTAGTTAATTTTCAAAATATTTATAGACTTTAAAAGATTTACGATGTGGAAACGGAAATTTGTTTTTTTCTTTCTAGAAACAATTTTGAATATTCGAAATAATATTTTAAAAACTAGAATAGAAATAAATAGGGAAAAAATTGTGCTTAAAAATATTATCATATGATAATCTTTCAATATTTATAGTAAATTTAATAATAATAATAATTATCATTAAATTTTAGTGCAAGAAATTAATTTTTAATTACAAAATATGCCATAAAAGGTTTATTTTTTAAAGATATATTAAAGAATAATTTCACTTAAAAGTTGTTTTCAAAAATATTTAAGTCCATTTATTTATATAAAAAAATAGAAAAATAGATAAATTGTTTAAATTGTGCTATTCGTTCATTGGTTGGTGAATTATTTTACTCTTCTAGTTTCTAAAACAGTTTTAATTCATGCAATCATTTGTAAAATATGCAAATTTAGAAAGTTAAATTCGAATTGTGATTTTTCATCAGTTTTTTAAGAAGTGCTGAGACGAATACGAAGAAATTGAGTTTTAGAAACTAGAAGAGTAAGAGAGTTTTTCATTTTTGGGTTATCTTTAAAATTTACAATTTTTCACTCTCTTTTTCGTCCAACTAAAAAGTTTATTTTGAAAGATATCAAAATATAAATGCACTCATTTACTGTTCTAGTTTGTAAAAAAAAAACATTAAAACTTTTCGGTTATTCCGTAATTTAAAAAAAAAGCAGATTTTTAAAAATTGAAAGTATTTTAGAAACTAGAAGAGTTAATTGAAGATTTTTATGATTTATATTTTAAAAAAAACATTTTCTACCATCAAGTAGATTTAGCCTCTAACCAGGTTCTTTGTCTGAAAAATGTACATTTCTGTAATTAACTTACTAATATAATTAATTGTTCCTAATTAATTTGCATTTTATGCAAATTGCTGCTTGTATTTATTTTTGTCTCAAAATGAAAAATATTTGAAGAAAAATAAGTTTCAAAAACGTTAAAAAAATAAGTAAAACAAATGGCGGGTTGGGGTGGGGGGGGGGGGGTGGAAATAGCTTATTATTTCTCATAGTTTAAAATATAAAATGTGTAATAATAAATTGAGGTCCATTTTAAATTTCGTTCGGTTCGTTGGCGGCTTTTTCTTTTTCTCATCGCGTTCTTTGACCGATTGATTGACTTCATTATATACGGATCCTTTGGTCCGTGTATTGCCCTATAGGGGGGCCCCCTCTATAATAGTAGGGAGGGGGCCGAACCTATTCGTTACGCCTAACTGAACAGATTTCCGATTTGGTGCAATTTTTTTTTATTTTAATATGAATTATGTTTGAAATTTACATGAAAAAAATAGGTAATTTTACTTTTAAGGGGCGGGTGGCTCTATATATATTTATATTGTTTTTGTCTTCCGCCGGATGGCGCCACTGTAGTGGCTATTATGTTCTTCTATAGGAGATGTATCTCTATTATTTACAAAACCCGCAGTTTTGAGAGAAATAGAGACATCTTCAGGAACTATTGAAACTAGAAACTAGAATAGTTGGCGATAATGCTAAACGTTTTTTTTTTCACGATATCTTTCAAAATAAACTATACCTGGCAATTTTTTCATTTTTAAAGATATCTTCATCAAAATTAAAATATTCATAAATTGCTGGTTCAACGTTATTACCGCCGTAAAACTCAGAAAAAGTTTATTTTGAAAGATCTGAACATGAAAACAGTTTGCGTAGATCTTCATTTCCCCTTCTACTTTCTAACAAAATTTTAATTTCTTTTTTTTAAAATTGCTTTTAAACAGTCTTATTTTTAGTTGAAAACTTGTTTAGACAACTTGTCATTTTTATGGACATTTTTGTTATTTTGCCAAACGTGGATGAAAAGTTTTATTTTGAAAGATAACGTCATGAAAATACTTTTAGCACAATTCACCTACTATTCTAGTTTATAACAAACTTTTGGAGTTTTTTTTTCTTCTTCTTGAAATTTAATTCTAAAATGCGATCTTTATATATTTTCTTAATCTTGGCACATTTTGGCAGCCATTTTTAATTTTGAAATTAATTAAGAAAAAAACTTTTAATTTAATTGAGACACAAACCGGAAGCTTATTTTTAGGGTTATTTTGGTGACTTGTTGTTTGGGGGGGGGGGGTGGTTAGTTGTTTGCAAAAAAAAGTGGGAGTTAGAATGTAAGGGGGGGTTTGTATTTCTAGTAATGACATGCATGGTCAGTATCTAAGAGACTAGAAGGACCGCCCCTTTAATAATTATGCGGTATTATCCTAAGCAGATCTCCGTAAAAAAAATTCAGAAACAAAAAAAGTTTCGCTCGAATAAGTTTGTCTTTTTCTCTTATGGAGAGAGAGAGAGAGAGAGAGAGAGAGAGAGAGAGAGAGAGAGAGAGAGAGAGAGAGAGAGAGAGAGAGAGAAATTACATTGGGATTCATGACGTCCATTAATCTTTTAATATTTACTATTTCTCCTCTTCACGGGGGGTCTCCAACCTTTTGAAATAAAAGGGTCACAACGTCATCATTCGTTATGATACTTATATATTTCAGAAGAGTCGCAAAATGAAGAGAAAACTAGAATGTATTTTAGAAACTAGAAGAGTAGTAGCTCAATCATCTTTCAAAATAAACTTTTATAGTCGAAAATTAAAAAAGAAATATCGTCTGTTTGAAGTTATTCGGTTTTCAAACTCACATCAAAAGCTTAATTTGAAAGATATCAACATTGAAAATTGAGCTTACATCCTTCTAGTTTCTAAAACACTTTCACTTTAAAATAAAAAAGGGTGATGCTGTTTAGAGGCTAGAATTGTCCACGTGTTTAAATTAAAAAGCGCAATTTAATTTCCGCATTAGGACCCAGAAAGCCCGATGACGATGTTGCCATATGTTGTTGCAATATAAACGATTCATTTCATTTTGAACGAACTGTTTTTTATTTAAAAAAAACACCGAGTTTTTCAATATTTATTTAAAACTAGAAGAGCAAATCGAAAGTTCATGGTTCTATTTTCAAAACTGATAAATATTTAAAATAAAAAAGCCAATTTGCATAATATGCAAATTAATAAAAACAATGCAATGAAATTCTTTAAGTTATACTTTGCAGGTTCAGAAAAGAAGAAACTTAAAAGTACTTTAGAAACTAGAAGAATCCAGAGGAAAAGAAATCGTATTTTATCAACTTAGTGATTGGTGAGTTACCCTTCTAGTTTCTAAAATACTTTTAATTTCTTCTTCAGATGTTTTATGAACTGTGTTGCAACATCAAGGAAGAAATGGAAGTGTGTTTAGAAACTAGAAGGGTAGCTCAATTACATTAAATAGTATTTTCATGTTAGATATATTTCAAAATAAACTTTTTAAAAAATATCGTCTGTCTTAATTTTGAAAGATTTCAACATGAAAATAGCTTCGCTTAAGTGATTTTAGAGCCCTTCTAGTTTATCCAGATTTCTGAAAGATGTAGAAACAAAAAAGTTAATTTAAATGGGAATAAGATAATTTTTAATTATGATGATGATTATCTTTAAAAATAAACTGTTTTTTAAAATTGTAATTTCTAAAACATTTCTTGAATTTTTTTTTAAATGGAAGAACTTTAAAAAAAAGACGTCAAAACTAAAATACTAGAAAGGTAAAAGAGGTGAATGAATGATGATTGTTATCTTTCAAAATAAACTATTTTTAAAAAAAAAAAATGCATTATTGATTTCTGTAAATGCTAAATATTTCAACTTAGAACCGTATTCAAAAAACGTTACTTTAAAAATTCTCTATCGTAAAAGTCTATAGAGAGTTTTTAGGTTAAACTTTAAGTTTTACTTTTAAAATACGGCCGTAAAAGTAAAAATTGCTAGAAAAAGTTTTATTTTATAAAAAAATTGCCTTTTTTTTTTTTGCCCTTTCTCTATTTTTATAGTTTTGGCTGATCTAGTTTTTGAAGTTTTCTAGTTTCCAATACGAATTGCTAAAATTAAACGATTTTTTTTTCCCTCATTGAATTATGCTGGTAAGGTTGCATCCTGTGGCTCGCGTGCCGTAATTTGTGAAACCTATTCTATACGTATACTCGGAGATGAAAGGTGGGATGGTTAGAGGCTAAAGGGGGCTAGACTAATCATAATTTCCAGGCAGGATTTGATGACAACCTAATATTATTTATGGCATCAACTTTTTTTTAGTTTTTCTAAATTTTAATTTTTTACATATTGTTCAAAATGAAATACGTGCTGAAATACGGATCTGATTTGAAATAATCAAGTAAAAAAAGGAAGGCCTTTTCAGGCGCAAAACGCCCCCCCCCCCCCCCAATGGTTATTCTGTCTATCAGGAGCAAAATTAAAGAATGTTTTCTTTTAAAAAACTAGAAGGGGTAGCTCAATCACTTGAGGCTATTTTTTTTTTACATGTTTTGATATTAACTTTCAAAATAAACGTCTTTTAGACAAAAATTGTTAATAAAATAACTGCTTAATGTTCCGTCATTTTTAAATTGACATAAAAAAGTTTATTTTAAAAGATATCAACACGAAAAGTCATCAGAAATGATTGTAGTTTTCTTCTAGTTTTTAAAACAACTTTATACACACTTTTTTACATCATGTCTTTCAAGTTTCAATACAAAGAGTATCTTGAAAGAGTTTTAGAAACTAGAAGGGTAGCTCGATCACTTAAGGCTATTTTTTAATGTTAAAATCTTTCGAAATAAGCTTTTTATGGACATAAAAAGTTCATTTTGAAAGATATCTGTATGAAAAATCTTCTTAAAATGAGTCTTTTTACTCTTCTAGTTTCGAAAACACTTTTCGATTTGTTTAAAACTCTCGCACTCTGGTTAAACTAATGCACATACTGGAAGTATTTTAGGAACTAGGAGGGTAACTCATTCTCTTAATAGTATTTTCATGTTGAAATCTTTCAAAGTAAACTTTTTAAAGACAAAAATTTATAAAAAAAAAAAAAAATATCGGCTTTTTAAAGGTGGATCATTTTCAAAATCACATAAAAAGTTCAATTTGAAAGATATCTAAGATTAAAATATCCTTTTAAGTGATTAAATTACTCTTCTAGTTTTCTAAAAAACACTTTTTTAAGTTTCTCGTTAATTTTGCTCAAATGAAATCGATCGAGTTTCATAAAACCATCTTAAAGAGTAGAAACAACGCTGCTAATTTGAATTTTGTTGATTTGTGTCACCTGTTTGGGGCCTAAATTTCAATTTGGGGGGACCTTCACCTTATTAGCCATAATAAGGCCTCCCCCCCCCAAAAAAAGTGTCCTTGACTCACATTTTGTCAATTGAGTTCATAACACTGAAGACGAAGCACATGTTAGGACCCAAGGTTATTATTATTATTAATAATATTGCAATATTAACGAAACAAAGATATTACTTACCATCCCGATTATCATCATCATCATTATTAGCTATCATTTTAAAAATTGTTGAAATTAAACTATAATCGTACAAAATTATTAATTTTTTTTTTAAAAAAAGGGATAATCCGGTTTTAAAATACTTAATATTAATAAATCATAAATGAAAAGCAAGAATATAAATCATAATTTTCCTACTTTTGAAAAATTGGACAATTTTTTTTGATGAATATTTTCTAAAATATATTACATTTTATGAATAGTTAATATTAAAACATCTGTGGGTTTTTTTTTCAATTTGTGCCGGGTTTTTTTTTATTGAATTATATTTTCCTTTTGAAAAATGACAATCAACCAATGAGAGAGCAGCTTTCTGTATAGGGGTTTCAGTTTTATCCGGGGGTTTCCTCTTTTGGGGGAAAGTATTATCTTTAAAGGGGTTTTTTTTTTCGGTTGGACCCTTTTCTTTCCGGGACTTTCTTTTTCCGTTTAGTAACGGATTTTTGCTTAATTGTCTTTCACTTTAAATTTACATTGAAATTAAGGAAGTCAAAAAAGAGCTTCTTATTTTTCTTTTAAAAAAAGTACAAATTGTAAGTAAACTTTTTAGTTATTTTATATTTTAGAAAATTTAAGATGTTTGATTATGAACAGGATGGTGAATTTTGAACTTTTGAGGTCATTATTTTGCAGTTTCAGAAGAGGCAAGCACTCAAGAAAAAAGAGTGTTAGAAACTAGAAGGGCCATTTAATAGTATTTTAGTGTTTGATGATAATCTTTCAAAATAAAACTTTCTACATTGACGACAAATCGTCTGCTTAAAAAGTTGAATTACTTTCAAAAGAAAAGTTTATTTTGAAATATGTCGACAAGTAAGTGATTCTCTGATACCCTTCTCAGATACCCTTCTAGTTTCTAGTTTGTGGGATTGACAATTGTATATTCATTTTGTTTTTCATGTAGACTTTTATGTCCCTCTGCCATAGGCCTATTTGCGTGCTAGCAGAGGGCTTTTTCTAATTAAAGCTTATTCAGTTTCTATGACTAGATGATTTTATCGAATTCTTGAGGTGTATTATTCTGCAGAAATTGAAAGTGTCTTAGAAACTAGAAAGGTTAAGTTTATTTTTATGTTTTTGGATATCTTTCAAAATCAACTTTTTATCGAGACAAAAAATAAAAAAAATATCGTCTGCTTAAAGGTGTGTTACAAACTAGAAGGGTTAGAACAGAAGATTCACTTAATATTTATTTTTATGTTTTCTATTTTTCATTCAAACTTGAAATAGAAAAGGTTAATTTTAATTGGATTAATTAGGACCCTTGTTTAAACTGACATTAAAAAGTTTATTTTAAAAGATATCAAACATGAAGATACGCTGTTGAGCGAATTGAATTACCCTTCTAGTATCTAAAACACTATCATGTTTCACGTAATTTCTTACTTGTGAAAAGACAGAATAAGCAATATTTAAAAAGATCGGTTTACAATTTAAAATAAAGAATATTTAATTAGATTTTTATTAAAAAATAAATTTCAGAATTTTTAAGGAAAGAAAATGTTCATTTTGAACGATAGATGTGTTTGAAAGGGGGAGTTCAAAATAGATAATCTCGTTTAATTTAATATAATAGATGCTTTGCGAACTGTAAAACGAAATGTGAGAAAATACGAAATACATTAAAAATACGATATATTTAAAATTATTTCGTATTTTCAGTCTAATTTTACAAGTGTCGTTACGATATTTTTTCTATTTTTCGTGACGAAACATTTCTTATATTTCGTTACCACGAAAAAGTCGCGCATGCGCGTTTGTTGACATTTTGGTCAAAAAAGCAGCCATTTTTTTCCCACTTCAAACAAACGATAGAATATTTTGAAGAAATTAGTGCATGTAATCTCCAGGAAAGTATTAAATTTACTCAACAAAAAGCAGCAGATGTTAGGTTAAAGGTAGGTTATAATATTTAATTGTTTTTTACTTTTTATTTATTTGCTGTTATTACCATTTCCATCCCTTGTTGTCGCCGTTGTGATTTCTGGTTTTAGTAATGCACATAGGTACTTTTTGTTTCAGGTTTTAATTGTAGCCAAAAATGTCATATTTCGTGTTTTATTTTAATTTTTTTCGTTTTGGCAGAACGCAAACCATTAACGAAATTTAATTACGAAATAAATAAAAAACGAATTTAATTAAAAATATATCGTTTTCATTTTATTTCGTGTATTTTTTGGACGAAAAATCGCAAAGCATCTAATAATGAAATATATTTAATATTTTTACACCTTTTAATTGAACTCACTGATAATTAATTATCCTGAACCCCTTTTTTATCAAATTGTTATTAAATTAAGTTAGTTAGCTAATGGTCTGATGTCATAATGACGTCATAAAGTATTCCTCTCTCTAGAGCTTCACGTCAACGATCCTTTTTTCTTCTTTTCCGTAACCGTATGTAGGGTATACTTGGCCAGAAGTTTAAAAGCCGCCGTAGAGCTTGCTGCTTACTGTAGAGTGAGGTAGTGACGTCATAATGACCTTGATGGTGTTTTGTTCTTTTCCGGACAATGGAATTTTATTTCAGGTGCGGCAAAAGAAACAAAACACATTTCGGGTTTTTGTCAATGCATTTCACATTGTTGTAATGATTATTTTTGTTCCTCTGCCACATGCCTTCCTCGTTGCTTATAATAGTAAAAAGTTTATTTTTAAATTCAAATGACGTCATTGTTGAATTTAGCTGTCGTATTTTTAAATGTGCTAAAATTATCTTTTTTCTTTCAATGTTTTAATTTTCACAATAAAAATTTGAATACAAAATTCATAATTTGCAACAAAAAAAAAACGGCGACAAATTGAAATATTTGAGATTTGATTTTAGTGGCTCACCCTGTATTTTTATACAGCATCAACAACCATATGTTTCTCAATCTTTGGCCCAATTATGAATGATGTTTAGAGATCTACCGACAATAAGTTTCAATAAAAATGACCACTTGGTTAGAAGCTATATAATTTAGCTGGTTGATAACTTGATAGTAACGGATCATCTAGCCTCTAACCAGCTTTTTATTTTGATGAAGATGATGATTATTAGGGCACTCGGGCCACAAATTGAGAAACATTTGCTTTGATATATATATTTTGCATTCAAATCCGATACTATTAATAGTAATAATAATAATAATAGCAGCTATGACATATGTGTTTTATGAGTATTTTTGTCACTAGACACAAATAGACAAAAATGAGATAGTAAGAATTGGATTGATTTCTGATTGGTCATTGATTTCATTGATGAGCAAACTTAACTAAACATTACTTTAACCAATAGGATTCAATGAGTTGATATTTCTCAGAATTTTCATATCAATTCTGAGAATTTTTTTCATGTTTTGTTTACATTAAACAATGAATCTCATTGGAGGTAAATATTTAAAATGGTTGATAAATAATACAAAATGAAATATGACGTAATTTAATCAATAGATGGCGGTGCTGCTGAAGCTCACATTTAGTGTTAATTGCTCAAATTGAAACTTATTTTGGATTTAGTTTGAATTGTGATGTCCAAAAAAAAATGGATTAGGCGAAATGGGATTTTTATTTTGGTAAAGTTACCTTAAAAGTAAGATAAAAAGTTAGGTTTCAATTCTAAGTTGAAGAGTTAGTTAGAAACTAGAATAGGCAAATTGTGAATGTTAACAATTTTGAAATTTCTCATTTTTATTTCTAACAAAATTCACTTACCATTTCTAGTTTTTAAGAAACTTATAATATTAATGTTTACATCTTTTTAAAATTTGTAAATTATAGTCTCTAACCGGTAAATTATGGTCCAGATTCATGAAGAAAACTTGGCACTTGAGCTTCGACTTGCTTAGAGGACTCAAGTTGGAAGTTCAAGTGTTAAGTTTTCTTGTTGAACTTTGGCCTAACTTGATTGCAAATGAACCGTGTTTCTTTCTTTGTACATTCTGTTATTCATCGATTTATCCATCGTTAGATGAATCGATTAGAAAAAGCAACAAACTCAGATGAAAATGACCCAAGTTAACGATGACGTCACAACCCTTTCTAGTCAGCATTTTGGTTTTAAACTTCAGAAAAGTCATTCATAAAACTAATCAATATTTCGATATTGTTATCGATTAATATTAATTAATAAATTATATAATGGATTTGAAAAGTTTAAAATTCGCGATCTTCTTATCGCTTAAAATAAAACGCTTAAGTTTATATCCATTTTTGCACGTGAAAGACTTGGAAAATGCGCCATTTTACACTTTAAACTTGAATATGTTTAGTGTTTTAGAAACTAGAAGGGTAGCTCTATCACTTAAGGATATTTTCGTGTTGATAATATCTTTCAAATTAAACTTTTTATAGACAAAAAATTAAAAAAATTAAGTTTTTTGTCTATAAAAAGCTTATTTTGAAAGATATCAGGATTCAGGCAATGCAGCTAATGTAGGTAATGCAACGTTGAGCTATACTACGCATGTGCAGAAGGCAATAACTGAAGTATCACCTGCTTCTGATTTATGCTTAATAATGTCATAAACACACATGTGTATGACAGTATGACACACAATATACATAATGTGTATCTGACACACAAATGTTGATGTCCTCATCAGTTTACATTTGTGATTAAAAATAAAGGGTGTTAATTAATGTAATAAAGGGGGAAGTGGGAGGGGAGAGGAGGGGGCAGTCTCCCCACAGGCGAATATTTGGCCTTCTTAATAGGTGGCGCCATAATCGTAAAAAAAACTTGTTATGCCGCCCTCTCATAAAACACATTCAAAATATATAAAAACACAATTGTGTATTTGCAACAAGTTTGAAAAGTTGCTCATAATTGGTTTTTAATTACTTTTTTAGCATTGGGTGTGGTGTGGAGGCTTCAAGTGTTTGTTGTTATTGTTATTGTTAGTAGACAACAACAACAACAACACCAACCAAAGTCTATTAAAAGCGGTCACAAAAGATATAGAGTTCCACTTGGCCTAACCTATAATGGCGGCGGCAGTGGTCCATTTAACATTATTTTTTAAAAATGATACATAAATCTTAATATTTGCTACTTTAATTTGGATAAATGAATGGAAGTCTTTTTTTTCTCGGCTCTTACTTAGGTCATTGTCTCCGCAATATTGCATTTTTAAAAAAGTACTTAGAAAAATTAACAATTAAAAGTCTCTCTTTTAATTGTTCAGATTGAAATGAATGCTTATAGATGGCGCTAGTGTAGGTTTTTGAGAAATGATTGTGTCTTCAATTAAAATGATTACTCTGTTGATGCTGATGGTGCTGCCTCTAGTGGTCAGATTGGTTCTTTAATTTTTATGGAAAAAGAACAATTAAAAATTTTGTGAAGTTGCTTTTAAAGTGCAAATTGAAAAAACAACTTAAATGTGTTTTAGAAACTAGAAGGGTAGCTCAACCACTTTATAAAAAATATATATTTTTTAAATAATGGTGGCCTTTTCAAAATAAACTTTTTGTTTCATTTTGAACATTACCCAACTTTAAGCGGGCGATTTTTCGTTAAAATTTTTGGTCTTTTAAAAGTTTATTTTGAAAGATGTCAACATTAAAAATACTCTTAAACTGATTGAGTTACCCTTCTAGTTTCTAAAATATTTTCTTGTTTCTTTCAATTCTTTTTCGTCTGAAAAACAGAGAAAAATCAAAAGTTACAAAATCAGCTTTTCATTAAAAACCTTCAGAATTTTGCTGCAATTGTTTTACAGTTGTTGAGATTGCTAGAAATGCTTCTAGATGGCGCTAGTGGTTTTTTAAAAGAACAGACATATCTTTAACTGACCCGTATTGCAGCAGGTGCGCCCTCTAGCAGTTAGATTTGTTTTTTTCATTTTTATATAACTACAATTAAAATTCTTTTAATTGAATCAATGATTAGATTAAAAAAAGACTTCTAAAGATAAAGTGAATATTTAAGAGACTAGAAGGTGCAAAAACATGTAATAAAATGAAAATACAGGGTGTATTCACAAATGCATTTCTTATATTATAGAAAATATGTGTTCTTATTTATTAGTGTTTGTTTTTACATGATATCGGGTAACTCAGTAGGTCACTTGAGAAGTGCATTATGGGTAGAAGTAATAATGATGATGATGATAATAATAATAATAACTGAGATTTTCAAGGCTTTTTTTTCTGATGGCCAAGTGTGAGTGATGAGAAATTGAGATAACTTGGGGATAAGTGAGAAATTTGAACAAACAAACAAACAAAACACATTTCCAACATTGGTTTTAACATTTATGAATGTTATTTAGACTTTAACATGTTTAAAATTGTGACCGTGAAAGGTTGTTTATGGGCCCCGGTTTCTCTCTCTCTCTTTCTCTCTCTGGTGGTTCACAATTAGAAAACAGAATTCCTGTGGTGAATTTTCTAGAAAAAAAAAAACCAATTATTGCATGAATTAAATGCAAAAGTTTTGTCTTGAAAGGTGTCTCATACAAAAGGTTTTAGCCCAAATTAGAAAAGGCCCTTGAGGTCCACAATTCCCACCAGATCCATGATGCCTACAAATCTCATCATGCCAAAGAGGTCCACAAAGCCCATCACATCCTTGAGGTCCACAAAACTCACCAGATTATGAGGAGGTTGACAAAGTCCACCATATTCACAAGAAGACCACAAAGCTCATCCCCCCCTCAATACTGTTCACAAAGCTCATTCCCCCCTCAATACTGTTCACAAAGCTCATTAGTCTCATGCAGGCCCCAAAGCATAATTATGAGGTCCACAAAGCCCAGCTGATCCATGAAGCATATCAGGCCCAGCCCTAGTTCACACAAGTTCAAATTAAACTTGTTGAGGTTTACTTCTCAGGGTAAGAATTTCTACATCTTTAGATGCAGTTTTACTGATAATTCATTAAATTATATTTAAGTTTGCAACAAAAGCATAAATGCAATAATTAAATTACAGGTAAAAATAATTACATAAAATAACAGTAAAAAAATGGAAAATGGAGGAAAGAGTTCTTCCCTCCCAACTCCCCCACTTATTAAATGTGGAGTTTATTAATGAGTTTCAATAACAAGGAAAATAAAAGGAAAGAGTTAAGTTTAAGACTTAATTGAGATTAAGATTACTGGGTAAATAATAACATTCTATAAAATTCCAACCGAAGAAAGAAAGGAGAATCTCTTTCTTAATTTCCTTCGAAATTTCTTCAATTGCAAAGCTCAGCTTTCATTGGAAAATTAAAGAAAGCGGAAGTTTTCTGCATATTTTTTTATGATTTATTTGTGCAAATTGAACTTTCACACATTTTAAAAGTATATAATTAACGAAAGTGGTTCTCAATGGTTTCATTGTCTCTATTGGCTCGCGTGTCACTAGTGAGACATTCTTAACAGCTGTCAAGATTTAGGACCAAATTCAAGACGAAAAAACTTTTAATTTTGAAATTGTTTTGGTCCTTGACACACGGATCACTTTTTTGGTCGAATTTCGACTGCAAAATGAAGTCGCAATGTGGTTAAACTCAAAAGTGGTCGGTTTTGGCGACATTTCGACTCCATCACTTCCATTCCCCGAAAAGTGATCTGTGGAACCCTACTTTGAGGGTTCAAAATGAAGTGCAGGTGCTGAGGTCCGATTTAAACTCTCTCTCTACAAGGTTCCAGCATAGAAAATTCCCGTTATTTTGAAAGTATTAAATAGGGTGTTTCTATGTTAAAACCCTGCTAAGAGAGTTCAAGTGTTAAGGTGACGATTCAAGACCTATGGCAGTTGAAATTCTACTTGTAGCCTCCAAACAAGGTTCCAGTATAGAATAACCTCTTTGAGGTGTTTTTCAACATTGAAAACCTACTCAGAGGGTTCAAGTTGTAGTTCAAGTGTTAAGGTTCCAATTTTAAAGAAGATAAGCTAGCACTTGAAATTTAACTTTGTAGCCTCAAAAGAAGGTTTCTACAATAGTAAACCCCTATTTAGATTGAAAGTACTCTCGAACAGGGTACTCGTATGTTGGAATCCTGTTGAGTTGGGATTCAAGTTACCTTCTTGAATTCGAGCCATATTTTAATTTAAACAATAAATAAGAGAAGAACCTACTTAACTAACTGCCTTCTTGTATTTATTATGACTAGGCAGAAAATTAAAAAGTGGAAATTGTGTTATTTTTCTTCTTCTTTTGATCTTCACCTTGGTACTTCAAATAATAATAAAAAATGTTACATAATACACAATAATTCTACTGGCCAATATTACAATTTTTTTCTGTTTCGTCATCGTTACAGCGCACCATTCGCTTTTGCTCCATTCGTTTTGTGGCTTTGCTGCTTAACTCCTCTAGTATATTTCAGAAGAGAAACTTAGAAAGTGTGTTTAGAAACTAGAAGGGTAGCTCTGTCATTTAAAAGTGACTTTATAGATATTTATTTTGTTTTTGTCCTCTCAGATGGCGCCACTTGCAGTGTTTTCTATTGGAAACCCTCTCTCCCCACAATAAATGGGGTGGGGTTTCGAGAAAATTTATATTTTTCAAAGCGAACGTTTTTCAGGAGAAAAAATACGAAAAAATTCAGTGTTTTAGAAACTAGAATAGTTGGTGATAATGTTAAACATTTTTTTTCATTGTGATATCTTTCAATATAAACTTTTTATGACAGTTTGAGAAAAAAGGCGAAAATAGTTTTTCATGAAATCTCAATGGAAAAACTTAAATTTCAAACTGAACTATAAAATTGTTTATTTTTTAAGATATTAACATGAAGAAGAAAAAATTTTAACATTATCTTTTAACCATTCTAGCTTTGAAATTAATTTGAATTTTTTCGTATGGTTTTTTAAAAGAAAACGTTCGCTTGACAATTCTTGCGTCCAAATTTTACAAAAAAAAACATTTCTGCGCTTTCAGTGGTGGCGCCATTCAGGCGAGACAAAAAATGAATATCTATTCAGCCACCTTAAATGTCACATTTTGAATAATTATTAAAATGAGAACAAAAATGGGTTAGAAAAACAAAAAAAAAAAAAGTTGACGATGGAAGTTTGTATTTTTCCTGTGTTTTTTTCTTCTTCTTCTGCGAAAATGTCAAGGTTTTTTTTTGTTGTTCGCATATTTTTTCAATCTTAATAATGAGTTTGGTTGTACAAATTCAAATCAATTTCAAAGATCACAATTGGTCCAACAGTTAAAATATAGACCAATTAATATGCAATTTCAATGTTCTATCTTAAAGGTTAGAAGACACGGACCACTTTTCGGTGGTCCATTTCGACTGCAAACGCGGACCACTTCGAATCTTTCCATAAAAACGACATTGCAACAACCACAGCTGCAAGTTGCAATTTCATTTTGTAGTCGAAATTGGCCACAAAAAGTGGTCTGTGTGGCAAGGGCCTTACGAATGAGTTTTTTTTTTTGTAAGGCCCCTTGTCAAAGTTTGTTAGAAACTAGAATAGTCGCCTCATTTTCTACAATTATTTTCACTTCATTGATTTTGACTTTCATTTAACATTGACTTTGAAAATGATCAAAATTTCACATTTTGAACTAAATTTATGCAAAACTATTAAATAATTTATTATAATAAATTATTAAAAAAAATTTAAATTCCTGCTATTTTTTTAAAAAAAAGTTTATTTTGAAAGATAAATTCTGGTGTGTTTGTTTTCTAAAAAGGTCATTTTAGAATTTTTATTTTTGTGATTCATGAGCAAAAATTAATACATTTTTTAAAAAGTGTTTTATAAACTAGAAGGGTAGCTGAGAATCACTTTAATAAGTATTTTTCATAAAATAAACTTTTTTTAGAACAAAAATTAACAAAAATATATTTTCGGCATAAACATGGCATAAACATGTTTTGACATGAAAAATACCCTCTTACTTGAAAATGCTTTAGAAATTAGAAGGGTAACTCAATCAGTTATCCTTCTAGTTTCTAAAACATTTTTTTGAATTTTAATTCTTCTGAAAGACCACAGATATTACGAAGATTTAATGAAGAAATTGTACAAATGGGAATTTCTAGTTTATAATAAACAATTAAAATGAGTCAGGACTGGAATATGAAGACTGAATATGTTAATTAGATATGTCTGAAGACACGTGTGGGTGTTATGGGGTGGGGTGGGGGCAGAGACCCCCTAGGGAGAGAAATATTTTATTTACAAAAATAACAAAAGAAATGTTTCATATTTTAAGAAGGTGACGCTTATTTTTTAAAATGAAAGTCAATGTATTTGGATTGGTGCGACCCCCAAACAATTGAAGCGAATCTTTTGTTTCTGTTTTAAGGGGGGGGGGGGGGGGGGGGGGGAGATAGTTCATTTTGTGCTATATTTGTTATTATTACATATTTACATGCATTGAGACATTAATACAATGGCAGCGCTCTAGATAATGACCCTTTCCTTCCCCCCCCCCTCCCCTTCATTGTACTAAGGTATAATACACTTCATCATAAAGAAGTTATTATTAATAATATTAATAATAACTTTTGATTATTATCAGATGATGTTTTCTTCTTAAAGGTTCATTTAAAGATAAATAATACAAAATTCAGTCATCCGTATTGTGTAGTGGAAAGGGGGGGGGGACCACTTGTTAGTTCCGCCATAGGGAGGTGTTTTTTTGTTTGGCTTATGAATCCGCTAGGTGGCGCATTGGCAAACAAATATTGCATAATGCACTAATTGTTTTAAAAAGCAATGTTAGAAATACAAGAATTGTAGGTGAATCTTTTAAACCTATTATTAATTTTTATGACAAGATCTTGAAAAATAAACTTTTTTTTTGTAGGGAAAATTACAACTAGTTGTAATTATAATTCCGTTAGGTGGCGCGTTTTTTAAAGCAAAAATTGAATAATAAACAAACTGTTTTGAAAAGCAGTGCGTTTTCTTAAGAGAATTTGTTAAAACCTATTTTCAGGAATAAGATCCATAAAAATAACAGTTTTAAAGAAATTTCAAAGAGTTTTTATTGGCTGCTGTTATAATTCCGCTAGGTGGCGCCGCGTCTCTTCTCAGAAATAATGTATTATGAACAAATTGTTTTAAAAAGCAGTTTTAGAAATATGAATATGTGAATCTTTTTTTTAAAAAACCTATTAATTTTAAAATTTTAAGATCTTTATAAATTAATCTTTAAAAATCAAACTTATTTTGGACAACTTTTAACTTGTTTTTATTGCCACTAGGTGGCGCGCCTTTAGACAAACAATTACATAATATACGAGCTATTTTACAAGTCAATGTTACAAACAAGAAGACGGACAGTAGGTGAATTTTTGTTGAAATATATTTTCGCAGACAAAGAAAGATCTTTAAAAATAAAACTTTTCTTGGAAATTTCAACTAGTTTTTATTGGCTGTCTTTATTATCTCCACCAGGTGGCGCGACTTTTGTAAATAAAAATATGCATAATGGACAAACTGTTTTAAAAAAGCAATGTTAGAAGGTTGTTTTCATGTTTCATATCTTTCAAAATGAGCTTTTTCGCAGATATTTTTTTAAAAACATTTTGTCTATAAAATGTTTATTTTGAAAGATATCCATTTAGTGATTGAACTGCCCTTTCTAGTTTTTAAAACCACATTCTCTTTTGCTCTTCTTCTTCTTCTTCTTCTGAAAGACAGAATAATCTGAGTTTGAGAATAAACTTGTTCTAAATATGAAAAACGAAATTTAACTTAAAAACTAGAATGTGTGTTGTGTTGTTCCCGTTCATTAATGAGTAATGACGTCATCGCATTTGTTAGTCTCTTTGAGAAACTTAAAACAATGGAGAAATGAATAAGGTGTGATCTATTATTAATTATATCATCATAGATCTTGTTCTATACTAGAAAGGCTTAGTGTCTTCTTCTTCCTATATTAAAGTATTTAATTCCGCTATATGTTTCCACCACCCACCACCACCACCACCCAACTTAGGTCAAACACACACATTATTTTTGACCTGAAAAAAATGGCGTCCATTTCCATTTTAAACAATTGTTTTATTGGTCCAATTCTTGTTCTTGTATTTCGAATTTGTCACAAAATGAATTTCTTCTTGTTTTTTTTTTGAAGTAATTATTGATATTTTCAAGGGTAAATTGTTATCAGTCGGTAGAGGGCGCTACTTGCAAATGTTTAAAAAAAAAACAATAACAATTAGAAATGTTTCTATTTGAGACATCAAATCAAAGTTTGTAAGAAGAAGACATGAAAATATATAATTGATTTATTGAATTTGTCTGTTTTCAGGTGTTTTCTCTCTCAATGTCTGTGTCTCAACAAACATTTCTTCTTGTTATCAACATTGGATATCATCATTTACCTTGTTGATAACACTTTTTTTTGTAAAAAAAAAGAGTACTGTTGGTGGTGGTGGTGGTACCATTACAACGAAAGGACCTTTTTTAATTACTAATTAACTAAGTGACCCAACAAAAGTGGACACCAATTTAAATTACTGTTCCAATCAGGGAACAACAACAACATCGAACAACAACAACAACAAAATGATGGTAAGTTACTTTTAACTATTTTTATTCATAACCCCCTCCCCCCCCCCAACCCAATTAATGGAGATGTTTTATTTTGAAACATTTTCATAAAAAGTTAAAAATGAAGTATTTGCTTATTTTGCTATTTAGTTTCAAGAAGAAAAACTTGAAGCTTCAACTTGGTGACCTGTGAGCAGCAAGGTTCAAATCTAGAAGAAGAAACAGAAATCTTGTTTCAAGGGTTTTCCATTGTTGGAACCCTGTTCAGAGAGGGTTCAAGTTGATGATTTCAGTTTTCTCTTCTTGAATTTCAAGTTTTTTTTTTTTCAAGAAAACTTTTTATTTTAGTTTTAAAATGTGTTTTTAAATATACAAGTTATTGTTCGATGCGAGGTGAAAGGTCATCTTATTTAAGGTCATCGTTTAATTGGATTACGATGGAACCCCACCCTGTGTTGTCTGAATTCAATGAGTGTAGACCCGGGTGAAATGAGAACGAAATTGATTTGACCGAAAAGGAAAATTTGGAATTTTAGAAAAGCGTTCGACAAAGTTTTTGACTTTTTTTTTATTAAAATACAAAATGCATAATTTTTATTAATATTTAATTTAATATTCAATGTTCATTGGAGTGTGAAAATAATCACAATAATAATCACTAAAAATTGAGGTAAAATTTAAAATGAAACACTTAAAAAAAAGAAATAATTTTAAAGCATCTTTCTTATTGTCTTTTCAATTAATTCTGGTGTTAAAGCCGACGCCTCGGTAACTCAATTGAGGTAAACTCCGCCTGTGATGGTGTTGTTGGGGCGTCTCGGGTTTGAATCTCCCGGTTGGGAAGCATCGTTTCTTGGGTCTTTCGTAATCTCTCTCCGTCATTTCGGAGTTGACGTCAGGCAGGGGAAGAGGGGTAGCCGGTGGTAAAACACATTTAGCCAAATCCGATTCGTTAGACCGTCTTTGCGCGGGCGAAAATTCGTTGCACTTTGAACCTGAAGAACGACAATAGAAATATTTCGGACAGGCAGTTAGAAATAGGAGAAAACATCAGTTGGCTCCACCCTTGTTATGACGACCGGCAACTTCTAATTGGTTGGTTATGTAGTCTGACGTCACATGCTCCGCCCTTTTCAACGTCGAACCACACAACAAACCAATTAGAAGTTGTCGGTCGTCATAAAAAGGGCGGAGCCAATTGAAGTTCTCTCCTATTTCTAACTGCCTGTATATTTCGGATGCAATCCACATTCCCAGTGAGGTTTGCTGCTGCAAGACAAGAATGTCTTCGTTTCCTGTGTGCTGCAATACAGTGTTAATGCATTTTTAATATATGCAACTTCAAAATGATACAAATTGTACAATATGATGAATTTCTATTATTGTAACATTTTGTGGGGGTTTTGTTATTGTTGTTGAATGGGTTGCACTCTGACCTTTCATGTGGCTCTATGGAAAAATCTCTTTTTTGACTGAGTGTCTATTGTATTGTTGCTTCAAAATAATGAGTGAAACGACCACCAACCGTGTGGAGGGAGGGAAGGGGGGGGAGGGTCGATAACACTGATGATGATGATGATGATGGGGCCTCACTAGTAAATAATAGTAACCCGTGTTAAATGTATGAACGGCCACGTCCCAAACAAAACACGTTTAAATTCTTCGCTTTTTTCTCATCAATGAAATTTGAATAATGGAGTAGAAATGCAATTCTTGTGTTCAAAGAAAAGACTAGGACAGGAAGTGAACCCAAAATGTCATTTATTATATGGTTGGCCCCCCCTTTTTGCCCACTTTATGAGGAATTGGCCCACCCCTGCTGATTAAATATTATTTAAAATGAAAGATATAATAATAAATACAAGTTTATGGACAAACACGTAGGACCTATTTAGTATTATTATTATTGTTATTAGGGCTCGCGGTGTTTGATGCAATGTCAAAAGCAACTGTTTCTCAATCTGTGGCCCCAATTGTGAATTGCCAATCTTCGTTTATATAGCGAGAGATCAGCCAACACTTTTTTGTTGGTTTTTCTAATCAAAAAGATCTGGTTAGAGGCTAGATATCTAGCCTTTAATTTTTGATTAGAAAACCCCACAAGTGTTTTGGTTTCTCTAATGATGATTGGCCCTTGGGCCACAAATTGAGAAACATTTGTTTGATATTGCAAACCCCGAATTATTAAATATTTTAGTTTCACTTTTTTGAGCGCAAGAGGGCGCCACTTTGGTTAGCAACTAAATTGTCACAATTATTATTCAAATGTTAATTTAATAATAAAATTTAATAACTTGTGGGAATTTTGAAAACAGAATTAAACCGGAGTTGAAAAAAAAATAACATGAATAATAATGTCTTAAAATAAACAATGTACAAATAAATTCGCTTTTGAATGGAGAAAAAAAAATATTTCAAAATTTGTCAGAAACAAAGAATTAGTAGGTTTGCTATGATGATGATGATGATATCTTTCAAAATAAACGACCTAATTAACTTTTTATATTCGCTTTTCTCACGAAAAGTTTTAATAAAAAATATGAAAAATGAAAAGAAAGAAAAAAAAACTGTTGGAAAACGTTTATTTTGAAAGATAATCAACGTAAAAAGATGGTATGGGGGTGGTGATTCGGTTACTCTTCTAGTTTCTAATACACTTTCAATTTTCTTTAGTGTTTGTTTTTCTGTAAAAACCAACTGCATAAAAAACAAAAGTTTTCCAAATCACCTGTTGGTAAAACATCTTAATTTAGAATTAATGAGAAAGTTTCTGGTTTAAACTAGTTTAAATTTCACTTTTTTTTGCTTTTTAGATATTTTGTGCACGTTTTCAAAATGGCGGCAAATCATAGTTTATTCTTAGCGATTCGCGGAAATCAAAGATGATATTTGAAGATTATGGTGTTAAATAGGAGATGGAAAGTGAAATTGCGTCAGAGAATTAGAAAGTGGGAGGGGGCCGACGAGCCCCTCCCTCGGGCCGTTTTTAGGGGATTTCCCCACTTTTAAATGTCAATAAAAAAAAAGTCAATGGAAAAGAAGTTCGAAATGAATGTGTGTGATTATCATTCAAAGTTAAACATTTATTTAATTTTGTAAAGATAACAAGCTGAAAATACAGTGATAGAGGGGGGGGGGGGGGCTCGAGGTGGGCCACATGAGGAACAAGGAGGCGACTGAATAAGCGCCATCAAAACAGGTTACCCTCATTTGGGGGCCCAAGAAACATTGACCTACAATTAGGAATTTTTTTTTAAATCTGTAAGAATTAGGCATTTTTAAACTAAAGATGGCTGGTTAGAGGCTATAATTTTTTTTAAAGATGTTTTATGAACAGCTGATTTTTAAATTCTTGAATATTCAACACTTTCAAAAGAGCAACACTATGAAAGAGTATTAGAAACTAGAATGGGAGCTGAGAATCGCGTAATGTTTTTTTGATATTTTTTTTTTCAAAATAAACCTTTTTTTAATAGAAAAATTAAAAATAATATCCGCTAAAAGTTGAGATTATTTTCAAATTGACATAAAAAGCTTATTTTAAAAGATTGTATGAACATGAAAATAGCCTCTTAAGTGCACCTTTCTAGTTTTTAAAACTTAATTTGTCTCCTGTAAAGTTAGAAAATCACGTGGTTTAAAGAAGAAAATGACTAAAAAAGGGTGGGGAGGGGGAGTAATTTTGTCATAAAAAAGGATCTCATCATAAACTAAAATGTTAGAAACTAGAATTGTTATCTCATATATTTGAGTAAGGAGGGGGGGGGGGGTTGTTTGTAACACTTTTAAGTCACTAAAATTTAGTGAAAATATTGTTTTTTTCTAAAATGAAACAATAATAAACTTTCTAGTAAAGTGGAACGTCCTCAGAATAAAAATAAAAGACTAGATTAGAATCTTGAATAATAAGAAGAAGTCTTCTATTGAGTTGTTTTCTGCGCACATTGGGAAAAACCCTGGACCTGAAAATCTTAGAAAATACATTTTCCACTTTGAAGTTTTTGCTGAGAAAACTATTTACAAAGTCAGTCATAAACACACACAAACACAGAGAGAATGTGTTTTTAGAAACTAGAAGGGTAGCTCATTCACTTGAAAGGGAATTTCCACGTTTTTTTGTTGATATCTTTTAAAATAAACTTTTTATTTTATGAGCTTGAAAACGACTCATCTTTAAACAGACGATATTTTTTTAAATTTTTATCAATAAAAAGTTTATTTTTTAATTACTGTAAAACAACTTCAAGATAATTAATAACCTTGTGTGTCATTAGGCTTAAAAAAAAAGACTGTCATATGACAGTAACTTGTCATATTTAGCTCGTGATTTTGCAAAAAGTCACAAATTGTTATCATCTGACTGATGTACAACATAGTATGACAATCACAAAACAATAGCGCATAAGCAGTGACACCATAAGGTATGATTGTCACAATCTTATGACTTTTTTTTCTGTAAAGAGAGAGAGGCCACTGGATTTTTAAGAAATGAAAAGCAACAGGTATAAATAGAGGTAGCTCAACTCTCCGTTAGAGAAAAACGTCATGAGTGAGTTAGCTTAAATTGTATAGCCTCTCTTCAAGGGTTTCTTCGTTCTTTTGACCTTCGTGCTTTTTTTTCTCTCTCTCTTTTCGGATATTTCACAATAATTGCGGCCAAATTAGCTTTTTTTATTATAAATATTGCAAAAGGCCCATTGTGTCTAATGTGACATCCGTGAAGGTGTCTCGAAAACAAAACCTTTTGCATATTTTAACTTTTGATACGTTTTTTTTATTCAAAATAAGACGAAAACCGGAACTAAACAAAAAAGATCAAAAAAAATAAATATGAACAAATTATTACATGGTTTAAAAAGTTCTTAAAAATGGAGTAAAATCTAATTACAGAGTTAAGTAAAAGATAAAACCTTAATCGTAGTTAAGGTCTCATTGGTTCGAGAAGAAAACTTGACACTTTGAACTAAAACTTGAGCTCTCTGAGCAGGGTTTCTAAATTTAATAAGTCTGTTGGAAGTGTATATTCAATAAAACAACGTTTATTTTTATGTTGGAACCTGGTTTAGAGAGTTCAAGTGTTAAGTTTTAGTCTTAGCAGTCGAACACTTTTTGATTTTGCATTTTTGCTTTGACGAAGATCTTTCAAATTGAACAATGATCAATAAGAATACAGACCGGAGGCGGCGGCTGTATAGATACTAATAGACAGTTATCTTCTTGCATTACAAACAATTATTGTCTTAAGATGACTCACTGTTGCCATGACAACCAATAGAAAAAAGATGCTGGGTTTTCCCCCCGCGTAATTCGGTTGGAAAGATCGTAACAAGAAAAAACCACGATTAATTTGATTTTCTCGTCTCGTCGTCGTTCTTTCGAAGTTAAGCCGCCGTATTTAAGAATGATGTTTACACGCGTGCCAGGAAATCTTAAGTAGGAAACAAAGACGCTGCTTATTGTTTCCGCTTAAGCAACCGTTGGTCAATTAATTATAGAAAGAAAAAAACCAAAGAAGAAAAAACATTACAATAATGATGGGTGTTCAACATCCTTGGCAATTATTACTAATCGAGTAAAAATGGCACTTAACCAAAATAATATATAATTGAACCTCGTGTGTCTCTCTCTCTCTCTCTCTTCTCGTAGTCGTTGAGCAACACGAGCTTCACAGGTGGCTGAAGTTGCACCAGACGCTATTAAAAATGAGGTAGACCCTAAAAGAAAAACAAAACAAACACACGAGAGACAATTATGTGTAAACGATTCCAAATTGCACGTTATTTGCATTTCTGAAGTGATTTTCTACACTCGAGAGAGTATTTCAAGTGTCGCAGACACACACACACACCGCATCACCCTCCTAGTGGACACTGAACCCTCTGTTGCAGCAACTGTGGCATGGTGTCTAGCGCAAACGTTGCCACAGTTCGTGTGTGTCCACTTTAGCCTCGTGCCACCGTGCCGACGATCTCTTGCTTAAGTTTCTTGCAACGAGGAGGTTGTTTCTGTTTCTTCGGCTTTTGGTTCGTTTCTCTGGTGCCGTCGCCATCGTCGACACCAGATGCCGATCGAGAGACTCTTTCGTGCGACTTAAACTGATATTCGATGAAACCGTGATGGCGACTATTAAGCCTCTTGTGTTGATAGAAGACCAAACTGAGTCTGGTTGGATTGAGACGGTTCGGAAATTTCAGTGCCGTGGATGCGTGTAGTTCGTGACGAGCGCACTCGAATAATAGAGAGCCGTGCGTCAGAGCAAAGGCGACTCCGCCACTTTGTCGGAATTTTTCCTTTCGCTTTCGAGCTTTAGGGTTTTTAACGACCACGGGACACTCCACGGATTCCTCCAACCCTTGCATTTCAACTCCGGGTCCTATATTGGACGAGTCCATCGTATACATTGGTAGGACGTGCAGTTGTTCGTCGTCGACCTTGCCGAAACCACGGTGCTTGGTTAACGTAACCACCTGTCCACGAGAAAAAGAAAAACCCGTCGTTCAAATTAACTGTAGCTCACATACTTTCTGAACTGCGTATTCAGAATGCGTTTCAGAAGAGCAACACTGTGAGGATAAATGAAAAGTGTGCTAGAAACTAGAATGGTAGCTGAAAATACATCAATCATTTTTCTAGTTTTTAACAACGCTTGATTTTCGTTTCACCTAAAAATGATTTTCATCACCAGTTTAACGACTGAAAAAGTTCTAAATAAAAAACGTTGTACGTACGGCCGTGCTGCCGTTGAACATGTCGGAACTGTCTTTATGAGCGTGCGCGCAAAAGTCCAAACACGTGGTCACGCCAGACCACGGTCGACCGGCTTTTCTTCCGAGCCTGCATTCGATTCCCGGCTCTTCGAACAAAACCTAACAAATAATTTCCTTTCGGTTAATAACTCTTCTTTGGTGTTCTTTATAGTTACGAACCTGATTAGCGTAAGCATAAGGAGCCAGTTTTTGATAAACTGGTGCCAATTTGGTCACAAGATTTTGAAGTTCTTCTTCCACATCTGGTTCCTTCAAAGAAACAAATGATTATTAAACTGAGGTTGTGGCTCGTTTGCTTTGCCGTAACTAGTTAACTTTGCGCCCGACGCAAGAATACAACTGGCGCATCTCTTAGTAACTAGTATATCGTTTCAGTTATTTCTGCGTCGTTTAGCTTTGCGCTCTGCGTAGAAACACTTACTTCACTTTCCTCGGATAGTTTGAATTTGGGCACGCAAGTACTCCTCGAGTATTTACAACTGTCGTAGTACGAGCTGTAGGAACAACCGAACGACAGTGAAATGCCGCGAGTCACATCGTCTGTTCCCTGGCACGCACAAGTTTGCTGATCGTTTTGTTCGCACCTTCTTCTTAGCGGCATGCCAAAATTGGCCAGTTTACAAGATAACGAGTTATAGAGACGGTCTGCCATCGTCGGATGGACACCGTCCCAAGCGACGATGGCAACAATCATCCATGCCGTGCGGCACTTGTGAAAAGGCCGATTGCGAACCAATATCAAATATTTCTCTTCAACACCGGTCCTTCGAAGCACATAATTTGCAAGTGGACATCCCTCTAGAGTGCATGCTTGGACACCGGTGTAGATGACCTTTTCGATGCGAATCGCACTTCCGCAGACTCCGGTTCTTCTTTCGATCTGTTCTCTGATTGCCTTCAGCGTAGGCGCGGCTCCTAGGTTTGCATAACTCGGCGCATTCTCTGTTATGGAAAAAGATACGATTGTTGCAAATGTTATTATGAAATAATAATAAGTAAGAGCTAAGGGTTTGAGGTAAAGTGACTTTTACTGACCTTCTTCTTCAACACAATTACATGGTGGCAACGGAATTTGTTCATCATTTTTCAACTGTCGTAAGTGTTGGACGCAGAGTTTGTAGTCTTTCGATTTTGGAGAAATTGGTTTCTGTGCACGGTTTATCGTCGTCGTTGCGTTTGCATCTAACGATCGTATCACTTGCTTGTCCGCAAAAAGCTCGAGAAATTCCGGTCGGAAGTAGTCGGCTTGAACTTTGTTTTTCGAATATAACGACATCGGGATTTGGTCGAGCGTTACCGACTGCGGCAGTTTGTGTAGTCCGTAATGTGGGTGAACGAAGAAAATTTTACCGTCCGGAAGAGTTATCAACTTCGCGGCATTCTCTAGTATCGTGTCTTGTTGTACTTCGTCGTAACTCAGACTTTTACTGTCCGATGATGCAGTTACATTAACAGTGTTCGGAAGAAGAACATTGGGATTGACGATCGACGGATGGTTCAGTTGTAGCATGTCTGGAATACCGAAACCAAATTGATCATTGGCGGCGATCGAAAACAGTGACGGATTGAAAAATGGAAGCATGAATGGCACAAATCGTTGTGCTTGTTGTATTGCCATCATAGAAGACCTGAAAATGTCCATTTGCGTCATTGCGGCAGCTCGTTGTATTTTGGAAGTTGACGTATTTGCAACAAAGTTGTTATCGTTCGTCCATGGAAGTGCCAGTCGGTGAATATCGAATGAAGCCGTCGGCCTGTTCCAGACTGTTTGAATCGGTGGCATAAGAATGTTCGGTGGACCGAAGCATCTTCGAGGTCTGGAGAACGTCGAGGCGTGAGCTGGACTCGGAATCGGATGAACCCGTGGATCGACTGCGTAAGGAGAACTACTGTTCGTCGAAGGTGGTGTATATTTTCTGGTGTACGGTTTCACCATGTTGACGCACTGCTTTTTGGTCGGAAACTTGGGCATGTTATATGGATATACGATGGAATGTTGAGGCTGTGCCGTCTTCGGTGTCGAGAACGGCGAACCATTTGTAACGTCGTCTGTTCGAGAATTTGACAGAGGTTCCGTTTTGAATATGGTTAGGTCAATCGGATGATCTTCGGAGTCTGCGTATACTGACCGGTTCGTAAGTGGAGGAGTCCTGGTCAGATTCAGTGGTTCCTGTTCGACGAGACGAGGTTTCGATTCGACTTTTCGTAATGTTTTTTTCACCGGGTTTGCTTTCGGTTGTTTTTCGTCCGTTAGTTGCAGATCTAATTTGCGTTGTTTCCTTAAGAAGGCAGTTCGTTGGCGCTTTTTTTCGTTCACCTCTTGTTTCCACTGTCTCGTTTTCGGACGACCAATTCTTCCCATTGTCGTGAAAGGCGGTTTTAGAATTTAAAATTTGGTAGAAATTCTAATTAAACAGAGATTGAAAAAGATTGTTTTTATTAAATTCGAAATAATTTCTGAAAATTTAATTAGAAATATTTTGCATTGACTTTGTTTTTAATTAGGCTCATTAATAATAATAATAATAATAATAATAATAATAATGAGAAGTTTAAATTTGATCATTTTTTAATTGTCTTTTTAAAAATATTCAAGATGAAAATTCCTCTTCAATGATTCTGTCGCTCTTCTAGTTTCTAAAACACTTTCAGTTGCGTTTCTAAAACTTCGTTAAATGATATTTTGATGTTTGATATCGTTCAAAATGAACTCTTTTATATACATGTAGGTTCATTTTGAAAAAGTTTCTTTTGAAAGATATCACCTTAAGTGATTGAGCTACCCTTCTAGTTTCTAGAAGACTTTTCAAGTTTCTCTTATGAACAGCTGATTTATCCTATTTCTGGATTATACTGTCTTTCAGAAGAACAAAACGAAGAGAAACTAGAAAGTGTTTTTAGAAACTAGAAGGGTAGCTGCACTTTAAAGGGTATTTTCATGTTGTGTGTGTATCTTTCAAAATGAACTTTTTATAGACGGAAATTTTTAAAAAAATATTGTCTGCTTTTAAAACGGACTTATTTTCAAAATGATATAAAAAGTTTATTTTGAAAGATCTCACAACATGATGATATTATTATCCATCCTTCTAGTTTCTAAACACCGATAGACAGACAATTAATAACCACCATCATCACTAATGTAAACAGCAGTTAAAAATGGCTCAATTTCAACAATTGTGTATTTTAAATTATTATACTTTTGCGTCAGTGAGACACAAAAAGTGGGCAAAGTAACAAAAAAGAGATGAATATTTGAAATAATAAAAGATGACGTGCGACTTTTTTCTTTCCATCCTTTTAAACTTTGACGTAATTAATTATAATAATAATAAGCGAGAGACACACGTCCTCTTAATATTAATTCTAAATATATATTGGAAAGAAATTTAGTAACAAAAAATAATTAGTCATAAGTTAAGACAGATTAAGGAACTGATTTGATTTTATTCTCAAATTAACCAATGAAATCAGTTAGAGAAATCTTTCAAACGGGATTTTGATTGTTAATTTTCGGTGTCTCTTCTTGTGTTGTTCCCTGTTTTTTTGGGTTATTTTTCCTTTTCGGGAGGAGGAGGAGGTCCTTCTCCTCCTCCTCCTCCTTCTCAGGTGAAAGTGCGTCATCAATAATTTCAGGGCTAATTTTTTTTTAAAAAATGGTTCCCCCACCCGCCCCCCTCCTTCCAGGATCCAAAACTTTTAATTTAAATAATATTTATTACAAATAATAAAATTGGTTTATTTTTTTTTTGTAAAAAATGAAATAGAAATTTGTGTTTTATTTTTTTCCGTTTTCTCTTTTTGTGTGTTGATTTCAGGAGGCAATTCCAATGTCTTGTATGCAACAGTTCTTTTCAGGTGGTGGTGGTGGACCACCTAATGGCACTCCAAGACCCGGATGTAGAGGTAAGAATTTTAATTTTTGAAATATTTCACATTTAATTACAATTATAAGAGAGTTAATTAACAATTAAAGCTCATTCGGTTTTGACAATTAATGTTGAAAATGCCGATTGGGGGGGGGGGAATATTGATGTTGTTTTTGTGGGCCTTATTTTTGGCTTTGTTGGCCTATTTGGGTTCTGGGGCTTTGTGAGTCTAATGGGGCTTTAGGGTCCTAATTGGGGTTTGTGGGCCGGAAAAACTAAGCTTTTAAATTTTGTAAAATTGTTGTTCACAACTTCAGAAAACAATCTACATTTTTTTGTGACCCTTTTTCAGTAAAAACAAAAAGCAAAATGTTGTTAGAAACTAGAATAGTAAATGAGAATGTGTACAAATTAGTTTAAGGAAATATCTTTTAAATTAAGCTTTTTAGATTGCAATTTGAAAGATAAAACACCTGAAGAAAACGTTTAGCATAACATGAGTGTTTCTAGTTTTTAACAAAAGGTAGATTTGCCAATTTATCAAGCCACCATTTTGTTTTGCATGAAATCGAGTGCCCTCTAGATGCAGGTGCGTTGAAGATAAGCTAGAGGGCGCTTCATAAACATACAAAGTTGACCACTTACAAAGACTGGTTAAATGGAGACTGGTTAAAGGCTAAAATCTAAGAATAGCAGGGTTGAGTCTAGCAGAACTCTGTAGCCTCTAAACAGTCTTTTCGATTGCTTTTGAAATGACGTCATCGTTTACACCTTGAATCTTGACTAGTTTATTTTCAACAATTGTGTGTCGATTTCACAAATTTCATTGTTTGTCGTTTCCTTTTCTTATTGGACGCAAATATTAAAATGAACTTCAGACTTTCTGAAAATAAAATATTTTCTCAGAATTTCAAAATTTAAATATTGAAATTATTTACTTTTTTTTTGTTGATTAGATCTTTCAAGATTTAATATTTTATTTTTCAAAATAATAAATAAAACATTTCTATAATAATAATAATAATAATAATAAAGTAGAAGGGGCTTCTCCAATGTGAATAATTTACAGATTGAAAAAGGTGATCACAATTTGCATAAGAATAGAAGTGGCCCAAAGTCAAGAAGACACTTCAACTCTCTAAACAGGGTTCAAACATGAATCATGTTTTGACTGAATTAAACCTCGATTCCTTCGAAACTACCTTTTATGTTGTTGGAACCCTGCTTAGAGAGAATTTCAAGTTGAAATTCTAGTTCTAAAGGTGCAAAGTCAAGAAACAAACTTACCACTTCAACTCTCTAAACGGGGGTCCAACATAGAATGATCCTGTTTTGAATAAGTAAAATAGATCACGGGTTTTCTATGTTAAATCCTTTGTTTGGAGAGAGAAAGAGAGTTTAAGGTTCAAGTTCGAGTGCTAAGGCTGAAATTCAAGGTGAAAACTTGAACTCCCTGAATTTGGACCTTCGCTCCCCCTTTTTCTTGTGATTTCTTATGAATTCCCAATAGGATTCGTTTTTCTAAATGACATTCCATTAGTTGGAGCGGGGGGGGGGGGGACACTGGATGGACAACAGTGTCCAGATTAAATAATAGTCTGAGGAGGAGGAGGCCCAGGGGAACCAAATGTGTCCACTTGGAACACACGTCATAATTAGGGCACTTTTCCAACGAGAAAAAATTAAAGAGTGGAATTTTCCTTTGAAACTTAAAAAACTAGAAGAAACATCTTTTTAATTTAAAAAAAAACTCTTGCCAAGGTGTTAAATTTATTAAAAAGTAGAATAGTCGGCAAATGTATTAATTAAAAGGCATCTTCGTGACGCTATCTTTCACAATAAACTTTTATTAGAGTAATTATGTGAAAATAATTAAAAGAAATTAACGTTTGCCATAAAGAAAAAAAAAAACGTTTTATCATCAAATAAATATGGAGAAAACATTAAATACTAGAATAAAAGTAATTTAAATGTTAAACCAACGAAAACGGATAACACGAAATATAGTTTCGTATTCGAATATTGAATAACAAATTCGTTTAACACGAAAATATATTCCGTTTCATTTTAAACGGTTTCATTTGAACTTCTTCTCGAGATATTTCAGAAAAATAACGAATAAAAAACGTTTAATTTGAACTTTTTTTAAGGGGGACGATATTCTCAAAATAATAAATTGGTTCATTTCAACTTTAATAAATTCTAAATAAGTTTATTTTGTAGTTTGAAATTATTAAATATGTTTTAAATTATAAAATTCAAATATTTTTCGGTATTAAGACAGATAATTTAAGATGAATGAAAACAAAATCTTTTAATTTGAACTTTATTTTTGGAAAAATGTCCTCAAAAAAAGACTTCTAAAATAGGTTTCTTGTTGAAATCTCACATCTTAAACAATAAGAATTGAAAAAAAAAAGATTTTTAAATATGTTTTAATTTGAAATATTAATTATTGTTTTTCGGTTTTACTTTAAGATTGATGAAAAGTTTAATTTGAACTTTTTTTGTTTGTTTTTGGAACAATTTCCTCTTTTAATAAAATTACAAAATGAGAATGGTTTTTTTTTTTAGTTTGAAAGATATGTTTTATTTTGTAATATTAAAATATTGTTTTTAATTTCTGGTGTTAAATTAAGACTCATTTGTGCTAATTTAACACCAGAAAAACAAGGAAACCATTTTTTAAATAATAATTACAATAATAAATATGAGGCACCACCACACATAATGTATGGTTGGTTACCGTCGTCCTTTCGTGTTGTATTTTAAAAAAACCCATTAGTTTTTGTAAAAAAAAAAATGTTCGTTTTAATTGCTTATTTGAAATATTTAATAATTTAAAATGTTGTTTGCAATAAGAAGATTGAATTGCCAACTTTTTTTGTGAAATAATTTTAATATCGTTGTCATTTTTAATAATTTTCTCTCTTTCTATGTATTTAAATTTATTGCTTTATCATTCTATTTGGCTAACATTTCCTAACCTTATATTGATTGCCTTTTTGTTTTGACCAAAAGAAACGAAAATCGATAAAAATTGATCAAATCGTTAAATATTTTCTTACCTTCGATGAAAAATTGCCACAAAATTTAAGAAACACAAAAATCCAAGGAGAATTGAGAAGAAGAAGAAGCAAATAATCTATTCTAGTCTCTTGTTGTTATTACTAGTTAGAGCGTCCCACTCCCCATAATGCCTATTGATGACTGGATGACCACTGGTCAGTCTTTTTTCTTTTTTTGAACATGTGTGTCCACTCTTTTTTTAAGTTGTGTTTCCCCTTTGACCCACATTACAAATTGACCCCTCGACGGTGTGATATAAAAAAGAGAAATCTTTCCCCTCCCCCCTTTTTTATTATCACTTAGGTCACTGACCAATGGTCATTCGAAGACAATGCGGCTCAGTTGGCTCCTTGTGTTTATTGAAATGTTTATTATTTGTCAATTGGTTAACGTGGAGGGTTTTTTTTTTTTAAAAAATGTGATAATTCTTGTTTTTTCATTTGTGAAATGAAACTTGATTGTGTTTTTAGAAACTAGAAGGGTTAATCAAAATGATTACAACTTAAAACAGACGATATTTTTTTAAATTTGAGTTCATTTTGAAAGAAATAACGTAAAAATGTGTTCTTTTTACTCTTCTAGTATATAAAAAACGCTCTTTTAAGAAACTAGAAATGTTAGCTCAATTCATGTTGATATAGTTTTTCCAATCAAAAAAGTTTATTTTGAAAGATATTAACATGAAAATTATTATTAAGTGATTGAAAGCTTGCTAGCTGCCCTTCTAGTTTTTTTAAAAAACACATTCAAGTTTCTTTTTGTTCTGTTTTTTTCTGAAATTTTCAGACAGAATTAATCAAGAGTTTGAAAATATTGTAATTTTAAACAAACTTTTCAATATTTTCTCTTCTGAAATGTCTTAATTTTTCTCGTAGTTAAAAATTATCAAATGTTATAATGGTTGATTGCTATATTTTAAAATCGCTAATATTGCTAATATTTTAATTTGAATCAGAAAGAAAGGTTTCTCTTAAAAATTACGTTTTTTTTTGTCCTAATTTTTTACAAAAAGAAAGAAAGAAATTTTGGGCCAAACTTGAGACCAAAATGGTAATAAATCTTAAAAGTTGTCAAACTTAAAACCAAATTAAAAATGTCCACAAAACTCAATTAATTGAAATTGAAACCAAATTAATCACAATCAGAGATGATTAATTGATTCCAACTGAATTTAATAAAAGGAGGGTGGGTGGGTGGGGAGGAGGCTAAAATTAAACAATAAAAATAATCTCCATTAATGACTCATTGTTTTTCATTTTGAAACATAAAAACGACCTTAAAATGAAATTTACTTTTAATTGAATTCTTTTTTTTTATTATTATTCTTAACGCGATGATGTTGAATTTTTATTTTAAATTATATTAAACAATAAACAATTTGACCCTTTTTTTTTCTCTCTCTCTCTCTCTCTCTCTCTCTCTCTTTTGCTTTTATGAACAAAATATCTTATATTATTCAAGATTTGACCCGAAACCACACCCAACACAAGAAAAACATAACTAGAATAAAACAAACATTAATTTACTTTTTTTAGTTAATAAAATAGAAGAAACAAAAGTTGCAATCTTTACTATTTCAAAAAAAAAAAGAGAGAAGAAGGGGTTAAGGTGGATGCCCAATTTAAGGGGGGGGGGGGGGGGGGGGAAGGTGTCCTTGTATTCATTTTCAGGGCCGAGTAAACGAAAATTGAAAGGAAATTTGGAACAAAATGCTTTAAAATTAACCAAATTTTCACTTTTAAGAGAAATTATCAAAAAAAAAAAAACACAAAAAAAGACACAATTTACATAAAAAGTACAAAATCTACAATAATAGTAGGTGTGTGACACAAATTACAATTGTCACCTGAAAATAGGTTCTTAAAACTTGGGAGTTATGTATTTGAAAAGTGCTTTAGAAAACTAGAAGGTGTCAAAATGAATTACTTGAAGAGATTGTTTCACTTTTCATATCTTTCAAAATAAACTTTTTATAGCTTTTGCAATAAAGATGTTTAAATTTTTATCAAAATGAAAATCCTCATTTAAGATTTTTTTCTAACTTTGATTTGAACAAACATTAGAATGTGTTTTTTTTAGAAACTAGAAGGGTAACCTCTAAATCACTTAAGGATATATTTTCATATTTTGACATCTTTCAAAATAAACTTTTTAATATTTATAGGCAAAAAAATTAAAAAAAAAAAGAATATCGTCTGCTTAAAGTTGCATCGTTTTTCTAACTTGACATAAAAGTTTATTTTGAAAGATATCAAAATATATGAAAATATATCCTTAATTGATTTAGACGTTGCCCTTCTAGTTTCTAGTTTCTCTTCCTTTTTGCACCTTGAAAGACAGCAAAAAATAATCAAGGGTTCGAGAGAACCCACCTTAATTAAGACTCAAATTTAGATTTCTACTTTTAAGTGGCGCCACAAAGTGGTCCGTGTGTGAACATGAGAAATCAATTAGTTTTCATTCAATTAAAGGTTTTTTTTTATAAAAAAAAGGGCCAAATGATATAAATAATTACAAAAAAAAAACAAGGTCTATGTCAAATATTGTAAAATATATTAAATATTCTAATCATGTTTTTCATTCTTTTGTATATTTTACATTTTGAAAATCGTGCTGCTCGCGATTTCACTTGAAACTGACGACCTTCAATAATAATAATAATAATAATAATAATAGAACAGCCGACCCCCCCCCTGTAGTAATTACGTATTCAAAAGTGTACAATCTTACAAAATGAACAATTTGTGAACCTTTTTGTTCACTTTCTTAATTCTCATAATAAGAAATAAACAAAACGCAAATAATATAAAATAAAATAGTAAAATAATGATTGAGAAAAATGTGATCTTTCTTAATTTTTTATCAATTTTAAATTCATATTGGTCAATTCTAGTTTTCAATTTCAATATCACAAAGTGTGGTGGTCAAGACTGAAATAGTTTGAAAAGTAATAGTGCTGCCCCCATGAGCAAAAATAATAATAATAATAACCCAAAAGTAGTAATCTTGACCTTTACCTGTTTTCCAACGTGAAATGAATACATAATTAAAAAGTAGAACAAACAAAAAAAATGAAATTCACACAAAATCGTTTATTTTGAAAGAATAACTAAATAAAAAGTAGAAAATTCAAATTCTTTTTTTAAATAATAAAAACTAGAATAGCTCTGAATTATTATTGTTCTTTTCAGAAGAGCAAAATTAAAAAGAAACTAGAAAAGGGTTTTAAAAAACTAGAAAGGTTAACCCATTCATTTTAATCTTTACGTTGATATCTTTCAAAATAAACTTTTTGTGTTAGTTTATTTTAAAAGATATCAACATGTGATTAAGCTACCCTTTTTCTAGTATTTAAAATACTTTCTAGTTTTCTCTTAAAAGTTTCTTATGTTTTAATTGAATACAATTGAAATTATCATCAGACAGACAGACAGCTGAGAGTTTATTTGTTGAGAGTGGGAGTTTATTCTATATTTTGAAGGCTACTTAGTTCTATATATAAAAAAAGCTTGTTATTTTTTCATGGTCAGGTAGTTATTTATTTAGTAGAATAGTAACTTTGTTGAATATATCTGATATTCGCACCCATTTACACAATGGGAGGGCGGGCGAGGAGGGGGGGGGGAGTGAATTGCAGACTTTTTTTGTCAATTCATCTTAATCGTCATTTCCAACTGTGTTTGTTGGTTTTTTTTTGACAATTTTAGCTTTTACACAATAAAAAAAAGACTCAAATTATAACAGCGCGACTAATAGTGTAATTTACACTATTGCCAAGATAACATTTTATATATCCATACATATATAGAGGTAGCTCAACTAAGAGCTTTTAGAGAAGAGCATTCTTTGAACATTAGAGGTCGCCACTTCTACTTATCGGATGCATCACGTTTTCAACGATTTCACGTCCAGAATTTCAGCGAAACTAGAAGGGTAACTTAATTCACTTCAAGATCTCATATTTTTATGTTGATATTATCTTTCAAAATAAACTTTTTTTTATAGACCATATACCATGTTGGATCATTTTTCAAACTGACCCTAAAAAGCTTATTTTGAAAGATATATCAACATGAAAAAAATAGCCTTAATTGATTTCGAAGCCTGCCCTTCTAGTTTCTAAGTTTTTTGTCTGAATGAGTAATTACAGTTTGGAGAGAAATGGTTTACACTTTAAAATCACTAATTATGCAAACTGGTTACGACCTTGTGTAAGAGATTTCAAGGTTTTATCTTCTTTTTTTAAAAAAAAGATGAGAGGTATAGAGAGAACCCTGAAGAGAGGCTACACAATTAAAGCTCACTCTCACTGATAGTGTTTTCTTTTAACATGGAGTTAAACTACCTCCATGTCTGTTTGGCCATTTTAGCCTTTTTTTTTTAATAATTTGGCAATTTATTTTCTAATTTAATTTTCGTATTTGGAAATTGCAATAAAATAAAAGAAAGGGTTAGAAGATAGAGAGAAAGAGAGAGAGAGAGAGAGATAAGATAGAAAGATTGAAATGTTGCAATTTAAACTTTTGCGAATCCGTTTTGTATTCCATCATTTTTTTTCTCTGAACCCGGAATTTCGTCTCCGGATTAAAAGCTCATCTCTTTTAATTCTAAATTAAATCGTTGATTGGTTGGTTTTTTTTTTAAATGTGTTTGTTTCTAGCAAATAAGAAAAACAGAAAAAAACTTCATGAATGAAATTGGTCACGTGATTGTTTATTTTTAAAAATAAATTAATAATTGAAATATCTGCATTATTTTTTTTAATTTACGATGTAAAAATTAATAATTTATTAAAAATAAATATTTAAATTAAATTGCAAACTTTGTAATTTATATTTAAATATGACATTGCAACGTCATTGTTTAATATGTAAATGAAACAAGAGATATAGAAACTAGAAGAGTAAATTAATCAATAAAAATAAAAACTATTTTGATTATATTCTACTATTTTCAGAAAAGTAAAATTAAGACAGAAATTGAAAATGTCTTAGAAACTAGAAGAGTAAAAAAAATATATAGTCAGTTTAATGATATTTTTCATGTTGAATGTATATTTTAAAATAAGCTTTTTGCATCAATTTCAAATGATATCTTTGAGATGCAAAATGAAGAGAAATTTAATTGTGTTTTAGAAACTAGAAGGGTAACTTAATGACGGTAAGAGAGAGGTATTATTTTTCATTAAAGTGAGCTTTTTGTGATTTAAGCGATTACCCTTCTAGTTTTCTCTGAATTTTTTTTTTACTTTTCTGAAAAAAAAAATAAATAAATAATTATATAAATATTCTTTTAAAATATTAAATATTTCGATTTCATATTTTAAATTTTGTAAAGTTTCTTATCAGGAAAGAGAGAGAGAGAGAGAGAGAGAGAGAGAGAGAGAGAGAGAGAGAGAGAGATGTGCATTGAACTCTTATGAGGTGGTAACATTTGACCCGAATCTCTTGAGCCTCTCTTCTTCACGGTGTGTTTTTTTTTTAACCTGAAAATTGCATTTGACCCAATAGGGGGAGGGGGCCCCCTGAACCCCTCCACCCCCACTTTTTTCTTCTCACTCCCCTTTAAAACCTGTAACCGGATCCGTGTTGTGTGTCTGACTTTCCAAAAAAAAAAGGTATTTTGTAACTTTTTTTCAAACCGAAACAAGTTACTTTCACGTCTTTCAAAATGGATGGAAAATGAAACTCATGATTAACTTTCTTTAATTATTGGATGAAGAAGAAGTTTTTTCTTTTTGAATTTTTGACACTTGGGTGTCCGAAAGGGGTTTTTTTTAAAGTGTCAAACAAATATGTTGTTCTTTATTTGGGAGGGGGGGGGGGGTGGGGGTTGGAGAGTGCAAAATAATTATACTTCATTTTGAAAAATATTGGGGGAATTATGGTTAAAAGTTAAAGTTTTCAACACTTTTAACCTGACCTTTAAATATAATTAATAGTTCAGAAAAGTACCACCAGGGGGTCTCAATGTGATTTCTACGTCTAATTATTACAAAGTGAATACAGATGTAATAATTGGGGTTTTAAGTTTTGAGAACTTTTTAAATGTTTGCTAATTCAGGAAAGTACCACCAGGTGTCTCAGTGAGTTTTGATTATAAATTATAAGGTGAACACAATTATTTTTTTAATAAAAAAAAATACATCTGCTAAATGGAGTTTTAAAAACTTCTTTTATGTTTTGATAACTTTTTAAAAGTTAACTAGTTCAGAAACGTACCACCAGGTGTCTTATTGATATTTAAGTTTTTATTATAAAGTTGAATGTAGACTTTTTTAATTAAAAAAAGTACATTTGATGAAATGAATGAAGTTATAAATTATGAACACTATGTTTTGAGATGTTTAACTATTTAGTAGTTTAAAAAAGTACCACTAGGTGTCTCAGTGAGTGCTTTTAATATGAAAAAAAGATTGTTTTTATTTAGAATCTGATAAATGGTTTTCCATTTGTGAATTTGATTATAAATTGTGATAATAATTAGTTTTCATATTAAGATTTCTTTCTTATTCATCAAAATCCTGAATTAAACAAAGGGGAGAACATTAAAAAGGATGCATTTTAAATTATTATTATTATTATGAACACATTATGTGACACCCTGTATTTCACCGTTTTGTCCCTCCCCTAGCCTGGGGGTCTCTGGGGACGTGGGGGACGGATTTCCGCCCTTTCCTTCCCCTCTTGGAGGCCCCAAAGCTTCAAGACTCATTCAGGTTCCGGTATCGGCGGATGGATACCCGTCGATGCACGGTCCCCAGGGCATGTGTACCCCTAAAAAGGTGTACACAGGCCCTGGGTATAAAAGACCGTGTTTCGATAGATTCTTGGTCCATTCTTTGATATCGAAACATGAAATAATTCATCAATGGTCCAGTGGCGAAAGCACGCCACAGTAACTCTTTCTCTGTTGTTCATGTGTTAATGGTTGGTCATGAATAAATAAGTATCGACGAACCTATCATCCGTCTCGCCTGTCTAATGATTCTTTTCAGCTACAGTGACGAAATCAAGAAATATCTACGAGAACGACCCCAGCACCAGTAGGACTCAGGTTGTATAACACAAACGATCTCTTAACAACAAGCGGTACCCGCTCGAGTTAAGAGATTCTACAACTGAGCCCCGTAACAAAAGCTCGACATTGTTACATTTGGTGGAGGTGCGGGGTACCTCAAAGATATTTCTTCGCTGCTGTGAAGAAGAGAAACGTCCGTCCGTCCAAAAGTAAACACGCCAATTGCCACGTGTTTTCTTCGTCCGTCCTTTTTGTTTTTCGTTACTTGTGGGAACCACGTGTACGAATTGTTGGGGCCATCCTACTAACCTAGGGCTCACAAGGGAACAACAATTCCATCCACGTGCTTCTTTGTCTTCGTTCAAGAGACTCGTAATTATCAGACTGTTCGTCAGCCTCCTTTGGCAGAGGGAAAACTCCGGGACTGCAGCCTGTGAACTACGAATCTCCGTCTTCTGTGTTTTTTTCGTACCTTTTTGTGTATTCCACCACCTCCTGGATCTTTTCCTTTCGTTACCACGTGGCCCACCTCATTGAGACACCACCATCAACGGAAGGGAGACAACCAAGAACTTTAGAGCCGTCATCATCATTTCTTTGTGCACTGTTCATCAAAATAAAGTCGGTAACCGACCCATTCCTTTCTTCTTCTGCCATCTCAGCTACTAAAGAGGAGTCTTTGTTCCTCTTTACGTACTATTAGCCACGTGGGGTGTATACAAATACATCACTCCGGTAGCTCCGACTGCTCCAAGAAAAGAGGGAGTGGACTTACAAGACTTTATTTCGATTTCGTCACTTCATCATCCTTTTTGTGCCCAAATAAAGTCGGTAGCCGACAATCTGTTCTCCTTTCTCGAAATCTACACTGCTGGAAAGTGAATCTCTCTTCATTGTGCTATTAGTCACGTGGAGTGTATCTAATTCACTGCTCCGGTAGCTCCGATTACTCTGAGAGAAGAGGAAACATCGATTTGTAACTTTATTTCCGGTACATTTTCGTTTTCTTGTGTTCTTCTCAATTGTGCTTCTTCTTGTGCTACAAAAATAAAGTCGGTGACCGACCTCCTGTGTTCTTCTCATCAATCTACACTGCTGAAGACTGAATCTTTCTCCATTGTGCTATTAGTCACGTGGAGTGTATTTAATTCATCACTCCAACAGCTCCGATTGCTCCGAGCAAAGAGGACAGCCGGTAAAAACTTTATTTTTTTTGTACATCTTTCGTTCTTTCTTCGAAAAACTTCTCATCCACGTGGTCAAATACCATTTACCACGTGGTTTTAGAGGTTATTCACCTCCTTTTTCTGGGCTTCATTTATTTAAAGTCGGTCTCCAACCAATTTTCTCTTCACTCCGATCACTCCGTGTGCTCCGAAAAGAGAAAAATAACCGGTTACTACTTTTATTCATCCTACAAGCCTCTTCTACCCACGTGGTCTTCTTTTCCATCATCCCACGTGGTGTTTCAAGAGGTTATTAACCCTAGAGACTAGATCGGTAGCCGATCAACAACATAAATAAAGACTGTTTCTGCAATCCTACACTGGAATCAGATCTGGACACGAACTCTATCGCACAATCAGTACGATATCATCCCAGATCTGTTCCCCATCGTTTAGGACTACGAAAAACACACCCACTACCTGGACCATCGACAACAATGGCCCAAGCATCCAACCCACAGCTAACACTCAACGGTGGAGAGGGTTCTAACAACCCTCCTCTCAACCCAGATCCTACTCAACCCTCGCAACCTTCTCAAACTTCTCGTTCTTCGCAAACTTCGACGCAGACGCTGCTACCTAGACAAGGCCATCGCATCCTCTCAGGAAGTGATACATCGGACGTGTCCAACGGCAGCCAGGGTGATCATCGCCCAAAGCGGAAGAAGACCAAGACACCAAAGTCACCCCAACCAAACCTCTCGCAGCCAGAAAACATGGATCTCTCTGAAATCATCAGGCTTTTGTCCGCCCTGGGAACCCAGCTGACCACTCAGCTGTCTACCAGTCGCTCTAAGCCAGGATCATCACGGAGTAGACACCCATCTACACCTCGAGAGACCGAACCTCAACGATACTCGAACCCAGAGCCACAAATAGACCACCACCGACCAAGCACAAGTTCCTACGAACCACTGCCTGCAAGGAGGACCTATCCAATGACTCCGGGACCTCCGAGGACATCGACAGCTCACCAACCCTACCCTGAGGCTCGACACCGGGAAGCGGATCGACCGCGTCCCCGACCAATCGAGCCTAGATATTATGACTACACCTCAAGCGGGTCGGACAACGGCGGTGACCGCCCGAGTCCGCCTCTCGACGACTATGACCGAAACTCCATTTATGCTCCGCAATTTCCTCCTCGAGAGCGCCGCCACAGGGACCAAGGGCCAAACCCCAATGCCATAGGGCGAGGCCAGGTCCTGGATGGTGTCTATAGGGCACCACCCAGAGTACTTACTGTGGAGGAGCTCAATAAGAAGTATGGAAGCCGCCACCCTGCCGACTCCGTTAAAAAGTTCGATGGGTTAGGCTCCTTCCGTGCCTTCTTGGAAGAGTTCGAAGAAGTTGCCAATCTGCATCGATGGGATGACCACCACAAGGAGGACTTCGTAACTACCTGCTTCACCGGATCAGCTCGCTCGTGGCTCAGCAAGCTTCGCTATCGCCACCCTGACTTGACCTGGTCTGAACTCAGGAAGAGGATGACCTCCGCTTTCGGCAAACCAAACGAACGAACTCTACTGGAAAAACGCTACTGGGAACTACGCCAAAAGGAAGGAGAGAGCACTCAGGCCTTCATTTGGAAATTCGCCGAATTAGGGGACAAAATTTACCCTGAACTGTCCGACGAACTCCGAATCAACCAGCTCCGACGCTCGCTCCATCCGACGATCCAAGACGCAGTGGACTCCGCCCCAACACATTCATTCAGCTCCTTCAAAGAAGCTGTACTAAGAATGGAAGCGATCCTCTACTCCAAGGATAAGTGGCCCCTAGCTCCGGAAGCAGTAGATGGCCTTCCAGAGAGTAAGTCAACTAAACCCGATGGGGAGCATCGTGCGGTGACCGCACCAGCTCCTCGAGACAACCGACCTAGACAACCGAATGCGAGAAGATCCTACACTGCCCCACAACCTAAATCAGGGGGTCCACAAGCTCCAATAAGCTCGGCCCCTGGCCCTCGCCGCGATGCGCCGGTAACGACCATCGACAAGAGCAAGGCCACCTGTTATCAATGTGGACAACTAGGACACTTCTCCCGCGAATGCAAGCAACCAAAAAGGAATTTGGAAGTGAAACAGTATGGAGGAATCATTGAACACCCAGGGGAGGACCTGGCTGAGACTGATATTATCAGCGAGGATGGTATCGAATATGCCCTCATCAGTTTGGGAGGACAACTTCGTAAAATCGCCCTCGAAGCTCCGCCACCAACTCCTGTTGTAGAAGACATCATCGACGATTCCGAAGACTACTTACCCATCGCAGTCATCAGCCCATCCGCTCATCCCAAGCTGGAACCCTGGACTACCATAGACCTGGGCCTCTGGAATGAGATAATGGAAGCTTTCGACTCCGCCAATTCCAATTTCGGTTGCCGAGAAGACAGGACAGTTATGATCATCACACCTGGAGGCAAAGCTCCCAAAAAGGGGCGAGCCTGTTGCCGAACCATGATGCAGGATCTGTATCAGAAACTAGCAGCCAGCTGTGATGTGAAAGAACTTGGGGCCCACGACGCTAGTCTCAACAGCCCCCGGATATTGGTCTCCATCAATGGCCGAGAAATCCGGATGCTGGTAGATACAGGAGCCCATAGCAGTGTCCTCTCCGAATGCATCGCGAACGAACATGACCTCAGAATCGAACCCATGCCAAGAGCTCCAATGATTGAAGGAGTAGGAGGTGCCACCATCAACATAGTGGGCCAAGTCAATGCTACAGTGGAAGTTGGTGCAAAACGTGCCCAAGGACCACTGTATGTCATCGAAGGACACCGAGAAGCCATCTTAGGTCGTGACCTAGGGAAAGCTCTTCACCTCAGTGTCTCCATGACCACAGACAAGGTCTATTGTGAGGATGACCTCTTCAACTCCGTTCTCCGTCGCCAATGTGTGGAAGCCTATGTGGGAAGTGCCCTTCAGGAACAACCACCATCTGACAACGGCAGCAATCTATTGGAACTTAAGTGTACACAGCGGATCGAGCAACACCTAGTAGTGTTGAGCCACACCCGACTTAATGGAGGAGGAATCGCCCTAGTGGAGGTTAAAGCCTCAAAGATGTTGAAAGAAAGTGACTTCTTCGTCATCGTACCGGATGAAAAACTCAAGGCCGACCGAGGAATTTTCGTGGCACCTGGTCTTATGCAAGGCCAGAACGAAGCCACCTTCAAAATCGAGGTCTTCAACACCAACAAAACGCCGGCCACCCTCCAGAAAGGCGAAGTATTGGCTCACATGCAGTATGACTATGACTGGGAGGTTGTAGCGGACACCGCTACCATCCCAGAGCAATCAGTGTCGGTGACCGATCCTGAAAAATTGGAAGACCATGTTCCGGTGCGGGAACCGCTCCGAAAAGGTGGTTCAGAAACGCAGAAAATGGAAAAACTCAAAAACTCGAGGACGAGTTTCTTAGGGAAGGAGGGGGGAGAAACAGAGGTGGACACCAGCCCACCCCTACAACCAACAGGACCCAGACCACCCAACAAATCCCTACAACCTACCATACCTCAAAATTTTTTTGGAAACGAATCCTCTGGAACTCCATTTGCAAAAGAACCAGCCACCAAAACTTCCATTCCATCTAAAAATGCAAAACTCCACCACAAAAAGAAAAGACTCAAAATAAAAACAACAAATTCATCGTTGGAATCTGCCGCTAAAAACAAAGCGGAAATAAAAAGTGAAATCAACGATGGAATTCCACCAAAAATACTCACTCTCAAGACCATCCACGTGATTGAAGACGAAAAACCACGTGTCCAGCACATGGAATCATCAAGATCAACGTCCTCAATCATAAACATCAACAAAATAGTAGCGGTAACCGCTACCCACGCTTTCAAACATAAAAATCACGTGGCCACAAAAGAAAACTATCTAAAACATCGTAATCCCCCTCTCATGACGTCACATCAAAAAGAAAAAGTGAACTCAGTGACCTACTTATGGTTTCAAGTTCAGATTTTCGGTGGGAAAGTCAAACATCTAACTCTTCACACCCTGATGCAAGAAATGAAACTACGTCATCACCGATGGGAATTAAAACACAAAATCGGGGCCATAAAAGACATCAAAACAAAGCCCCCTGTCAATCAAATCAAAAAAATTAATTGGGCCAATCAAGACACCCCTTATATCATCAAGGGGCCCAATCATCAACCAAAATCGACATCAACCCCACCAAAGGGGCTGACCCAACCCTTATCTCTTTTAATGTTTTGCATAAACTCCATTTGTGATCAAATCGAATCGGTGACCGATTCTCCACTTGTTCAAAAAATTGCGACACCACAACATCCGGAAGTTTTATGTTTTGAACAAAGAAATCTATCAACTCATGAAAATTTGGATAAAAAGCGTCAAGGGATTCCTAAAGAAAAACAGGACAAATACCTATCTTCAGCTCCGAAAAACGTAAGTCTTGAAAGAGGTGGTGGTTATCCCCCCTCTAACAAAACTTTTTCTATCCCTGTTTTAGTATCAAAAATGCCAAAATACAATAGAGGGACGTGGAGGGGACGCCATCGCCATCCTAATGGCTCCTCTAGTGACGAAGAAGGGGGTAATGCTAATCCTACCCCCTTATCTCCTCCAGTACCTATGGAAGTGGGTGGTGAACAGGCGGGGGCCGCCCCACCACCCACTGAACCTACCAAGACTACCAAAACGACTACGATTGTGCAGGCTCATGCGGGGACCGCTAGTGAGCCTGTCACAAGATCATCATCACCACATGACTCCCAGCATCGTCGCCACTCCGTGCCTGAAAACTTTCACCGGCGCGGAGAAAAACGATTGAAGACATCTTTCCGACGCCCAGCCAACGTGGGTCGCGAGGGAAAACCAGATATACCCACTCTTCTGGTTCCCCTCACCGCCGCCAATTCAAAGCACTGGACTGAGGATCGAGAAGACCGAATCGACGTCTCGATCATGCCCCTGGGACCACCCAAGGACTACTGGAAGAGTCTGGCTCCTGGTCAGATGATTCCAGGAGGAGCTGAGCCCTGGGGGAAGGGATCATCCGGGACGACACTACCAACAGAGACCGAGAAGGAGCAGCAGCGCCTCGACGAGGAACGATGCCATCGACTGAACGAGGAAGCCCGCATCGAGGGAGAACGCAACAAGCGATACCTCCAGATGGCTTGCCTCCGCCTCCAGGAACTGGGCCTACCATACACAGCCCCGCTTCCCCAGGAGGAGATCGACAGAATCAAGACTCTTCTCGCTGCAGAGGAGCGACAGGCTGCGGGGACCGCGGCTAGCCACTCCTTACCTCCAACACCACCTCAATCGACTACTCCACCTACCACCGGCCCGATTCCACCAGCGCCCCAACAAGGGGCCATTTCAAAAACTAAAAAGCCGCCACCTAAAGAACGGCCCTCTGAGGATCGTCACAAGTCCAAGAGGGACTCTTCTCCGAAATGGCACCGCTCTCCGCCACGTCACCGCAGTCACCACCATCAGGGCCACCGGGAGTTCCACCGTCGGCCACAAGACCTCTGTCACCACGCCAAGGCTGGAACCCAGGGGAATCGCCCGACCATTCGACCACTGATGGAGGTACCCATCGAAAAACCGAAGCCTGTGCCTCGACCCCCTGGGGATCCTCCCACCGCCACTTCAGCATCATCATCATCACCTGCTGCTGCTGAGAGGGAATATTTTCTCTCTCAGCAGAAGAGAATGACGGACTTGGTCCTGGACTTCGCCCGGCGAGGAGGAGACCCCCGTGAAGCTTTGGGGATCCCTCCCCTCGAGGACCGGCCACCAATCTCACAGAAGTCCCAAAAGAAGAAGCCAAGACAGCGCGCCCGGGACATGGCCCGTGCAACTCTGTTTCGGGCCCAACGTGCCCAGTCGTCTGGAGATGCGGGGACCGCGCCTCCTGCTTCCATCACCGACCTTCCAGTTGCAGATGCGGGGACCGCGCCTGCAACTCTTCCCGAGGACTCCCCTGCCACCACGACCACAACTCCTGCCGCTCCTCCCGTGGTGACCGCCAGGAGGAAGACACCCATCTACAGGCCACTCCGCCCGGAATCTCTACAGGAGAGGTTCCTTAACAACCGTTGGGCATTATGGCAAGGACAAACGAAGACGACCCAGACCCTCTACGTTGGACACTACGACCTGGAGGAGGGATTCCCGCACCTGGAGCTCCCTGAAAAGGAACGGTACATCGTCAATATGACGCGGGACTCAGCCCTCTTCTCCGCCATCGTGATGCCCCGGCGAAAACACATCGAAGTGTTCCAGTTCTCCGGGGACTTACTCACCACTGCACTCCAGGCCGTAATGAGGTCTTTCTTTAACACCATGTTCGGGACGCCAGCCGAGGGGGCCTACAGAGTCAGCCGCAGTTACCTTCGCGGGGCCCAGCCCAACCACCAAGCGGCCATCATGTTCGACGGAGTTCTGGGAACCCTCTATGAACGACCTCCGGCCCGGTCCACCCAGTCCGACCAGGAGATCTACCAGGGGTTCTTCAACGACTTACAGGACCACGTTGACGGATGGATCGTCACCGCTTGGGATGGGCAGCAGCCGTGATGTGTGTGTCTTCGCGCATTGCCTTACCTTTTCGGGACTGTGTGTTCTCTCGCGAGGGACTACTCGCGGGACATTCGGAAAAATAATAAAAAAAAAAAAAAAAAAAAAAAAAATTTTAATAATAAAAAAAAAAAAAGGAAAACGTGCTTGTTGTTGTGTTGGCCCTACTGTGTTCTTCGTTTTGTTCGCGAGAAACTACTCGCGAATCTTTCATTCATATTTTTTTTTATTTTTGTTTTTTGTACCCCGTTGGGTTTTTGTTCCAGTTTACCTTTTTTTGAAATTCATATCTTTGCACCCCGTTGGGTTTATTTTCCTTCTTTATTCATTATGTTCTTACCCCGTTGGGTTATTGCGTTTTGCCCCGTTGGGCTTGGGTTTCGTTGTATTCTCTTCTTAAAATATTGTATGTTCACCCCTACCCCGTTGGGTTTTTGCGTTTTGTTTCTTGGGTACCCCGTTGGGTTTCCTTTTCGTTTTTTTATCCCCCTCGTTCCGGGGATAATCATTTCCTTTTTTTCTTGTAATGTTATTTTTGACTTGTTGAAGGGATGGTTGATACGAACTGCATCAACCTCTCTTTCAACATGGATGTACTCATTAGTGACATGCCGAACCACTGGACCACTTCCCTAGAACTGCAGTCTGTGGCATACCTCCCAGCTCTGAAGCACGAGGACGTGCTTCACGCCCAGTTGGGGGGTATGTGACACCCTGTATTTCACCGTTTTGTCCCTCCCCTAGCCTGGGGGTCTCTGGGGACGTGGGGGACGGATTTCCGCCCTTTCCTTCCCCTCTTGGAGGCCCCAAAGCTTCAAGACTCATTCAGGTTCCGGTATCGGCGGATGGATACCCGTCGATGCACGGTCCCCAGGGCATGTGTACCCCTAAAAAGGTGTACACAGGCCCTGGGTATAAAAGACCGTGTTTCGATAGATTCTTGGTCCATTCTTTGATATCGAAACATGAAATAATTCATCAATGGTCCAGTGGCGAAAGCACGCCACAGTAACTCTTTCTCTGTTGTTCATGTGTTAATGGTTGGTCATGAATAAATAAGTATCGACGAACCTATCATCCGTCTCGCCTGTCTAATGATTCTTTTCAGCTACAGTGACGAAATCAAGAAATATCTACGAGAACGACCCCAGCACCAGTAGGACTCAGGTTGTATAACACAAACGATCTCTTAACAACAAGCGGTACCCGCTCGAGTTAAGAGATTCTACAACTGAGCCCCGTAACAAAAGCTCGACATTGTTACAAACACTATGTTTTGAGATGTTTAACTATTTAGTAGTTTAAAAAAGTACCACTAGGTGTCTCAGTGAGTGCTTTTAATATGAAAAAAAGATTGTTTTTATTTAGAATCTGATAAATGGTTTTCCATTTGTGAATTTGATTATAAATTGTGATAATAATTAGTTTTCATATTAAGATTTCTTTCTTATTCATCAAAATCCTGAATTAAACAAAGGGGAGAACATTAAAAAGGATGCATTTTAAATTATTATTATTATTATGAACACATTTTTGTTATCTGCAAATTGCACAGTTTCTGCATCCTGTTTATTATTATTATTATTATTATTATTAAAATTACAAAAATATGTGTGTGGTGGGTCCTTAAATTTGGGTGGTTTATTATAAAATTGGTATTAATTTAATATACTTAAGGTGGTTTTATGGCGTAAATGGCGTCCCTCTCATAAGTCAGTTTCAGAAGAGCAGATGTCTGAAAGTGTTTTTAGAAACTAGAAGGGTAGCAGCTCAAATTATGTCACTTTGAACAAAATTACACAATGTTGTTTATTTTGAAAGTGAATTAATGAATTGTCACCATTCTAGTTTTTAACCACAGTTAATTTTCTAGTGGTTACACACATTAACCATTTGGTTAAATTTCTTGAACAATCGATTTACACAATGACAGGCAATTAGAAATCGGGACGAACACAAGTTGGCTCCATCCTTTTTATGACGACTGACAACTTCTAATTGGTTGGTTATGTAGTCTGACGTCACATGCTCCGCCCTTTTCAACGTCAGACTACATAACCAGCCATTTAAGTTGCCAGTCGTCATAAAAAGGGAGGAGCCAACTTGTGTTCGTCCCGATTTCTAAATGCCTGTTTACACAATGTGGTTAACCACCATTATTGAATGATTAATTACGTCATTTCCTGTGCTTTAAATATATTTAGCCTACAAACAATATGGCGGATAGTGAGAGCAATCAATTTTTTTTTTAATTGAATGAAGAATGAGAAATTTTACAAAATGCCCGCAACTGTTTTAACAGGAAAATGTTTTTAAAAAATAGAAACACAAAAGAGTGCCATTTTAGCTTGTGTGTACAGTTAACTATAACCTTGGTTATGTAATTGCAGTTAATTATTTGGCTGAGAGCTGTTCTTAAGCTGCTCTTTTGAAACTGGAATTCTAAATTGAGCTCTCAGCTGTTGATCAGTCAGTCAATGAGGAAGAAGAAGCGTCGTCTTCAATGGGGGTTTCTATGGACGGGGAAAATCCCACTCGTTTTTCGGGGTCAAATCCTCTTCTTTTTATAATATTTACTGTTATATTATGTTCACTGTTTTGGAAAACATTGTTTTTAAAAACGTAGAATTGCAAAATAGTTCATTTTTTATTATTATTTGAATTGTGTGACTCAATGGAAAAAATAAAAACCTGATTTCTCAAAAATCAAGTTTATTATTAAAACAAAATAATAATAAAAAAGAGAAACTAGCATGTGGTTTAGAAACTAGAAGGGTTAGTAGTTCAATCACTTCAGAAAATAGCCAGATCTTGAAAAATAAACTATTTCTGGCAATTAGAAAATAATTAATTTTATAATTATGATGAAGAATTATAAAATTATAATAAAAAAAAAGTTTATTTTGAAAGATATCAAATGTGCAAATCATCTTAAATGATTGATTTGCTCTTCTAGTTTCTAAACCACTTCACTTTTCTTGATAATTTTTTTTTCTTCTGAAATTGCAGAATTAATTAATTTCTATTCTCTTAATTATGCAAATATCTGCTTATTTAACGCCTTCTGAACTCGAACTAAAAAGGTTTCTTCAATTGAATTTCCATGTGGATATCTTTTAAAATAAACTTTTTATGTTAAGTTTGAAAATGACTATGAACTAGTTTATAGAGATAACCATAGATAATCATAGAATAACTATGAAAAGTTTATTTTGAAAGATTAATCAAACATAAACATAATCTCTCATTAAGTGATTGAGATCTACTCTTCTAGTTTCTAAAAATACTTTTCTATTTTCTTTTTAAGTTTACTCAGAATAAATAAGGAAAGAGTAACTTAAATAACGTAAACGCATACGCAAGCATATATGCGGTTAATTGTTAGAAGTCAATGAGCGGATTAAACATTGATGTGATATTTTTAATATTCAATAAATTTCTAATTGTGAATCAATGATGTCTCTTCTATTATTAAACTCTTTATGTTGTTTATGGTGTGTCTATTTTTAAACACATGGTATGACGTCACTTCAATAATTGAACCAATAGAAATGGAGTGAATGAAAAGGATTGACGTCATACTCAAATATCTAAGCAACGGGACGGGAATTACCGCGAACAGGAGAACGGCGTTTCTCATTGGTCCGCCGTTGTTATTTTTTTTTGGCAATCGTTCAAAATTGAAGATGCCATGTGTTTTCTATGGGGATGTTGAGATATAGGAGACACACACTCTCCATTATAAAAGGGAGTTTCAGTGAGGCAATCCTCTTTTTCAGTCATTTCTTCTCCTTGTTTTACGTTCGGGTTTATGTGTCGTCTCTTTCTCTATGTATACGGATATTAAAAGAAAAATAATAATATTTGCGTCAAAACAACGTAAATTCTCATTTTAATGACGACGGAGAACCCTTGACTTATTGACGGCTGCTGTCATTTTGCTCTTTTATTTTGGCGGACTTTTTTTTTAGCTCAAATTTCAAGGCTAAAAAGAAGAAACTTTTTTTAAAAACTTCTTCTGGATATTTAATTATAAACTTATTTTGCATAAAATATTCTCAGACAGAAATGTCTTCTTATTTATTTAATAATAGGATATTATTATTCTCATCTTCACAACTTTAAAGCAAAACTTTTGTTATTCTACTATTTTTGTTTTTGGTTAAAAAGTGGAAAAAACTTTTTCTTTTTGGTAAGTTTTTCATTTTTTTTTTGTCATTTTGCTAAAAATATTTAAAACTAACTTTTTTGGGGGAAAATAAGTCTTACGTTTACGCTTACGGTGTTGCTGCGTTTACGTCTTATGAATAGATGATTTTGGAGAAATCTGTAGTTATTTCTGCAGTTTTAAAAAAGTGTTAGAAACTAGAAAGTCGTTAGTTGTTTCACTTAAGATTGATTAGTATTTTCAGGTTTGATGGTATCTTTCAAAATAAACTTTAATATTGACAAAAAGTTGCATCATTTTGAAAAACCGACCATAAAAAGTTTATTTTGAAATACGTCAACATCTTAAGTTACCCTTCTAGTTTTCTAAAACACTTTCAAGTTCAAGAGGCGTTTACGCATTGTGAGTAGTTTTGTATTTTTGCTCCTTTTTTTAGGATTAGATTTTACGTATACGCTTACGGTGTTGTTGCGTTTATGCTTGCGTTTATTACTTGCATTGTGCTTGCTGTTTGTTTGCGATGTGTCTTTCGAGACGGTTTTGCAGTTTACGTTTCAGTCTACTTTTAAAACCACTTTTCGCGTTCCCACTTGCGGTGTGGCTACGTTTACGTTTGCAGTGTATTGCGGTAACGCATGCTTTGCCGTTTCTATGTGGCTGTTTTACATTTACGACTACTTTTGAGAAAATATATTCTTACGTTTATGCTTGCGGTGATGCTGCGTTAATTTTTGTTGGAGTTTAGAAAACTTTATTTTACGAAGTTTTAGCAATGATTTTCTAACTTGCCTTGCGTTTACGGTTACGTTAATTAACTTATGCAAACTTTTAGCATTGGCTTTTAACGTTTTGCGTTGTTGCGTAAACGCAACAACAAATGCAATGAGCTTAAAAGATATATGCGTTTCCGTAGTTGTATTTACACATCCGCAAGCGAAAACTCATTGAAGACTTGGAGGATGAAATTCAAGCATTTGAAGTTTCAACTTGAACCCTCTTTGCAGGGTTCTAATTTAGAAGAAAGAAACACTGGGGTTGTTTTTCTTCGTCTGTTGTTGTTGTTGTTGTTGGAAAAGCGTGTGTCATTGAGGGTTCAAAGTTGTAGTTCCAAGTGCTAAGTTGTTGTTCCTTATTGAATTCGGGCCTCTCTCTTTTAAGTTTGAGTAAAAACTTAACCGATGCGGTTGAAACCGCCGTCTTATTAAAATTAATCAACCCTTTCCCCCTTTGTTTGGCGTCGTTTCAAGTTTTCTCAGAAATGTAATAATTACTTGTTATTTTAATGTTCGATTTTCAAAGTTAATATTTTACTCTTAACACGGAGTGCAATAAGAAAAGAAGGTCAAGGTCCAAACGGACACCGCGCGAGGTCAATTTCATTTGGAAAGGTGTGCTCTCTCTATACTGATCAGTGGTCAGCAGTAGCAGCAATTCAACTAAAAGAAACACTTGGCTCCTTGAATCTTTGTGAGAACCCATTTCACATTAGACTAGTAATTTAGTCTCTCTGCCACAGGCCCTCTATGCTGCTTTTTTTTGTTGAAACCCTGCTTTGAGGCTTTAAATGCCTTAGGTCCAGATTTGAGAAGAAAACTTAAGGCACTTGAAGCCACAAGGGTTTTTTTGTTTGAACCCTGCTCAGAGGGTTCAAGTGGCTAAGTTTCCTTCTTAAATGTAGGTCTAATGTTCACCAGTCCCTGTATGACATTGCGCGCCCTCTAGCTGATTAATGTTAAAGTTGAGCAATTGTTGGCAATAAGACTAGAGGGCGCTGAATGTCATTTTGATGAGAATATTATCTTAAAATTCTACTTATGACTCTTTAACTGTTTAACACACTGTCACAGTATGGAAGAAAATAATAAACATTTGTGATTCATAAAAATGTGATGTTTTTATGATCGTCATTTTTAATTTATTAAGTCCATTGCTCTTCGGGGGGTTCTGGGAAGAGGCTATTTAAAAAAAGAAAATGGCGGCGAAATTATATTTAATGCATTGAAATGTAAATCACAAAAGGTGTTTTATTGTTCAATTTAATGGTGTTTAAGTAAGGTTTTATTTTTTATCTTATAGTTGAGTTAAATTGTCTTAAAAATAAGAGGGTGCATTCTAAAACAACTGTACTTTTGGTAGAAAATGGCCTCTCATACACCCCAATAATAATGATACACTAGTGGAAATAGACTTTATATTTGTTTCTCAGGTTGCCCTGATATCAGGTTTAAAGTGTATTTGAGGCTATTTTCTACCAATAATGTAGTTGTTTTCGAATGCACCCATTGTGTGTATAACAAGATGGCGGTGATGCAATCAAAATGGAGACAAACATGTTGGAGGTGGTTGGGTTGAAAAGGACAATAATTGTCATTCAAAAATTGAGTTCACACTTAAAACTTATGTAGAAGTTTAAAGAAATTTAAATGTCGGCGCCGCCATCTTGTTTTTTTTTTAGAAAATTCTGATAGAATTGTAAATATTGACACACGGTTTTCAGTTGGCGGCGGCGGCGGCACAATTGACTCTTTAAAGTGCTTATGTGGGTGGCTTTTTCTAGCCCCATAAGAGGTTGTGTCCCGGGCGGGCGGGCGGGGGGGGGGAGGAGGAGGATAAAATGTTTATTTTGTAATATTTATAAAGTGCATTTTCAGCCTTTTTTTGAGGCATATTTTAGGTAAACATTTTATGAGAAATTTTTTTTTATGAAAAATATTCAAATTTTGTTGTTCAAAATAAAATGTTTTAACACATTAGAGTAGAAGAGAAACTGAGTGACGATATTGTTCAAATTAAACTTTTTTTGAAGCATTTTTTTTAATAATTAATTTGTTTACTAATCGTTGTTGGCTGCAAAAAGTGAGAAGAATACAAAAGAAAGAAAAATACTTCAAATTTTCAAAAAAACAAAAAAACGAAATAAGTTGGCATAAGGAGAGAAATTGAAAGTGTCTTAAAAACTAGAAGGGAGAATCTTGAATCACACTATTATAGTATTTTCATAATGATATTTTTCAAAATGAACTTTTTGTGGACAAAAATAAGTCAGTTTCAGATGGATGACTAACTTTCAGTTGCAAAAAAATAGAAACTTCGAAGTTAGTTTAGAAACTAGAAGGGTAGCTCAACCACTTAAATGGTAATTTTCATGTTTTTTGTTATCTTTCAAAATAAACTTTTTATCGAGACAAAAAAAAATATCGTCTTAGATTGAAACTGACATTAAAAAGCTTATTTTGAAAGATAATCAACTGATAAAAATACGTTTTATTGAATGAGCAGCAGCAACCCTTCTAGTTTCTAATCAAACTGAAGTTTTTGCATCTGAAAAGGGGGAGTTTTCAAACCGCCTTGCTTCACCCCCCTCTGATGACGCATTTATGACGTTTTTTGTGTCGTAGATGATGGTTACCATGGCAACCTGATGTATTTGTACGTAACAAGCACACCTGTGATTTGGGGGGTTTTTATTACGAAATTCACACTTGGCCCCTTTTTTGCATAACAGCATTTTTATTGTATTTTATTGAATCTATTGTATTAAACACTTGCTGTCTGAAAGAGAAGAAAAGTAGAAAAGCCTTGATTCTGAATAGAAAAATGGTTGAAGACGAAGGTGGAGGGCCGCAAGTGTGGCACGCGAGCCACATGTTGAACACCCCAATTTTGAGTAGGCGAGGGGGAGAGAGAGAGGACCACACCCTTTTATATATTTTGAATAGCGAAAGAGCTGACGACATTATTAATGAATTGAGTGTTAGAAACTAGAAAGAGCGGTAACAAGAGTTAATTCTTTTTTACTCTTCTAGTTTCTAAAACACTTTCAATTTTAATTTTTTCCTTCTGAGATGTAAATAATAGTTTTAAAAAAAATCAGCTGATGGGCACACACTGACCTTGAGAAGAAATTGAAAATGTTTTAGAAACTAGAAGAGTAATCAAAATCACTTCTGCTTTTAACGAGCTTTTTAAGTGATAAATTGAGATTTAAAAAAACTAGAAAGTGTGTTTTAGAAACTAAAAAGGTGTAGTAGCTCAATCTCTTAAAAGTGTATTTTCATGTTTTGATATCTTTCAAAATGAACTTTTTATTTTGTCTCTTGTTTGTAAGCAGACGATTTTTTTTTAAAAAAAATTGTCTACAAAAAGTTTATTTTAAAATATATCAACATGAAAATACAATTAAACCAAATTAAGCAACTACCTTTCTAGTTTCTAACAAACTTTCAATTTCTCCTTATTGTTGATACGCTTCTAAAATTGCAGAAATAAAAAGCAAACTTTCAAAATGAACTATTCATAATTAAACCATTTAAAAAAAAACAGAACAAAAATCTGTTTCTTGGCTTTTGTAATTTCTAAAGGAGAATATTTGAATCTTAAAATTAATTAAGAATCATGAAAAGTGAGGCCTAAAAATAAGAAACTAGAATAGAATAGAATGTGTTGTATAATAATAAAAAAAAAGCCAACTCATTTTGGTTGCGGTTTTTTGGATTTCATAAAAGAACGCGCGCCGACCTTGGACAACAACAAACAACACTTTTTCTTCTTCTTTTTGTCCTTGAAAATCTTTTAAAATTAAATATATGAATAAAGATGATTTATGAACAGCTGATTTATCAAAAGAGCAAAACTAGAAAGTTATTTTTTAAAAACTAGAACGGTAGTAGCTCACGTTGTTGTATTCTCGTCTTGGTTTTTGATATCTTTCAAAATGAACTTCTTAGACACAGTCTGTTTAAAGTTGTGTCATTTTAAACTTTCAAGTCTCTAACATTAGGTGATTTACGAACAGCTGATTTTTCAACTGTCTTTCATAGAAGAGCAAAAATAAGAGACTAGAAAATGTTTTTTTTTTTTAAAAACTAGAAAAGTATGAGCTACTTTTTTCTAACAGGGTATTTTCATATTTGATATATTTCAAAATAAACTTTTTACAGACAAATATTTTGGAATATTTTGGCTTAAAAAGCTTATTTTGAAAGATATGAAAAGTTAAAATATCCTCTTAAGTGATTGAGCCCTATTCCTTCTAGTTTTTAAAACACTTTCTAGTTTGAAAATGACGTAAAAATCTGTTTCTTTTGTGTTTTGCATTTTGGTAACGGGGGGGGTGGGGGGTGGTGTTGGAATTCCGTAATTGTTTATTTTGAAACACCAAAAGGCGTTACAAATTGGTGCCTTTTTTACAATAATAATAATTGTAATTGGCGTGTAATCACTACTTTTCAATTAGAGGTCACATCATCATCATAATAATAATCATAATAATAAATAACCACAAAAAAAGGAGGCACTTCAAAGATGCTCTGGTCAAGTATGAGCGGGATCTTGTGACTCATTTGCATACACGTATGAGTGACGTCATAATGACGCCAATGTTGTCACCAATGAAGGCACGAATTTGTCTTTTATTTGCGAGTACAATGTTTACATCGTCTTATAGGACGTCACTTCTTCCGGTTTTGATTGCAACTTCATTTGTGCATATTTGACCGGAGCATGTGTTTTCTTTTAAGAGTTTCCTGCGGAGGAAGGCGAAGGGGGGGGGGGGGAACTTTTTAGAAGGAACTTCGAAGTTTGTTTAAAAAAACTAGAATAGTAAATTAGACTTTTAAATTTTGCTTTCATTTGAATATTGTTCAAAATAAACTTTTAATGTGATTGTAATAAAAACAAGTAGGCCTTATTTAAATTTATATTTAAAAAGTTTATTTTGAAACATACCATTGTGGAATAAAGTATTTCCATAATGCTTATCTTTCAAAATAAATTGTTTCTTTGATATCTTACAAAATAAACTTTTTATGCAAATTTGAAAAATGATTAATTTTTTTTTTAAATGGTAATTCATTTTTCAAAATCTGATGAAAAGTTTAATTTGAAACATATCGTCGTCATGAAAATACTCTTCAACAGCTTAATTCATTTAGGTTTTAAAATGCCTTTTACAGTATTTTAGGCATTTTAAGAAAAATATTCAAAGCTGTTACAAACTAGAATGTGCTTAAAAATATTTTCACGATTTGGCTGTCTTTCAAAATAAACTATTGAGACTCGGTTTCATTGCTTTTGGGCAACATAGTTCCTCTGCCATAGGCCCACTCTGAGCTGCTTGCAGATTAATTATTCAAATTCTAAATAGTTTTTGTGGAATGTTTTATTTTGAAAGATATTTATGAAAATACATTTGTCATATTCTAGTTTCTAACAGACTTTGAAGTTGAATGGGACTAACATTGTGGGCTCTGGTGGGCCTTAAAGAGCTTCTCTGAGCTGGGCCTCAACTTTATTTTATAAAATGTACTTGTAATAGCTTAAAATTCACAATTTCTTTTAAGTCTTCTTAATTTGAGCAAAAAACAGATTGAGAAAGAAATAATTTTTTCTTGAAAATCAAGAATTCTTTCCAGTGAATTAAAATAAATGCTTTTTTTTAAATCAAAGTCGAAAAAATTCTTGAAATTTGTATTAAAACCCCGTCAACTTCCGGTTTCATTTGACCTACAAACTTCTTCTTTCCAAGGACTTCTTCTTGTCTTTTGTTGCAAATGAAATTGCAAATAATGAAAAAGGGGTTTTAACTGAATCACATTTTATAATGAGTTTCTCATTTTTTATTTAATGCTCTTGAATGTCACTTTTATTAGTTGAAAAAAGGCGTCTTTTTCTCCGCAAACGCAAATGTCCGCAACGGTTTTGTCATCTGTTGTAAATTAGGGAGGGGAAAAGGGGGTTTTGGGCGAAAAGTGCCCCAAGGACGACACCCTTGAAAACAGAATTCATCCAACTTTGAAATCTTCCCGAATGCGTCATCATCATCATCACCCATTTGGTGACTAATTTAACGGCTCCTTTCTCTCTCGCTCTCTCTCTCTGCACGTGACACAGGCAATTAGAAATCGGGACAAACAAGTTGGCTCCGCCCTTTTTATGAAGACTGGCAACTTCTAATTGGTTGGTTATGTATAGTTTGACGTCACATGCTCCGCCCTTTTCAACGTCGAACCACACAACAAACCAATTAGAAGTTCCGGTCGTCATAAAAAGGGCGGAGCCAACTTCTGTTTATCCCGATTTCTAATTGCCTGTGTCATGTGACTAGGTGGCGCCACTGCCCCGTTTTTCTTTAGAAAACGAGCTCTTTGATTAATGTTTTACATTAAGTATAATTAGCTTAGTTATAAAAAGCGTCACCAGGTGTCTCTTTATTTGTTTGTAGTTTTTTTTTTCTTGTTTGAACTAAATGTTTTCCCCAATTTTGTTTTGTTTAACAACATTGTTGGGTAAATGAACTTCCTCCCCCCAACTTAATTTGCATAAATAAACAACAACACTTGGAAATTAAATAAAAGGTGTGTTTAAAGGGTTAGGTGTCATGTGTTTTCATTCAGAAACCCCCCACAGTATCCTTAGAAACTAGAATAGTCACATGAGGATGCAAAAATAAAATCTCATAAAATAGGATTTGTTTTGAATCTTTTTTTCATGACGTCATATTATTATTATCTTTTAAAATATACTTTTAGTATTTAAAAATGATATTTAAAATATTATATTTTTACATTCAATTTTGTAATTTTTCGCCAAACAAGTGAAATTAAGTGAAAATTAAAAAATAAAATGAATCAAAATTTGAAAAAAATATGAAATTTGATGAAATTTTCGCTCCTAAAAAGTTTATTTTGAAAGATAATGGCTTATTTAAAAAAAAAAAAAATTCACAGGTGGTGGTTATTCTAGTTTTAATCACAGTAGACTTTGAAGTGTTTTGTTCTTCTAGGATTAAGTGTCAACTTTTAATTAATTATTTTTTTATTTTTTCAGGAATTCCAAATCCTCATTCGAATTTAGCCATGAAGTCTCTTAGTCCCAACTATGAGCACGATGTAAGTATATTATTATTATTATTAAGGGGGGGGGGGGGGTTTAGGTTAGGTGAGAGGGGCTTGCCTCACACACTCATAGTAGGCACTATCAGCAGGTGTGATCATTTATGATTATTATTAATATTTGAGCTCACTGACTTATGGGAGAAATTACAAAATAAGAAACAGATTTTTGTTCGTCTCTTAATTTGAATCCTTTCTGATGGGAACCACAATAAGATCAAAATTCTCTTTCTTAAGTGTCTTTCTGCTGAGAATGATAAATTTTTTATTACAAAGGGTAATTGTTTTGTTATTATTATTATTATTATTATTATTATTATTATTAATAGTAAATAATAAACAATTCAGCTGTTTATTTTTATATATTTTCTTGTTTGCAAAATAGTCGTGTAAATGTTTTTTTTTGTTGGCTTGAGAACAATGGGGGGTGTTATGTATGGGGGTGGGGGTCATTGGAAGTGATATATATCTATATTATTAACACAGGTGAAAAACGTAATTACACACAAACAATACACACCTTTCTTAATGGATTGTAAACACTTTTTTCTCAATTGTAAAACACACAAAAGTTGAGTTATTGATAGAAATAGAATGAGAGAGAGAGAGAGAGAGAGAGATGACACATCAAATTGGATAGAAAAACCAGAAAACCACCAACTCCCATTTTTCCCGCCATATTTATTGTTTCGCAAAATTAGTAAAAAAAAAAAAAAAGATAAAGGGGGGGGGAACAGCTGACACGAAAGTGATTAATAAATTTAGTTAATTGAAGTACGATTCAGGCGTAGTTTCGACGAGAAATCCTAAGTTTCGAACTTGAAATGTTTGAAACATTTAGGTGGTTTCGAAATAAAGGAGAATAATGGTAAAAACCACTCGCCGAATTGACAAGAGACCTGTTTTCAGTCAAAGAAAGTGAAAAGAGAGGGGCGAACCAATATGGCTGTCTTTTAATGGGCGTTTAAAAACTCGACGCATGTTTGACACTTTTTTTTTGGAAATAATTGTCTTCAAAAGGAGCGAAAACGAATGTGAAATATTCGTTGAAGTTCGAGGTTCGATCTAAAATTCGATCGTAACCTCAGAACTCGCGAGTTCGAGCCGACTGCATTACGGCTTGTAGTAGAAAACGAATTGCCATTGCTATTTATGAAGCCACTTGTCTAATAATACCTAATCTTTTATAAAGTGGAAAAGTGGTAGATGAGTGAAGGTGGAGGTGATCCAATATGGCTGTCGAAAGTTATAAGCACGTTTTTAAACTCACCGGTCGATATGGGTCGTTTACGGCTTTGGCTGCAGTGTTTTTTGGGTGGTTGGACTAGCCGATGACTGCGATAAGTTTAAAAACGTGCTTAAATGTTTTGACGGCCATATTGGGTCACCCATCGGCTGTAGTGTTGTGCATCAGGCTTTTAATAGACTAGAAGCAACGATTTGAAAGTTGATTTGAAACTGTGGAAGTAGGAGAGTAGAAAAAAGGAGCCTTGTGAGAATGTCGTCTATTCGTAGCCGTTTTATGTTTCAAAATAAACTTTTTTGGTGGAAATTTCAAATTCTGTTTGTAAAAAGTTTTTACGGAAATGAACAACATTTCTTTTGAAATTTGAAAGATGTTGCTTAAATTGAAACCGGGCCAGAATTAGCTAAGTTTAATTTGAACTTTTTTTTTGTCGTCCTCTCGTGAAGTTGCCCGAACTCGACGAACTCGGTGGTCCCTCCTTTTACGATATTAATTTATTCGACAACGACCGTTACTCCAAGATGAATTTCAACGGTAACACCGGTTCCTATGTGGTTTTCGACAATCTTTCTTCGACTCTGTCGCAACCCGACTGCTACAACAGCAACAACAACAACAGTGACCAAGTGACTCCGACGCCTACGGCCACGGACTGCACGACTGTCACCGCCTTCCACAAATCTCTCAACACCCGTGAGTTTGACGTCGGTTTTTTTCTTTTTCTTCTGATTTTGTTGACTCGTTTTGCTTATTTCGACAGTGACGAACTTGGACGAGACTTGGCAAGGACGTCATCCGAGCCTCTGGGACCATTCACAAGTGACGCAATGGGTCCACCACGTGTGCGAAAGGAAAAAACTGGACTACGAATGCGTTCGGATGGGAACGTACGACTGGGATGGTATCACGGGCAACACGTTGCTCTCGATGAATAAACACGAGTTTCAAGCGAGGTTTCAGTACGGTGGATCGCAAATTTACGAAGTCCTTCAGGAGTTACGCTTTTGTTTCGGTACGTTTTCTTTTCTTTTCTTTTTTGGTTTTTGAACTGTTTCCTAATTTTCCATGTTTGAAAATTGAAATTACGTTAGAAAACTAGAATAGTAAATAATTGAACTGAAAGGATTTTTATTCTAATTTTTCAAAATAAACAATATTTTAAAATTTAAAAACTGAAATTGATATTTTCAAACAGGATTTCTATATTTTAAGTTGATAATTTATTAAAATTTAAACGTTTTCAAAGACGAAATTGAATCTTAGTAGAAACTAGAATAGTAAATCAATAGTATGAATGGCAATTAAAATTTTATTTTGAAAGCTCGTTTTTTCTTCCGTTTGTTTACTATTCTAGTCTCTTAACACATTTTGAAATTTCTATTTTAAAATATGTAATCGTTTTGTTTTAATATTATTTGTAATAATGCGAAACTCTTAAAAAGGATGTTGTTGCTTTGTAAGTTTCACACTAATTAAAATTAACTAATTAATTAACTAATTGTAAGGAGAGGATAAAGTTAACTAATGAAAGTTACGTTGTTTTTTCTCTCGTAATTTTCAGCTAATGTGGACGGCGAAAACAGTTTTTGTAATTACGAAACGATGTTTGGATGTAAGTTGACTTCCTTAACTCCTTTGAGATTTGGGGCCCGGGGATTAAGGTTGTGTGTGGGGCCCTGAGTGGGCTGCCCCACTTCTTAAATAATTTCTAAAAACTAAACAACTGTTAGAAATGAATGGAAATTTTTAAGAAGCTAGAAAACACATTTACAAACAAAAGCAACCTAAAAAGGAAAATCCAGTGTCCTTTCTAGTTTTTAATTGGAAAATTAAAAAGCAAGAATATACTTAATTGGGTTATTTTGTGTGAAAAGGGTCGGCTGAAATGGACAACACGTTCATCGTTAGCCCAAACAATAACACGACAGTGATCGGCACGGCCCGAGTGCCGTCTTCCAATCTCCACGATCCTCTCCAAACGAATCATCATCACAACCACCACCATCCTCACCATCAGATGCAGTACGCAACCAACAGATATTCCGTCAAAGTGGAAACGGATTCGGACGTTGAAAGCAACCAGTCGTTGTCTTACGTCAACGGTTACCATGCGGACCACGGCAACAATCAGAACTTACGTGAGTTGCGCCGTAACACAACGAGACACGGACCTTCCGTATATATTTTTGGAATTTATTCGGGTTTTTATTCTGATTTTTTTTTTCTTTTCGTACAGACGACGGTTCGAAATTACTGAGGCGGAAACCCGGAAGACCTCCGAATAAAGAAAAGAAGAACAAAAGTAAAAATGGTTTGTTTTTTGTATTCTCTAACTAAACTTAATACTTTTATTTCGAGAACGGTTCCAATTTGAGGAGAAGTTGAACTAAGGATGATTCGATTTCTAGAAAGACTTGATTAGTTTCAACTAATATGATTAATTGGAGCCAAAAAAAAATAGATTTTCTGATTAAATGGAATCGAAACGGGACTTCTCTTAATAGGATTCGTTTTCTCGGAGAAAACTTACGACCGATCGAATGTTAAACGTGTTTAATGTTTTTGGTTTGGTTAATTCAGGACAGAGAAACAGTCGCCTCTGGGAATTTATCAGGGATTTGTTACTCGACTCTAAAACGTGTCCGAGTCTTTTGAAGTGGGAGAACGTGGAAGAAGGCATTTTTCGCTTCGTCCAGTCGGACAGAGTCGCTCGACTTTGGGGCGAAAGGAAATGCAATCCGAGGATGACTTACGAGAAACTGAGTCGGGCCATGAGGTACCGTAAAAAAAAACTCATTTCATCTTTTCTCTCGCATTCACACTGCCTCGTGTTTCAAATTGCATTTTGACATAAATATTGTTAGAAACTAGAATGGTTAAATTTGAACTTTTCATAAAATAAGCTTTTTATTTCAAGTTTGAAAAATGTTCCAACTTCAAGCAGACGATATTTCTTTATATTTTTCTTTATAAAAACTTTGTTTTATTAAAGTTGGATCATTTTTCAAACTGAAATAAAAAGCTTATTTTAAAAGATATCAAAACATGATTGAGTACATGATTTAAGTGATTGAGCTCTTGCCCTTTCTAGTTTCTAAAACACGTTTCAATTTCTTATCATAGTTCTGAAATTACAAGAGAAGACTTTTCTACTTTTTAGAAAAATCTCACAAAATGCAATTTGAAAAAAATGCACAAATTATGCAAATTTCACGAACTGCTTAACAATTTTGGTGATTTTGTGGTGATTTTTCTAACTTATTTTTTGTTTCCTTTTTTTTTCCACCCCCCCCCCCCCCCCCCCCCCCCCCCCCCCCCAATCGATTTTCTTCTCTCTACCTTTGGGTGGCTTTTAATTTTCATTAACATCTCAATTAATGTTTAAAAATGGTGGCCTCGTTTGAATTGCTTTTAATTGGCTTTTAACTAATTAAAGGACCTATTACGCTTGTCAAATCCTTGAAACGGTTCCAAAAACTGGAAAATATCCAAAGAAATTAGTTTATAAGTTCGGACCAGCCTCACATTACAAGGAATGGAGACAACTTTTACTAGAAAACAATGCCAATGATTTAGCTTTGTAAAACACCTTTGAAAAAGCTCTTCTAGTTTTCTACAAAAAAAAAATGCTCGAAATTTTTAATATCTTTGAAGAAAAAAAAAACATTAATTATTACGTTTAATTATGAAACACAATTTCCGATAAAGATGTGGACGTCAACTTAATTTTTTAAATAAGGAACTACAAGAAAAAAAAACTAATTAGAAAGTTTGTTAGAAACTAGAATGGCATTTTGAATTTTAAGCTGTATGATTATTATTTTCTTGTGACATTTAGTTAAAATTAAAATTTTAATGGCTGGAATTTCATTTGAAAAAAAAATGGAAAAGTTGATGCATTTTAAAAATTGATAGAAAAAGTTTATTTTGAAAAATGTCGTCATTTATGAAAGTACTTAATGTAGCATTAATTTTTTTTTTGTCTTTCTAAAAATCAATGTGTAAAAAGCACAGTGGTAGCCTATGGAGCATAGATGGCGCCACCTCTACTTAGAGCTAAATTCCTTTACTAAAACAAAATAAATTTCTATCAAATACTTTTTCTTAGAGGCTAGAGTTCTCTTATAGATTTTATATTGTCTTAACTGTGAGTTCTCTAAGATTTTAGCCTCTAAACCTTTTTTGATCGACAAAATTGTAATTTTTTTTCCTTAATTAACATTTTTTGCTTTTTATCATAATTTTCTTTTTAAAAAATGCCATAAAGTTTATTTTTAAAGATGTCTTCATAAATGAAATTCATCATTCTAGTTTCTAGCAAGAAGCTTTTAAATTTTTTTTTCTTAAAAAGTTCCTTATAAAGTTTCGTAAACATTTTACGAACCTCGTGACTTTATTTTCGAGCCATGTTTTTTAGGCCTACATGCCGAACTACAGCATAACTTTTCCGAATGATCGAAGCTAAATGCTAAAAACGTATAACCTTTGCCTCAAATTCATCTTTAGTATTCTATATACATTCGTAAGAAAATTGCTTGGCGGCCATCTTTGTCCATACCCTCCTTTATTTTTGCTTTTCATGCTTTTTTTTAAAAAAAAAAACCCCAAGGTAGTTGTTTACCTTAGATAACAACCGTAATATTGGTGTGTGGATTCTTTGGATCTCGTGAGAGAGAGAGAAACTCTCAAAACTGAAAACAAAAAACCCTTTCTTCTTGGTGATGGTATTCGGGTTTCCTACTTCTTCTTCTTCTGCACAATTTCGTAAAAGTTTGAAGAAAAGCCGTGACAAACGCACAACACGAAAGACTAAAATGACTGACTTTTTGTGGTTTGTAATTTTATCTATTACCAATAGATACTATTACAAAAGCCAAGTATTTCTACCCGTGATCGGAAGGCGACTCGTGTACCGTTTCGGACCGAATGCGACCGGCTGGCGACCGAACCCATCGTTGTATTCGTGAAGTCGCTCTCCGTTTTGGGTCGTTTTCTCTTAATTTTCATTCTCATGCGATGGGGACTTTGTAGCAGCAGTGACAACACGTAATATGGGTGTCGTACTTACTTCCTACATTTATGTATATTATTGTCTTCCTCGTAGTTAATTGTCTTTTCTAGTATTCAGTGCCAGGGTAATATATATTTTACATATTTAAATATTTTACTTTCATTTTCGAAATATAATTAATATATTTTGTTGTAGTGTTTGTGATGAAAACGGCTCGGCATATTTTTAGTCGGTGAAGTATTTTTTATGTGACGAGAAATGCTCTCGGAAGAGAGTGAAATTCCGATAGCAATGGACGGCTGTCACATTTGACCTCTTTTGTCGAGAAGGGCGGCGGACGTTTTTGCTTGAACAATTGATCGCAATCGGAAACAGAACAGTTATTTCTTTATTCTGTAAAGAATCTTGGATAAGTAATTTGGCTCCACATTCGTGAAAGTTATTTAAAAGAATTTCCGGATGTGATTGACGCGGTTGATCGCGAAAGCTCGATCATGTGGATGAGGAAGCCATTTTGAAAAGATGACGTCTCCGTATAACACATTCTGACCTTCGTACTTAAAGGTCGCCATATTCAATTTAAACTTCTCGAGAAAGCAAGAGGATGTGGAGCAAGCCATAGTTTCCGGACACTTATTCTGTTTTCTTTAGACACAATTAACTTTTTTAGTTTCTGACTGCGCCTCCAATATCTTTGGATAACTTAACAAGCAACTGCCTCCGAGAACTTCATTTACATTGCTTATTGTAAAAGAAAAAAAGCCTTAAAAACTAGAAGAGTAAAGGAACAAGAGTATTTTTGTGATGGCGCGTAGTCTTTCGGGATAAACTTTTTTTTATTGAAGTTTGAAAAATGAAAAAAATATTTTCCTCTTTGCAAACTTGCATTAAAAAGTTTCCTTTTGCTCTTTCTACTTTCTAAAGCTTTACAGGTTTTTAGTTTCATAAACGAAATTCTGTTCTCGAAAATTCCGAGCGGCATTTCCGTCACGATTGTGTTATAGTCATCATTTTGTGATTACCTCCTCTAGGATTTGTATTGAAATGATTTACAAATGAAGATCAAAGATGACGTGATCGCAAATTGTCCGACTATAAACGCAGCATTAACTAGAATTACTACATAAATGATGAATCCACTGTTAAGATGGTTTTATTATCAGCTGATTTTCGAACTCTTTAATTATTCTGTCTTTCACGCAAGCAAAATTGAAATAAACTAGTGTTTTAGAAACTAGAAAGGTAATAATAGCTCAATCACTTAATATGTTGAGATATCTTTCAAAATAAACTTTTTATAGACGAAAATTTATTACAAAAATGTCTGCTTAAAGTTGAATCATTTTCAAATTCACATAAATTCTGAAAGATTTCAACATATTAAGTGATTGAGCTCTATTGACCTTTCTAGTTTCTAAAACACTTTGAAAGTTGCACCTGAAAGACCAGAGTAATGGAGTGAGAGTTAGTCGTTTCCAGTTCTAAACTACCTTAAAGTGGAATTATTTCTCAGTTAAGTGTGGAAGTCACCAGTATTTTTGTTAAGAGGCTTTTTTGGGGGGTTGTTTCCTATTGAATTCTATTAAGTTTCTAAAATATCTTAAATTATGTAAAATATTTTTAAATCATCTTTTTTAGTGTAAAAAAAATTCCTATAATTATTAGACCAGTTTTATTCCAAAAAAAAAACAACGTGTAGGACAAATGGGATATTTGGTAGGACAAATAGACAGGGAACCTAACAGGGTCTTTAATATATACAAACATTTTGTTAATGTGTAACATATGTAATATATTTGTGGTTCCAAATGAAGGTTAGCAATACACTATGAGACGCGGTCTGCAGACGCAGTCTCCCACAAAGTCATTCTTCCACAGACAAGGTCTCTTATTAAGGTGGCTGTGAATTCGGGTTGTGAACGTTTCATTTATAATTATGAAAAAATTCAAATTATTTTCAAAACTAGAATGGTAAAAGATTATTGCTAAGTTTTTTCGTGGCAATATCTTAAAAAAATGTTTATTTTGAAAGATGTCCTCATGAGAAAACAGCATCACACTAACTATTCCAGTTTTTAAAACACTTTGAATTTTTTTTCATAATGTTTCTCCTGAAAACAACGGCCACTTGAAAAATAGAAATTTTCTCAAAACCACGAGTTGAGTGAGGAAGAGACCTGGTATAGAACATAATAGCCGCTGCAGTGGCGCCTCCTGGGAATACAAAAACAAAATACATATCTATTCAGCCATTTTAAAGAGAACTGTTGCTTCTACCTGACAGACGCTTGTCTGCAGACTTCATCGCCACTATGAGCCAAACGTGAGGTTTGGTCTGTGTGTGTGTGTGTATGTGAAGGAGAGACTTGTGTCTGCGGACCGCGTCTCATAGTGTATGGTTAGCTTTAGATAACATAAAACACATTTCAACAAAAAAATTCATTTGATAAAAACATAATTTATTTTACAACATTTTAAAAAATAATATATTTAAAAAAAAAAATTAATATTCATTTTTCATAATTGGTGTTTTTTTCTTTCAAATTTAAAAAGTCCCGAGTGTAAAAAAATAATTTATGCTAATTTGCATTTTTAATTATGCAAATTGTTTTTAGAAAAAAATATATGGGTTTATTTTTTATAAGGAAAGTTAGATTAGAATTTTTTATGGAACTTTTTTTTATGTAAATTTATTGTTTCCTCATTTTAGTTACTATATTAATAGTAATACCTTTTTGAAAGTAACTCTTTTCGGAGTTACTTTTTTTTTTTATTAACTGGCGTTACTTTTACGATAACCATTCCAAAGTTAACCACTAATAATATAAAAGTGAAAGTAACCAGCTTTTTAGAAATAACAAAAAACGTTAAAAAAAAAGTTTATTACGAGACTAGAAAAGCAAATAAATGCAATTTTGATAAGTTTTAAAAAAATGAACATTTACTTCTTTTGTGATATCTTTTAAAATAAACTATTTATGGAAATTTAAACATTTTTTTGTCATTGACAAAAAAATGTTAAGATATTTTTTCGGTGTTGAGATTAATTACTTTTCAGCAGTGAATAATTACACAATTATTTTAATTAATTATTTTCCAATTACAAATCAGATGACGGAGAAAGTGGTATGACGTCATCATTGTAAAAAAAACATAAGTATTGCTTAAATATGCAAATAAGTCTGGTTTGACAATAATAATCAGGAATAGTTAACGCAAATTAAACTAGGATAAAAAAATTTTAAAATACAACAAAATTATTTTCTTAATTAAAAAGCGATTCCATTTTTCATTAGAAAAAGTAATTAACGCCAATTACGAATTACTTGAAAACTTCTCAACACTGATATTTTTTAGCAAAAAGACTATCGTTAATGATTTTGCAATAATTTTGCTCTTCTAGTTTCATAAACTTTACGTTTTAAGTTTATTCTGTGTCTTTAGTTATATATAATTAACTAGACTGTTTTAACTATACCAAGATTTAAAATGGGCATTATTTTAAAATATTGGACTTTTTTTTTCTCCTCCCAACAATGAGAAAGAAAAAAAATAACCATTTTTTAATAATAATTTAAAAAATAAATACTTATTAAATCTTTTTTCCTATTTTTTGTCATCCATTTTTCATTATTGTAAATATTCCAATAAATCAAAGCCCCGGTTTTCATCTTTTACAATTTATAAATATATATTATTAATGATGTTGACGATAAATGTGTCATTTTTTAATGTTACTTGAGAATCACAAAAGTGAAAATGAATTATTTTTCCGTTAGAACACATTTTGGCAGATTTGCAGTCAGTCATTATGAAAAATGACTGATTTTCAACTTTTGACTGGTGATGTCACATGGCACAAAAATTCATTATTATTAATGCAAAAAAAATTTTGCTTTTTTTACAAATCAAAGAGCCTGGTTAGAGGCTAGAGTTCCTATAGAATTATTTAAACACAGCTCGGATTCAACTGTGTTTTAATTCTAGAGGAAAGGTATAGCCTCTAACCAGGCCTTAAGATGGGTTATAAATAGCTGCTTTTCGAACTCAAGATTATTCTGTTTTTCAGAAGAGCAAAATTAAGAGAAACTAGAAAGCGTTTTAAAAACTAGAAGGGTAGCTCAATCACTTAATGGTATTTTAATGTTCAGTATCTTTTAAAATAAACTTCTTGAAGTTGGATTCGTTTTCAAAGTGAAGTGATTGAGGAGCTACCCTTCTAGTTTCTAAAATACATTCAAGTTTCTCTTCATTTTTACACCTGTGAAAAACCACCTTAATTATTCTTTTGTTTTTTCTTTCCTTTATTGTGTACTATTTTATAAATAATATAATAAGAGAAGAAAAAAAGCACAGAAACTGTGATAAAATACGATTATACGAAAGTAGCCTAGCCGTATAAACGTTCGAGAATTTATTAGAAAATATATTTTAAAAATATATAATTTTTTTTTAAAGTTGGTTGGCGGAGAATGGAGTTTTCTTTCGTTTTTTTTTTATACAAAAGAGGCAACATTTCGTCTCTTTTACAGTTACTTTACCTTAAGTAACTTAATTTTGTGCTTCTTTTACGAGAAAACTTTTAAAGAAAATTTTTTCAAAAATTCACTTGAGTTTATAATATTTTTTAAAAAAATATATATATAAATAAGAATATATTATAAAAGTTATTTGATAAGAAATCCATCGATTTGTCGTTTATATTACTAATTTTTACATTTGAAGTGTTTTTTTATTTGTTAAGAGTATTTTTTGTTTGTATCATTTTTTTTTTCAAATATAAATTAATTGAATATAAAAAAATGTCAAATTGTTTATTATTTTTTTTTCAAATTAAGTTTTTCTACTTTTCATGTCTTTAAATTTCAAAATGAACTTTTTATAGAAACAAATTAAACATAAAAAGTTTATTTTGAAATATCAACATTACAAAACCCTTAATTTATTAAGCTACCCTTCTAGTTTCTAAAACACACTTAAATGTCCCCTAGAATAAATAACTACAGTTTAAAAAAAACCACCTTAAAGCCAAAAAATAATTAAGAAACAAGATGCAAATTTTATTATTCAATTTTCCATTTGTCATAAATAACAACATTAGATTGAAAGACAATGAGATTCAAATTATTCCACTACCAGATCGTATTGACTCCAAAGCGATCCATGAGTTTATTTTGATCCGTCAGATCCTTTTGCACTTTGGTACGCATGTAGAAGATCGGACAATCACGGCTGCAAGAAAAGAAACACGATTCACGTAATAAGTAGAGAAACCAAGCTTTATGCCAACTTGATAAAAGTGTAAAATTTATAATCGTTTTCTACCTCGTACAGAGTACGTCTTCGTGTAAACTCCCCTGACACCGTTGGCATTCGGTCCAAAGCCTCGAGAACTTTTCCTCCAGAAAATTTAACTGCAACATCTACTCCGGGAAAATAAATTTCGAACGTTAACAAACGTTTCGTTAGTTCGAGAGTACGATTTTGTACCTCTTTTTGATAAATCTCCGACTCTTTCGGAGCGCAGTGCTTACAAACGGAAACACCTGCAAACGAGTTTAAAATGTAACATTACTAAGAGGCTCCTCGTACGTAAAAAAATGCTTAACCGACATCCGGGATCGAGTACTGCTTTGCAACCCAAGCAGGTTTCTCGCTTCTTCGTGAAAGCGGATAAGGCACCGACTCGCGATGTAATCACGGTCTTGGTCAGCGTATGTTCACCCTCTTAATAAGAGAACACGAGAGACAGAATCATGAAAATATCGACAACAGAAAGTGATTGCAAGAAAGTCTCTTAAAACGTACTCAAGAGAATCGATTCTGCTTTATGTTCGCCGAGAATCGGTTCGAATATTCTTAATAATGGTTTCGAAAGCTGATTTTCCAGGTAATAGTTCGTATCGATCGGAATGTTATTTTCTAGGACGTAAATTGGGTCCTGAAACAAACGAAAAAAGTAACTTAATATGTTTATCAGTTACTTAAGTTACGTTTTTGCCAGAAATAACTGATGATTTCTCATAGTAACCACCACTTTTAACCTCCCCAATTAAGAAACTAACTGGTTTCTCGTAGTAACTAAAGTTACAGTTACTATGCCAATTGCTTTTTAACCCGCCGCATTAAGAAGTTCGTTACTTCTGATTTCATGTAAGCTGCGGTTCCCTTTGCGGCCGAAATGATGACGAAAGGAACCCGATCTCCGAGATTGGGCGCACTTCCGGCGTCTCTCTTTCGCATCCTGTTGACCAGCTCGACGTGCGCCTGTTTCCCTTTGTATTCGTCGTCCGTCTTGGCCAGTTCCTTAGTGATGACCAACTGCGAAATGTCCACTCGGTTGCAAAGGAGATCGGAAATGGTTTGTTTTGCAAACTGAACCGCGCCGTCGGGATCGCGTTCGATCAGAATCTTCTTCAAGCAAGAGTTCATCATGTTGGCGACCAAAGGGCAGTTGTCGCGTCGAACCGTTTCGATCCCTTTGCAATCCATTTTATCGTGGATTTCCGGTCTCGTAAAATAGAGGCCTGCGTAACGCTTCTTGTTGATTAACAAATACGGAAAATACACCTTAATCAAAAAAATATTTTAATTTTTTAGCTCTTGATGTCGACAAAAAGAGAAACTCACTTTCTCGAATTCAAGTTTGATCGGATTGACGAACTTCTGTGTGACGTATTCCGCAGCCTCGCGACCTAACTCCATTGCATCGGCCACGGTCTCCACTCCGAATTTAACCATTACGGAATCGGTGTCACCGTAAATCACCTACAAATTAACGAAAACCGGTAAGTAAACGATGAATGCTAAGATTTTTTTTATACTGCCGAGCCACTTTTTTTTCTGTTTCACTCTCGTACTTTGGCATCGTGTTTGTAGCCGTTCTCGACTCTGAATTTAAGTTCCACTTCGCATTTGGTCTTTTCGATCATCGTCCGTCCGAACGCAGTTACGCTCTGAATCCCCCGACCCCCAACAAAAGAAAAAGTGCTAAACCGCAAAAGTGCTAAACGAGTTTGTCGCTTCGATTTTAACGTACGCCGGAGATTTCCAGACAAGGCAATTTGCCGACTTGAGCTCCAGTGAATCCGTAAACCGAATTGGCGCTCAGTTTGAGCGCCAACTGACGACCGTCTAAGACTTTTCTTCGAAATTGATCCGTCTCTTTCTTTAAATCGTCTTTCGCTCTTAATTTAACCGGTAATAAAAGCGATCGAGAGTTAAAATTAGATCTTCGGTTTCTCCCTCTCTTTCTCTCGTGTTTTTACTTTTTACGAGCCGAGAGCAAACTCTCCAAGATCTCCGGCAACAATCCCTTTCGTAGGAAGGATTTCACGAAATAATCTCCGGAAGGAGTTTTAATGTATTCGTCCGCTCCCAATCTGATTACAGAGACCGTTAAACATAAATTAACTTATTTAAAACAATTCAACGGCATTTTAAAGTGAACTGTTTTTTTTTTTTCGAAATTGAAAGTGTTTTAGAAACTAGAAAGATAACTAAATCTCTAGAGAGAAAAAAGGAAAGTTCTAGTCCACTTTTCAACCATTCCCCCCCCCCCTTTTTTTTTTCTCTTTCGTACTCCAAAGCGGCCGGATTCTTGACCATTGTCGTATAACACAGATTATGAGCCATCATGATGGAGGGATACAGAGACGAGAAATCCAAAGTTGCAATCGGAACGTTATAAAACCTATAAAATAAAAAGCCCCGACAAAAAAAAACGTCAACGAAACAAAACTCGGGATCGTTTAGGAGCCCTAGAGAATACTCCATCGTCGAGCACGTGCTGCTCGTGACACGTACATGCACACAATGTTGAGCGAAAATGAACTACAAATCTCGCTACAAACTCAGTTTTGAATAATAGTCGAAGCTGAAATCGCTTCTTGAATCTTGTGGAGAGGTTCAAGTTCCTTTTGGTTGTGATATTCAAAGGGGTTTTCAATTGACACCACTTTAAATTATGTTAATTTGCTCGACCCACTGACCTCAAAAAAGGTCTTTTTGAAAACACGTACAACTCTGGAGTGTCTCTAGGAGCTCAAAACCATTTTTCTTCTTCCTATTCTTAGGAATCCGTCTGCCTTTGACGAACCGCCGTACCCTTGTTTCGGTTCGATGACCGTAGCACCCGTGAATTCGTCACCCGAAGACGGTTTATGAACCGGTATCACGTAATCATATTCTCTGGCCTAGAAAAGAGCGAAAAACCGGTTAAAAGATCTCGTCTTTCGACCTCGAATCCCAGTTCTCCTTCGAGAAAGACCTTTCGAAGAAGCTGAGACACGACTTTGATCTGTTGTCCTCTATTCAAGAGATACGAGAGAGGAACTCCGGTCACACGAGCCATTTCCATGTAGTTGATGACACACATCAACTTCTCCAATAGTTTCAATGGTAAATAAGCATCTTTGAGGCAGTAAACGGCAAGACGACGTCTCGTCTGATCGTTTCCGTTCTGGTTTTTAAGTGGAAAGAAAAAGTTCTAAGCCCTTTTCTTCAAAAGAGGCAAAACTGGATACTTCGACTTCAACTCGGACCCTCTCGAACAGAGTTCCGATATAGGAAAAATAAATCCTTTGTGTCCTCAAACGGGATACTTCTATGTCGGAACTCTGCTCCGAGGATTCGAAAGATGACGTTCGAGTGTCAAGTTGGATTTTTTGATGCTTTGAAGGGAGAGACTTGTAAATCTGTGATGATCGTGTGTTGAACGTCTTCCTTCTGTTCTTGTAAAAAGTGATAACTGACTGCGTTCAACGAGTAAGAACGTAACTTGTAATCACGCTGCAACACCTTAAGAAGAACGACACAAAAATGCTAATGAGCTTCTTCGTTTTTTAAAATATTTTTCTTGAGTTGCAGTGATTTAAATGGATTTAATTGACTACCAAGAAAAGATCGAACTGAGTCCGTCCTTCGATGTTAATGATTTTGCTTTCTCTCTTCCCCATCTGTTTCGATTGGGTCATCATCGTACGGATCGTCGTCTTCGCGTCTTTGATGCGACCGAGGAAAGGAAAACTAACAACCTTCAAGTGTGCGGCTCGGTTTATAAGGTACCACAGATCGAATCCTTGAATGTTGTAACCGGTTATGATGTCTGGGTCGACCTCTCGTACAAAGTCCGCCCATTTCTTAAAGGAAACAAAAAAAGGAAGTGGAAGGAGCTCCGATTCACAAACGAGCGATCGTGATAGAGATCTCAAAACGGTTAAAGACGCACTCGTAAAAGTTCTTCTTCGTCGTCGTAAGACAAGACTTGCGAGCCGACGATCGGAGCGCAAGACTTGAGAGTGAAAACGTTCCGAATGAAAGGTTCTCTCTGACCCTGACGAATAACCATGTTGGCTATTTGAATGACCGAGTCTCTGTTCGGCTCCGGAAAGATTCCTAACAAACATTTTTGAAATTTCAAACAATACTCAACGCCGTTTCAAGTTTAAAATTTGAGCTATTTCGCATTTTTAGAAACAATTTCAAAGACAAAATCGAAAGTTTTTTTAAATCTAGAAAATTGTTTTTGTAAAACTTCCATAAAAAAGTTGATTTTGGTGATTGTTGAATTTTCGAAAAGTCGCAAGTTACTTCCCAAAAGTAACTGCGAAACGGGTTCCTTTTAAAAGATCTGTTTCAATTCTATCTTTGTTGAAACGAACCTTTTCTTCCGGCGCATTCGATGTCGAAGCTGAGAATGCGAAACGGAGCGACATCTCCCCATTCTCCTTCCGGAGGATGAGAAACGAACTTATCGACGGCCACGTCGACTTCAATCTGACATCTCGAAATGACGCGAGACATCGGGTCGTCTCTTCCGGATCTGATCCCATAATTTCCGGCCGCTATTTCGATCCAGCTGCAACCGACCACATCTGTGTCCACCATAAACCTAACGAAAAGACCGAAAGAGATCCTGAATTCGAGAAATCTCAACTTAACCGATCAGAAAAAAAAATCCCGAGGAATAAACCTTATCTCGAAATCGATGTTGCTTTCGAACGCTTGATACGAATGGTTTGGAAATCCCTGAATCGAGACGTTTCCCATCTCCAGGAGCCGTTTCGCCGGAGCGATCAACTTGGGAATGGCCACCGTCACCTTGATGAACGCTCCTCTGCCGCTCCGATGGTAACCGTAAATATCTTTCCATTCGGAAGAGAACAAAAAAAGAGGAGGTGGTTAGTCAGAAGTTGCGTTTGGAAACGAACGGCAGGAAAACCTTCTTTAGTCGTGATGTCGACAGCTAAAACGGCCTGCGAGATGCTGTCTTTGTTCCACCGAAGATCCGAAAGAATCGCTTTGTTTAGAGCGTCCTTTGGTTCAAACCGGAAAAAAAGTAATTGGTTGAAGTAACGCCAGGTACTTTCAAAAGTTACTCCTCAAAGTTCAGCTAAAAAGTAACTGTAACTGTTTTTTTATTAGACCTGAAACGTTTTGCAAGAAGAATCTTTGAACCCCTGCGGCGCGATGACGAAGAAGTACGGTGCGAACCCGTGGACGTGACACGTGACGCTGTGGCCCTCTTTGGTGACTCCGAACATCCTTACGATAGGAACCGGACCGATCCTTGATCCGGGCATTCCAGTACGATGAGTCCCTGTTAACGAAACGACGAAAAATGAACGACCTCGGCCTCTCGAATCGAATTCGTATCCGTAATAACCGATGTAATGATCGATCTCGATCTGTTGGAAGACGAGCGGAGATTTCATCGGATCGATCGTATTCACCGAAGGTCTCGACCACTTGACGCTCGTCACCACGTTCTCGGGTCCTTGTCCTAAACAGAGAGAGAGAGAGAGAGAACGCATTCAATTGGATCCCAAGACGGAAAGAGGAGCACGTGGTACCCGTGAGCACTTCCGAGTCGAGAGCGACGCCGGCCACATCCTCGTCAAACTCGAGATCGTCGAAAAGAGCGAGTTCCTCTTCGAATCCCGAAGGAACGCTTTCTTCTGGCCTAAAATTTAACGCATTTTTCCGAGCTTTAATTAAAATTCGTTGAGGTTTTCGGTAACTTTAAGTTAAATTATAGTTTGTAAACGTAATGAAAGAATTTAAGATTTTTCTTAGAAACTAGAAGAGTAAAAAACAAAGACTGTACAATGAATATTTCACGAAGATATATTCTGCAAACATATTGTTTATTTTGAAAGATATCGTCATGAAAATTGATCTAGTTCTAGATTCTAGTTTCTAATAACCTTTGAGAATTCTTTCGAAAGTTATATCAAAAAATTCGTCCTTTTTTCGTATTTGGCGCCTTATTGCGTCATCGGTAAGCTCCGTAACCTCGAAAGCTTACAGAGCCATATACCGATGCGGATATATTGCGTCTTGGTTTCAACGGTTACGCACGCGCAGTCGCTTTCAATATTCTTTCGCGGCGCCTAGCCTCTAGCAAGACAAGCTCCTGCGTAGAGGCTAAACAGCTCCTAATCTAATTTGTCGATGTTGTTTGATGTCATTACAGCGTTGCGCGCCAAACGCAGCGTTTACTTTGGCTTCTTGTTTGCGTTTTGTTGAGATCCTTTGAACGAAAACTTCCGCTTCGAATCCATGTTAGATGAGTTAAAACCAGGATTGTGACGTCTTTTGCTTCTACGGAACCACTTCAGTCAACAAGACGAAGATGTTTTATGAAGTTATCGGTGTTTTATTGCTTTTCACGACGACAAATTTGACAATTAACCCGTCCTTGTTTGCAAGGAAACAGATGGGAACGTGCATTTTGGCGGGAAAAGGTCGCTAAAGTCGTTCTTGGATGGTCAGATTCAATCACGTGGTGAACGGTAGCCCCCTCATGCTAATACGCCCCCTGGCGGTTTTTATAGTAGCCACTTATTTCCTGTTGTGTTTCCGGTGTCTCCAGCTGTTTTTGTCTTTTAACGGTGTTTCATCGGCGGTTTATTTTCAACTCGTTTGAAGTGAACTTTCGAGTCTACGAATCGAACTATATGATCTGCATTTCATGCATCTGAAGCGAGATTGATGTCGATTCTAATGTAAGAATCTACTTTTTCTCATTATTTGCTTTTTAATGTTGTTTTTATGTGCCGTATTTTCGTTTCGCCGCCTTTTGAGGTGGACATGTCGGACCATAGCCTCCTTAAATAGGAGACTATGGTGGGACACTCTTTTTAGTTGTACGTGCCTACATAAAGATGGCGCAGTAGTCGTTGATAGAAATTTCGCGTTTTAAGAATTTGCATTATGGCGGAGCGCCATCTGTACGTCAGAACATGTAACTACAGTGAATGCCGAGTCTCCGGATTTCGATGTTCTTCAAGGTTTTAGCAAATTAGGCGGGGATTTAGTTCACGATTAGCGGCACAGATTGTGAAACATTTGCTTGATGTTTTGCGTAAAAATCCGAGCCTTAATTTACCAATTAATATTAAAAAGGACACCACATGACGTCATAGCTGATTATTTATTTCTCTTTGCAATTCGGTTTACACAAGTGAAACAAGAGTTTTTTTTCTTCTTTCTAAACATTAATTAAAATTATTATCAACATATTTACATAATTATCACACTTTTAAAGTTGACTTTAAATTTAATTTAAAGAAAAGAATAATACCAATAATAATAATAATAATAATAATAATAATATAAAATAATTATGAGACACAAAAAAAGTTTCTTTGAGATTCAAGAGAAAAATAATAAATTTTTATAGAAAAAAAGTTTATAAGAAAAAATGTTTTATATTTTACACGATTTTCATTTGCCACTTTTTTTCTTTCGCTCTTTTTTCTGAAATAAAAACTACAAAAAAAAAACCTGACTAAAAAATAAATGAGAACAAAATCTTACTAATTGAATTAAAAAAAAAAGTGACAAAGAAAATTTGAGAATAATCAAAGTAGATTTTAAAAGAATCGTATGAGGAGGAGGAACAGGAAATTGTTTAAAATACACTATTCTATAAGCTTAAATAATATGCAAGAGAAAATCATCCCGACGACCTAAGAAAAAATAAACGACATTTTTAGGAATTTTTCATAAGACCCACAAAATGCAGAAATTCAAAAGTAAAATAGAAACTAGAAAGATGAAGTTAACGATATATCTTTCAAAATAAACTTTTTATGGTTTGTTTGAATGGCTTATTTGACAAGACGTTTTAAAATGTAAAAAGTTTATTTTTTAAGATATCGTCATCAAAATACAATCACTCGATTCTGCTGTTACTCTTCTAGTCTCAAATTCACTTTGAATATCTTAAAAAGTATTTCTGAAAAATGAAATACTTGAATTTTTGCACCGATTTGTTATTGGAAGAAGGAGGGGGGGGGGGGGGGGTTCTCTTACCATAAGACCAGAAATTCCGACTCCAACGCCACCTAGGATGGAGGCGTGGTCACTTACGAATTCAATTGCGGCTCGGTAACAGTCCTTAAAACAAACAAACAGCTTATTTAACGTTATCTTTCAAAATGAACATTCTGAACACATGGTTTCAGTAAATACAGTAGCCATTCTAGTTTCTAACAAACTTAAAAGTTGCTTCTAAGAAAAATTTAAGAACAAAGAAAAGCAACTTGTTTCTAGTTGCTCGTTTTACAAATTAAAGATTCCGTATTTGTTAGAGACTAGAATATTTTCCTCATACATTTTTCTTCATTACGTTATTTTTCAAAATAAACTTTTTTCTGCAAATTTGAAAAATATTCAATGGTTTTTTTTCTTCTCCAATCAACTTTGATAATTCACCTTAAATTGTCATAAAAAGTTTATTTTGAAAGATGTCAAGACATACCTACTATTCTAGTTTTTAATAAACGTTTCAATTCAATGTTAAAAGTTGGTTTTGAAGCTGAGAATTTAAAGAAAAAAATACTTACACCCATGTAAACTGTTGCATTGGATGGTTTGCTATTTTGACATTCCTCTTCGTTAACGTAGTCGCCATTTTCATTCGTTAAGCAGCAGCTTGACGGAACGTAAGGTGGAGAATCGTTCATAAATTGTTGCGTCCTCTTCCACGATTCGTAAGCCGGAATATCTTTGTCCGTTTTGATGCCGCAACACTTCAACTATATATATTTTTACATATGAACAATGAAAGAAAATGTTAGCTATAGTGGCGACGCCTGGTGGCGCTTCTATGCAAATCACACCTACCTGTTTCTGTAATGTGTCCCAACTTTTTTGAATGTGGGCGTTTCCGTCGTAGTCTTTATATAAGGAGCTCAACATTGCATTGCTCGTAGTATCTTTAACCTGAAAAAAAGGAAATTCTAGTTTAGTTTATGTTTCAAAAGGGGGCGCCACAGATAGTAGACAATGGAAAGTGGCAGTAAGAAAGTTTTTTTTTTGTTTAAAAAAGATGGCAAAAAGGGGGGGGGGGGGGGAAATACCCTTTACTCTTCTAGTTTTTTGTATACTTGCAATTTCTGCACTCGCAATTTTGGTTAAAAAGTTCCGGGAACAAATGGGAATCAGCAAGAGAGTATTGGTCAAGAAGTGAGGGCTGAAGAGAGGGTACAGGGATTGTAGTGGTCAATTGAGGGGCCAAAGAGAGTTAGTGGTGAAGAAACGAGGGACCGCGCGACAAGGATGAGGAATTAAGGATGTGTGTTGTTGTTGCGGTCAAAACTGGACAATCCAATCTTACTTTATTCCGGAAAACATATCCCAGAATGCCTCCAATAAGAAGTATCACAAATATGAGGAACAAAATGATAAAATACTAGAATAGAACGAGAGAGAGAGAATTAATCAATGTAGTTATTAATTAATGTATGGTTAATTAATTAAGGCCTGTTACTGTCAATAGGAGACATTTGATTTCTCTGATGGCTCCCAAACATCCGAGGAACGAAATGAGGATTATGGTACATCCCATTGCGATTAAGATGTACGCGGAACTCATGTACATGTCGTTCCCTAGTAATTCCTTCATGTAGCCCTTGTCCACACATGTCCAAACTCCGACTACTAAAACGGAAATTCCTCCAGCCTAGAAAAGAGACCACAAAAGAAATATTAAAAGGACGGAACACACACACAGATGCAACACGAGGAGACATTCCGAATTAAACTTCGGATTCTTGTTTCTCGAACACCCAAAGTCTATATGTTTCTAGTCTTCCAAGTGTCTTTTGTTGCCTGTTTTCATTTTGGGAATTTGCACACAAAAACACTTTTCGACTGCAAAATGAAGTCGTTTGTGGGTTGTGGCAATGTATTTCCTATGGAAACACTTCAGAAGTGGTCGGTTGTGGCGACAACCCACATTGAAAAGTGGTCCGTGTGTTCCACAACCCCTCTTTGAGCAGGAAACTTAAAAATGAAAAATGGCAACACAGCTGGCAAAACTATTTCCGGATTTTTAATCGAGTGTTTTTTTTGGGGGGGGGGGGAAACCATTTGGAGAGAGACAGTAAAACAAATATTCTAAATCCGCGTTTCCGCAGTGGAAAGGGAACTTTGTTTCCGCGTTCACACAGATTGCAGCAACAAGTGGAAATTCCACTTGTTCTTTCTATTCCGTGTGTGAACAAGGACTTGTTAACACTCAAGGGTTTTCTTTACCAGAATGAGGATGTTTGAGATGAACATTGTGATTTTGATGAACTTTCCACATCCGTGAAGACCCATTTTTGAACGATTTTCCTGTTTTTCTTGAAGTTGTTTGTTGAAGTCAGTAAAATTGGATAAAATTTCAGTCAATTTCGGAAGAAAAGATTCAAAGACCTGAAAGTCTTTTTGCGGAGAACTTTTTTAATCTGAAATACAAAAAGAAATGAATTCAACTTAAAATAAAGAACTTCTCTTTATATATTAAAAATGTTATCACCTTTGACCTTTAGTAAGGTAAATTAATTAGAAGAAAAAATATTTGAAAAAGGTGCAATTAGGCGCAAAAGAAATTCTTCTGAAAAAAGCTGAAGAATTTTTTTCAAATACGGTTTTAAGGGACAAAATGAAGAGAAACTTGAATGTATTTTCGAAACTAGAAGGGTTTCTCAATCACTTAATCGTATTTCCATGTTGGATAGATCTTTCAAAATAAACTTTTTATGTCCAGTTTGAAAACGACCCAACTTTTTAAGTAGACAATATTTTTACTCAACACAATACTTAATACTCAACTACAATACTTTTACTCTTCTAGTTTCAATTAAACTTTTGAACTTGCTCAAAGTGGTACATTGGGGGGGGGGGCCTTTTGAAATGGCTCGCGAGCCACCCAGAATGGGAATCTGAATGAACCCCTCCCTCCCTTTGCCTTTCCAATTTTAAATAATAACTTTTGACCTTTGTTTTTCACACAATTTGGCTGCAAAACAATTTGTACCGATGTTAACATATGGGTGTGGTCCTTCTAGTCTTCTTCTTTTTTTCAAAAAACAAGGGGGGGATTTATGGTGAACACGAAATTGGTTTCTTGTGCGCATGCGTACGGAATAATTGGGGGATTAACTTAAGACCTTTTCGGGATGAATGATGTCAATTATTAAAACAATGGTCCTTTAATAAATTTCATTAATGTAACAAATTCTGAATTATTTTGGGCAAAAAAAAAAACCAGTAGTTAGTTAATTAAGGAGGAGGGGGAGGAGGAGGACATATTTCAGGGCTAAAAGGAGACCCTGAGGCCCTGGGACATTTGGCACCACACCCTCCTCCTCCTCCTCCTTTTTGTTATCTGGGTCTCTTTCAATCCATTAGAGTAATTAATCTGGGTTTCAAATAATTAGTTATATGAAACATCATCATCGTCATAACAAGTGACAAACGTCACAAGGAAATCTCTTCTGATTTAATATTATTAAAAGTAATAAATTCGTTTTCATTGTTTTCTTATGAATGCGGAACTAAATCACAGCTGTGGGATCGTTTGGCCCTTCAAAACTGGGGTTCCTGACACTTCACATGAAATTATAGAAGGAAACCAGTTTTTAAGAAAACTTCTGACAGTTTTTCATAGTTTTGCAGAGAGCTAGCTGCTTTTGAGAGTTTAACAGGGAGTTTCCGAGAGTTTTTCCTAAATAGATTCAGTCTGACAGTTGTGGACAAGATGGATCAGAGAGAGGTTTCTGAATTTCACAGTACTTCATAGAAGTTCGGGGAGTTTTCATTTGTGGTTCAGTCTGGTTTCACAATATTACAATAGTTTCATAGTGGTTCAGGGAGAGTTTTGACAGTTTTTCAGAGAGGAGTTTGAGAGAGTTTTTTTAGAAAGTTGTTCAGAAAGTTACTCTCAGAATAGTTGGACATCTAGATTGATTCTGAGAGTTTCCGATAGTAGTTTGTGGAGGTTGAAAGTTTCTCAAATGTTAGAGAAGATGATTGCATTGGAAATCCCTCTGCCACAGGCCTTTATTAAGGCCACTTTGCTGAGTCATTTTTAAAATTCAAATTCAGAATAGTTTATTATTTTTTTTAATAAATGAAGGGATTGAAAGGAGAGGAGGACTGGAGGAGGCTAGGTTATTGAACCACCATTAGGAGAGATTATTTACCCCTTTTTTTTAAATTAGCCCCGAGTTAAGAAAAAAAAACCTTAAGTCCAAATTAAAAAAAAACACTTTCGAACTTTGAACTCCCTAAACCAGGGTTTCAACCAACATAGAACAGCACTGGTTTCTTTAACAAAAGAAGGCTTTTAGGCTTTCTTAATATGTTAGGAACCCTGTTTTAGAGATTTCAAGTTGAAAGTGTCAAAGTTTTTTCTTTCTTGAATTTGGACCTAAGAAAGTTTATTATTCAACAACATTCCTGCGAAGGTCATTTCAGGTTTAAACAGGGGGTTTTGACCTTTTTTTTTTTTTTCAACCCTTTGAGCTCCTCCTCTTTTATTGTTAAAGGGGTTAAGATGGGGGGGGGGGGGAGGAGGAGATAGTGCAAATTGAGCTTTTTTCTTTGTAAACCATGTCACTTGGTTACACGGTGTGATGATTACGAGTAGTGGAAACACAATTAAAGATAATTTTCATTGTTTTTTTTAAGGCAAGTGTAACAGATTTTAATTGACCACATAGTTTAAAATTAAAAAGAAGTTTGTAACATTTTTTTTTCACTGTGTTGTTTATGATTCCTCCACTTACCACCAGGGGGTGCGGAACAAACTACTTTTCTCTTCTCGTTACAAATGGATGCAAGTCAAAAGTAGGCTAAACATTATTTTGTGTTTCAATTTGAACAATTACCACCATTCTCAAACTGTGAAATTACTGGTTTTTTTGTTGAGATTTCTCTTTTCTTGTATTTTGGATTTCGTTTTCCAATATGAGGACCAGATTCAATAAGTAAACACTTGAAGCCTCTCAACAGGGTTCAAAAACATAGAGAAAAAATTCTCTTCAAGGGCTTTTTTTATTATTGGAACCCTGCTTAGAGAGGTCAAGTGTCAATTGTTCTTTTGGAAGTAGGTTCCTGTAACACTTGAAATTTCAACTTCTACCCTCTGAACAGGGGTTCAGCAGTTCAAGACTACTCAATTAAAAAAACAAGGCTTTTTTTTATGTTGGAACCCTGCTTAGAGAGTGGAAGTTAACTTTGAAGCACTTTAAGTTCATATGGTTAAAAGTTGAAGTTCAACTGTGGGTTTTTTTTTAATTAGGGTCGTTGTGTTTCTAGGAACTTAAGACTTCAACTGAACCTTATAGTCTCTTAACAGGGTTAGAACAAACCTTTTTTTATATAAAAATGAAAATGGGTTTTCCAATGGTGAAACCCTGCTTAGAGAGGGTATAAGTTGAAATATCTCTTCTTGAATTTCAGCCTGAAATATAAAACTAGAAGGAGGAAGTTTCAATTTCAAAATGGCGGTGAAATTAGAAAGTTTAATCTGTTGGCGCCGCCATCTTTGTTTTATTTCACATTTTAAAAATAGAAACTTGTTACATTTTAAATAATTAAAAAGTTGTCTTTTCTAGTCTCTCCTCTCCCCCCCCCCTCTACACACTTAACCAGTGGTGCATTTCAAAGTAACTAGTAACTTAGTAACTCAAGTTACTTACTAACCAAGTAAAAAAATGTTTCCATATTGTTTTTCAAAGAAATTTCTTAATTTTGGAATAATTTTCAATAAATAAATAAATTAAAATTGCAAATTGTCGAATTAGTCAAATCGGATCGTGAATTATATATTAATATATTATTGGTTTCTAGTTTTTAATTTTTTCTAGAAGTCATACATATTATTAGCATAATAATAATAATATGCAAATGAAGGAAAACTACTTTAAGGGAGGAGGAGGAGGAGGAATTGAAAGTGTGTTAGAGAGTAGAAGGGTAGCAGCTCCATCACTTATTTTCATATCTTTCAAATTAAACGTTTTATTTAAAAAATGACATCCCTTTATAGTTGGATCATTTTCACAAACAAGACATTAAAAGTTTATTTTGAAAGATATCAACGTGAAAATATCCCTTCTAGTTTTTTAAACCCTTTCTAGTTTTTTTTTTTTAAATTTTGCTCTTCTGAAAGAAGTGTGGCGTTTTTTAAAGCCAATTAAGATCTAAGTAAAATTAAGCAGAAATTGAAAGTTTTAGAAACTAGAAAAGGCAATTTACACCTTGAAATATTTCAAAATGAACTATTTTTGCGCTTTTTTTTTAATTTTTCACTTTGAAGTTGTTTAAATATAACTTTGTCTCAATGAAGATGAAGAAACAAACTTAAAATGTTCAAATTTTCAAACAGCCATAAAAAAAAGTTTATTTTGAAAGATTCAGTTTAAAATTGAAAATAATTTACATCAAAAAAGAAAGAAAAAAAAAAAGAATCAAATGTATTCATATTGAATTGAATGTTAATTTATTCAGAATGAATAAATTCTAAATAAATTAACAGAAATTAATTAAAAAATTAATTTATGAAATATGGCAAATTAATTGTACAGGGTGTTTAGAAATAAGTTAATCTCTTTTAAAAAGTCAAAACTGAACAAGTGTCAAATTGTTAACATTTTAATAAACGCCAAATTAGACAGAACTAAATAAGCGTCAAACTGAATGAGCGTCAAAATGATCACGTGTCAATACAAAACAAGCGCCAAACTGAAAGGGGGGGGGGAAAGGATTCGAACTGAATCAGCGCCAAATATGGCACTCATGCTGCTTAGCAGAAAATAACAGCGAAATGGTGATTATTCAATTTCGCGCTTAATTAGCGCCGCCACCCACCCCTAACCTTTAACAATTTCTTCTTCCAAGTTTTAGAAATTTGAAAGTTTGACAATATTTTTAAAATATTAGAAGTTAATTAACTTATTTTAAAACTATTTAACTAAGTTTAATTAAAAAAATCTTACCTGTAGTTAATTTTTTATAAAATATGCTTCAAGTAAAAACTTCAATCCGGGAATTTCCGATTAGGTTAACGTGTGGCGTCCTCCCTCCTCCTCCACCACTGCTGACGACTTATGACCGACCACTTGATTAGACCACTTGACCACTGGTCAATATATAATTACAACCCTTTTCTCTATAGATATAATATAGATGACAATATAAATTTCATTTTGGATGTATTTTTTTGTTCATTTTAGAAGATTAAAAGAAAGAAATATTATATTTTAAACAATAATGTTCTTACCTTTTTTTCAAAAATATTTAACTTTGAAAAGAAGAAGAGGAGAAAAATGCAGGAAGTGGTGAGTTAATGGCGATCGGGGTTTTAAGGCCACATTTAACAATAGTCGTCGTCTTCGTCAACTTTTTTGAAAAAATAAAGCAAGATTAAATAAAATTGAACACAAAAAACGCGTCAAAATAAAAGTATTTCTCACCTGTTTTTCACAAACTTAAGTTGAACAACAGAAAGAAAACACTTTTTTAATTAAAAGTTTTTAAAAAAAAAAAGTTTTCTCAAACTTTTTCTGAAACTTTTTTTTTCTTTTTCTCAAAATAAATGTTTTAAAATGAACGATCACTTTTTTATATTAAATTATATACAATCCTTGACTTTATACAAATCAATTGATTTGTATAAAATTAATTGTGATTTAAGTTGAAACATTGAAGAAAGTAGAAATAATCCTGCTGTTTTGACTAAAAGTAAGCTTAATTTGAGGAGCTTCGTTTTGGTTTTGACTGAGAAAAAGCAGCTCATTTGAAATTCACAGGTAAAATTCAGGTAGAGAAGGAGGAGGGTTTTCTCTCTCTCTCTCTCTCTCTCTCTCTGTCTATCTCTCTCTCTCTCTCTGTCTGTCTATCTCTGCCATTTATGACCCGACAGGTAAAGAAAAGAATGGAAAATCAGGGGGAGGAGAAGAGAGGGTTTTACCTATAATGACGCTTACCTGTTCGAAGAGTCCATTGTTTAAAAATGGGGGGGGGGGGTTCGTATATTACGTTCTTTCTCTTTTTACAAATGAAGAAAATTCAAAAGTGCGTTAGAAACTTAGAAAAACTAGAAGAAAAAAGTATTTTCATGTCGAGATCTTTCAAAATGAATCATTTTTTTTTTTGCAAAATTTCAACTCCTGAAGAAACAAACAAAATTTCTTAAAAAAATCCTATCATTTTAGAAGAATATTTGCAAAATCGGATTAAACTTGAAAAGGTTTTTTTTCTTCATAAGAATATCTTTCAAAATAAACGTTTTACATGCTTTGTTTTTTTTAAAAAAAATGGCTCATTTTGATTTACTTTTTAAATTGAAAATCAATTTCCTAGTAGCATACAAAGATTTAAAAAGAAACTGGGAAGAAATGAAGAAGTTTGTTAAAAAGTAGAATGGTAAAGATGACCTGAAAAGATTTTCCTCTCACCCAAGTATCTTTCAAAATAAACGTTTTGAAATTAATTTGGATAATGGCTCATCTTTTAGATAAAATAGGCCTTTTAAATTGAATCTAAAAAATAGGGTAAAAATTTGTCTTAATTTTCACGCTTTTCTCAAACTTTTTAAAGTCATTTTCATTTCGGTAAAAAGATTATTTTTGTAGCCATTTTTATTATAAGGAAAAAAAATGGCAATTTTTTTTTTTCAACCAATGAAATATCGTGAATTATTTTCCGTTTACTTTTAAGTTTAACTTATGAGTCATGATTGAAGTTTGTGATTTGTAATATTAAACATATAATTGCTGATTTTATTAGATTTTTTTTTGTAAAGATTTGGGGTTTTTTTTCAAAATGGCGGCCATTAATGGAGGGGGAGGAGGAGATTCGAATAAATAGGGGAACTTCAACCCGTTTGTGTTGAAGTAGTTATGTTTCAAAATGAACGATTTATGATCGCCGGAAATGCAAATTAAAAAAAAAATATTAAAGAAAAATAAAATTTGTAATTTCTATTTGCATTAATAAAAAGTTTATTTTCAACGATGTCGTCACGAAGTTAAGATGATTCATTTTAATAGAATTTCAGAAACGAAAATGGTGGTTAAATTTCGGTTTGAATTTGCAAAAGGTGGCTGGCTGCTTTTTCAATGTGGGAAATGTGAAATTTCCACTTTTATTTTAAGAAAACGGATCAACTAAATTTGAAAAAAAAAAGGTTGTTTGTTTCCTTGAGAAACAGAGGAGAGTTCTTTCTTGAATCTTACAAAATGAAAGGTAAAAAACAAGAAAAGAGAACTCTCTTCCCAGGTGTTCCTTCTTCTTTTTTTCCCCTTTATTTTCTGACGTCAGCAAAAAAGTGTAATTGCATTTTTGAAAAAAAGGGTGGAGTAGTAAGTTAATTTAAAAGTGAGATAGATTGTTTTTAAAGATACTTTGAGATAGAAAGAAATAGATATTTTTTTGATATGTTGAGATAGATTTTTTTAGATAATACTTTCAGTGAGATATTGTTTGCAGTTAATGAAAAAAAAATACTTTGAGACTTGAATTAATTATTTTTTGACTTAATACAAAATTAAGGTAAGACCCAAGCAAACCTGGGATGTGGTAGTAAAACGGGATATGGTGGCATGTGGGGTCACTGGGGGTTTGGTGCAAAATCGGAACGAGTGGAGAGTTAGAACCAGCAAGGCCGCGACCCTGCTGCTTGCGGGAAAAGGTACAGGAAATGACGAATACAAAATTAAGGTACTTTGAGATGAGAGAGAGAGAGATATATAAAGAAGCGAGCTACTTTGAGATAGAGAGAGGGAGAGATAAAGAGAGAGAGATACTTTGAGATGAGATAAAGTAGACGAATTTTAATTGCTTTTAAGTTTGATTGGTTAAAAAAGTAAACTTGTTTAAACCTTGAGGGAGGAGGAGGAGGAATTGATGTTCTGATCGAAAATTACAATTTTTTTTACCTGCTTTTTGTTTGAGTCAAGTGTGTGTTTTACAAGGAAATGTTTTTACCTTGTTAACCACCGCCTCCCCCCCCCAGGAACACTTTAATTTATTCACAAAACAGTTTTGTTGTTTATTTTAAAAAATGTGACATTGATTCTTACTATATTTTTCTAAAAAGTCTGAAAGTAAATTTTTAAAAAAAAAAAGATGTTCATTAAAATAAATGTTATTTTTCTCTTATTTTGACCCAATTTTATTTCAACCAACAAAATTAAAATATTTAATCTGGAAATTTTTATTTTCTCATTTTGGAAATTCCCTTTTTCAAGAGAAACAAAAAAAAAAATACTAGAATTTTTAAATTTAAATTAATTTATTTTAATCTATTTATAAAAAAAATAACAAGAAAACTTCTTAATTAAGTTTATTAAATTATCAAAACAATTAAATTCAATGCAAATTTATTTTTCATAATGAAGTTCTTTATTAAAGTAAATGAAATTCAAGTCAAATTGAAAGAAATTTTTCTTAATAAATCGATTTTTTTTTTAAAAAATTACAAAAAAATGAAACTAATTATTTAAAATAATTTTAATAATAATTCTTTTAAAAAAGAAAAAATTAAAAAGCCAAAAATGAACTGTTACTCAGCAGATTATAGTCGTTTTAGTTTTGTGCAAATTGCACGACGGTTGAATAGAAATGATTAAGAGACATTTGAAATATGTTTTAGAAACTAGAAGGGTAGCAAGTGATTGAGCTGACCTTTCTAGTTTCTTTTCAAAAAATCACCCTTCTAGATTCTTTACACTTTTCGAAGCACAGCCATGTAAATAAATAATAATTAGAAAAATTAATTAAAAAAAAGAATTCTTTATATTGGTCAAGATTAACGGAAAAGATTAACCGGAAAAGATTAACGGAAAAGAAGGTTAACCGAAAAGAAACTCAAGTTTAAAAGATTCCAATTAAAACTTGATTAGCTTATTATTGTTTTACTTACATTTATTTAATTAGATTAAATGTTTAAAAATTGGGAGAAAAAAAAATCGCCTAGAAATCGGCCTCCATTTCATATTTTTCACGATTTCTACTTTTTTTTAAAAAAAAAAGAAAAACCACAAATTGTGAACAAAAATGTGAAAAAAGTGAAGGTGGTTTTGCTTGAAAAATAATTTCATTATTATCTTTCAAAATGAGCTTTTTACGCATTTTTTTTAAATTTTCTTTTTTGTTACTTTTTACTAAAACATCATTTTGTCGAAACTTATAAAAAGTTTATTTTGAAAGATTTCTTGATTGCCTGTTTGTGTACTACTATTCTAGTTTCTAAAAAAAGTGCTTTTTGTCTACTTGATATCGGAAGTAACACTTTTTGGATTAAGAATCGATGTAATAATCGATATTAATAATGAAGTTTTAAAGAAGAGAAACCCTGTTTTGAGAGTTCAAAGTTCAAGCGTTAACAACGTTCGCTTCTTTGAACTGTAATTCGTCTGTTTTTGAAAGAAACTAGAAAGTTTGTTTTTAAACTAGATGAGTGTCTCAATCATAAGAATGGTGTAATTTACATGTTGTTAATTAATCTTTCAAAATAAACTTTATATTGATCAAAAATATCTTCTATCTTTAAACTTAAATAAAAAGCTTATTTTGAAAGATTAATTAACACAAATTATCATTAAGTGATTGTTTGCCACCCTTCTAGTTTCTAAAAAAATACTTTCTAGTTTCTTTTTAAGAAACTCTTGTACAAACCTTCAATTTTCTTTGCGTTTTTTTCTTTTTGGCATCAATTTTGATGATGTTTTTTTTAAAAAAAAAATCGATTTCTGACATTTTTTCGTGTTTCTGAGAGTTAGTAGAGTAGAAAGTGTAAAAAGGGGGTTTTGGGCCTTATGGGGGTGGGTTTGGGCGGGGCTATAACCTAACCCCCCTGAAACCAGATTATAGAAACCCACCGTCACATTTGAAATAATGATAATAATAATAATAATAATAATAATAAAAATCTCAGGGAGGGGAGGGGTGGGATGAGGGATTTTTTTTTTGGCTCTCAACTAACTCTCAAGTTTGTTTCTGACATTTAAAAAAGACACAGATAGAGAGAAACTAATAGACGTAATTAATATTCATGTCAGTTTCATCTCTTTTGTGTTCTAAAAATATATTATTGTTAATGTGTGTAAGGTGATGATGATGTTTCGGTGAAAATTGGGGATTTATTGGGATTACTGTATATTTGAAGAAAAAAAAAGGAGGGCAGAAGGGCCCAACTGGCCCCTCAGGTCCTAATTCCTAAACAGATTTAAAGGAAAAGGACTTAAATTGAACAAAGTTTGAACCTAGAAACAGAAAAAAATCATGTATTTTAATTTTAGAAAATTATGTTCAAAAAAAAATCCCCCCAAAAAAGGTGTTTAAATGCCCTGAAAATGCTTCAAAGGGCCTTAACTGGCCCCAGAAAAAAAAACTACCTTAACTTATGGTGAGAAGAAAATCAAAAAACTTAAATTCTGTAAATTAAGTAGAACTTTGAATGTGTTTCTCTATCGTGAAAAAGATAATTTCACGTTGTTGTGTGATATCTTTCAAAATACACTTTTTATGTACTGTAACTTACGTACTAGTGCTACCCTTCTAGTTTCTAAACCATTTTCTAGTTTCTTTTCATTTTGAGCTTGAAAAGTTCCTCAAGAGTTCGGAAATCAGCTGTCCCTAAAGCCTCTTATTATAGAAGGCAATAGGAATTTGAAAAAAAAAAAACCAAAATGGCCGATCAGTTAAAATCTCAATAGGTGTCGCTTTTGCTTATATCCTATGAGAGCCATGATAATTTTGTGGCTACTGTGATGCCATCTGTTGATGAAGTTAAGAAAACCATTTTAATCAAACATGAATGAATCAGATTTTACAAGTGAATTGATTTCTTGTTACAACTCGAAGGTTGTACCAATATGGCGTAATTTGTTCATAAGTCTTTATGGAAAATGACGCCATATTGGTACGCGGTGGTTAGGAACAGCTGTGTTTCCAACTCTTGATTATTCCTGTCTTTCAGAAGAGTAAAAGCAAGAGTAATTAGGAAGTGTTTTAAAAACTAGAACAGCAAGCTGAATCACTTAACGGTTTATATCTTTCAAAATAAACTTTTTATGACAAGTTTGAAAAAAGGTCGAAAATAGTGTTTTAATGGAAAAACCAAAGAACTGATCATTTTTCAAACTGAACTATAAAATTGTTTATTTTTTAAGATAATGCCTTTTAAAAAACTTCTAGCAGAATCTTTTACCATTCTAGTTTTGAAAACAATTTGAATTTTTTTTCCTTAATAAACATTACGAAAAAAAAACGTTCGCTTGACGTTTTTGCGTCCAAATTTCCAAAGACAAAAAACCGTTTATGGAACATAGCATTATTGGCCACCATTGCATTCGAAGGAACAAAATCAAAACGAATATCTATACAGCCACCTGATGAATTTCTGATCGTAAGGTATGAAGACGCCATATTTGATCACCCTCTTTTTAAAGAACGTTGTTCTCATTTGAAATGAGAGAGAATAGGTGATGAGAGTGAAATAGGAGAATCCTGTGAAAAACGATTCGCTTCAGAATTTGAAACAGAAATTAGATTGCAAACAACATACAGAATGAATGAGAGAGAGATTATCTCAATAAAAAAGTATCTCAAATTGAAATTGAAATAACTTTTATTTCAAGATAAAAAAAAAAAAAAAAAGAAATCCAATAAAAACTTCCTTTTTTTTTAAAAAACAAAGTCTTTAAATTACAAATTTAAATGAAATTGAAGCTCAAATTTCGATTCACACTTCTTCATCAAAATGAATGAGAAAACGAAACAAAAACCCAATTTATTTATTTTTTCAAAAAAAAAAAAGAAGTTATTTGCATAATTTTATTCTTAAGAAACTACTTTAACTTGAAGATGATTAAATGAAGATGATGATTAAATTAATTACGAGCTTCTTAAGTTCATAAAAAATATGCTAATTAGAATATTAGCAAAATTGAAATTTGCAACTTTTTTTATTAATTTTTTTTTAGCGGCTAGAAAATAAAAATGAACAAAGAAACTAGAAAAAACTAAGGAGAAAAAAATGTTCTTAAGAGTTTTTTTTTTGCCTAAAATTGCCTAAATTGTTAGTTTTTCTTCTTAGTCATTGGATGGATGGAGAGAGAGAGAGAGAGAGACTTAAAGCAACAAAATAAGATTTAGAAACATTAATTGGTTCTAAATAAAAGTGAAGAAAAACACAAAAAATGGTGAAAAATATACAATTGTAGACGTGACTTGACACAAAATTAACTTCTTGTAAAAAAAAAAGATCTTCTCAAAAGTGAGAAAAGATGCAAATTTCAATTTTACAAAAAAAGATCTTTTAAATTGTTAAAGATAGAGAGAAAGAGAGAGGGTCTTCAACATTTTTACATATTTGGGCCCATTTCAATGGGCCCATAACAAAGTTAGAAACTTCGCTTTTACGTCTGTAAACAAAAAACAACTTTGAAAGAACTATTAGTATTTTTTTTAGGAACTAGAAGGGTAACTGAATGAATTAATCTTTAAAAGTGAACTTTGCCATTAAAAGTTCATTTTTAAAGACGAAAATTCAACAAGAAAATTGTCTTAAGCGATTCAATTGCTCTTCTAGTTTCTAAAAACACTTTTAATTTCTTTTTAATGTTGCTTCATGAAGTGAATTTTTATCAACAAAATTACCAATTTTACCATTGAAGTAACTGATGATAGCAATGGTTAAACTTTAACCCCCCCCCCCCCCCCGCTCCCAAAAAAGTTACAACTACAAGAAAATACATTTTGTAAAATAAAACATTGAGGCCCAGTCAATAAAACCCAAGAGGCCCACAAAGGCCACGTTCTGGACATTTATAAACCCCCTCCCCAGTTCATGGAACCCAAAAAAGGACAAAATACCCATGAGTCCCACAAAAGCTCATCAGGGGCCAATAAGATTCACTGGAGAATGGGCTCTTTGTTGATCTCTTAAGATGAAACCTAACCAAGTTAACTTTACCGAAGTTAAAGCAGAATTAATTCCCAAATGGACTAAACTACAAATGGGCTAAACTGGACACGAACTCTTATCTTCAGACTAACAAATAGTCTCGTTGAAAATGGATGGATGTGTGTGTGTGTGGTGTGGATCTTAAAAGAGGAGGGCCCTATATGAAGTTGGCCCGTGAGGTTCGAAGAAGTTGGTTACCAATTTCCTTTTGAAATAATAAGAAGAAGATTGGATTTGATAAGAGACACCACCACCACCACCACCACCCTCATCTAATAATAATATATATTATTATTATGTGTCCTTGTAATGGATATATGGGTGTCTTTTTCTAGTATTTTAGTTGGGGGAAACATAAAGAAAGATCTGAACAAACTGGGTTTCTTTTAATCCAGATCACGTTGTGAAAATTGTCTTCTTTTTTTTTTCCTCCAAAAAGAGAGAAAAAGGATTAACCTTAACGGTTTTTTCATCATCACAACGAGAGAAAGTAGTAGAAATTAAACTATGAATTGGCACAATTGTGTTTTCTCTCTCTTTTCTAATGACACTCTTTATGATAGGGGGGATATGATAGTCATGTTTCTCTAGAGGGGAGGAGGGGGTCGGCTAGAGGCTTAACTGGGCTTTAAGGGGGGGGGGGGGGCTATAGGGCCAACAAAAAAAATTGTGTTAGAAATTACGATTCCTTAAAGTTGATTAAAGATGAGGAAGAAAAAAAAAACAGGTGACTTTTGCTTTTTTAGTCAACATTCGAGTTGACTTAGTTTTTTACTAAATTATTTTTACTAGATTTTTAGAAGATTAGGAAAGTTTTACTTGAGAGTGTCTGTCTGAGAGTTACTTTTCTTTGAGACTCTCAGAAGAGAGTGTCGAGAGTGAAGAACTGTTTACTTGACAGTAACTCGATCAGTTTTTTTTTTTTTTACATATTATGTATGTCAGAAGAGACACTTTGAAAGTGTTTTAGAAACTAGAAGGGCAGCTTAATCTCTTGATAATATTTTCATGTTTTTTATATCTTTCAAAATAAGCTTTTTATGTTAGTTTGAAAATAAATGACCTGAGGTTTTTTAATTTTTATGAAAATATTATTAAATGATTCTGGTGACCCTTCTAGTTTCTTAGACATTTTCAATTTCTTTTGAAATTAAATTTTAAAAGTTAAAACAATGAAACACAATGAAGTTTTTTTTTTGGTTCAATTTCTTTTAATTACATTTGTTTGTTTTTTTTCTCATAAATTGAATTTCTTGTTATTTTTTTTTCCTCTGAATATACAATGAAATAATAACAATAATATAATAAATCGTTCAAATTGAAACAACATTCACATCAATAATAATAATAATAATTCATTTATTTATTTATTAAATAATTCCATAGAGAGATAGAGAGATAGAGTGAGAGAGGGAGAGAGTGAGAGGGGAAAAATAAAACTCGTAAAAATTAAATTTTAAAATATTTTTAAAAATGAAATTTAAGGTATTTTAAATTCTGAACTTTTTTAGTTTAAAAAAAAAGTTATTTTTATCAGTTAAAATTTAAAATTTTGAAATATTTTTCATTTATTGATTTGGTTGTTCTTTTTCTTCGTTGTTGTTGTTTGCTGCGTTCGTGACGTCAGAACGTCCGAGTCGTGGCGAAAACGCACGTCCTCCTCGTATAGCCGTGTAACCCGAAAGGCCATTCCCACTTTTGCTTCGTCCTAACCTCGGATTGAAGGCGCGATTCGATACCATTAAGGGCGTTTCGTCGTCCCCACCGCTAGAGGCGCTGCCATCGCCGCTGTCGTCTAGAAACGAAGCTCGACCGAGACGAGGAGAGAAAGCGGTTGGAGAGCGCTTTATGTCGTCGGCCATCTCTTCCGAACGCTTACGGCCTAATCGTGGCGCCATTGCGCGTCCCAGGCGCGGATTGAACGCCATTTTCTTCTCAATTCCGTCTGTTTATAAGAGTTTACATGAGAGTTGTTTTGGCCCCCAAAATAATTCGCAATTTTAACTTCAATCTCAAGGATTATTATTTTATATTTTGAAAAATTTAAGCTAAAATCCGAAAGTTTCTTAGGTTGAGTTTCTCCTGCTCGTGCTTGTGCTCGGGCTTGTGCTCGGGCTCGTCTTCGGGCCTGAGCTCGGGCTCTTGTCAACTGAGAGTTGAGAGTTCCGGTACTCGAGAGGCTTTGACTCCTCTCGTGCGCGGTACCGATGCCCCGTGCAAGTTTTATTATGATGCGCACTCGTTGTTGTGAGAAACGCCACGAGTTCAGCGAGTCAACTAAACCGTGCTCGCGTCTCCTCCGTCCAATGACTTGAAAGTCTTGCCGAGCTAGCATCGGCTCTTTGTTGTACCCAACACCAAGCGGAGTGAGACAAGCACGCGTGGCTCGCGTTATACTCGTGCTACTTGTATCGCCGCTCGCAAGTCTGTCCTGCTTGTCGACGAGCCCCGAGTACGAGCACGAATAGTCTAGAAGACTAGAAACTTAGAGACTAGAAAAGTAAATGAATTCCTTAAAGAGTATTTTTTTTAAGTTGATATATTTCAAAATAAACTTTTTTGGGCTTTTTTTTTCTTCAAGTTAATCGCAAGTGAAAATTGAACATAATAATAAATTGTTTATTTTGAAACATATCTTCATGAAAATCTTCTAAGCTGTGCCGCAACACAATAAGTAGAAATTAAGAAGAAATTAAAAGTATGATAGAAACTAGAATAGTAAAATGTACTTGGAGATTAAAACAATTTTCGCGATGATCTCTTTCAAAATAAACTTTTACATCTCAAATTCTATGAAAAGACTTATTATTTTGAATGTTTTTTCTAGTTTGTTTGTTTGCTCTTCTAGTTTCGATTAAATTTTCTTTTTAAAGATGTTTCCAATAAAAGCTCCACGACACAATTGAAACTGAGATAAAAACTAGAATTGTAAAATTAACGGAAACGTTATATTTTAAAATAAACTTTTTCTTTTCAGAAAGTTTTATCAAAATTCAAAGAAAGTTTATTTTGAAAGATATCCTAATGGAAATGTTTGTTTTAACACATTCATTAGTTATTCTAGTTTCTAACAAACTTTGGATTTCTTGTTTGAGTCGTCGTTGCTTCATTGAATCAACCGAAAGTTGTTACAATTAAGATATCAACTTTCAACTTAATGAGGATCTTCTTAATTAAATTCACTTTTATGTTAGAGAGACAAACACACTTAAGATAACTAAGTTAACTGACTACTTAATATATATACAGTATAGTATTAGGTGATGGCCTGGAGAGTGGAGAGGGGGGGGGGGGGCGAAGTGGGCCCTTTTCTACCTACCTTTGTATGCGAAGATGGCCCAAGGTGACCTTCTGAGAAAGTCGTTCAAATCGACTGCGTTCCCTTGAGCGTCGTAATATCCTCCGCCGCCGCCGCCGCCGCTGGACCCTTTGGTGTCCATGTCCATCGTTTTCTCGTTACTGGGTTCTTCCGAGGAACGTTTCCTTCGACCGAGACGAGGAGCAAAAAGAGACCTCGAGAATCGAACTGGGAAAAAGTCATCCGGGCCAATGGTGTCGTCCAGATCGTCCGTGATGGGCCGAAAGTACGGAGACGACTGTAGCCAAGAGTTACGTCCAACTCGAGGGAATGGAATTAAGCCTTGGCGTTTGTCTTCGCCGCCGCCGACCAGAAAAAGACCTAAAACGTTAAACGGAAATGAAATCATTTTCTGTATTAATTATGGGCTTTCTAGTTTTTATGTGTTTTTTCTTAGCTGCCATTTGCGAAATAGATGTGTGCAAAGGATGGACGAAACAACAGAAAATAGAATCTTTAAAAACTAGAAGAGCCAGAGCCCATTCATTTAAGAATACTCTAGTGAGCCGACTCTACTATTCCTATATGAGGCCCACGAAGGGCCATCAGGTCCATGAGGCTCACAAGAGAGTTCAACATGAGCCCCCATTTATTTGTTTTTCATAAAATAGTTGGCGGCCCACTAGCCTTTGATGTCTTTCTAGCATTTTGTATGTTGTTTTCTAAACGTGGAGCTAAATGAGGCCAAAAAGTGAACACGTGTATCATTTTGATCTTTTGGCCCCCACTTGGCCCCCGCCGCCTTTTATTTTACAAAATAGCCCATTTATGATAAATGATGATGTGATGTTTGAAAAAGATGAGCTGATGGTTGGTTCTCTTGAGAGATTATTCTTATTTTTTTCTAATAAATATGTAACATCATCATCATCATCATCACATCTTCTTCTAAATATTGTTACATTTTAAGAGCTTAGAATAATAACAGCTCATAAATCTGTTTTAACAACTAAAACTGACTTCATATTAGCTTTAGATTTAGCTGTTTTTTTTTTTTTTTTAGCATTTTTACACTTTTTTTAAGAGGTTTTTTTTTGTTTTCTCTCAGAAAAGTCCATCTTAAGATGTTTTTTCTTCTTCTTCATTTTGAAAAAAAGCTCAAAATGAAGGTTTACATTGGTGACTAAGTAATTTATAGATTCGACAAAATGGAAGTTTTGTTAAAAAAGAGGAACCTTTAACATTCTAGTCTATAGGGAGGGTCAATCTGGTGGCTCGCGAGCCAGAACAATGGGCCATGATTTTTGTAATATTAGCTTAAAATGCTGTAATTTAACATTTCTAGCTTAGAAATACTTCTCGTTTAGCCTCCAAATACGTTCTCCTTATGATAGGAGAGGAGGCTATATGAGGTTCTTCTATTCGTATTTAGGGGCTCTTAGGGCCTTTTAGAGATAGGGGCCCCTCCTCTTAGAACCCCATCGGATTTTGGTAGTGGGTTGGTTCAATAATGGATTCTATATTTAGAAAGACCATTACCCAAAATAAATCTGGGTGGGTAATGGGGGGGAAACAAATAAGAGGGGCCCCCAAAAAAGAGCCCTTACTTAGGTGTAGGCCTACAGTGTGCGACCCATAAATAGGAGCTAGAAAATAAAGGAGCTATAAATCGTTTAAAATGAAATATGTGAGAAACTCGAAATAATGTAAGTTATTTATGAACAGCTGATTTTGTAAGGAGAAATGGAAAAGCGTTTTAGAAACTAGAATGGTAGTATTTTAAGGTTCAAATCTTTCAAAATAAACGTTTTGTGACAATTTGAAGAAAGGAAGCGAAAATTGTTTTAAACGTTTAAGAAAAGTTTATTTTGAAAGTTTTAGTTTTTTTTTTCTTCTCAATTTGTTTATAAAATAGGCTTTTACTAGTCTAGTTTCTAACAAACTTTGAATTTGTTTCTAAAGTTGGTTTATAAAATAAGCGATTCGTAGAAAGAAGAGAAATTAGCCGACAAATAATAAAAAAAAACAATTAGAGCAAATATTAATAATTAGACACTTTGATCCGATAATAATTCATTTCAAAATTGCAAATGTTTTATTTTAAAAGATGTCAAAAATTGTCTTCTGTTTAATATTGTCATCTGTTAATTTTCCATTTGTGAATTATCTGATTGAGTTTAAACAGAAAACCCTTAAAAAGGGTTACAATTGACGACGAATCAAATTAGTCTTTTTCAATAATTAATGACTTTGCAATTTTAACAATTAATTAATTAAAAGTTTCACCAAAAACAACGCGAAAAAGAAGAAATTTCCTCTTATCACAAAAAGATTCACATTTATTTCATATGGAGAAACAAAAAAACTAGAAGGGTGGTCAGCTCCATCACTTTGTTTTCGTTCCCACCCCCTCCTGTAGTGGCTATTACGTTCCACATAGGAAGTCTCTTGAACCCCCCCCCCCCCCCCCCCCTTCACCGGCGGTTTTGACAAAGCGAACGTTTTTTTTTCCTGGAGCAAGAGCGAACATTCGCCCGCGATTCAAAAAAGATCGTTTGGATGGCGGTACATAAAAAAGAAGACTATGTTTCTTTAATGATCAACGTCCACGTTGATTAAATAATTATTGCACCAAAATTTGATCAGCCATATTTAATTGACAATCAGCTAGCTGCTAGACTAGAGTGCTCGCTGCAAACGATGGAACAACTGCGAACAAGGACATAGACGAGCAAATGTTCGTTTTTAGGTGAATACTCACTCTTATGAACAAATTCAATATGTTCTAGTTGGTAATAACTATTCTAGTTTTGAAACGTTCGCTTGACGTTTTTACTTCAAAAATCTTGCAAAAACGTCTTAACTGAGCTCGGTAGCATCAGTCGGTGCAACAGCACTGTCCAATAGGGGGAAAAAAGCGAAATAAATACCTATTGAGCCACCTTAATGACATTTCTTTGAAAATAAGCTTTTTATGTCAATTTTGAAAATTATTTAAGTGTTTAAATGTGTATTTTGAAAGATATTTAAACGTGAAAAATAGCGTTATAGATGATTGAGTTACCCCTCTAGTTTTTTTAAAAAAAACACTTTCTAGTTTTTCTTTTGAAATCGAAAATCTTGAAATAAATTTCTGTTCAACTTTTGAAGTTTGCTAGCTGTGATTGCCTACTTTCAGGATGGCAATTTGGATTATTATTTTCGTAATCTTAAGTTGAAAGAAAAAAAAAAACTGTCGAAAATGAAAACGGATAACACGAAAAATGGAATATGATGAAATAATATTTCAGACTGTGGTTCCTTAAAATAGTTTAACATGTTTTTTTTTTAACATTTTGTGTTAACAGTTTTCCATTTTAAACAAACTGTTATCTTTTTTTTTCCTCTATAATTTCTTAAATAATATAAAATTAAAGACAGTTAAACCGTTTAACACGAAATTTATGGGACAGTCATATTTTTTTCTCTGTAAAAATAAATTTCATGTTAAGGTGGTCTTTTTTTTAAGAATGTTGTAAACGCCGTTTGAACTCTGGTTTTATTTTGTCTTTAAGGAGCAAATTTAAGAAAAAGTGTTTTAGAAACTAGAAGGATCACTTAAGTTCATATTTGATATCTTTCAAAATAAGCTTTTTTTATTTGAGTGGATTATATTTTTCGTTTTTGTTCTATAAAAAAGTTTATTTTGAAAGATATCAACATGAAGAATACCGTTATTTTTATTTACACGTATATATGATTGAGTTACTCGTCTAGTTTCTAAAACACTTTCTATTATTATTATTATTATTATTATTATTATTATTATTATTATTATTATTCCAAATTTGATAGATAGTGAAATATTTCATGAAATTTACGAAAAATGTGTACAAATTAGTTGAAATCCATGAAATAAAAGATGAGATAATTGCATGAGTTTACATTAATGGAGTTAGATGATTATTTCTCACATAATGTGACTAATTAATGATTGTAGATTAATTAGAAACACAGTGTTTGAACGAAGAAGTCACACTTGGAATAAATTTTACAAAATTGAACATTTTTTTTTTTCATTTCTTAAAAAAAAATGATTGAAGAAAATGAAACAAGATTCCAAAAAGTTTGAACAAAATATCGACACAAAAAGGTAAAATTAAACATGTTTAAAATAATCTCTCTCTAATTAACCAATTCCAATCAGCATTTTTTTTCGTTTATGGAAACCATTTTAATTAAATTTCAAATTGATGTCAACTGATGATCACTGATTCACTCCCCTAACCTTATTTATATAAAATAATAGAAGATATTTTTACTTACCATTGGAGAAACTAAAAAGTAATAAAAAGAAGCAGAAAGTAGTTGACAGTTGAGTTTCCATTTTTTTTTTTTTTTTAATAAAGAACTGTTAAATACTAGAATGAACTAAAATTAAGAAGAAAGAAATTGTGTGGAGACTGAGAGAAGAAATTGGTTAAAAATCTTTCAATATAAACGATTTGTTGCTCTAATGATGATTAGGATGATAGATAGGATGAGAGAGAGAGAGAGCTACTTGTGTGTTGTAAAATAAAACACCTTTAAAATGTGTGTCTTATATTTGAATTGCCACTTCCCCCCCCCCTCACAGGCAGTTAGAAATCGGGGAGAACTTCAGTTTGCTCCCGCCCTTTTTATGATGACTGGCAACTTCTAATTGGTTGGTTATGTAGTCTGACGTCACATGCGCCGCCCTTTTCAACGTGGAACCACACAACAAACCAATTAGAAGTTGCCGTTCGTCATAAAAAGGGCGGAGAGAACTGAAGTTCGTCCCGATTTCTAACTGCCTGTCTTTTCTCTTCTTTTTCTTCGTAAAGGTTAGGCGGCCCACGTCTATGTGACGTCATCATAAGACTTTTCTCATTGGTTCGATTTGTCTTCGAATTGCCGTACGTGTCTAGAATGTTATCCAATCAGAGGGCCAATTTCATAACAATTGTAGTGTTGATTACAATTTTAAAAATCCACCACCACCCCTTTTTATTTTTCACCTTCTTGTTAAGAAGAGGCGCCATTTTAAGACGTCACTTCCGGTATGAAAAGTCGTTCATTTCCGCTTCCAATGACAACTCGTTAAGCTTGTAAATAAAAATAAATGATTTGTTTTGAAGGAGATTAAAAGGATTTTTCTATTTTCTTCTTTTCTAGTTTTTTGTGTGGAAATTGTTTCTTGTTTTTTTTTCTCTTTCTAAAACAACGAATACAAAATTCAAGATTAAGTAAAAAAACAGAACAATGTTATTTATTTTCTGGTTTTCTTTATTGGAATCACATTAAATTTAAATAGAAATGTGAATTGTTAACTTTTTTTTGTGTTCAGACACCAAGTTGAAATGAAATCCTTTTATTTCTTGAATTCGAAAATGACTTCGGAAAAAGATTTAAAAGCCAACAACAATAGATGGGAAAATATTTAAATTAAATATCAAAGTTTCAATTAGTTTTTATTACAATTCAGTTTAAATGGTTGTAAAAAAAATAGTTAAAAAATAAAATAGCGGCGGCTCTTTACGGAAAGGCAACAATTAAGAAACGATTTATGAACAGCTGCTACTCTTAATCTACACCCGCTGCACTTGGTTTTACACTCGTGACACCCCCCTTGAATTCACCATGACCCCATATGACCTCTAGGGTCAACCCCCTCCCAAATCACCCTCAAACGCCATTTATCTGTACATTTCTCTACTTTGAAACTGAAAACAAAACAAGGGGATAATGAAACACAGGGAATTAGAAATCGGGACAAGCAGAAGTTTGCTCCGCCCTTTTTATGTCGACCAGCAACTTCTAATTGGTTGGTTATGTAGTCTGACGTCACATGCTCCGCCCTTTTCAACGTCGAACCCCCAACAAACCAATTAGAAGTTGCCAGTCGTCATAAAAAGGGCGGAGCCAACTTCTGTTTGTCCCGATTTCTAATGAGCCATATGTCCCAATAAGCGCCTCTAATGGCAGTAGGCCAAAAGATGGCCCCCCTAAGAAGTTAGCCGACAAAACTTTAACATAGAACTAACTCTATGGAAAAATCACTGCACAGCTAAGTTTTTTTGCCGTTTTCTCGCAAATTACTCGCCCAATTTTCGTGATTTTTTGAAAAAATGAAGATAAAAATAGCTAGTTTTATAATTAATCATTGTTTAATTAAATATTCTTCCTGTTTTTTTTTTGTTTTTCTTGTGTTATTCAAAAAATGCACTCCAATTAATTATTCAGTGTAGGGTTCAGAATAAAACATTGAAAACAAACAAACTACAAGGGACATTAAGAAACCAATACATGATTGTGACATTACATACTTTTTTATTTCTTTAAAATTTCACAATAATTGTACAAGTAATTTGCAACAAATAAGCAACAGGACTTACTGACATATCGAAATTTCCATTGGCTTCCATGTTAAGTTTCGGTTTAACAGCAACGTTCAGAATAAAACATCAAAAATAACAAAATAATGTGAAATATTAAAAAACTAATGCATGGATGTGAAACTACGTACTTTTGTATTTATTTTTTCAAAAATTCACGAAAATTGGGCGAGTAATTTGTGAGAAAACGGCAAAAAACTTAGCTGTGCAGTGATTTTTCCATAGAGTTCTATGTTAAGATTTCGTCTGCTAACTTCTTATGGGGCCATCTTTTGGCCTACTGCCACTGGAGGCGCTTCCTTGATATTGTCGTGTTCTGTATATATGACGATTCATGCCTAGCAATCAAATGTAGCACACGCACCGTCTTTGGTAACATGCCAAACCTATGGCTTTCCACCAACCTTGCATGAAAATTGAGCTGTAACCAGTAACCTGAAGCGAAAATCAGTCTTAATCTCTAGTACGCACTTGCATACCGATTTCCATGACGCTAGTATATGGTCTTGTCGAGTGTTTCGAGACAAATTGGCGACAATTCTAAAACATTTCTGTGACTTATGTGTTTTGTTTTTGTTTTGGCTGCAATTTTGTTACAGATCCATGAGCAAGCATAGACACTTCAATGACGCCCAAATTGAACAGGTGTAACTTTTGAAGCGTGCATTGCACACTGGAAATGAAGACATCTCTGCATTCCAGACTTTTCTGGGAATGCATCAAATCCAAAATTTCCATTCCCGCTCGTCTGGTTCACTTGCTATGAATTTTCAAAGTTACAGGTTCATGAGTAAGCATAGTCACTTCAATGACGCCCAAATTGAACTGGTGTAACTTTTGAAGCGTGCATTGCACACTGGAAATGAAGACATCACTGCATTCCAGACTTTTCTGGGAATGCATCAAATCCAAAATTTCCATTCCCGCTCGTCTGGTTCACTTGCTATGAATTTTCAAAGTTACAGGTTCATGAGCAAGCATAGTCACTTCAATGACGCCCACTTTGAACTGGTGTAACTTTTGAAGCGTGCATTGCACACTGGAAATGAAGACATCTCTGCATTCCAGACTTTTCTAGGAATGCATCAAATCCAAAATTTCCATTCCCGCTCGCCTGGTTCACTTGCTATGAATTTTCAAAGTTACAGGTTCATGAGCAAGCATAGTCACTTCAATGACGCCCACTTTGAACTGGTGTAACTTTTGAAGCGTGCATTGCACACTGGAAATGAAGACATCTCTTCATTCCAGACTTTTCTGGGAATGCATCAAATCCAAAATTTCCATTCCCGCTCGTCTGGTTCACTTGCTATGAATTTTCAAAGTTACAGGTTCATGAGCAAGCATAGTCACTTCAATGACGCCCAAATTGAACTGGTGTAACTTTTGAAGCGTGCATTGCACACTGGAAATGAAGACATCACTGCATTCCAGACTTTTCTGGGAATGCATCAAATCCAAAATTTCCATTCCCGCTCGTCTGGTTCACTTGCTATGAATTTTCAAAGTTACAGGTTCATGAGCAAGCATAGTCACTTCAATGACGCCCACTTTGAACTGGTGTAACTTTTGAAGCGTGCATTGCACACTGGAAATGAAGACATCTCTGCATTCCAGACTTTTCTAGGAATGCATCAAATCCAAAATTTCCATTCCCGCTCGCCTGGTTCACTTGCTATGAATTTTCAAAGTTACAGGTTCATGAGCAAGCATAGTCACTTCAATGACGCCCACTTTGAACTGGTGTAACTTTTGAAGCGTGCATTGCACACTGGAAATGAAGACATCTCTTCATTCCAGACTTTTCTGGGAATGCATCAAATCCAAAATTTCCATTCCCGCTCGTCTGGTTCACTTGCTATGAATTTTCAAAGTTACAGGTTCATGAGTAAGCATAGTCACTTCAATGACGCCCAAATTGAACTGGTGTAACTTTTGAAGCGTGCATTGCACACTGGAAATGAAGACATCACTGCATTCCAGACTTTTCTGGGAATGCATCAAATCCAAAATTTCCATTCCCGCTCGTCTGGTTCACTTGCTATGAATTTTCAAAGTTACAGGTTCATGAGTAAGCATAGTCACTTTAATGACGCCCACTTTGAACTGGTGTAACTTTTGAAGCGTGCATTGCACACTGGAAATGAAGACATCTCTGCATTCCAGACTTTTCTGGGAATGCATCAAATCCAAAATTTCCATTCCCGCTCGTCTGGTTCACTTGCTATGAATTTTCAAAGTTACAGGTTCATGAGTAAGCATAGTCACTTCAATGACGCCCAAATTGAACTGGTGTAACTTTTGAAGCGTGCATTGCACACTGGAAATGAAGACATCACTGCATTCCAGACTTTTCTGGGAATGCATCAAATCCAAAATTTCCATTCCCGCTCGTCTGGTTCACTTGCTATGAATTTTCAAAGTTACAGGTTCATGAGTAAGCATAGTCACTTCAATGACGCCCACTTTGAACTGGTGTAACTTTTGAAGCGTGCATTGCACACTGGAAATGAAGACATCTCTGCATTCCAGACTTTTCTGGGAATGCATCAAATCCAAAATTTCCATTCCCGCTCGTCTGGTTCACTTGCTATGAATTTTCAAAGTTACAGGTTCATGAGTAAGCATAGTCACTTCAATGACGCCCACTTTGAACTGGTGTAACTTTTGAAGCGTGCATTGCACACTGGAAATGAAGACATCTCTTCATTCCAGGTTTTTCTGGGAATGCATCAAATCCAAAATTTCCATTCCCGCTCGTCTGGTTCACTTGCTATGAATTTTCAAAGTTACAGGTTCATGAGTAAGCATAGTCACTTCAATGACGCCCAAATTGAACTGGTGTAACTTTTGAAGCGTGCATTGCACACTGGAAATGAAGACATCTCTGCATTCCAGACTTTTCTAGGAATGCATCAAATCCAAAATTTCCATTCCCGCTCGTCTGGTTCACTTGCTATGAATTTTCAAAGTTACAGGTTCATGAGCAAGCATAGTCACTTCAATGACGCCCACTTTGAACTGGTGTAACTTTTGAAGCGTGCATTGCACACTGGAAATGAAGACATCTCTTCATTCCAGACTTTTCTGGGAATGCATCAAATCCAAAATTTCCATTCCCGCTCGTCTGGTTCACTTGCTATGAATTTTCAAAGTTACAGGTTCATGAGCAAGCATAGTCACTTCAATGACGCCCAAATTGAACTGGTGTAACTTTTGAAGCGTGCATTGCACACTGGAAATGAAGACATCACTGCATTCCAGACTTTTCTGGGAATGCATCAAATCCAAAATTTCCATTCCCGCTCGTCTGGTTCACTTGCTATGAATTTTCAAAGTTACAGGTTCATGAGTAAGCATAGTCACTTCAATGACGCCCACTTTGAACTGGTGTAACTTTTGAAGCGTGCATTGCACACTGGAAATGAAGACATCTCTGCATTCCAGACTTTTCTGGGAATGCATCAAATCCAAAATTTCCATTCCCGCTCGTCTGGTTCACTTGCTATGAATTTTCAAAGTTACAGGTTCATGAGCAAGCATAGTCACTTCAATGACGCCCACTTTGAACTGGTGTAACTTTTGAAGCGTGCATTGCACACTGGAAATGAAGACATCTCTGCATTCCAGACTTTTCTAGGAATGCATCAAATCCAAAATTTCCATTCCCGCTCGTCTGGTTCACTTGCTATGAATTTTCAAAGTTACAGGTTCATGAGCAAGCATAGTCACTTCAATGACGCCCACTTTGAACTGGTGTAACTTTTGAAGCGTGCATTGCACACTGGAAATGAAGACATCTCTTCATTCCAGACTTTTCTGGGAATGCATCAAATCCAAAATTTCCATTCCCGCTCGTCTGGTTCACTTGCTATGAATTTTCAAAGTTACAGGTTCATGAGCAAGCATAGTCACTTCAATGACGCCCAAATTGAACTGGTGTAACTTTTGAAGCGTGCATTGCACACTGGAAATGAAGACATCTCTGCATTCCAGACTTTTCTGGGAATGCATCAAATCCAAAATTTCCATTCCCGCTCGTCTGGTTCACTTGCTATGAATTTTCAAAGTTACAGGTTCATGAGTAAGCATAGTCACTTCAATGACGCCCACTTTGAACTGGTGTAACTTTTGAAGCGTGCATTGCACACTGGAAATGAAGACATCTCTGCATTCCAGACTTTTCTGGGAATGCATCAAATCCAAAATTTTCATTCCCGCTCGTCTGGTTCACTTGCTATGAATTTTCAAAGTTACAGGTTCATGAGTAAGCATAGTCACTTCAATGACGCCCACTTTGAACTGGTGTAACTTTTGAAGCGTGCATTGCACACTGGAAATGAAGACATCTCTGCATTCCAGACTTTTCTAGGAATGCATCAAATCCAAAATTTCCATTCCCGCTCGTCTGGTTCACTTGCTATGAATTTTCAAAGTTACAGGTTCATGAGTAAGCATAGTCACTTCAATGACGCCCACTTTGAACTGGTGTAACTTTTGAAGCGTGCATTGCACACTGGAAATGAAGACATCTCTTCATTCCAGACTTTTCTGGGAATGCATCAAATCCAAAATTTCCATTCCCGCTCGTCTGGTTCACTTGCTATGAATTTTCAAAGTTACAGGTTCATGAGCAAGCATAGTCACTTCAATGACGCCCACTTTGAACTGGTGTAACTTTTGAAGCGTGCATTGCACACTGGAAATGAAGACATCTCTGCATTCCAGACTTTTCTAGGAATGCATCAAATCCAAAATTTCCATTCCCGCTCGTCTGGTTCACTTGCTATGAATTTTCAAAGTTACAGGTTCATGAGCAAGCATAGTCACTTCAATGACGCCCACTTTGAACTGGTGTAACTTTTGAAGCATGCATTGCACACTGGAAATGAAGACATCTCTGCATTCCAGACTTTTCTGGGAATGCATCAAATCCAAAATTTCCATTCCCGCTCGTCTGGTTCACTTGCTATGAATTTTCAAAGTTACAGGTTCATGAGCAAGCATAGTCACTTCAATGACGCCCACTTTGAACTGGTGTAACTTTTGAAGCGTGCATTGCACACTGGAAATGAAGACATCTCTGCATTCCAGACTTTTCTAGGAATGCATCAAATCCAAAATTTCCATTCCCGCTCGTCTGGTTCACTTGCTATGAATTTTCAAAGTTACAGGTTCATGAGCAAGCATAGTCACTTCAATGACGCCCACTTTGAACTGGTGTAACTTTTGAAGCATGCATTGCACACTGGAAATGAAGACATCTCTGCATTCCAGACTTTTCTGGGAATGCATCAAATCCAAAATTTCCATTCCCGCTCGTCTGGTTCACTTGCTATGAATTTTCAAAGTTACAGGTTCATGAGCAAGCATAGTCACTTCAATGACGCCCACTTTGAACTGGTGTAACTTTTGAAGCGTGCATTGCACACTGGAAATGAAGACATCTCTGCATTCCAGACTTTTCTAGGAATGCATCAAATCCAAAATTTCCATTCCCGCTCGTCTGGTTCACTTGCTATGAATTTTCAAAGTTACAGGTTCATGAGCAAGCATAGTCACTTCAATGACGCCCACTTTGAACTGGTGTAACTTTTGAAGCATGCATTGCACACTGGAAATGAAGACATCTCTGCATTCCAGACTTTTCTGGGAATGCATCAAATCCAAAATTTCCATTCCCGCTCGTCTGGTTCACTTGCTATGAATTTTCAAAGTTACAGGTTCATGAGCAAGCATAGTCACTTCAATGACGCCCACTTTGAACTGGTGTAACTTTTGAAGCGTGCATTGCACACTGGAAATGAAGACATCTCTGCATTCCAGACTTTTCTAGGAATGCATCAAATCCAAAATTTCCATTCCCGCTCGTCTGGTTCACTTGCTATGAATTTTCAAAGTTACAGGTTCATGAGCAAGCATAGTCACTTCAATGACGCCCACTTTGAACTGGTGTAACTTTTGAAGCGTGCATTGCACACTGGAAATGAAGACATCTCTTCATTCCAGACTTTTCTGGGAATGCATCAAATCCAAAATTTCCATTCCCGCTCGTCTGGTTCACTTGCTATGAATTTTCAAAGTTACAGGTTCATGAGCAAGCATAGTCACTTCAATGACGCCCAAATTGAACTGGTGTAACTTTTGAAGCGTGCATTGCACACTGGAAATGAAGACATCTCTGCATTCCAGACTTTTCTGGGAATGCATCAAATCCAAAATTTCCATTCCCGCTCGTCTGGTTCACTTGCTATGAATTTTCAAAGTTACAGGTTCATGAGTAAGCATAGTCACTTCAATGACGCCCAAATTGAACTGGTGTAACTTTTGAAGCGTGCATTGCACACTGGAAATGAAGACATCACTGCATTCCAGACTTTTCTGGGAATGCATCAAATCCAAAATTTCCATTCCCGCTCGTCTGGTTCACTTGCTATGAATTTTCAAAGTTACAGGTTCATGAGTAAGCATAGTCACTTTAATGACGCCCACTTTGAACTGGTGTAACTTTTGAAGCGTGCATTGCACACTGGAAATGAAGACATCTCTGCATTCCAGACTTTTCTGGGAATGCATCAAATCCAAAATTTCCATTCCCGCTCGTCTGGTTCACTTGCTATGAATTTTCAAAGTTACAGGTTCATGAGTAAGCATAGTCACTTCAATGACGCCCAAATTGAACTGGTGTAACTTTTGAAGCGTGCATTGCACACTGGAAATGAAGACATCACTGCATTCCAGACTTTTCTGGGAATGCATCAAATCCAAAATTTCCATTCCCGCTCGTCTGGTTCACTTGCTATGAATTTTCAAAGTTACAGGTTCATGAGTAAGCATAGTCACTTCAATGACGCCCACTTTGAACTGGTGTAACTTTTGAAGCGTGCATTGCACACTGGAAATGAAGACATCACTGCATTCCAGACTTTTCTGGGAATGCATCAAATCCAAAATTTCCATTCCCGCTCGTCTGGTTCACTTGCTATGAATTTTCAAAGTTACAGGTTCATGAGTAAGCATAGTCACTTCAATGACGCCCACTTTGAACTGGTGTAACTTTTGAAGCGTGCATTGCACACTGGAAATGAAGACATCACTGCATTCCAGACTTTTCTGGGAATGCATCAAATCCAAAATTTCCATTCCCGCTCGTCTGGTTCACTTGCTATGAATTTTCAAAGTTACAGGTTCATGAGCAAGCATAGTCACTTCAATGACGCCCAAATTGAACTGGTGTAACTTTTGAAGCGTGCATTGCACACTGGAAATGAAGACATCACTGCATTCCAGACTTTTCTGGGAATGCATCAAATCCAAAATTTCCATTCCCGCTCGTCTGGTTCACTTGCTATGAATTTTCAAAGTTACAGGTTCATGAGTAAGCATAGTCACTTTAATGACGCCCACTTTGAACTGGTGTAACTTTTGAAGCGTGCATTGCACACTGGAAATGAAGACATCTCTGCATTCCAGACTTTTCTGGGAATGCATCAAATCCAAAATTTCCATTCCCGCTCGTCTGGTTCACTTGCTATGAATTTTCAAAGTTACAGGTTCATGAGTAAGCATAGTCACTTCAATGACGCCCAAATTGAACTGGTGTAACTTTTGAAGCGTGCATTGCACACTGGAAATGAAGACATCACTGCATTCCAGACTTTTCTGGGAATGCATCAAATCCAAAATTTCCATTCCCGCTCGTCTGGTTCACTTGCTATGAATTTTCAAAGTTACAGGTTCATGAGTAAGCATAGTCACTTCAATGACGCCCACTTTGAACTGGTGTAACTTTTGAAGCGTGCATTGCACACTGGAAATGAAGACATCTCTGCATTCCAGACTTTTCTGGGAATGCATCAAATCCAAAATTTCCATTCCCGCTCGTCTGGTTCACTTGCTATGAATTTTCAAAGTTACAGGTTCATGAGTAAGCATAGTCACTTCAATGACGCCCACTTTGAACTGGTGTAACTTTTGAAGCGTGCATTGCACACTGGAAATGAAGACATCTCTTCATTCCAGGTTTTTCTGGGAATGCATCAAATCCAAAATTTCCATTCCCGCTCGTCTGGTTCACTTGCTATGAATTTTCAAAGTTACAGGTTCATGAGTAAGCATAGTCACTTCAATGACGCCCACTTTGAACTGGTGTAACTTTTGAAGCGTGCATTGCACACTGGAAATGAAGACATCTCTGCATTCCAGACTTTTCTAGGAATGCATCAAATCCAAAATTTCCATTCCCGCTCGTCTGGTTCACTTGCTATGAATTTTCAAAGTTACAGGTTCATGAGCAAGCATAGTCACTTCAATGACGCCCACTTTGAACTGGTGTAACTTTTGAAGCATGCATTGCACACTGGAAATGAAGACATCTCTGCATTCCAGACTTTTCTGGGAATGCATCAAATCCAAAATTTCCATTCCCGCTCGTCTGGTTCACTTGCTATGAATTTTCAAAGTTACAGGTTCATGAGCAAGCATAGTCACTTCAATGACGCCCACTTTGAACTGGTGTAACTTTTGAAGCGTGCATTGCACACTGGAAATGAAGACATCTCTGCATTCCAGACTTTTCTAGGAATGCATCAAATCCAAAATTTCCATTCCCGCTCGTCTGGTTCACTTGCTATGAATTTTCAAAGTTACAGGTTCATGAGCAAGCATAGTCACTTCAATGACGCCCACTTTGAACTGGTGTAACTTTTGAAGCATGCATTGCACACTGGAAATGAAGACATCTCTGCATTCCAGACTTTTCTGGGAATGCATCAAATCCAAAATTTCCATTCCCGCTCGTCTGGTTCACTTGCTATGAATTTTCAAAGTTACAGGTTCATGAGCAAGCATAGTCACTTCAATGACGCCCACTTTGAACTGGTGTAACTTTTGAAGCGTGCATTGCACACTGGAAATGAAGACATCTCTGCATTCCAGACTTTTCTAGGAATGCATCAAATCCAAAATTTCCATTCCCGCTCGTCTGGTTCACTTGCTATGAATTTTCAAAGTTACAGGTTCATGAGCAAGCATAGTCACTTCAATGACGCCCACTTTGAACTGGTGTAACTTTTGAAGCGTGCATTGCACACTGGAAATGAAGACATCTCTTCATTCCAGACTTTTCTGGGAATGCATCAAATCCAAAATTTCCATTCCCGCTCGTCTGGTTCACTTGCTATGAATTTTCAAAGTTACAGGTTCATGAGCAAGCATAGTCACTTCAATGACGCCCAAATTGAACTGGTGTAACTTTTGAAGCGTGCATTGCACACTGGAAATGAAGACATCTCTGCATTCCAGACTTTTCTGGGAATGCATCAAATCCAAAATTTCCATTCCCGCTCGTCTGGTTCACTTGCTATGAATTTTCAAAGTTACAGGTTCATGAGTAAGCATAGTCACTTCAATGACGCCCAAATTGAACTGGTGTAACTTTTGAAGCGTGCATTGCACACTGGAAATGAAGACATCACTGCATTCCAGACTTTTCTGGGAATGCATCAAATCCAAAATTTCCATTCCCGCTCGTCTGGTTCACTTGCTATGAATTTTCAAAGTTACAGGTTCATGAGTAAGCATAGTCACTTTAATGACGCCCACTTTGAACTGGTGTAACTTTTGAAGCGTGCATTGCACACTGGAAATGAAGACATCTCTGCATTCCAGACTTTTCTGGGAATGCATCAAATCCAAAATTTCCATTCCCGCTCGTCTGGTTCACTTGCTATGAATTTTCAAAGTTACAGGTTCATGAGTAAGCATAGTCACTTCAATGACGCCCAAATTGAACTGGTGTAACTTTTGAAGCGTGCATTGCACACTGGAAATGAAGACATCACTGCATTCCAGACTTTTCTGGGAATGCATCAAATCCAAAATTTCCATTCCCGCTCGTCTGGTTCACTTGCTATGAATTTTCAAAGTTACAGGTTCATGAGTAAGCATAGTCACTTCAATGACGCCCACTTTGAACTGGTGTAACTTTTGAAGCGTGCATTGCACACTGGAAATGAAGACATCTCTGCATTCCAGACTTTTCTGGGAATGCATCAAATCCAAAATTTCCATTCCCGCTCGTCTGGTTCACTTGCTATGAATTTTCAAAGTTGCAGGTTCATGAGTAAGCATAGTCACTTCAATGACGCCCACTTTGAACTGGTGTAACTTTTGAAGCGTGCATTGCACACTGGAAATGAAGACATCTCTTCATTCCAGGTTTTTCTGGGAATGCATCAAATCCAAAATTTCCATTCCCGCTCGTCTGGTTCACTTGCTATGAATTTTCAAAGTTACAGGTTCATGAGTAAGCATAGTCACTTCAATGACGCCCAAATTGAACTGGTGTAACTTTTGAAGCGTGCATTGCACACTGGAAATGAAGACATCTCTGCATTCCAGACTTTTCTAGGAATGCATCAAATCCAAAATTTCCATTCCCGCTCGTCTGGTTCACTTGCTATGAATTTTCAAAGTTACAGGTTCATGAGCAAGCATAGTCACTTCAATGACGCCCACTTTGAACTGGTGTAACTTTTGAAGCGTGCATTGCACACTGGAAATGAAGACATCTCTTCATTCCAGACTTTTCTGGGAATGCATCAAATCCAAAATTTCCATTCCCGCTCGTCTGGTTCACTTGCTATGAATTTTCAAAGTTACAGGTTCATGAGCAAGCATAGTCACTTCAATGACGCCCAAATTGAACTGGTGTAACTTTTGAAGCGTGCATTGCACACTGGAAATGAAGACATCACTGCATTCCAGACTTTTCTGGGAATGCATCAAATCCAAAATTTCCATTCCCGCTCGTCTGGTTCACTTGCTATGAATTTTCAAAGTTACAGGTTCATGAGTAAGCATAGTCACTTCAATGACGCCCACTTTGAACTGGTGTAACTTTTGAAGCGTGCATTGCACACTGGAAATGAAGACATCTCTGCATTCCAGACTTTTCTGGGAATGCATCAAATCCAAAATTTCCATTCCCGCTCGTCTGGTTCACTTGCTATGAATTTTCAAAGTTACAGGTTCATGAGCAAGCATAGTCACTTCAATGACGCCCACTTTGAACTGGTGTAACTTTTGAAGCGTGCATTGCACACTGGAAATGAAGACATCTCTGCATTCCAGACTTTTCTAGGAATGCATCAAATCCAAAATTTCCATTCCCGCTCGTCTGGTTCACTTGCTATGAATTTTCAAAGTTACAGGTTCATGAGCAAGCATAGTCACTTCAATGACGCCCACTTTGAACTGGTGTAACTTTTGAAGCGTGCATTGCACACTGGAAATGAAGACATCTCTTCATTCCAGACTTTTCTGGGAATGCATCAAATCCAAAATTTCCATTCCCGCTCGTCTGGTTCACTTGCTATGAATTTTCAAAGTTACAGGTTCATGAGCAAGCATAGTCACTTCAATGACGCCCAAATTGAACTGGTGTAACTTTTGAAGCGTGCATTGCACACTGGAAATGAAGACATCTCTGCATTCCAGACTTTTCTGGGAATGCATCAAATCCAAAATTTCCATTCCCGCTCGTCTGGTTCACTTGCTATGAATTTTCAAAGTTACAGGTTCATGAGTAAGCATAGTCACTTCAATGACGCCCAAATTGAACTGGTGTAACTTTTGAAGCGTGCATTGCACACTGGAAATGAAGACATCACTGCATTCCAGACTTTTCTGGGAATGCATCAAATCCAAAATTTCCATTCCCGCTCGTCTGGTTCACTTGCTATGAATTTTCAAAGTTACAGGTTCATGAGTAAGCATAGTCACTTTAATGACGCCCACTTTGAACTGGTGTAACTTTTGAAGCGTGCATTGCACACTGGAAATGAAGACATCTCTGCATTCCAGACTTTTCTGGGAATGCATCAAATCCAAAATTTCCATTCCCGCTCGTCTGGTTCACTTGCTATGAATTTTCAAAGTTACAGGTTCATGAGTAAGCATAGTCACTTCAATGACGCCCAAATTGAACTGGTGTAACTTTTGAAGCGTGCATTGCACACTGGAAATGAAGACATCACTGCATTCCAGACTTTTCTGGGAATGCATCAAATCCAAAATTTCCATTCCCGCTCGTCTGGTTCACTTGCTATGAATTTTCAAAGTTACAGGTTCATGAGTAAGCATAGTCACTTCAATGACGCCCACTTTGAACTGGTGTAACTTTTGAAGCGTGCATTGCACACTGGAAATGAAGACATCACTGCATTCCAGACTTTTCTGGGAATGCATCAAATCCAAAATTTCCATTCCCGCTCGTCTGGTTCACTTGCTATGAATTTTCAAAGTTACAGGTTCATGAGTAAGCATAGTCACTTCAATGACGCCCACTTTGAACTGGTGTAACTTTTGAAGCGTGCATTGCACACTGGAAATGAAGACATCACTGCATTCCAGACTTTTCTGGGAATGCATCAAATCCAAAATTTCCATTCCCGCTCGTCTGGTTCACTTGCTATGAATTTTCAAAGTTACAGGTTCATGAGCAAGCATAGTCACTTCAATGACGCCCAAATTGAACTGGTGTAACTTTTGAAGCGTGCATTGCACACTGGAAATGAAGACATCACTGCATTCCAGACTTTTCTGGGAATGCATCAAATCCAAAATTTCCATTCCCGCTCGTCTGGTTCACTTGCTATGAATTTTCAAAGTTACAGGTTCATGAGTAAGCATAGTCACTTTAATGACGCCCACTTTGAACTGGTGTAACTTTTGAAGCGTGCATTGCACACTGGAAATGAAGACATCTCTGCATTCCAGACTTTTCTGGGAATGCATCAAATCCAAAATTTCCATTCCCGCTCGTCTGGTTCACTTGCTATGAATTTTCAAAGTTACAGGTTCATGAGTAAGCATAGTCACTTCAATGACGCCCAAATTGAACTGGTGTAACTTTTGAAGCGTGCATTGCACACTGGAAATGAAGACATCACTGCATTCCAGACTTTTCTGGGAATGCATCAAATCCAAAATTTCCATTCCCGCTCGTCTGGTTCACTTGCTATGAATTTTCAAAGTTACAGGTTCATGAGTAAGCATAGTCACTTCAATGACGCCCACTTTGAACTGGTGTAACTTTTGAAGCGTGCATTGCACACTGGAAATGAAGACATCTCTGCATTCCAGACTTTTCTGGGAATGCATCAAATCCAAAATTTCCATTCCCGCTCGTCTGGTTCACTTGCTATGAATTTTCAAAGTTACAGGTTCATGAGTAAGCATAGTCACTTCAATGACGCCCACTTTGAACTGGTGTAACTTTTGAAGCGTGCATTGCACACTGGAAATGAAGACATCTCTTCATTCCAGGTTTTTCTGGGAATGCATCAAATCCAAAATTTCCATTCCCGCTCGTCTGGTTCACTTGCTATGAATTTTCAAAGTTACAGGTTCATGAGTAAGCATAGTCACTTCAATGACGCCCACTTTGAACTGGTGTAACTTTTGAAGCGTGCATTGCACACTGGAAATGAAGACATCTCTGCATTCCAGACTTTTCTAGGAATGCATCAAATCCAAAATTTCCATTCCCGCTCGTCTGGTTCACTTGCTATGAATTTTCAAAGTTACAGGTTCATGAGCAAGCATAGTCACTTCAATGACGCCCACTTTGAACTGGTGTAACTTTTGAAGCATGCATTGCACACTGGAAATGAAGACATCTCTGCATTCCAGACTTTTCTGGGAATGCATCAAATCCAAAATTTCCATTCCCGCTCGTCTGGTTCACTTGCTATGAATTTTCAAAGTTACAGGTTCATGAGCAAGCATAGTCACTTCAATGACGCCCACTTTGAACTGGTGTAACTTTTGAAGCGTGCATTGCACACTGGAAATGAAGACATCTCTGCATTCCAGACTTTTCTAGGAATGCATCAAATCCAAAATTTCCATTCCCGCTCGTCTGGTTCACTTGCTATGAATTTTCAAAGTTACAGGTTCATGAGCAAGCATAGTCACTTCAATGACGCCCACTTTGAACTGGTGTAACTTTTGAAGCATGCATTGCACACTGGAAATGAAGACATCTCTGCATTCCAGACTTTTCTGGGAATGCATCAAATCCAAAATTTCCATTCCCGCTCGTCTGGTTCACTTGCTATGAATTTTCAAAGTTACAGGTTCATGAGCAAGCATAGTCACTTCAATGACGCCCACTTTGAACTGGTGTAACTTTTGAAGCGTGCATTGCACACTGGAAATGAAGACATCTCTGCATTCCAGACTTTTCTAGGAATGCATCAAATCCAAAATTTCCATTCCCGCTCGTCTGGTTCACTTGCTATGAATTTTCAAAGTTACAGGTTCATGAGCAAGCATAGTCACTTCAATGACGCCCACTTTGAACTGGCACTGGAAATGAAGACATCTCTGCATTCCAGACTTTTCTAGGAATGCATCAAATCCAAAATTTCCATTCCCGCTCGTCTGGTTCACTTGCTATGAATTTTCAAAGTTACAGGTTCATGAGCAAGCATAGTCACTTCAATGACGCCCACTTTGAACTGGTGTAACTTTTGAAGCATGCATTGCACACTGGGAAATGAAGACATCTCTGCATTCCAGACTTTTCTGGGAATGCATCAAATCCAAAATTTCCATTCCCGCTCGTCTGGTTCACTTGCTATGAATTTTCAAAGTTACAGGTTCATGAGCAAGCATAGTCACTTCAATGACGCCCACTTTGAACTGGTGTAACTTTTGAAGCGTGCATTGCACACTGGAAATGAAGACATCTCTGCATTCCAGACTTTTCTAGGAATGCATTCAAATCCAAAATTTCCATTCCCGCTCGTCTGGTTCACTTGCTATGAATTTTCAAAGTTACAGGTTCATGAGCAAGCATAGTCACTTCAATGACGCCCACTTTGAACTGGTGTAACTTTTGAAGCGTGCATTGCACACTGGAAATGAAGACATCTCTTCATTCCAGACTTTTCTTGGAATGCATCAAATCCAAAATTTCCATTCCCGCTCGTCTGGTTCACTTGCTATGAATTTTCAAAGTTACAGGTTCATGAGTAAGCATAGTCACTTCAATGACGCCCACTTTGAACTGGTGTAACTTTTGAAGCGTGCATTGCACACTGGAAATGAAGACATCTCTTCATTCCAGACTTTTCTTGGAATGCATCAAATCCAAAATTTCCATTCCCGCTCGTCTGGTTCACTTGCTATGAATTTTCAAAGTTACAGGTTCATGAGTAAGCATAGTCACTTCAATGACGCCCAAATTGAACTGGTGTAACTTTTGAAGCGTGCATTGCACACTGGAAATGAAGACATCACTGCATTCCAGACTTTTCTGGGAATGCATCAAATCCAAAATTTCCATTCCCGCTCGTCTGGTTCACTTGCTATGAATTTTCAAAGTTACAGGTTCATGAGTAAGCATAGTCACTTCAATGACGCCCCACCTTTGAACTGGTGTAACTTTTGAAGCGTGCATTGCACACTGGAAATGAAGACATCTCTTCATTCCAGACTTTTCTGGGAATGCATCAAATCCAAAATTTCCATTCCCGCTCGTCTGGTTCACTTGCTATGAATTTTCAAAGTTACAGGTTCATGAGCAAGCATAGTCACTTCAATGACGCCCACTTTGAACTGGTGTAACTTTTGAAGCGTGCATTGCACACTGGAAATGAAGACATCTCTGCATTCCAGACTTTTCTGGAATGCATCAAATCCAAAAATTTCCATTCCCGCTCGTCTGGTTCACTTGCTATGAATTTTCAAAGTTACAGGTTCATGAGCAAGCATAGTCACTTCAATGACGCCCAAATTGAACTGGTGTAACTTTTGAAGCGTGCATTGCACACTGGAAATGAAGACATCTCTGCATTCCAGACTTTTCTGGGAATGCATCAAATCCAAAATTTCCATTCCCGCTCGTCTGGTTCACTTGCTATGAATTTTCAAAGTTACAGGTTCATGAGCAAGCATAGTCACTTCAATGACGCCCACTTTGAACTGGTGTAACTTTTGAAGCGTGCATTGCACACTGGAAATGAAGACATCTCTGCATTCCAGACTTTTCTGGGAATGCATCAAATCCAAAATTTCCATTCCCGCTCGTCTGGTTCACTTGCTATGAATTTTCAAAGTTACAGGTTCATGAGCAAGCATAGTCACTTCAATGACGCCCCACTTTGAACTGGTGTAACTTTTGAAGCGTGCATTGCACTCTGGAAATGAAAGACATCTCTGCATTCCAGACTTTTCTGGGAATGCATCAAATCCAAAATTTCCATTCCCGCTCGTCTGGTTCACTTGCTATGAATTTTCAAAGTTACAGGTTCATGAGTAAGCATAGTCACTTCAATGACGCCCAAATTGAACTGGTTGTAACTTTTGAAGCGTGCATTGCACACTGGAAATGAAGACATCTCTGCATTCCAGACTTTTTCTGGGAATGCATCAAATCCAAAATTTCCATTCCCGCTCGTCTGGTTCACTTGCTATGAATTTTCAAAGTTACAGGTTCATGAGTAAGCATAGTCACTTCAATGACGCCCAAATTGAACTGGTGTAACTTTTGAAGCGTGCATTGCACACTGGAAATGAAGACATCTCTGCATTCCAGACTTTTCTGGGAATGCATCAAATCCAAAATTTCCATTCCCGCTCGTCTGGTTCACTTGCTATGAATTTTCAAAGTTACAGGTTCATGAGTAAGCATAGTCACTTCAATGACGCCCAAATTGAACTGGTGTAACTTTTGAAGCGTGCATTGCACACTGGAAATGAAGACATCTCTGCATTCCAGACTTTTCTAGGAATGCATCAAATCCAAAATTTCCATTCCCGCTCGTCTGGTTTCACTTGCTATGAATTTTCAAAGTTACAGGTTCATGAGCAAGCATAGTCACTTCAATGACGCCCACTTTGAACTGGTGTAACTTTTTGAAGCGTGCATTGCACACTGGAAATGAAGACATCTCTGCATTCCAGACTTTTCTGGGGAATGCATCAAATCCAAAAATTTTCCATTCCCGCTCGTCTGGTTCACTTGCTATGAATTTTCAAAGTTACAGGTTCATGAGCAAGCATAGTCCACTTCAATGACGCCCAAATTGAACTGGTGTAACTTTTGAAGCGTGCATTGCACACTGGAAATGAAGACATCTCTGCATTCCAGACTTTTCTGGGAATGCATCAAATCCAAAATTTCCATTCCCGCTCGTCTGGTTCACTTGCTATGAATTTTCAAAGTTACAGGTTCATGAGCAAGCATAGTCACTTCAATGACGCCCACTTTGAACTGGTGTAACTTTTGAAGCGTGCATTGCACACTGGGAAATGAAGACATCTCTGCATTCCAGACTTTTCTGGGAATGCATCAAATCCAAAATTTCCATTCCCGCTCGTCTGGTTCACTTGCTATGAATTTTCAAAAGTTACAGGTTCATGAGCAAGCATAGTCACTTCAATGACGCCCACTTTGAACTGGTGTAACTTTTGGAAGCGTGCATTGCACTCTGGAAATGAAGACATCTCTGCATTCCAGACTTTTCTGGGAATGCATCAAATCCAAAATTTCCATTCCCGCTCGTCTGGTTCACTTGCTATGAATTTTCAAAGTTACAGGTTCATGAGTAAGCATAGTCACTTCAATGACGCCCAAATTGAACTGGTGTAACTTTTGAAGCGTGCATTGCACACTGGAAATGAAGACATCTCTGCATTCCAGACTTTTCTGGGAATGCATCCAAATCCAAAATTTCCATTCCCGCTCGTCTGGTTCACTTGCTATGAATTTTCAAAGTTACAGGTTCATGAGTAAGCATAGTCACTTCAATGACGCCCAAATTGAACTGGTGTAACTTTTGAAGCGTGCATTGCACACTGGAAATGAAGACATCTCTGCATTCCAGACTTTTCTGGGAATGCATCAAATCCAAAATTTCCATTCCCGCTCGTCTGGTTCACTTGCTATGAATTTTCAAAGTTACAGGTTCATGAGCAAGCATAGTCACTTCAATGACGCCCACTTTGAACTGGTGTAACTTTTTGAAGCGTGCATTGCACACTGGAAATGAAGACATCTCTGCATTCCAGACTTTTTCTGGGAATGCATCAAATCCAAAATTTCCATTCCCGCTCGTCTGGTTCACTTGCTATGAATTTTTCAAAGTTACAGGTTCATGAGTAAGCATAGTCACTTCAATGGACGCCCAAATTGAACTGGTGTAACTTTTTGAAGCGTGCATTGCACACTGGAAATGAAGACATCTCTGCATTCCAGACTTTTCTGGGAATGCATCAAATCCAAAATTTCCATTCCCGCTCGTCTGGTTCACTTGCTATGAATTTTCAAAGTTACAGGTTCATGAGCAAGCATAGTCACTTCAATGACGCCCACTTTGAACTGGGTGTAACTTTTGAAGCGTGCATTGCACACTGGAAATGAAGACATCTCTGCATTCCAGACTTTTCTAGGAATGCATCAAATCCAAAATTTCCATTCCCGCTCGTCTGGTTCACTTGCTATGAATTTTCAAAGTTACAGGTTCATGAGCAAGCATAGTCACTTCAATGACGCCCACTTTGAACTGGTGTAACTTTTGAAGCGTGCATTGCACACTGGAAATGAAGACATCTCTGCATTCCAGACTTTTCTAGGAATGCATCAAATCCAAAATTTCCATTCCCGCTCGTCTGGTTCACTTGCTATGAATTTTCAAAGTTACAGGTTCATGAGCAAGCATAGTCACTTCAATGACGCCCACTTTGAACTGGTGTAACTTTTGAAGCATGCATTGCACACTGGAAATGAAGACATCTCTGCATTCCAGACTTTTCTGGGAATGCATCAAATCCAAAATTTCCATTCCCGCTCGTCTGGTTCACTTGCTATGAATTTTCAAAGTTACAGGTTCATGAGCAAGCATAGTCACTTCAATGACGCCCACTTTGAACTGGTGTAACTTTTGAAGCGTGCATTGCACACTGGAAATGAAGACATCTCTGCATTCCAGACTTTTCTAGGAATGCATCAAATCCAAAATTTTCCATTCCCGCTCGTCTGGTTCACTTGCTATGAATTTTCAAAGTTACAGGTTCATGAGCAAGCATAGTCACTTCAATGACGCCCACTTTGAACTGGTGTAACTTTTGAAGCGTGCATTGCACACTGGAAATGAAGACATCTCTTCATTCCAGACTTTTCTTGGAATGCATCAAATCCAAAATTTCCATTCCCGCTCGTCTGGTTCACTTGCTATGAATTTTCAAAGTTACAGGTTCATGAGTAAGCATAGTCACTTCAATGACGCCCACTTTGAACTGGTGTAACTTTTGAAGCGTGCATTGCACACTGGAAATGAAGACATCTCTTCATTCCAGACTTTTCTTGGAATGCATCAAATCCAAAATTTCCATTCCCGCTCGTCTGGTTCACTTGCTATGAATTTTCAAAGTTACAGGTTCATGAGTAAGCATAGTCACTTCAATGACGCCCAAATTGAACTGGTGTAACTTTTGAAGCGTGCATTGCACACTGGAAATGAAGACATCACTGCATTCCAGACTTTTCTGGGAATGCATCAAATCCAAAATTTCCATTCCCGCTCGTCTGGTTCACTTGCTATGAATTTTCAAAGTTACAGGTTCATGAGTAAGCATAGTCACTTCAATGACGCCCACTTTGAACTGGTGTAACTTTTGAAGCGTGCATTGCACACTGGAAATGAAGACATCTCTGCATTCCAGACTTTTCTGGGAATGCATCAAATCCAAAATTTCCATTCCCGCTCGTCTGGTTCACTTGCTATGAATTTTCAAAGTTACAGGTTCATGAGCAAGCATAGTCACTTCAATGACGCCCACTTTGAACTGGTGTAACTTTTGAAGCGTGCATTGCACACTGGAAATGAAGACATCTCTGCATTCCAGACTTTTCTAGGAATGCATCAAATCCAAAATTTCCATTCCCGCTCGTCTGGTTCACTTGCTATGAATTTTCAAAGTTACAGGTTCATGAGCAAGCATAGTCACTTCAATGACGCCCACTTTGAACTGGTGTAACTTTTGAAGCGTGCATTGCACACTGGAAATGAAGACATCTCTTCATTCCAGACTTTTCTTGGAATGCATCAAATCCAAAATTTCCATTCCCGCTCGTCTGGTTCACTTGCTATGAATTTTCAAAGTTACAGGTTCATGAGTAAGCATAGTCACTTCAATGACGCCCACTTTGAACTGGTGTAACTTTTGAAGCGTGCATTGCACACTGGAAATGAAGACATCTCTTCATTCCAGACTTTTCTTGGAATGCATCAAATCCAAAATTTCCATTCCCGCTCGTCTGGTTCACTTGCTATGAATTTTCAAAGTTACAGGTTCATGAGTAAGCATAGTCACTTCAATGACGCCCAAATTGAACTGGTGTAACTTTTGAAGCGTGCATTGCACACTGGAAATGAAGACATCACTGCATTCCAGACTTTTCTGGGAATGCATCAAATCCAAAATTTCCATTCCCGCTCGTCTGGTTCACTTGCTATGAATTTTCAAAGTTACAGGTTCATGAGTAAGCATAGTCACTTCAATGACGCCCACTTTGAACTGGTGTAACTTTTGAAGCGTGCATTGCACACTGGAAATGAAGACATCTCTGCATTCCAGACTTTTCTGGGAATGCATCAAATCCAAAATTTCCATTCCCGCTCGTCTGGTTCACTTGCTATGAATTTTCAAAGTTACAGGTTCATGAGTAAGCATAGTCACTTCAATGACGCCCACTTTGAACTGGTGTAACTTTTGAAGCGTGCATTGCACACTGGAAATGAAGACATCTCTGCATTCCAGACTTTTCTGGGAATGCATCAAATCCAAAATTTCCATTCCCGCTCGTCTGGTTCACTTGCTATGAATTTTCAAAGTTACAGGTTCATGAGCAAGCATAGTCACTTCAATGACGCCCAAATTGAACTGGTGTAACTTTTGAAGCGTGCATTGCACACTGGAAATGAAGACATCTCTGCATTCCAGACTTTTCTGGGAATGCATCAAATCCAAAATTTCCATTCCCGCTCGTCTGGTTCACTTGCTATGAATTTTCAAAGTTACAGGTTCATGAGCAAGCATAGTCACTTCAATGACGCCCACTTTGAACTGGTGTAACTTTTGAAGCGTGCATTGCACACTGGAAATGAAGACATCTCTGCATTCCAGACTTTTCTAGGAATGCATCAAATCCAAAATTTCGATTCCCGCTCGTCTGGTTCACTTGCTATGAATTTTCAAAGTTACAGGTTCATGAGTAAGCATAGTCACTTCAATGACGCCCACTTTGAACTGGTGTAACTTTTGAAGCGTGCATTGCACACTGGAAATGAAGACATCTCTGCATTCCAGACTTTTCTGGGAATGCATCAAATCCAAAATTTCCATTCCCGCTCGTCTGGTTCACTTGCTATGAATTTTCAAAGTTACAGGTTCATGAGCAAGCATAGTCACTTCAATGACGCCCAAATTGAACTGGTGTAACTTTTGAAGCGTGCATTGCACACTGGAAATGAAGACATCTCTTCATTCCAGACTTTTCTTGGAATGCATCAAATCCAAAATTTCCATTCCCGCTCGTCTGGTTCACTTGCTATGAATTTTCAAAGTTACAGGTTCATGAGTAAGCATAGTCACTTCAATGACGCCCAAATTGAACTGGTGTAACTTTTGAAGCGTGCATTGCACACTGGAAATGAAGACATCACTGCATTCCAGACTTTTCTGGGAATGCATCAAATCCAAAATTTCCATTCCCGCTCGTCTGGTTCACTTGCTATGAATTTTCAAAGTTACAGGTTCATGAGTAAGCATAGTCACTTCAATGACGCCCACTTTGAACTGGTGTAACTTTTGAAGCGTGCATTGCACACTGGAAATGAAGACATCTCTGCATTCCAGACTTTTCTGGGAATGCATCAAATCCAAAATTTCCATTCCCGCTCGTCTGGTTCACTTGCTATGAATTTTCAAAGTTACAGGTTCATGAGTAAGCATAGTCACTTCAATGACGCCCACTTTGAACTGGTGTAACTTTTGAAGCGTGCATTGCACACTGGAAATGAAGACATCTCTGCATTCCAGACTTTTCTAGGAATGCATCAAATCCAAAATTTCCATTCCCGCTCGTCTGGTTCACTTGCTATGAATTTTCAAAGTTACAGGTTCATGAGTAAGCATAGTCACTTCAATGACGCCCACTTTGAACTGGTGTAACTTTTGAAGCGTGCATTGCACACTGGAAATGAAGACATCTCTTCATTCCAGACTTTTCTGGGAATGCATCAAATCCAAAATGTCCATTCCCGCTCGTCTGGTTCACTTGCTATGAATTTTCAAAGTTACAGGTTCATGAGCAAGCATAGTCACTTCAATGACGCCCAAATTGAACTGGTGTAACTTTTGAAGCGTGCATTGCACACTGGAAATGAAGACATCTCTGCATTCCAGACTTTTCTAGGAATGCATCAAATCCAAAATTTCCATTCCCGCTCGTCTGGTTCACTTGCTATGAATTTTCAAAGTTACAGGTTCATGAGCAAGCATAGTCACTTCAATGACGCCCACTTTGAACTGGTGTAACTTTTGAAGCATGCATTGCACACTGGAAATGAAGACATCTCTGCATTCCAGACTTTTCTGGGAATGCATCAAATCCAAAATTTCCATTCCCGCTCGTCTGGTTCACTTGCTATGAATTTTCAAAGTTACAGGTTCATGAGCAAGCATAGTCACTTCAATGACGCCCACTTTGAACTGGTGTAACTTTTGAAGCGTGCATTGCACACTGGAAATGAAGACATCTCTTCATTCCAGACTTTTCTGGGAATGCATCAAATCCAAAATTTCCATTCCCGCTCGTCTGGTTCACTTGCTATGAATTTTCAAAGTTACAGGTTCATGAGTAAGCATAGTCACTTCAATGACGCCCACTTTGAACTGGTGTAACTTTTGAAGCGTGCATTGCACACTGGAAATGAAGACATCTCTTCATTCCAGACTTTTCTGGGAATGCATCAAATCCAAAATTTCCATTCCCGCTCGTCTGGTTCACTTGCTATGAATTTTCAAAGTTACAGGTTCATGAGCAAGCATAGTCACTTCAATGACGCCCACTTTGAACTGGTGTAACTTTTGAAGCGTGCATTGCACACTGGAAATGAAGACATCTCTTCATTCCAGACTTTTCTGGGAATGCATCAAATCCAAAATTTCCATTCCCGCTCGTCTGGTTCACTTGCTATGAATTTTCAAAGTTACAGGTTCATGAGTAAGCATAGTCACTTCAATGACGCCCACTTTGAACTGGTGTAACTTTTGAAGCGTGCATTGCACACTGGAAATGAAGACATCTCTTCATTCCAGACTTTTCTGGGAATGCATCAAATCCAAAATTTCCATTCCCGCTCGTCTGGTTCACTTGCTATGAATTTTCAAAGTTACAGGTTCATGAGCAAGCATAGTCACTTCAATGACGCCCACTTTGAACTGGTGTAACTTTTGAAGCGTGCATTGCACACTGGAAATGAAGACATCTCTTCATTCCAGACTTTTCTGGGAATGCATCAAATCCAAAATTTCCATTCCCGCTCGTCTGGTTCACTTGCTATGAATTTTCAAAGTTACAGGTTCATGAGCAAGCATAGTCACTTCAATGACGCCCAAATTGAACTGGTGTAACTTTTGAAGCGTGCATTGCACACTGGAAATGAAGACATCTCTGCATTCCAGACTTTTCTAGGAATGCATCAAATCCAAAATTTCCATTCCCGCTCGTCTGGTTCACTTGCTATGAATTTTCAAAGTTACAGGTTCATGAGCAAGCATAGTCACTTCAATGACGCCCACTTTGAACTGGTGTAACTTTTGAAGCATGCATTGCACACTGGAAATGAAGACATCTCTGCATTCCAGACTTTTCTGGGAATGCATCAAATCCAAAATTTCCATTCCCGCTCGTCTGGTTCACTTGCTATGAATTTTCAAAGTTACAGGTTCATGAGCAAGCATAGTCACTTCAATGACGCCCACTTTGAACTGGTGTAACTTTTGAAGCGTGCATTGCACACTGGAAATGAAGACATCTCTGCATTCCAGACTTTTCTAGGAATGCATCAAATCCAAAATTTCCATTCCCGCTCGTCTGGTTCACTTGCTATGAATTTTCAAAGTTACAGGTTCATGAGCAAGCATAGTCACTTCAATGACGCCCACTTTGAACTGGTGTAACTTTTGAAGCATGCATTGCACACTGGAAATGAAGACATCTCTGCATTCCAGACTTTTCTAGGAATGCATCAAATCCAAAATTTCCATTCCCGCTCGTCTGGTTCACTTGCTATGAATTTTCAAAGTTACAGGTTCATGAGCAAGCATAGTCACTTCAATGACGCCCACTTTGAACTGGTGTAACTTTTGAAGCATGCATTGCACACTGGAAATGAAGACATCTCTGCATTCCAGACTTTTCTGGGAATGCATCAAATCCAAAATTTCCATTCCCGCTCGTCTGGTTCACTTGCTATGAATTTTCAAAGTTACAGGTTCATGAGCAAGCATAGTCACTTCAATGACGCCCACTTTGAACTGGTGTAACTTTTGAAGCGTGCATTGCACACTGGAAATGAAGACATCTCTTCATTCCAGACTTTTCTGGGAATGCATCAAATCCAAAATTTCCATTCCCGCTCGTCTGGTTCACTTGCTATGAATTTTCAAAGTTACAGGTTCATGAGTAAGCATAGTCACTTCAATGACGCCCACTTTGAACTGGTGTAACTTTTGAAGCGTGCATTGCACACTGGAAATGAAGACATCTCTTCATTCCAGACTTTTCTGGGAATGCATCAAATCCAAAATTTCCATTCCCGCTCGTCTGGTTCACTTGCTATGAATTTTCAAAGTTACAGGTTCATGAGCAAGCATAGTCACTTCAATGACGCCCACTTTGAACTGGTGTAACTTTTGAAGCGTGCATTGCACACTGGAAATGAAGACATCTCTTCATTCCAGACTTTTCTGGGAATGCATCAAATCCAAAATTTCCATTCCCGCTCGTCTGGTTCACTTGCTATGAATTTTCAAAGTTACAGGTTCATGAGTAAGCATAGTCACTTCAATGACGCCCACTTTGAACTGGTGTAACTTTTGAAGCGTGCATTGCACACTGGAAATGAAGACATCTCTTCATTCCAGACTTTTCTGGGAATGCATCAAATCCAAAATTTCCATTCCCGCTCGTCTGGTTCACTTGCTATGAATTTTCAAAGTTACAGGTTCATGAGCAAGCATAGTCACTTCAATGACGCCCACTTTGAACTGGTGTAACTTTTGAAGCGTGCATTGCACACTGGAAATGAAGACATCTCTTCATTCCAGACTTTTCTGGGAATGCATCAAATCCAAAATTTCCATTCCCGCTCGTCTGGTTCACTTGCTATGAATTTTCAAAGTTACAGGTTCATGAGCAAGCATAGTCACTTCAATGACGCCCAAATTGAACTGGTGTAACTTTTGAAGCGTGCATTGCACACTGGAAATGAAGACATCTCTGCATTCCAGACTTTTCTAGGAATGCATCAAATCCAAAATTTCCATTCCCGCTCGTCTGGTTCACTTGCTATGAATTTTCAAAGTTACAGGTTCATGAGCAAGCATAGTCACTTCAATGACGCCCACTTTGAACTGGTGTAACTTTTGAAGCATGCATTGCACACTGGAAATGAAGACATCTCTGCATTCCAGACTTTTCTGGGAATGCATCAAATCCAAAATTTCCATTCCCGCTCGTCTGGTTCACTTGCTATGAATTTTCAAAGTTACAGGTTCATGAGCAAGCATAGTCACTTCAATGACGCCCACTTTGAACTGGTGTAACTTTTGAAGCGTGCATTGCACACTGGAAATGAAGACATCTCTGCATTCCAGACTTTTCTAGGAATGCATCAAATCCAAAATTTCCATTCCCGCTCGTCTGGTTCACTTGCTATGAATTTTCAAAGTTACAGGTTCATGAGCAAGCATAGTCACTTCAATGACGCCCACTTTGAACTGGTGTAACTTTTGAAGCATGCATTGCACACTGGAAATGAAGACATCTCTGCATTCCAGACTTTTCTGGGAATGCATCAAATCCAAAATTTCCATTCCCGCTCGTCTGGTTCACTTGCTATGAATTTTCAAAGTTACAGGTTCATGAGCAAGCATAGTCACTTCAATGACGCCCACTTTAAACTGGTGTAACTTTTGAAGCGTGCATTGCACACTGGAAATGAAGACATCTCTGCATTCCAGACTTTTCTGGGAATGCATCAAATCCAAAATTTCCATTCCCGCTCGTCTGGTTCACTTGCTATGAATTTTCAAAGTTACAGGTTCATGAGCAAGCATAGTCACTTCAATGACGCCCACTTTGAACTGGTGTAACTTTTGAAGCGTGCATTGCACACTGGAAATGAAGACATCTCTGCATTCCAGACTTTTCTAGGAATGCATCAAATCCAAAATTTCCATTCCCGCTCGTCTGGTTCACTTGCTATGAATTTTCAAAGTTACAGGTTCATGAGCAAGCATAGTCACTTCAATGACGCCCACTTTGAACTGGTGTAACTTTTGAAGCGTGCATTGCACACTGGAAATGAAGACATCTCTGCATTCCAGACTTTTCTGGGAATGCATCAAATCCAAAATTTCCATTCCCGCTCGTCTGGTTCACTTGCTATGAATTTTCAAAGTTACAGGTTCATGAGCAAGCATAGTCACTTCAATGACGCCCACTTTGAACTGGTGTAACTTTTGAAGCGTGCATTGCACACTGGAAATGAAGACATCTCTGCATTCCAGACTTTTCTGGGAATGCATCAAATCCAAAATTTCCATTCCCGCTCGTCTGGTTCACTTGCTATGAATTTTCAAAGTTACAGGTTCATGAGCAAGCATAGTCACTTCAATGACGCCCACTTTGAACTGGTGTAACTTTTGAAGCGTGCATTGCACTCTGGAAATGAAGACATCTCTGCATTCCAGACTTTTCTGGGAATGCATCAAATCCAAAATTTCCATTCCCGCTCGTCTGGTTCACTTGCTATGAATTTTCAAAGTTACAGGTTCATGAGTAAGCATAGTCACTTCAATGACGCCCAAATTGAACTGGTGTAACTTTTGAAGCGTGCATTGCACACTGGAAATGAAGACATCTCTGCATTCCAGACTTTTCTGGGAATGCATCAAATCCAAAATTTCCATTCCCGCTCGTCTGGTTCACTTGCTATGAATTTTCAAAGTTACAGGTTCATGAGTAAGCATAGTCACTTCAATGACGCCCAAATTGAACTGGTGTAACTTTTGAAGCGTGCATTGCACACTGGAAATGAAGACATCTCTGCATTCCAGACTTTTCTGGGAATGCATCAAATCCAAAATTTCCATTCCCGCTCGTCTGGTTCACTTGCTATGAATTTTCAAAGTTACAGGTTCATGAGTAAGCATAGTCACTTCAATGACGCCCAAATTGAACTGGTGTAACTTTTGAAGCATGCATTGCACACTGGAAATGAAGACATCTCTGCATTCCAGACTTTTCTGGGAATGCATCAAATCCAAAATTTCCATTCCCGCTCGTCTGGTTCACTTGCTATGAATTTTCAAAGTTACAGGTTCATGAGTAAGCATAGTCACTTCAATGACGCCCAAATTGAACTGGTGTAACTTTTGAAGCGTGCATTGCACACTGGAAATGAAGACATCTCTGCATTCCAGACTTTTCTAGGAATGCATCAAATCCAAAATTTCCATTCCCGCTCGTCTGGTTCACTTGCTATGAATTTTCAAAGTTACAGGTTCATGAGCAAGCATAGTCACTTCAATGACGCCCACTTTGAACTGGTGTAACTTTTGAAGCGTGCATTGCACACTGGAAATGAAGACATCTCTGCATTCCAGACTTTTCTGGGAATGCATCAAATCCAAAATTTCCATTCCCGCTCGTCTGGTTCACTTGCTATGAATTTTCAAAGTTACAGGTTCATGAGCAAGCATAGTCACTTCAATGACGCCCACTTTGAACTGGTGTAACTTTTGAAGCGTGCATTGCACTCTGGAAATGAAGACATCTCTGCATTCCAGACTTTTCTGGGAATGCATCAAATCCAAAATTTCCATTCCCGCTCGTCTGGTTCACTTGCTATGAATTTTCAAAGTTACAGGTTCATGAGTAAGCATAGTCACTTCAATGACGCCCAAATTGAACTGGTGTAACTTTTGAAGCGTGCATTGCACACTGGAAATGAAGACATCTCTGCATTCCAGACTTTTCTGGGAATGCATCAAATCCAAAATTTCCATTCCCGCTCGTCTGGTTCACTTGCTATGAATTTTCAAAGTTACAGGTTCATGAGTAAGCATAGTCACTTCAATGACGCCCAAATTGAACTGGTGTAACTTTTGAAGCGTGCATTGCACACTGGAAATGAAGACATCTCTGCATTCCAGACTTTTCTGGGAATGCATCAAATCCAAAATTTCCATTCCCGCTCGTCTGGTTCACTTGCTATGAATTTTCAAAGTTACAGGTTCATGAGTAAGCATAGTCACTTCAATGACGCCCAAATTGAACTGGTGTAACTTTTGAAGCATGCATTGCACACTGGAAATGAAGACATCTCTGCATTCCAGACTTTTCTGGGAATGCATCAAATCCAAAATTTCCATTCCCGCTCGTCTGGTTCACTTGCTATGAATTTTCAAAGTTACAGGTTCATGAGTAAGCATAGTCACTTCAATGACGCCCAAATTGAACTGGTGTAACTTTTGAAGCGTGCATTGCACACTGGAAATGAAGACATCTCTGCATTCCAGACTTTTCTAGGAATGCATCAAATCCAAAATTTCCATTCCCGCTCGTCTGGTTCACTTGCTATGAATTTTCAAAGTTACAGGTTCATGAGCAAGCATAGTCACTTCAATGACGCCCACTTTGAACTGGTGTAACTTTTGAAGCGTGCATTGCACACTGGAAATGAAGACATCTCTGCATTCCAGACTTTTCTGGGAATGCATCAAATCCAAAATTTCCATTCCCGCTCGTCTGGTTCACTTGCTATGAATTTTCAAAGTTACAGGTTCATGAGTAAGCATAGTCACTTCAATGACGCCCAAATTGAACTGGTGTAACTTTTGAAGCGTGCATTGCACACTGGAAATGAAGACATCTCTGCATTCCAGACTTTTCTGGGAATGCATCAAATCCAAAATTTCCATTCCCGCTCGTCTGGTTCACTTGCTATGAATTTTCAAAGTTACAGGTTCATGAGTAAGCATAGTCACTTCAATGACGCCCAAATTGAACTGGTGTAACTTTTGAAGCGTGCATTGCACACTGGAAATGAAGACATCTCTGCATTCCAGACTTTTCTGGGAATGCATCAAATCCAAAATTTCCATTCCCGCTCGTCTGGTTCACTTGCTATGAATTTTCAAAGTTACAGGTTCATGAGCAAGCATAGTCACTTCAATGACGCCCACTTTGAACTGGTGTAACTTTTGAAGCGTGCATTGCACTCTGGAAATGAAGACATCTCTGCATTCCAGACTTTTCTGGGAATGCATCAAATCCAAAATTTCCATTCCCGCTCGTCTGGTTCACTTGCTATGAATTTTCAAAGTTACAGGTTCATGAGTAAGCATAGTCACTTCAATGACGCCCAAATTGAACTGGTGTAACTTTTGAAGCGTGCATTGCACACTGGAAATGAAGACATCTCTGCATTCCAGACTTTTCTGGGAATGCATCAAATCCAAAATTTCCATTCCCGCTCGTCTGGTTCACTTGCTATGAATTTTCAAAGTTACAGGTTCATGAGTAAGCATAGTCACTTCAATGACGCCCAAATTGAACTGGTGTAACTTTTGAAGCGTGCATTGCACACTGGAAATGAAGACATCTCTGCATTCCAGACTTTTCTGGGAATGCATCAAATCCAAAATTTCCATTCCCGCTCGTCTGGTTCACTTGCTATGAATTTTCAAAGTTACAGGTTCATGAGTAAGCATAGTCACTTCAATGACGCCCAAATTGAACTGGTGTAACTTTTGAAGCATGCATTGCACACTGGAAATGAAGACATCTCTGCATTCCAGACTTTTCTGGGAATGCATCAAATCCAAAATTTCCATTCCCGCTCGTCTGGTTCACTTGCTATGAATTTTCAAAGTTACAGGTTCATGAGTAAGCATAGTCACTTCAATGACGCCCAAATTGAACTGGTGTAACTTTTGAAGCGTGCATTGCACACTGGAAATGAAGACATCTCTGCATTCCAGACTTTTCTAGGAATGCATCAAATCCAAAATTTCCATTCCCGCTCGTCTGGTTCACTTGCTATGAATTTTCAAAGTTACAGGTTCATGAGCAAGCATAGTCACTTCAATGACGCCCACTTTGAACTGGTGTAACTTTTGAAGCGTGCATTGCACACTGGAAATGAAGACATCTCTGCATTCCAGACTTTTCTGGGAATGCATCAAATCCAAAATTTCCATTCCCGCTCGTCTGGTTCACTTGCTATGAATTTTCAAAGTTACAGGTTCATGAGCAAGCATAGTCACTTCAATGACGCCCACTTTGAACTGGTGTAACTTTTGAAGCGTGCATTGCACTCTGGAAATGAAGACATCTCTGCATTCCAGACTTTTCTGGGAATGCATCAAATCCAAAATTTCCATTCCCGCTCGTCTGGTTCACTTGCTATGAATTTTCAAAGTTACAGGTTCATGAGTAAGCATAGTCACTTCAATGACGCCCAAATTGAACTGGTGTAACTTTTGAAGCGTGCATTGCACACTGGAAATGAAGACATCTCTGCATTCCAGACTTTTCTGGGAATGCATCAAATCCAAAATTTCCATTCCCGCTCGTCTGGTTCACTTGCTATGAATTTTCAAAGTTACAGGTTCATGAGTAAGCATAGTCACTTCAATGACGCCCAAATTGAACTGGTGTAACTTTTGAAGCGTGCATTGCACACTGGAAATGAAGACATCTCTGCATTCCAGACTTTTCTGGGAATGCATCAAATCCAAAATTTCCATTCCCGCTCGTCTGGTTCACTTGCTATGAATTTTCAAAGTTACAGGTTCATGAGTAAGCATAGTCACTTCAATGACGCCCAAATTGAACTGGTGTAACTTTTGAAGCATGCATTGCACACTGGAAATGAAGACATCTCTGCATTCCAGACTTTTCTGGGAATGCATCAAATCCAAAATTTCCATTCCCGCTCGTCTGGTTCACTTGCTATGAATTTTCAAAGTTACAGGTTCATGAGTAAGCATAGTCACTTCAATGACGCCCAAATTGAACTGGTGTAACTTTTGAAGCGTGCATTGCACACTGGAAATGAAGACATCTCTGCATTCCAGACTTTTCTAGGAATGCATCAAATCCAAAATTTCCATTCCCGCTCGTCTGGTTCACTTGCTATGAATTTTCAAAGTTACAGGTTCATGAGCAAGCATAGTCACTTCAATGACGCCCACTTTGAACTGGTGTAACTTTTGAAGCGTGCATTGCACACTGGAAATGAAGACATCTCTGCATTCCAGACTTTTCTGGGAATGCATCAAATCCAAAATTTCCATTCCCGCTCGTCTGGTTCACTTGCTATGAATTTTCAAAGTTACAGGTTCATGAGTAAGCATAGTCACTTCAATGACGCCCAAATTGAACTGGTGTAACTTTTGAAGCGTGCATTGCACACTGGAAATGAAGACATCTCTGCATTCCAGACTTTTCTGGGAATGCATCAAATCCAAAATTTCCATTCCCGCTCGTCTGGTTCACTTGCTATGAATTTTCAAAGTTACAGGTTCATGAGTAAGCATAGTCACTTCAATGACGCCCAAATTGAACTGGTGTAACTTTTGAAGCGTGCATTGCACACTGGAAATGAAGACATCTCTGCATTCCAGACTTTTCTGGGAATGCATCAAATCCAAAATTTCCATTCCCGCTCGTCTGGTTCACTTGCTATGAATTTTCAAAGTTACAGGTTCATGAGCAAGCATAGTCACTTCAATGACGCCCACTTTGAACTGGTGTAACTTTTGAAGCGTGCATTGCACTCTGGAAATGAAGACATCTCTGCATTCCAGACTTTTCTGGGAATGCATCAAATCCAAAATTTCCATTCCCGCTCGTCTGGTTCACTTGCTATGAATTTTCAAAGTTACAGGTTCATGAGTAAGCATAGTCACTTCAATGACGCCCAAATTGAACTGGTGTAACTTTTGAAGCGTGCATTGCACACTGGAAATGAAGACATCTCTGCATTCCAGACTTTTCTGGGAATGCATCAAATCCAAAATTTCCATTCCCGCTCGTCTGGTTCACTTGCTATGAATTTTCAAAGTTACAGGTTCATGAGTAAGCATAGTCACTTCAATGACGCCCAAATTGAACTGGTGTAACTTTTGAAGCGTGCATTGCACACTGGAAATGAAGACATCTCTGCATTCCAGACTTTTCTGGGAATGCATCAAATCCAAAATTTCCATTCCCGCTCGTCTGGTTCACTTGCTATGAATTTTCAAAGTTACAGGTTCATGAGTAAGCATAGTCACTTCAATGACGCCCAAATTGAACTGGTGTAACTTTTGAAGCATGCATTGCACACTGGAAATGAAGACATCTCTGCATTCCAGACTTTTCTGGGAATGCATCAAATCCAAAATTTCCATTCCCGCTCGTCTGGTTCACTTGCTATGAATTTTCAAAGTTACAGGTTCATGAGTAAGCATAGTCACTTCAATGACGCCCAAATTGAACTGGTGTAACTTTTGAAGCGTGCATTGCACACTGGAAATGAAGACATCTCTGCATTCCAGACTTTTCTAGGAATGCATCAAATCCAAAATTTCCATTCCCGCTCGTCTGGTTCACTTGCTATGAATTTTCAAAGTTACAGGTTCATGAGCAAGCATAGTCACTTCAATGACGCCCACTTTGAACTGGTGTAACTTTTGAAGCGTGCATTGCACACTGGAAATGAAGACATCTCTGCATTCCAGACTTTTCTGGGAATGCATCAAATCCAAAATTTCCATTCCCGCTCGTCTGGTTCACTTGCTATGAATTTTCAAAGTTACAGGTTCATGAGTAAGCATAGTCACTTCAATGACGCCCAAATTGAACTGGTGTAACTTTTGAAGCGTGCATTGCACACTGGAAATGAAGACATCTCTGCATTCCAGACTTTTCTGGGAATGCATCAAATCCAAAATTTCCATTCCCGCTCGTCTGGTTCACTTGCTATGAATTTTCAAAGTTACAGGTTCATGAGTAAGCATAGTCACTTCAATGACGCCCAAATTGAACTGGTGTAACTTTTGAAGCATGCATTGCACACTGGAAATGAAGACATCTCTGCATTCCAGACTTTTCTGGGAATGCATCAAATCCAAAATTTCCATTCCCGCTCGTCTGGTTCACTTGCTATGAATTTTCAAAGTTACAGGTTCATGAGTAAGCATAGTCACTTCAATGACGCCCAAATTGAACTGGTGTAACTTTTGAAGCGTGCATTGCACACTGGAAATGAAGACATCTCTGCATTCCAGACTTTTCTGGGAATGCATCAAATCCAAAATTTCCATTCCCGCTCGTCTGGTTCACTTGCTATGAATTTTCAAAGTTACAGGTTCATGAGCAAGCATAGTCACTTCAATGACGCCCACTTTGAACTGGTGTAACTTTTGAAGCGTGCATTGCACACTGGAAATGAAGACATCTCTGCATTCCAGACTTTTCTAGGAATGCATCAAATCCAAAATTTCCATTCCCGCTCGTCTGGTTCACTTGCTATGAATTTTCAAAGTTACAGGTTCATGAGCAAGCATAGTCACTTCAATGACGCCCACTTTGAACTGGTGTAACTTTTGAAGCGTGCATTGCACACTGGAAATGAAGACATCTCTGCATTCCAGACTTTTCTAGGAATGCATCAAATCCAAAATTTCCATTCCCGCTCGTCTGGTTCACTTGCTATGAATTTTCAAAGTTACAGGTTCATGAGCAAGCATAGTCACTTCAATGACGCCCACTTTGAACTGGTGTAACTTTTGAAGCGTGCATTGCACACTGGAAATGAAGACATCTCTGCATTCCAGACTTTTCTGGGAATGCATCAAATCCAAAATTTCCATTCCCGCTCGTCTGGTTCACTTGCTATGAATTTTCAAAGTTACAGGTTCATGAGTAAGCATAGTCACTTCAATGACGCCCAAATTGAACTGGTGTAACTTTTGAAGCATGCATTGCACACTGGAAATGAAGACATCTCTGCATTCCAGACTTTTCTGGGAATGCATCAAATCCAAAATTTCCATTCCCGCTCGTCTGGTTCACTTGCTATGAATTTTCAAAGTTACAGGTTCATGAGTAAGCATAGTCACTTCAATGACGCCCAAATTGAACTGGTGTAACTTTTGAAGCGTGCATTGCACACTGGAAATGAAGACATCTCTGCATTCCAGACTTTTCTAGGAATGCATCAAATCCAAAATTTCCATTCCCGCTCGTCTGGTTCACTTGCTATGAATTTTCAAAGTTACAGGTTCATGAGCAAGCATAGTCACTTCAATGACGCCCACTTTGAACTGGTGTAACTTTTGAAGCGTGCATTGCACACTGGAAATGAAGACATCTCTGCATTCCAGACTTTTCTGGGAATGCATCAAATCCAAAATTTCCATTCCCGCTCGTCTGGTTCACTTGCTATGAATTTTCAAAGTTACAGGTTCATGAGTAAGCATAGTCACTTCAATGACGCCCAAATTGAACTGGTGTAACTTTTGAAGCGTGCATTGCACACTGGAAATGAAGACATCTCTGCATTCCAGACTTTTCTGGGAATGCATCAAATCCAAAATTTCCATTCCCGCTCGTCTGGTTCACTTGCTATGAATTTTCAAAGTTACAGGTTCATGAGTAAGCATAGTCACTTCAATGACGCCCAAATTGAACTGGTGTAACTTTTGAAGCATGCATTGCACACTGGAAATGAAGACATCTCTGCATTCCAGACTTTTCTGGGAATGCATCAAATCCAAAATTTCCATTCCCGCTCGTCTGGTTCACTTGCTATGAATTTTCAAAGTTACAGGTTCATGAGTAAGCATAGTCACTTCAATGACGCCCAAATTGAACTGGTGTAACTTTTGAAGCGTGCATTGCACACTGGAAATGAAGACATCTCTGCATTCCAGACTTTTCTGGGAATGCATCAAATCCAAAATTTCCATTCCCGCTCGTCTGGTTCACTTGCTATGAATTTTCAAAGTTACAGGTTCATGAGCAAGCATAGTCACTTCAATGACGCCCACTTTGAACTGGTGTAACTTTTGAAGCGTGCATTGCACACTGGAAATGAAGACATCTCTGCATTCCAGACTTTTCTAGGAATGCATCAAATCCAAAATTTCCATTCCCGCTCGTCTGGTTCACTTGCTATGAATTTTCAAAGTTACAGGTTCATGAGCAAGCATAGTCACTTCAATGACGCCCACTTTGAACTGGTGTAACTTTTGAAGCGTGCATTGCACACTGGAAATGAAGACATCTCTGCATTCCAGACTTTTCTAGGAATGCATCAAATCCAAAATTTCCATTCCCGCTCGTCTGGTTCACTTGCTATGAATTTTCAAAGTTACAGGTTCATGAGCAAGCATAGTCACTTCAATGACGCCCACTTTGAACTGGTGTAACTTTTGAAGCATGCATTGCACACTGGAAATGAAGACATCTCTGCATTCCAGACTTTTCTGGGAATGCATCAAATCCAAAATTTCCATTCCCGCTCGTCTGGTTCACTTGCTATGAATTTTCAAAGTTACAGGTTCATGAGCAAGCATAGTCACTTCAATGACGCCCACTTTGAACTGGTGTAACTTTTGAAGCGTGCATTGCACACTGGAAATGAAGACATCTCTGCATTCCAGACTTTTCTAGGAATGCATCAAATCCAAAATTTCCATTCCCGCTCGTCTGGTTCACTTGCTATGAATTTTCAAAGTTACAGGTTCATGAGCAAGCATAGTCACTTCAATGACGCCCACTTTGAACTGGTGTAACTTTTGAAGCGTGCATTGCACACTGGAAATGAAGACATCTCTTCATTCCAGACTTTTCTTGGAATGCATCAAATCCAAAATTTCCATTCCCGCTCGTCTGGTTCACTTGCTATGAATTTTCAAAGTTACAGGTTCATGAGCAAGCATAGTCACTTCAATGACGCCCACTTTGAACTGGTGTAACTTTTGAAGCGTGCATTGCACACTGGAAATGAAGACATCTCTTCATTCCAGACTTTTCTTGGAATGCATCAAATCCAAAATTTCCATTCCCGCTCGTCTGGTTCACTTGCTATGAATTTTCAAAGTTACAGGTTCATGAGTAAGCATAGTCACTTCAATGACGCCCAAATTGAACTGGTGTAACTTTTGAAGCGTGCATTGCACACTGGAAATGAAGACATCTCTGCATTCCAGACTTTTCTAGGAATGCATCAAATCCAAAATTTCCATTCCCGCTCGTCTGGTTCACTTGCTATGAATTTTCAAAGTTACAGGTTCATGAGCAAGCATAGTCACTTCAATGACGCCCACTTTGAACTGGTGTAACTTTTGAAGCGTGCATTGCACACTGGAAATGAAGACATCTCTGCATTCCAGACTTTTCTGGGAATGCATCAAATCCAAAATTTCCATTCCCGCTCGTCTGGTTCACTTGCTATGAATTTTCAAAGTTACAGGTTCATGAGTAAGCATAGTCACTTCAATGACGCCCAAATTGAACTGGTGTAACTTTTGAAGCGTGCATTGCACACTGGAAATGAAGACATCTCTGCATTCCAGACTTTTCTGGGAATGCATCAAATCCAAAATTTCCATTCCCGCTCGTCTGGTTCACTTGCTATGAATTTTCAAAGTTACAGGTTCATGAGTAAGCATAGTCACTTCAATGACGCCCAAATTGAACTGGTGTAACTTTTGAAGCATGCATTGCACACTGGAAATGAAGACATCTCTGCATTCCAGACTTTTCTGGGAATGCATCAAATCCAAAATTTCCATTCCCGCTCGTCTGGTTCACTTGCTATGAATTTTCAAAGTTACAGGTTCATGAGTAAGCATAGTCACTTCAATGACGCCCAAATTGAACTGGTGTAACTTTTGAAGCGTGCATTGCACACTGGAAATGAAGACATCTCTGCATTCCAGACTTTTCTGGGAATGCATCAAATCCAAAATTTCCATTCCCGCTCGTCTGGTTCACTTGCTATGAATTTTCAAAGTTACAGGTTCATGAGCAAGCATAGTCACTTCAATGACGCCCACTTTGAACTGGTGTAACTTTTGAAGCGTGCATTGCACACTGGAAATGAAGACATCTCTGCATTCCAGACTTTTCTAGGAATGCATCAAATCCAAAATTTCCATTCCCGCTCGTCTGGTTCACTTGCTATGAATTTTCAAAGTTACAGGTTCATGAGCAAGCATAGTCACTTCAATGACGCCCACTTTGAACTGGTGTAACTTTTGAAGCGTGCATTGCACACTGGAAATGAAGACATCTCTGCATTCCAGACTTTTCTAGGAATGCATCAAATCCAAAATTTCCATTCCCGCTCGTCTGGTTCACTTGCTATGAATTTTCAAAGTTACAGGTTCATGAGCAAGCATAGTCACTTCAATGACGCCCACTTTGAACTGGTGTAACTTTTGAAGCATGCATTGCACACTGGAAATGAAGACATCTCTGCATTCCAGACTTTTCTGGGAATGCATCAAATCCAAAATTTCCATTCCCGCTCGTCTGGTTCACTTGCTATGAATTTTCAAAGTTACAGGTTCATGAGCAAGCATAGTCACTTCAATGACGCCCACTTTGAACTGGTGTAACTTTTGAAGCGTGCATTGCACACTGGAAATGAAGACATCTCTGCATTCCAGACTTTTCTAGGAATGCATCAAATCCAAAATTTCCATTCCCGCTCGTCTGGTTCACTTGCTATGAATTTTCAAAGTTACAGGTTCATGAGCAAGCATAGTCACTTCAATGACGCCCACTTTGAACTGGTGTAACTTTTGAAGCGTGCATTGCACACTGGAAATGAAGACATCTCTTCATTCCAGACTTTTCTTGGAATGCATCAAATCCAAAATTTCCATTCCCGCTCGTCTGGTTCACTTGCTATGAATTTTCAAAGTTACAGGTTCATGAGTAAGCATAGTCACTTCAATGACGCCCACTTTGAACTGGTGTAACTTTTGAAGCGTGCATTGCACACTGGAAATGAAGACATCTCTTCATTCCAGACTTTTCTTGGAATGCATCAAATCCAAAATTTCCATTCCCGCTCGTCTGGTTCACTTGCTATGAATTTTCAAAGTTACAGGTTCATGAGTAAGCATAGTCACTTCAATGACGCCCAAATTGAACTGGTGTAACTTTTGAAGCGTGCATTGCACACTGGAAATGAAGACATCACTGCATTCCAGACTTTTCTGGGAATGCATCAAATCCAAAATTTCCATTCCCGCTCGTCTGGTTCACTTGCTATGAATTTTCAAAGTTACAGGTTCATGAGTAAGCATAGTCACTTCAATGACGCCCACTTTGAACTGGTGTAACTTTTGAAGCGTGCATTGCACACTGGAAATGAAGACATCTCTGCATTCCAGACTTTTCTGGGAATGCATCAAATCCAAAATTTCCATTCCCGCTCGTCTGGTTCACTTGCTATGAATTTTCAAAGTTACAGGTTCATGAGCAAGCATAGTCACTTCAATGACGCCCAAATTGAACTGGTGTAACTTTTGAAGCGTGCATTGCACACTGGAAATGAAGACATCTCTGCATTCCAGACTTTTCTGGGAATGCATCAAATCCAAAATTTCCATTCCCGCTCGTCTGGTTCACTTGCTATGAATTTTCAAAGTTACAGGTTCATGAGCAAGCATAGTCACTTCAATGACGCCCACTTTGAACTGGTGTAACTTTTGAAGCGTGCATTGCACACTGGAAATGAAGACATCTCTGCATTCCAGACTTTTCTGGGAATGCATCAAATCCAAAATTTCCATTCCCGCTCGTCTGGTTCACTTGCTATGAATTTTCAAAGTTACAGGTTCATGAGCAAGCATAGTCACTTCAATGACGCCCACTTTGAACTGGTGTAACTTTTGAAGCGTGCATTGCACACTGGAAATGAAGACATCTCTGCATTCCAGACTTTTCTAGGAATGCATCAAATCCAAAATTTCCATTCCCGCTCGTCTGGTTCACTTGCTATGAATTTTCAAAGTTACAGGTTCATGAGCAAGCATAGTCACTTCAATGACGCCCACTTTGAACTGGTGTAACTTTTGAAGCGTGCATTGCACACTGGAAATGAAGACATCTCTGCATTCCAGACTTTTCTGGGAATGCATCAAATCCAAAATTTCCATTCCCGCTCGTCTGGTTCACTTGCTATGAATTTTCAAAGTTACAGGTTCATGAGTAAGCATAGTCACTTCAATGACGCCCAAATTGAACTGGTGTAACTTTTGAAGCATGCATTGCACACTGGAAATGAAGACATCTCTGCATTCCAGACTTTTCTGGGAATGCATCAAATCCAAAATTTCCATTCCCGCTCGTCTGGTTCACTTGCTATGAATTTTCAAAGTTACAGGTTCATGAGTAAGCATAGTCACTTCAATGACGCCCAAATTGAACTGGTGTAACTTTTGAAGCGTGCATTGCACACTGGAAATGAAGACATCTCTGCATTCCAGACTTTTCTAGGAATGCATCAAATCCAAAATTTCCATTCCCGCTCGTCTGGTTCACTTGCTATGAATTTTCAAAGTTACAGGTTCATGAGCAAGCATAGTCACTTCAATGACGCCCACTTTGAACTGGTGTAACTTTTGAAGCGTGCATTGCACACTGGAAATGAAGACATCTCTGCATTCCAGACTTTTCTGGGAATGCATCAAATCCAAAATTTCCATTCCCGCTCGTCTGGTTCACTTGCTATGAATTTTCAAAGTTACAGGTTCATGAGTAAGCATAGTCACTTCAATGACGCCCAAATTGAACTGGTGTAACTTTTGAAGCGTGCATTGCACACTGGAAATGAAGACATCTCTGCATTCCAGACTTTTCTGGGAATGCATCAAATCCAAAATTTCCATTCCCGCTCGTCTGGTTCACTTGCTATGAATTTTCAAAGTTACAGGTTCATGAGTAAGCATAGTCACTTCAATGACGCCCAAATTGAACTGGTGTAACTTTTGAAGCATGCATTGCACACTGGAAATGAAGACATCTCTGCATTCCAGACTTTTCTGGGAATGCATCAAATCCAAAATTTCCATTCCCGCTCGTCTGGTTCACTTGCTATGAATTTTCAAAGTTACAGGTTCATGAGTAAGCATAGTCACTTCAATGACGCCCAAATTGAACTGGTGTAACTTTTGAAGCGTGCATTGCACACTGGAAATGAAGACATCTCTGCATTCCAGACTTTTCTGGGAATGCATCAAATCCAAAATTTCCATTCCCGCTCGTCTGGTTCACTTGCTATGAATTTTCAAAGTTACAGGTTCATGAGCAAGCATAGTCACTTCAATGACGCCCACTTTGAACTGGTGTAACTTTTGAAGCGTGCATTGCACACTGGAAATGAAGACATCTCTGCATTCCAGACTTTTCTAGGAATGCATCAAATCCAAAATTTCCATTCCCGCTCGTCTGGTTCACTTGCTATGAATTTTCAAAGTTACAGGTTCATGAGCAAGCATAGTCACTTCAATGACGCCCACTTTGAACTGGTGTAACTTTTGAAGCGTGCATTGCACACTGGAAATGAAGACATCTCTGCATTCCAGACTTTTCTAGGAATGCATCAAATCCAAAATTTCCATTCCCGCTCGTCTGGTTCACTTGCTATGAATTTTCAAAGTTACAGGTTCATGAGCAAGCATAGTCACTTCAATGACGCCCACTTTGAACTGGTGTAACTTTTGAAGCATGCATTGCACACTGGAAATGAAGACATCTCTGCATTCCAGACTTTTCTGGGAATGCATCAAATCCAAAATTTCCATTCCCGCTCGTCTGGTTCACTTGCTATGAATTTTCAAAGTTACAGGTTCATGAGCAAGCATAGTCACTTCAATGACGCCCACTTTGAACTGGTGTAACTTTTGAAGCGTGCATTGCACACTGGAAATGAAGACATCTCTGCATTCCAGACTTTTCTAGGAATGCATCAAATCCAAAATTTCCATTCCCGCTCGTCTGGTTCACTTGCTATGAATTTTCAAAGTTACAGGTTCATGAGCAAGCATAGTCACTTCAATGACGCCCACTTTGAACTGGTGTAACTTTTGAAGCGTGCATTGCACACTGGAAATGAAGACATCTCTTCATTCCAGACTTTTCTTGGAATGCATCAAATCCAAAATTTCCATTCCCGCTCGTCTGGTTCACTTGCTATGAATTTTCAAAGTTACAGGTTCATGAGTAAGCATAGTCACTTCAATGACGCCCACTTTGAACTGGTGTAACTTTTGAAGCGTGCATTGCACACTGGAAATGAAGACATCTCTTCATTCCAGACTTTTCTTGGAATGCATCAAATCCAAAATTTCCATTCCCGCTCGTCTGGTTCACTTGCTATGAATTTTCAAAGTTACAGGTTCATGAGTAAGCATAGTCACTTCAATGACGCCCAAATTGAACTGGTGTAACTTTTGAAGCGTGCATTGCACACTGGAAATGAAGACATCACTGCATTCCAGACTTTTCTGGGAATGCATCAAATCCAAAATTTCCATTCCCGCTCGTCTGGTTCACTTGCTATGAATTTTCAAAGTTACAGGTTCATGAGTAAGCATAGTCACTTCAATGACGCCCACTTTGAACTGGTGTAACTTTTGAAGCGTGCATTGCACACTGGAAATGAAGACATCTCTGCATTCCAGACTTTTCTGGGAATGCATCAAATCCAAAATTTCCATTCCCGCTCGTCTGGTTCACTTGCTATGAATTTTCAAAGTTACAGGTTCATGAGCAAGCATAGTCACTTCAATGACGCCCAAATTGAACTGGTGTAACTTTTGAAGCGTGCATTGCACACTGGAAATGAAGACATCTCTGCATTCCAGACTTTTCTGGGAATGCATCAAATCCAAAATTTCCATTCCCGCTCGTCTGGTTCACTTGCTATGAATTTTCAAAGTTACAGGTTCATGAGCAAGCATAGTCACTTCAATGACGCCCACTTTAAACTGGTGTAACTTTTGAAGCGTGCATTGCACACTGGAAATGAAGACATCTCTGCATTCCAGACTTTTCTGGGAATGCATCAAATCCAAAATTTCCATTCCCGCTCGTCTGGTTCACTTGCTATGAATTTTCAAAGTTACAGGTTCATGAGCAAGCATAGTCACTTCAATGACGCCCACTTTGAACTGGTGTAACTTTTGAAGCGTGCATTGCACACTGGAAATGAAGACATCTCTGCATTCCAGACTTTTCTAGGAATGCATCAAATCCAAAATTTCCATTCCCGCTCGTCTGGTTCACTTGCTATGAATTTTCAAAGTTACAGGTTCATGAGCAAGCATAGTCACTTCAATGACGCCCACTTTGAACTGGTGTAACTTTTGAAGCGTGCATTGCACACTGGAAATGAAGACATCTCTGCATTCCAGACTTTTCTGGGAATGCATCAAATCCAAAATTTCCATTCCCGCTCGTCTGGTTCACTTGCTATGAATTTTCAAAGTTACAGGTTCATGAGCAAGCATAGTCACTTCAATGACGCCCAAATTGAACTGGTGTAACTTTTGAAGCGTGCATTGCACACTGGAAATGAAGACATCTCTGCATTCCAGACTTTTCTGGGAATGCATCAAATCCAAAATTTCCATTCCCGCTCGTCTGGTTCACTTGCTATGAATTTTCAAAGTTACAGGTTCATGAGCAAGCATAGTCACTTCAATGACGCCCACTTTGAACTGGTGTAACTTTTGAAGCGTGCATTGCACACTGGAAATGAAGACATCTCTGCATTCCAGACTTTTCTGGGAATGCATCAAATCCAAAATTTCCATTCCCGCTCGTCTGGTTCACTTGCTATGAATTTTCAAAGTTACAGGTTCATGAGCAAGCATAGTCACTTCAATGACGCCCACTTTGAACTGGTGTAACTTTTGAAGCGTGCATTGCACACTGGAAATGAAGACATCTCTGCATTCCAGACTTTTCTAGGAATGCATCAAATCCAAAATTTCCATTCCCGCTCGTCTGGTTCACTTGCTATGAATTTTCAAAGTTACAGGTTCATGAGCAAGCATATTCACTTCAATGACGCCCAAATTGAACTGGTGTAACTTTTGAAGCGTGCATTGCACACTGGAAATGAAGACATCTCTGCATTCCAGACTTTTCTAGGAATGCATCAAATCCAAAATTTCCATTCCCGCTCGTCTGGTTCACTTGCTATGAATTTTCAAAGTTACAGGTTCATGAGCAAGCATAGTCACTTCAATGACGCCCACTTTGAACTGGTGTAACTTTTGAAGCGTGCATTGCACACTGGAAATGAAGACATCTCTGCATTCCAGACTTTTCTAGGAATGCATCAAATCCAAAATTTCCATTCCCGCTCGTCTGGTTCACTTGCTATGAATTTTCAAAGTTACAGGTTCATGAGCAAGCATAGTCACTTCAATGACGCCCACTTTGAACTGGTGTAACTTTTGAAGCGTGCATTGCACACTGGAAATGAAGACATCTCTGCATTCCAGACTTTTCTGGGAATGCATCAAATCCAAAATTTCCATTCCCGCTCGTCTGGTTCACTTGCTATGAATTTTCAAAGTTACAGGTTCATGAGCAAGCATAGTCACTTCAATGACGCCCACTTTGAACTGGTGTAACTTTTGAAGCGTGCATTGCACACTGGAAATGAAGACATCTCTGCATTCCAGACTTTTCTAGGAATGCATCAAATCCAAAATTTCCATTCCCGCTCGTCTGGTTCACTTGCTATGAATTTTCAAAGTTACAGGTTCATGAGCAAGCATATTCACTTCAATGACGCCCAAATTGAACTGGTGTAACTTTTGAAGCGTGCATTGCACACTGGAAATGAAGACATCTCTGCATTCCAGACTTTTCTAGGAATGCATCAAATCCAAAATTTCCATTCCCGCTCGTCTGGTTCACTTGCTATGAATTTTCAAAGTTACAGGTTCATGAGCAAGCATAGTCACTTCAATGACGCCCACTTTGAACTGGTGTAACTTTTGAAGCGTGCATTGCACACTGGAAATGAAGACATCTCTGCATTCCAGACTTTTCTAGGAATGCATCAAATCCAAAATTTCCATTCCCGCTCGTCTGGTTCACTTGCTATGAATTTTCAAAGTTACAGGTTCATGAGCAAGCATAGTCACTTCAATGACGCCCACTTTGAACTGGTGTAACTTTTGAAGCGTGCATTGCACACTGGAAATGAAGACATCTCTGCATTCCAGACTTTTCTGGGAATGCATCAAATCCAAAATTTCCATTCCCGCTCGTCTGGTTCACTTGCTATGAATTTTCAAAGTTACAGGTTCATGAGTAAGCATAGTCACTTCAATGACGCCCAAATTGAACTGGTGTAACTTTTGAAGCGTGCATTGCACACTGGAAATGAAGACATCTCTGCATTCCAGACTTTTCTAGGAATGCATCAAATCCAAAATTTCCATTCCCGCTCGTCTGGTTCACTTGCTATGAATTTTCAAAGTTACAGGTTCATGAGCAAGCATAGTCACTTCAATGACGCCCAAATTGAACTGGTGTAACTTTTGAAGCGTGCATTGCACACTGGAAATGAAGACATCTCTGCATTCCAGACTTTTCTAGGAATACATCAAATCCAAAATTTCCATTCCCGCTCGTCTGGTTCACTTGCTATGAATTTTCAAAGTTACAGGTTCATGAGCAAGCATAGTCACTTCAATGACGCCCACTTTGAACTGGTGTAACTTTTGAAGCGTGCATTGCACACTGGAAATGAAGACATCTCTGCATTCCAGACTTTTCTGGGAATGCATCAAATCCAAAATTTCCATTCCCGCTCGTCTGGTTCACTTGCTATGAATTTTCAAAGTTACAGGTTCATGAGCAAGCATAGTCACTTCAATGACGCCCACTTTGAACTGGTGTAACTTTTGAAGCGTGCATTGCACACTGGAAATGAAGACATCTCTGCATTCCAGACTTTTCTAGGAATGCATCAAATCCAAAATTTCCATTCCCGCTCGTCTGGTTCATTTGCTATGAATTTTCAAAGTTACAGGTTCATGAGTAAGCATAGTCACTTCAATGACGCCCAAATTGAACTGGTGTAACTTTTGAAGCGTGCTTTGCACACTGGAAATGAAGACATCTCTGCATTCCAGACTTTTCTGGGAATGCATCAAATCCAAAATTTCCATTCCCGCTCGTCTGGTTCACTTGCTATGAATTTTCAAAGTTACAGGTTCATGAGCAAGCATAGTCACTTCAATGACGCCCAAATTGAACTGGTGTAACTTTTGAAGCGTGCATTGCACACTGGAAATGAAGACATCTCTGCATTCCAGACTTTTCTGGGAATGCATCAAATCCAAAATTTCCATTCCCGCTCGTCTGGTTCACTTGCTATGAATTTTCAAAGTTACAGGTTCATGAGCAAGCATAGTCACTTCAATGACGCCCACTTTAAACTGGTGTAACTTTTGAAGCGTGCATTGCACACTGGAAATGAAGACATCTCTGCATTCCAGACTTTTCTGGGAATGCATCAAATCCAAAATTTCCATTCCCGCTCGTCTGGTTCACTTGCTATGAATTTTCAAAGTTACAGGTTCATGAGCAAGCATAGTCACTTCAATGACGCCCACTTTGAACTGGTGTAACTTTTGAAGCGTGCATTGCACACTGGAAATGAAGACATCTCTGCATTCCAGACTTTTCTAGGAATGCATCAAATCCAAAATTTCCATTCCCGCTCGTCTGGTTCACTTGCTATGAATTTTCAAAGTTACAGGTTCATGAGCAAGCATAGTCACTTCAATGACGCCCACTTTGAACTGGTGTAACTTTTGAAGCGTGCATTGCACACTGGAAATGAAGACATCTCTGCATTCCAGACTTTTCTGGGAATGCATCAAATCCAAAATTTCCATTCCCGCTCGTCTGGTTCACTTGCTATGAATTTTCAAAGTTACAGGTTCATGAGCAAGCATAGTCACTTCAATGACGCCCAAATTGAACTGGTGTAACTTTTGAAGCGTGCATTGCACACTGGAAATGAAGACATCTCTGCATTCCAGACTTTTCTGGGAATGCATCAAATCCAAAATTTCCATTCCCGCTCGTCTGGTTCACTTGCTATGAATTTTCAAAGTTACAGGTTCATGAGCAAGCATAGTCACTTCAATGACGCCCACTTTGAACTGGTGTAACTTTTGAAGCGTGCATTGCACACTGGAAATGAAGACATCTCTGCATTCCAGACTTTTCTGGGAATGCATCAAATCCAAAATTTCCATTCCCGCTCGTCTGGTTCACTTGCTATGAATTTTCAAAGTTACAGGTTCATGAGCAAGCATAGTCACTTCAATGACGCCCAAATTGAACTGGTGTAACTTTTGAAGCGTGCATTGCACACTGGAAATGAAGACATCTCTGCATTCCAGACTTTTCTGGGAATGCATCAAATCCAAAATTTCCATTCCCGCTCGTCTGGTTCACTTGCTATGAATTTTCAAAGTTACAGGTTCATGAGCAAGCATAGTCACTTCAATGACGCCCACTTTAAACTGGTGTAACTTTTGAAGCGTGCATTGCACACTGGAAATGAAGACATCTCTGCATTCCAGACTTTTCTGGGAATGCATCAAATCCAAAATTTCCATTCCCGCTCGTCTGGTTCACTTGCTATGAATTTTCAAAGTTACAGGTTCATGAGCAAGCATAGTCACTTCAATGACGCCCACTTTGAACTGGTGTAACTTTTGAAGCGTGCATTGCACACTGGAAATGAAGACATCTCTGCATTCCAGACTTTTCTAGGAATGCATCAAATCCAAAATTTCCATTCCCGCTCGTCTGGTTCACTTGCTATGAATTTTCAAAGTTACAGGTTCATGAGCAAGCATAGTCACTTCAATGACGCCCACTTTGAACTGGTGTAACTTTTGAAGCGTGCTTTGCACACTGGAAATGAAGACATCTCTGCATTCCAGACTTTTCTGGGAATGCATCAAATCCAAAATTTCCATTCCCGCTCGTCTGGTTCACTTGCTATGAATTTTCAAAGTTACAGGTTCATGAGCAAGCATAGTCACTTCAATGACGCCCAAATTGAACTGGTGTAACTTTTGAAGCGTGCATTGCACACTGGAAATGAAGACATCTCTGCATTCCAGACTTTTCTGGGAATGCATCAAATCCAAAATTTCCATTCCCGCTCGTCTGGTTCACTTGCTATGAATTTTCAAAGTTACAGGTTCATGAGCAAGCATAGTCACTTCAATGACGCCCACTTTAAACTGGTGTAACTTTTGAAGCGTGCATTGCACACTGGAAATGAAGACATCTCTGCATTCCAGACTTTTCTGGGAATGCATCAAATCCAAAATTTCCATTCCCGCTCGTCTGGTTCACTTGCTATGAATTTTCAAAGTTACAGGTTCATGAGCAAGCATAGTCACTTCAATGACGCCCACTTTGAACTGGTGTAACTTTTGAAGCGTGCATTGCACACTGGAAATGAAGACATCTCTGCATTCCAGACTTTTCTAGGAATGCATCAAATCCAAAATTTCCATTCCCGCTCGTCTGGTTCACTTGCTATGAATTTTCAAAGTTACAGGTTCATGAGCAAGCATAGTCACTTCAATGACGCCCACTTTGAACTGGTGTAACTTTTGAAGCGTGCATTGCACACTGGAAATGAAGACATCTCTGCATTCCAGACTTTTCTGGGAATGCATCAAATCCAAAATTTCCATTCCCGCTCGTCTGGTTCACTTGCTATGAATTTTCAAAGTTACAGGTTCATGAGCAAGCATAGTCACTTCAATGACGCCCAAATTGAACTGGTGTAACTTTTGAAGCGTGCATTGCACACTGGAAATGAAGACATCTCTGCATTCCAGACTTTTCTGGGAATGCATCAAATCCAAAATTTCCATTCCCGCTCGTCTGGTTCACTTGCTATGAATTTTCAAAGTTACAGGTTCATGAGCAAGCATAGTCACTTCAATGACGCCCACTTTAAACTGGTGTAACTTTTGAAGCGTGCATTGCACACTGGAAATGAAGACATCTCTGCATTCCAGACTTTTCTGGGAATGCATCAAATCCAAAATTTCCATTCCCGCTCGTCTGGTTCACTTGCTATGAATTTTCAAAGTTACAGGTTCATGAGCAAGCATAGTCACTTCAATGACGCCCACTTTGAACTGGTGTAACTTTTGAAGCGTGCATTGCACACTGGAAATGAAGACATCTCTGCATTCCAGACTTTTCTAGGAATGCATCAAATCCAAAATTTCCATTCCCGCTCGTCTGGTTCACTTGCTATGAATTTTCAAAGTTACAGGTTCATGAGCAAGCATAGTCACTTCAATGACGCCCACTTTGAACTGGTGTAACTTTTGAAGCGTGCATTGCACACTGGAAATGAAGACATCTCTGCATTCCAGACTTTTCTGGGAATGCATCAAATCCAAAATTTCCATTCCCGCTCGTCTGGTTCACTTGCTATGAATTTTCAAAGTTACAGGTTCATGAGCAAGCATAGTCACTTCAATGACGCCCAAATTGAACTGGTGTAACTTTTGAAGCGTGCATTGCACACTGGAAATGAAGACATCTCTGCATTCCAGACTTTTCTGGGAATGCATCAAATCCAAAATTTCCATTCCCGCTCGTCTGGTTCACTTGCTATGAATTTTCAAAGTTACAGGTTCATGAGCAAGCATAGTCACTTCAATGACGCCCACTTTGAACTGGTGTAACTTTTGAAGCGTGCATTGCACACTGGAAATGAAGACATCTCTGCATTCCAGACTTTTCTGGGAATGCATCAAATCCAAAATTTCCATTCCCGCTCGTCTGGTTCACTTGCTATGAATTTTCAAAGTTACAGGTTCATGAGCAAGCATAGTCACTTCAATGACGCCCAAATTGAACTGGTGTAACTTTTGAAGCGTGCATTGCACACTGGAAATGAAGACATCTCTGCATTCCAGACTTTTCTGGGAATGCATCAAATCCAAAATTTCCATTCCCGCTCGTCTGGTTCACTTGCTATGAATTTTCAAAGTTACAGGTTCATGAGCAAGCATAGTCACTTCAATGACGCCCACTTTGAACTGGTGTAACTTTTGAAGCGTGCATTGCACACTGGAAATGAAGACATCTCTGCATTCCAGACTTTTCTAGGAATGCATCAAATCCAAAATTTCCATTCCCGCTCGTCTGGTTCACTTGCTATGAATTTTCAAAGTTACAGGTTCATGAGCAAGCATAGTCACTTCAATGACGCCCACTTTGAACTGGTGTAACTTTTGAAGCGTGCATTGCACACTGGAAATGAAGACATCTCTGCATTCCAGACTTTTCTGGGAATGCATCAAATCCAAAATTTCCATTCCCGCTCGTCTGGTTCACTTGCTATGAATTTTCAAAGTTACAGGTTCATGAGCAAGCATAGTCACTTCAATGACGCCCAAATTGAACTGGTGTAACTTTTGAAGCGTGCATTGCACACTGGAAATGAAGACATCTCTGCATTCCAGACTTTTCTGGGAATGCATCAAATCCAAAATTTCCATTCCCGCTCGTCTGGTTCACTTGCTATGAATTTTCAAAGTTACAGGTTCATGAGCAAGCATAGTCACTTCAATGACGCCCACTTTGAACTGGTGTAACTTTTGAAGCGTGCATTGCACACTGGAAATGAAGACATCTCTGCATTCCAGACTTTTCTGGGAATGCATCAAATCCAAAATTTCCATTCCCGCTCGTCTGGTTCACTTGCTATGAATTTTCAAAGTTACAGGTTCATGAGCAAGCATAGTCACTTCAATGACGCCCAAATTGAACTGGTGTAACTTTTGAAGCGTGCATTGCACACTGGAAATGAAGACATCTCTGCATTCCAGACTTTTCTGGGAATGCATCAAATCCAAAATTTCCATTCCCGCTCGTCTGGTTCACTTGCTATGAATTTTCAAAGTTACAGGTTCATGAGCAAGCATAGTCACTTCAATGACGCCCACTTTGAACTGGTGTAACTTTTGAAGCGTGCATTGCACACTGGAAATGAAGACATCTCTGCATTCCAGACTTTTCTAGGAATGCATCAAATCCAAAATTTCCATTCCCGCTCGTCTGGTTCACTTGCTATGAATTTTCAAAGTTACAGGTTCATGAGCAAGCATATTCACTTCAATGACGCCCAAATTGAACTGGTGTAACTTTTGAAGCGTGCATTGCACACTGGAAATGAAGACATCTCTGCATTCCAGACTTTTCTAGGAATGCATCAAATCCAAAATTTCCATTCCCGCTCGTCTGGTTCACTTGCTATGAATTTTCAAAGTTACAGGTTCATGAGCAAGCATAGTCACTTCAATGACGCCCACTTTGAACTGGTGTAACTTTTGAAGCGTGCATTGCACACTGGAAATGAAGACATCTCTGCATTCCAGACTTTTCTAGGAATGCATCAAATCCAAAATTTCCATTCCCGCTCGTCTGGTTCACTTGCTATGAATTTTCAAAGTTACAGGTTCATGAGCAAGCATAGTCACTTCAATGACGCCCACTTTGAACTGGTGTAACTTTTGAAGCGTGCATTGCACACTGGAAATGAAGACATCTCTGCATTCCAGACTTTTCTAGGAATGCATCAAATCCAAAATTTCCATTCCCGCTCGTCTGGTTCACTTGCTATGAATTTTCAAAGTTACAGGTTCATGAGCAAGCATATTCACTTCAATGACGCCCAAATTGAACTGGTGTAACTTTTGAAGCGTGCATTGCACACTGGAAATGAAGACATCTCTGCATTCCAGACTTTTCTAGGAATGCATCAAATCCAAAATTTCCATTCCCGCTCGTCTGGTTCACTTGCTATGAATTTTCAAAGTTACAGGTTCATGAGCAAGCATAGTCACTTCAATGACGCCCACTTTGAACTGGTGTAACTTTTGAAGCGTGCATTGCACACTGGAAATGAAGACATCTCTGCATTCCAGACTTTTCTAGGAATGCATCAAATCCAAAATTTCCATTCCCGCTCGTCTGGTTCACTTGCTATGAATTTTCAAAGTTACAGGTTCATGAGCAAGCATAGTCACTTCAATGACGCCCACTTTGAACTGGTGTAACTTTTGAAGCGTGCATTGCACACTGGAAATGAAGACATCTCTGCATTCCAGACTTTTCTGGGAATGCATCAAATCCAAAATTTCCATTCCCGCTCGTCTGGTTCACTTGCTATGAATTTTCAAAGTTACAGGTTCATGAGTAAGCATAGTCACTTCAATGACGCCCAAATTGAACTGGTGTAACTTTTGAAGCGTGCATTGCACACTGGAAATGAAGACATCTCTGCATTCCAGACTTTTCTAGGAATGCATCAAATCCAAAATTTCCATTCCCGCTCGTCTGGTTCACTTGCTATGAATTTTCAAAGTTACAGGTTCATGAGCAAGCATAGTCACTTCAATGACGCCCAAATTGAACTGGTGTAACTTTTGAAGCGTGCATTGCACACTGGAAATGAAGACATCTCTGCATTCCAGACTTTTCTAGGAATACATCAAATCCAAAATTTCCATTCCCGCTCGTCTGGTTCACTTGCTATGAATTTTCAAAGTTACAGGTTCATGAGCAAGCATAGTCACTTCAATGACGCCCACTTTGAACTGGTGTAACTTTTGAAGCGTGCATTGCACACTGGAAATGAAGACATCTCTGCATTCCAGACTTTTCTGGGAATGCATCAAATCCAAAATTTCCATTCCCGCTCGTCTGGTTCACTTGCTATGAATTTTCAAAGTTACAGGTTCATGAGCAAGCATAGTCACTTCAATGACGCCCACTTTGAACTGGTGTAACTTTTGAAGCGTGCATTGCACACTGGAAATGAAGACATCTCTGCATTCCAGACTTTTCTAGGAATGCATCAAATCCAAAATTTCCATTCCCGCTCGTCTGGTTCATTTGCTATGAATTTTCAAAGTTACAGGTTCATGAGTAAGCATAGTCACTTCAATGACGCCCAAATTGAACTGGTGTAACTTTTGAAGCGTGCTTTGCACACTGGAAATGAAGACATCTCTGCATTCCAGACTTTTCTGGGAATGCATCAAATCCAAAATTTCCATTCCCGCTCGTCTGGTTCACTTGCTATGAATTTTCAAAGTTACAGGTTCATGAGCAAGCATAGTCACTTCAATGACGCCCAAATTGAACTGGTGTAACTTTTGAAGCGTGCATTGCACACTGGAAATGAAGACATCTCTGCATTCCAGACTTTTCTGGGAATGCATCAAATCCAAAATTTCCATTCCCGCTCGTCTGGTTCACTTGCTATGAATTTTCAAAGTTACAGGTTCATGAGCAAGCATAGTCACTTCAATGACGCCCACTTTAAACTGGTGTAACTTTTGAAGCGTGCATTGCACACTGGAAATGAAGACATCTCTGCATTCCAGACTTTTCTGGGAATGCATCAAATCCAAAATTTCCATTCCCGCTCGTCTGGTTCACTTGCTATGAATTTTCAAAGTTACAGGTTCATGAGCAAGCATAGTCACTTCAATGACGCCCACTTTGAACTGGTGTAACTTTTGAAGCGTGCATTGCACACTGGAAATGAAGACATCTCTGCATTCCAGACTTTTCTAGGAATGCATCAAATCCAAAATTTCCATTCCCGCTCGTCTGGTTCACTTGCTATGAATTTTCAAAGTTACAGGTTCATGAGCAAGCATAGTAACTTCAATGACGCCCACTTTGAACTGGTGTAACTTTTGAAGCGTGCATTGCACACTGGAAATGAAGACATCTCTGCATTCCAGACTTTTCTAGGAATGCATCAAATCCAAAATTTCCATTCCCGCTCGTCTGGTTCACTTGCTATGAATTTTCAAAGTTACAGGTTCATGAGCAAGCATATTCACTTCAATGACGCCCAAATTGAACTGGTGTAACTTTTGAAGCGTGCATTGCACACTGGAAATGAAGACATCTCTGCATTCCAGACTTTTCTAGGAATGCATCAAATCCAAAATTTCCATTCCCGCTCGTCTGGTTCACTTGCTATGAATTTTCAAAGTTACAGGTTCATGAGCAAGCATAGTCACTTCAATGACGCCCACTTTGAACTGGTGTAACTTTTGAAGCGTGCATTGCACACTGGAAATGAAGACATCTCTGCATTCCAGACTTTTCTAGGAATGCATCAAATCCAAAATTTCCATTCCCGCTCGTCTGGTTCACTTGCTATGAATTTTCAAAGTTACAGGTTCATGAGCAAGCATAGTCACTTCAATGACGCCCACTTTGAACTGGTGTAACTTTTGAAGCGTGCATTGCACACTGGAAATGAAGACATCTCTGCATTCCAGACTTTTCTGGGAATGCATCAAATCCAAAATTTCCATTCCCGCTCGTCTGGTTCACTTGCTATGAATTTTCAAAGTTACAGGTTCATGAGTAAGCATAGTCACTTCAATGACGCCCAAATTGAACTGGTGTAACTTTTGAAGCGTGCATTGCACACTGGAAATGAAGACATCTCTGCATTCCAGACTTTTCTAGGAATGCATCAAATCCAAAATTTCCATTCCCGCTCGTCTGGTTCACTTGCTATGAATTTTCAAAGTTACAGGTTCATGAGCAAGCATAGTCACTTCAATGACGCCCAAATTGAACTGGTGTAACTTTTGAAGCGTGCATTGCACACTGGAAATGAAGACATCTCTGCATTCCAGACTTTTCTAGGAATACATCAAATCCAAAATTTCCATTCCCGCTCGTCTGGTTCACTTGCTATGAATTTTCAAAGTTACAGGTTCATGAGCAAGCATAGTCACTTCAATGACGCCCACTTTGAACTGGTGTAACTTTTGAAGCGTGCATTGCACACTGGAAATGAAGACATCTCTGCATTCCAGACTTTTCTGGGAATGCGTAATGCTGATCTGACATTTTTTTTCCGCATATTTTCTTAATCCTTGGGGCAGGAGGTCATGCTGAAATTTTTGATTTTTTAAATTTAATGATTTTTCATTATTTTTAATCTTTAATTTCTTTTCGTCGTTTTTCTCTTCTTTTACAATTAAATTTTTAAGTTGTAATCAATAGATGGCGCCACTTTTTTATTTTTGTTGATGATCAATAGATGGCGCCACTTTTTTATTTTTGTTGATGATTGATAGATGGCGCCACTTTTTTATTTTTGTTGATGATCAATAGATGGCGCCGCTTTCAACCTTTTTTCTACTTCTCTTCTGTTTCACTTTTGAGGGCATTTTGTGGGACGTTTGGGATTGTATTTGTTTCCATTTGTGAAACGTGACGCGATGCTAGTTTCTCCAGTTGTTCTAAAAATGGACACAAAAGGCACATGGTAGGCCTGCTTGCTTATTTACTATTTAATTTGTTTTTTAATTTACTATTTTGTTTTAATTTAATTTTTTTTTAAACAAACTATGCATTTTTTAAAATATTTTCGTTTTTTGGGTTGCATTATGCTAAGATCTCATTTCTCTTGACCCTTCCCTCACTCCCCCAAGCGTTTCTCCCTTTTTCTTTTCCACACTTTTACGGATTTTTTTTTGAGTATATAAGTTTTATTTGCAATGAAGAATATTTGACCTTTGTTTTTTCTAGACTTGCCTGCCAGCCAAATAGCAACTATGTGTAAAGGTCACTTTTACAAATGGTTAATTCTGGTTTGTCTATCCTTTGTTAAATTTAAATACCGATTGATATTTGCATGAAAGTAAGTCCGAGCAGCCTTATTATTATTATAGTTATAATTATAATTATATTAATAATTTTTCTGATTTGCTGCAAAGAAATTGCAATATGTTTTATCAAGCTCAGGATTGACAATCCAGAATGGTGTATAATTGAAAGTGGATTTTCGTTAATCTTGGTAGACAAAAAATAAACACCAACAAGTACATAACAAACACGTATATAACAAACACGTACTTAACATTCGACAGTCTATATTTTGCGTTTCGCATTTTGCGGACGCCTCAAACCAGAGTTTTGTTGGAAACCATCAACAATTGGTTTGAGAATTTTTAATGACTTTTAAAATGAGTCTTCGTATCTTCGCTTCGTATCTTCGCTTCGTATCTTCGCTTCGTATCTTCGCTTCGTATCTTCGCTTCGTATCTTCGCTTCGTATCTTCGCTTCGTATCTTCGCTTCGTATCTTCGCTTCGTATCTTCGCTTCGTATCTTCGCTTCGTATCTTCGCTTCGTATCTTCGCTTCGTATCTTCGCTTCGTATCTTCGCTTCGTATCTTCGCTTCGTATCTTCGCTTCGTATCTTCGCTTCGTATCTTCGCTTCGTTTTTTTTTTGCATCGCATCGTTACTACGCTTCGTAGGCGTCAAATAAATACCCAATTCACTCTTAAGATGTTATCAAGTCCACCAGTAAAACAAATAACAACCTAAACCATATGTTAATAAAATGTATTGTGTGTAAGTCCCATTAGGCCTACTGCTCGTGTTTTTGGTGACAATTGGTAATTACTTGAGGGCTATGCGAGTAATCTTAACTATTAACACTAGTGGCTGCAAATGCGTTTGTTTTTATGCATCGTATTTTTTTAAATGGGTCCCAGGGATTTCTTTTTTTGCTTCATATTTGGAATGTTTGTTTTTTTTTTGGTTTATTTTTTGTTAGTCTTCAATTTAGAATATTTTCAGTAGCAGACGAAGATGTGGCGAGACAACAATGGGATATTTTTCGCTGATTGTAGGGTGAGTGGAGGTTTTTCTTGTTTATTGTTGTAATTTTTTGATTTTTAATTAAAATTGTATTTAAAATATTCAGAAAGGATGAGAGGAACAGAAGAAGTTGATGTTGGTTTTTGACGGGATTTCTTACCAAAGGTTTGGTTGAATTTATTTTTTATTTAAATTTTAATGATAAATAAAAATTTTTAATGAACAGATAAATGAAGATGGAGTAGGATGTGGATTGGCTGTCAATAGGATGGATTGAACACTTGGCTGACATCGTTTTAGCTTAAGAGATATTATTGTTAATTCAGCCTCAATTTAAACAAAGCATTTCTGTGAATTTCTTTTGTCTAATAATTTTTGTAAACATATGAGAAGATTGAATAATTTTGCTTTAGCTTTTTTATAATTTTCTAAAGTTGTTAACAATGTGGGGATTGATTAGTCCTCCATGGTGGGCCTCATCATAATAATCATTTTGAATAATTACCAAACATTGGAAATGGATCGTTTTCGTATCTTGTTAAATGAAGACGAAAGGGCCATTTTGATGGTTGATGCAAATTGAGTTTGGCTTCATAAAGCGCCTCAGTTTTCTAGTTTCTCGTGGGGGGGGAGGGAAACATTTTCCTGGATTCGAAAATTGAGCGATCTCCCGTGAAATCCCGGGAGTTACCATCTTGCCTCATTACTTGATGCAATTAATTAAACAGTATATATTTTTTGCATGAAATTATATGGCACACAGGGTATTATTAATATTAAATTGATGCACTTGAACAAAATAATTTGCATTGTTTTAATTTTATGTGATTAATTGTTGACATTCATTTTTACAAATGAAATGAGTTATTTTAATGTGGGGCAGTTAGTAATTTATATACTTATAATTGAGGTTCATTTTTTGGGATAGTTCCTTTCTTCCTTGCTTAACATACGTTCAGTTTGGTTACTTGTTAAGATTTAGTCTAGTCAGTATAGTTGTTGGCCAACAATCTCTTTTCTTAGGATTTAAGGTTTATTTTGAGCTGCAAGTTTCTTTTTCTGTGGTTATGTTTATTAATTAGGTGAGTTCTGATTATTTTAATTAGTTTCTGTGTTTGTTGTACTTATTATAAGGTTTGGTGTAGGTTTGTTCAGAAGGTTTGCTCAATTGTCCCACATAAAATATAATGACAATCTTTGTAAATTTTGAACTTTTAACAATATACAGTAACAATGCAGTTATTTATTTCAATTATTTTGCGTGAGATGATGGTATCATAAGGGTAATTGAATTGGTGTAATGGTTGTTAATATTTCACTGATTAAGTGCCAATTGTGGGAAGGGTGCCAAACTGAATAATTGCATCTTTGAATGAGTGCTAAACTGAATAGGCACCAATTGGTATTAACCCCCACTGAATAAATGGAGTAATTGAATAATATATGAAATATAAGCAATATTTTTTAATTAATGAATAATGTGGTACTATATTGGCACCAATTTGAACTATTTTATTATAAGACTATTGTAAACTTGTTATCTTCTCATGTGTATCAATTTATCTATTAAGTAAATAGTCAAAGTTTTTGTTAATTTATGGTTTCATTAATTTTATGGGCCTATATGACAGATGACGTTACATGTATTTGGGATAGTCAAATCCTGTATTTTCATCTTGAATGTCCTATATATTTCTCATAATATTAAATAGGGTATTAAACACTAGTTGACGATTCCTATAACATAACCTATTTTAAAACTAGAATAATTTTAAAAATATTATGGGTCTTTTTTAAATTAATAAAGAAAAATTTTTGCTGAATTTTGATGATAATTTTGATTTGTTTTTTTGTATTGGTTTTAATCACGTCTTAGATGTTTAGATGATGTTACTATAGGCGGAGGCAAAGAAATTTTAATGCTAGACACGTTTGCCTGTGAATTTTGCTCTCGTCATTTTAATCAGATTATTGTTTAAATTACACTTGTAATTTGTTTTGAATAATAAAATGAAATTTTTTACAAGTCAACAAGGGGCTGTTAACAAGCGAATTTTGCACAGCACTGTAAAGTCTCTGTGTATTTTTACTTGTATTACAAGAATTGTACTTGTGAGATACAGGCCCTTGTTTGCTATTTTTTTTTTTTTTTGGGGTTTTATGTTTAAGTGCAAAAGTATAGAATTCTGTAGAGGACTGACTGAACGTAAATACTTAAATTTTAATTTAGCATGTTGATTGCTGTCTTGTATATGAAGTAAATGAAGATGAAGGTTGTGCAACTTTGTGATTGCTTTTTAAAAGTTTGAATCTATTTTTAATATACAAAAAAATTGAGACAAGATTCTATACAAATATGAAAAAAATGATTTAGTGTAGAGTATTTAAAAAAGGCGTGTTGGCATAGTAGTAAATTTGTTTAAAATGCTCCTTTAATGTGTCAAAGGGTGAACCAATAACGAGTTGGATATAGCAAAGTAAAAGTTTAGTCTAGATGTATGGATGCAGTGGCGCCATCTATTGTATACATTTTTATTATGAATAGGAGCAACATAGAATTAAAATGTAAATACGTCATTTATTAAGGCAAATATGTGATAAAATGTGTCGTTAAATGATTATTTTTCTATCGATGATGGTTTATGCATTTATTATTATTTAATTTAAGAAATAACACAATCTCTTGAATATCGTACGTGATTTAACATTAATATCGGTCGCCTTTATTTAAACAGTTGGTTCTAGATATTAAGTATAGGGGCGCTAACATCGTCGTCATCTCTGATTGGTTGAATTAACTTACCCACCGCCATTTGCAGTTTGTTCTTCGTTTGTGTTAGACGTGTGTCTTCTCTGTTGCTGTTTAAACCATTCTTGCCAATTGTGTAAGTTTTTTTATTTTTTTTTATGATTGTTTATTGCTTGCTTGCTAATAGTTGTCTTTTTTTTTTTTGTTTCTTTACAATTGCCTCTGCTTTTTTAAAAAAGACATTTGTATAGCAACTTAATCGTAATTCAATTTATGTTCGAGCCGTTTTTTTATCTGTCACTCGTTTCCTCTCGGAGATATTTGGCGCCAAAAAACGCTTGTTCTTTATAGAAAACGGTTGTTACGCTTTATAAAAATCGATATAATAAATTAAAAAAATGCACGAAATAACGGTTATTTTGGTTTTATTTTTATTACATTATTGTTTTCCAGTCAATCATTGCTACGTATGAAGGGTTTCATTTGATAGGTTTTTCTCTGTTAAGTTGTAAGTAAGAATGAATGTTGTGTTTTGTTTCTTTAATATTTCTTTTTATGGTTCAAGTTGACTGCAAGTAATCAACATCTTTATAGCAAATGTAATTATGGTTTTTCTAATCAGAAAAGGTTGATTAGAGTCTAGATTCCGGTTGACATTCATTTCATCAATAATTAATATGAAAAGTCTAGTTGGAAATACAACTTTGAAATTTTATTTAATTAAAAAACAACTTAAGTTAGGTCTTTTTGATTAAAATAAACTATTTACTTAAGTTTCAACTTTATTTTTTGAAACCTCATTTACCCTTATACTTTTCATAAGTGTCTATCGTCATCGTCGTAAATCATAGTAAGTGTCTTATCGTTAACACCTTCGTTGCTGTGTTGTATGTATGTTATATCGTTGTAATAATTGTCATTGTTGTCGTTTTAGTGATTGTTGTTAACGAAACGTGATTGTCGTAACCATTATAAGTGTCATTTTCGTGGTTTCAGTAGCTTTGTCATCGTAAGTATTCATATAATCATTTTACACATGATTTTTAATAAAAAAATAAACTTTATATTAAAAATGACGTGAAAAATAATATAAATATAGCTTTTTTAACCATTCGTTTTTATTCTTCACATCGATTTCAACAAGCAAAGCAATTACATCAATTAATTACAACAATCAATTACATCTGGAATTACAAAGATTAATTAATTACATCATACATACAGTTAGTACACTTTACATCATACATTCAATTAGTACACTTTTTAAACGTTTTGTATATTTACCAGAGCGGGATTTGAACTTACGTCTTCCAGTTGCGATTCCAGAGTGATATCCATTAGGCTGTTGTGAAGTTGTGATGGAACCTCCAAAGAAAACCTTAGAAGTAATAAGAATTGGTGACGATCTCTTATGGGTTGCTAGGCAACAACACAGGCAGTTAGAAATAGGTCAAAACTTTATTTGTGTGATGTCATAACATGGGTGGAGCCAATCCAAGCTTTCACCTATTTCTAACGGCGCATCGCAACTTGGGGCTACCCCACCTTAGGATTGTTCGAGTAGGTTATTTTTTCAGGTCTTTGCCATGTGCGTCGGTGGCTCGGTGGTTAAAGTCACTAGTGGTGTTGTTCACCATGTCACCAAAGCATGGGATCGAATCCCAGTGGTTTCAAAATAAAAAAATCACAAAAATGACAGTGGCAGGTGGAGGGCTCTGGAGAGAAAACTTAATTTTTCTTTAGACCAAGAAAAAAGTTTTCCTAGGAATTCTTGTTTCCTCTCCCTCCCCCTCCCCCACCCCTCTCCCCTGTGGGGGAGGGGGAGGGGGAGGGGGGGGGAGGGGAGGGGGGAGGAGAGAGGAGAGGTGAGGGGGAGGGGGATTTGTATTGGTTATTCATCTTTTTACATTATTTTTATCTCTTTTTAATTTATTTTCATCATTTTTCTCTTTTACAGTTGTAATCAATAGATGGCAGCACTTTTTTTTTATTTTCCTTATTGAACAATAGATGGCAGCACTTTTTTTTATTTTCCTTATTGAACAATAGATGGCGCCACTTTTTTCTTTATTTTTCTTAGTGATCAATAGATGGCAGCACTTTTTTCTTTATTTTCCTTAGTGATCAATAGATGGCAGCACTTTTTTCTTTATTTTCCTTAGTGATCAATAGATGGCGCCACTTTTTCTTTTATTTTCTTTAGTGATCAATAGATGGTGCCACTTCTTTATATTTTTCTTAGTGATCAATAGATGGTGCTACTTTTTTTCTTTATTTTTTTTTATTAAACAATAGATGGCGCCACTTTTTCTTTTATTTTCCTTAGTGATCAATAGATGGCGTCACTCTTTATTTTCCTTAAAAAAATTAAATAAAAATATAAATATGAAGTTTTTTTAAGTTTCTTCACTTTCCCCCTCTTTCCCCTCCCTTTCCCCCTCCTCCTCCCCCCTTTCCCCTCCACCTCCCCCCTTTCTCCCTCCTCCTCCCTTCCCTTTCCCCCTCCTCGTCCCTCCTCCCCCCTTCCCTTTCCCCCTCCTCGTCCCTCCTCCCCTCCTCCCCTCCTCTCCTATATTCAAGATTATGTTGTACATTCAATTAACATGTTAGTTATGAACAAATTATTAGAATTGTATATTTACCAGACTGGGTTTCGTACTTACATGTTCCTGTTGTAGTTGCCAGTGACATATCCATTGCACTGTTGTGAAGTTGTTGGAAGATCACTGAAAATTAAAGTTTATAAGAACAGTACAGAAAGAACAGAAAAGTTTTTTTTTTTTTTTGTAAGTGTTGTACAAGTAAGTTGTTTGATGGTGGGTTTGGCCAAGTACCTCCATGGCAATGTGGTTATAGCCATGGGTGCAGTTAACTATGGTGTTAACTTTGTTCTGGGTTCAATTCCCCAGAGGTACATTATTTACTCTTTCTCTCGCCTTCTCCCCCCCCTACAAATTTGTCCCCCAGCCCCCGATGGGGGGTTTGGGGGGTAGGGGGGGGACCGGAGGGGGCAGGGCCGGGGAGTTTGCTGAATTAAACAAAAACTGTTTATTTATTCAAAAAAATTTTTTTTTTAAAAAAAAACTGTTATTCTTTATTTATTCCAAAAAATTTTTTTTAATAAATAATAAAAAATTTTTAATAAATAAAAAATTGATTAATTTGATTAATTATTCAAATTTTTTAATATTTATTCAAATTTTTGAATAATTAATCAAAAATTTGAATAATTAATCAAAAATTTGAATAAATAAAAAATTTGAATAATTAAAAAAAAAATTTTTTTTAATTATTTAATTTTTTTATTTATTCAAATTTTTTATTAATTCAAATTTTTTATTAATTATTCAAAAATTTGAATAAATAAAAAATTTGAATAATTAATAAAAAAATTTTTTTTAATTATTTAATTTTTTTATTTATTCAAATTTTTTATTAATTATTCAAAAATTTGAATAAATATTCAAAAATTTGAATAAATATTCAAAAATTTGAATAAATATTCAAAAATTTAAATAAATAATAAAAAATTGGAATAAATAAAAAATTTGAATAATTAATAAAAAATTTGAATAAATAATAAAAAAATTTAAATAAATAATAAAAAAATTTAAATAAATAATAAAAAATTTGAATAAATAATAAAAAAATTTGAATAAATAATAAAAAATTTGAATAATTAAAAAAAAATTTTAGGTTAGGTTTATGGGTTAGGTTAGGTTTATGGGTTAGGTTAGGTTTATGGGTTAGGTTAGGTTTATGGGTTAGGTTAGGTTTATGGGTTAGGTTAGGTTTATGGGTTAGGTTAGGTTTATGGGTTAGGTTAGGTTTATGGGTTAGGTTAGGTTTATAGGTTAGGTTTATGGGTTAGGTTAGGTTTATGGGTTAGGTTAGGTTTATGGGTTAGGTTAGGTTTATAGGTTAGGTTTATGGGTTAGGTTAGGTTTATGGGTTAGGTTAGGTTTATGGGTTAGGTTAGGTTTATGGGTTAGGTTAGGTTTATGGGTTAGGTTAGGTTTATGGGTTAGGTTTATGGGTTAGGTTAGGTTTATGGGTTAGGTTAGGTTTATGGGTTAGGTTAGGTTTATGGGTTAGGTTAGGTTTATGGGTTAGGTTAGGTTTATGGGTTAGGTTAGGTTTATGGGTTAGGTTAGGTTTATGGGTTAGGTTAGGTTTATGGGTTAGGTTTATGGGTTAGGTTAGGTTTATGGGTTAGGTTAGGTTAGGTTAGGTTAGGTTAGGTTAGGTTAGGTTAGGTTAGGTTAGGTTAGGTTAGGTTAGGTTAGGTTAGGTTAGGTTAGGTTAGGTTAGGTTAGGTTAGGTTAGGTTAGGTTAGGTTAGGTTAGGTTAGGTTAGGTTAGGTTAGGTTAGGTTAGGTTAGGTTAGGTTAGGTTAGGTTAGGTTAGGTTAGGTTAGGTTAGGTTAGGTTAGGTTAGGTTAGGTTAGGTTAGGTTAGGTTAGGTTAGGTTAGGTTAGGTTAGGTTAGGTTAGGTTAGGTTAGGTTAGGTTAGGTTAGGTTAGGTTAGGTTAGGTTAGGTTAGGTTAGGTTAGGTTAGGTTAGGTTAGGTTAGGTTAGGTTAGGTTAGGTTAGGTTAGGTTAGGTTAGGTTAGGTTAGGTTAGGTTAGGTTAGGTTAGGTTAGGTTAGGTTAGGTTAGGTTAGGTTAGGTTAGGTTAGGTTAGGTTAGGTTAGGTTAGGTTAGGTTAGGTTAGGTTAGGTTAGGTTAGGTTAGGTTAGGTTAGGTTAGGTTAGGTTAGGTTAGGTTAGGTTAGGTTAGGTTAGGTTAGGTTAGGTTAGGTTAGGTTAGGTTAGGTTAGGTTAGGTTAGGTTAGGTTAGGTTAGGTTAGGTTAGGTTAGGTTAGGTTAGGTTAGGTTAGGTTAGGTTAGGTTAGGTTAGGTTAGGTTAGGTTAGGTTAGGTTAGGTTAGGTTAGGTTAGGTTAGGTTAGGTTAGGTTAGGTTAGGTTAGGTTAGGTTAGGTTAGGTTAGGTTAGGTTAGGTTAGGTTAGGTTAGGTTAGGTTAGGTTAGGTTAGGTTAGGTTAGGTTAGGTTAGGTTAGGTTAGGTTAGGTTAGGTTAGGTTAGGTTAGGTTAGGTTAGGTTAGGTTAGGTTAGGTTAGGTTAGGTTAGGTTAGGTTAGGTTAGGTTAGGTTAGGTTAGGTTAGGTTAGGTTAGGTTAGGTTAGGTTAGGTTAGGTTAGGTTAGGTTAGGTTAGGTTAGGTTAGGTTAGGTTAGGTTAGGTTAGGTTAGGTTAGGTTAGGTTAGGTTAGGTTAGGTTAGGTTAGGTTAGGTTAGGTTAGGTTAGGTTAGGTTAGGTTAGGTTAGGTTAGGTTAGGTTAGGTTAGGTTAGGTTAGGTTAGGTTAGGTTAGGTTAGGTTAGGTTAGGTTAGGTTAGGTTAGGTTAGGTTAGGTTAGGTTAGGTTAGGTTAGGTTAGGTTAGGTTAGGTTAGGTTAGGTTAGGTTAGGTTAGGTTAGGTTAGGTTAGGTTAGGTTAGGTTAGGTTAGGTTAGGTTAGGTTAGGTTAGGTTAGGTTAGGTTAGGTTAGGTTAGGTTAGGTTAGGTTAGGTTAGGTTAGGTTAGGTTAGGTTAGGTTAGGTTAGGTTAGGTTAGGTTAGGTTAGGTTAGGTTAGGTTAGGTTAGGTTAGGTTAGGTTAGGTTAGGTTAGGTTAGGTTAGGTTAGGTTAGGTTAGGTTAGGTTAGGTTAGGTTAGGTTAGGTTAGGTTAGGTTAGGTTAGGTTAGGTTAGGTTAGGTTAGGTTAGGTTAGGTTAGGTTAGGTTAGGTTAGGTTAGGTTAGGTTAGGTTAGGTTAGGTTAGGTTAGGTTAGGTTAGGTTAGGTTAGGTTAGGTTAGGTTAGGTTAGGTTAGGTTAGGTTAGGTTAGGTTAGGTTAGGTTAGGTTAGGTTAGGTTAGGTTAGGTTAGGTTAGGTTAGGTTAGGTTAGGTTAGGTTAGGTTAGGTTAGGTTAGGTTAGGTTAGGTTAGGTTAGGTTAGGTTAGGTTAGGTTAGGTTAGGTTAGGTTAGGTTAGGTTAGGTTAGGTTAGGTTAGGTTAGGTTAGGTTAGGTTAGGTTAGGTTAGGTTAGGTTAGGTTAGGTTAGGTTAGGTTAGGTTAGGTTAGGTTAGGTTAGGTTAGGTTAGGTTAGGTTAGGTTAGGTTAGGTTAGGTTAGGTTAGGTTAGGTTAGGTTAGGTTAGGTTAGGTTAGGTTAGGTTAGGTTAGGTTAGGTTAGGTTAGGTTAGGTTAGGTTAGGTTAGGTTAGGTTAGGTTAGGTTAGGTTAGGTTAGGTTAGGTTAGGTTAGGTTAGGTTAGGTTAGGTTAGGTTAGGTTAGGTTAGGTTAGGTTAGGTTAGGTTAGGTTAGGTTAGGTTAGGTTAGGTTAGGTTAGGTTAGGTTAGGTTAGGTTAGGTTAGGTTAGGTTAGGTTAGGTTAGGTTAGGTTAGGTTAGGTTAGGTTAGGTTAGGTTAGGTTAGGTTAGGTTAGGTTAGGTTAGGTTAGGTTAGGTTAGGTTAGGTTAGGTTAGGTTAGGTTAGGTTAGGTTAGGTTAGGTTAGGTTAGGTTAGGTTAGGTTAGGTTAGGTTAGGTTAGGTTAGGTTAGGTTAGGTTAGGTTAGGTTAGGTTAGGTTAGGTTAGGTTAGGTTAGGTTAGGTTAGGTTAGGTTAGGTTAGGTTAGGTTAGGTTAGGTTAGGTTAGGTTAGGTTAGGTTAGGTTAGGTTAGGTTAGGTTAGGTTAGGTTAGGTTAGGTTAGGTTAGGTTAGGTTAGGTTAGGTTAGGTTAGGTTAGGTTAGGTTAGGTTAGGTTAGGTTAGGTTAGGTTAGGTTAGAGTTAGGTTAGGTTAGGTTAGGTTAGGTTAGGTTAGGTTAGGTTAGGTTAGGTTAGGTTAGGTTAGGTTAGGTTAGGTTAGGTTAGGTTAGGTTAGGTTAGGTTAGGTTAGGTTAGGTTAGGTTAGGTTAGGTTAGGTTAGGTTAGGTTAGGTTAGGTTAGGTTAGGTTAGGTTAGGTTAGGTTAGGTTAGGTTAGGTTAGGTTAGGTTAGGTTAGGTTAGGTTAGGTTAGGTTAGGTTAGGTTAGGTTAGGTTAGGTTAGGTTAGGTTAGGTTAGGTTAGGTTAGGTTAGGTTAGGTTAGGTTAGGTTAGGTTAGGTTAGGTTAGGTTAGGTTAGGTTAGGTTAGGTTAGGTTAGGTTAGGTTAGGTTAGGTTAGGTTAGGTTAGGTTAGGTTAGGTTAGGTTAGGTTAGGTTAGGTTAGGTTAGGTTAGGTTAGGTTAGGTTAGGTTAGGTTAGGTTAGGTTAGGTTAGGTTAGGTTAGGTTAGGTTAGGTTAGGTTAGGTTAGGTTAGGTTAGGTTAGGTTAGGTTAGGTTAGGTTAGGTTAGGTTAGGTTAGGTTAGGTTAGGTTAGGTTAGGTTAGGTTAGGTTAGGTTAGGTTAGGTTAGGTTAGGTTAGGTTAGGTTAGGTTAGGTTAGGTTAGGTTAGGTTAGGTTAGGTTAGGTTAGGTTAGGTTAGGTTAGGTTAGGTTAGGTTAGGTTAGGTTAGGTTAGGTTAGGTTAGGTTAGGTTAGGTTAGGTTAGGTTAGGTTAGGTTAGGTTAGGTTAGGTTAGGTTAGGTTAGGTTAGGTTAGGTTAGGTTAGGTTAGGTTAGGTTAGGTTAGGTTAGGTTAGGTTAGGTTAGGTTAGGTTAGGTTAGGTTAGGTTAGGTTAGGTTAGGTTAGGTTAGGTTAGGTTAGGTTAGGTTAGGTTAGGTTAGGTTAGGTTAGGTTAGGTTAGGTTAGGTTAGGTTAGGTTAGGTTAGGTTAGGTTAGGTTAGGTTAGGTTAGGTTAGGTTAGGTTAGGTTAGGTTAGGTTAGGTTAGGTTAGGTTAGGTTAGGTTAGGTTAGGTTAGGTTAGGTTAGGTTAGGTTAGGTTAGGTTAGGTTAGGTTAGGTTAGGTTAGGTTAGGTTAGGTTAGGTTAGGTTAGGTTAGGTTAGGTTAGGTTAGGTTAGGTTAGGTTAGGTTAGGTTAGGTTAGGTTAGGTTAGGTTAGGTTAGGTTAGGTTAGGTTAGGTTAGGTTAGGTTAGGTTAGGTTAGGTTAGGTTAGGTTAGGTTAGGTTAGGTTAGGTTAGGTTAGGTTAGGTTAGGTTAGGTTAGGTTAGGTTAGGTTAGGTTAGGTTAGGTTAGGTTAGGTTAGGTTAGGTTAGGTTAGGTTAGGTTAGGTTAGGTTAGGTTAGGTTAGGTTAGGTTAGGTTAGGTTAGGTTAGGTTAGGTTAGGTTAGGTTAGGTTAGGTTAGGTTAGGTTAGGTTAGGTTAGGTTAGGTTAGGTTAGGTTAGGTTAGGTTAGGTTAGGTTAGGTTAGGTTAGGTTAGGTTAGGTTAGGTTAGGTTAGGTTAGGTTAGGTTAGGTTAGGTTAGGTTAGGTTAGGTTAGGTTAGGTTAGGTTAGGTTAGGTTAGGTTAGGTTAGGTTAGGTTAGGTTAGGTTAGGTTAGGTTAGGTTAGGTTAGGTTAGGTTAGGTTAGGTTAGGTTAGGTTAGGTTAGGTTAGGTTAGGTTAGGTTAGGTTAGGTTAGGTTAGGTTAGGTTAGGTTAGGTTAGGTTAGGTTAGGTTAGGTTAGGTTAGGTTAGGTTAGGTTAGGTTAGGTTAGGTTAGGTTAGGTTAGGTTAGGTTAGGTTAGGTTAGGTTAGGTTAGGTTAGGTTAGGTTAGGTTAGGTTAGGTTAGGTTAGGTTAGGTTAGGTTAGGTTAGGTTAGGTTAGGTTAGGTTAGGTTAGGTTAGGTTAGGTTAGGTTAGGTTAGGTTAGGTTAGGTTAGGTTAGGTTAGGTTAGGTTAGGTTAGGTTAGGTTAGGTTAGGTTAGGTTAGGTTAGGTTAGGTTAGGTTAGGTTAGGTTAGGTTAGGTTAGGTTAGGTTAGGTTAGGTTAGGTTAGGTTAGGTTAGGTTAGGTTAGGTTAGGTTAGGTTAGGTTAGGTTAGGTTAGGTTAGGTTAGGTTAGGTTAGGTTAGGTTAGGTTAGGTTAGGTTAGGTTAGGTTAGGTTAGGTTAGGTTAGGTTAGGTTAGGTTAGGTTAGGTTAGGTTAGGTTAGGTTAGGTTAGGTTAGGTTAGGTTAGGTTAGGTTAGGTTAGGTTAGGTTAGGTTAGGTTAGGTTAGGTTAGGTTAGGTTAGGTTAGGTTAGGTTAGGTTAGGTTAGGTTAGGTTAGGTTAGGTTAGGTTAGGTTAGGTTAGGTTAGGTTAGGTTAGGTTAGGTTAGGTTAGGTTAGGTTAGGTTAGGTTAGGTTAGGTTAGGTTAGGTTAGGTTAGGTTAGGTTAGGTTAGGTTAGGTTAGGTTAGGTTAGGTTAGGTTAGGTTAGGTTAGGTTAGGTTAGGTTAGGTTAGGTTAGGTTAGGTTAGGTTAGGTTAGGTTAGGTTAGGTTAGGTTAGGTTAGGTTAGGTTAGGTTAGGTTAGGTTAGGTTAGGTTAGGTTAGGTTAGGTTAGGTTAGGTTAGGTTAGGTTAGGTTAGGTTAGGTTAGGTTAGGTTAGGTTAGGTTAGGTTAGGTTAGGTTAGGTTAGGTTAGGTTAGGTTAGGTTAGGTTAGGTTAGGTTAGGTTAGGTTAGGTTAGGTTAGGTTAGGTTAGGTTAGGTTAGGTTAGGTTAGGTTAGGTTAGGTTAGGTTAGGTTAGGTTAGGTTAGGTTAGGTTAGGTTAGGTTAGGTTAGGTTAGGTTAGGTTAGGTTAGGTTAGGTTAGGTTAGGTTAGGTTAGGTTAGGTTAGGTTAGGTTAGGTTAGGTTAGGTTAGGTTAGGTTAGGTTAGGTTAGGTTAGGTTAGGTTAGGTTAGGTTAGGTTAGGTTAGGTTAGGTTAGGTTAGGTTAGGTTAGGTTAGGTTAGGTTAGGTTAGGTTAGGTTAGGTTAGGTTAGGTTAGGTTAGGTTAGGTTAGGTTAGGTTAGGTTAGGTTAGGTTAGGTTAGGTTAGGTTAGGTTAGGTTAGGTTAGGTTAGGTTAGGTTAGGTTAGGTTAGGTTAGGTTAGGTTAGGTTAGGTTAGGTTAGGTTAGGTTAGGTTAGGTTAGGTTAGGTTAGGTTAGGTTAGGTTAGGTTAGGTTAGGTTAGGTTAGGTTAGGTTAGGTTAGGTTAGGTTAGGTTAGGTTAGGTTAGGTTAGGTTAGGTTAGGTTAGGTTAGGTTAGGTTAGGTTAGGTTAGGTTAGGTTAGGTTAGGTTAGGTTAGGTTAGGTTAGGTTAGGTTAGGTTAGGTTAGGTTAGGTTAGGTTAGGTTAGGTTAGGTTAGGTTAGGTTAGGTTAGGTTAGGTTAGGTTAGGTTAGGTTAGGTTAGGTTAGGTTAGGTTAGGTTAGGTTAGGTTAGGTTAGGTTAGGTTAGG